>JAVKLA010000027.1:10343672-10370974 GCA_034782735.1 Sagittarius serpentarius
TGCCCCTGAGGAGGAAGGAGCGGCAGAGACAAGGTGTGAGGGACTGACCCCAACCCCCATTCCCGTCCCCCTGCGCCACTGGCGGGGTAGGAGGGAGAGAAAACTGGGAGTGGAGTTGAGCTGGGAAGGAGGGAGGGGTGGGGGAAGGAGTTTTAAGATTTGGTTTTATTTCTCATTATCCTTGTTTTGATTTAATTGGTAGTAAATTAAATTGGTTTTGTTTTTCCCCAAGTTGAGTCGGCCTTTTGCCCGTGATCATAGTAAGTGGTGAGTGATCCCTCCCTGTCCTTGTCTCGACACAGGAGCGTTTCTTTATATTTTCTCCTCATCATCCTGCTGGGTCAGGGTGGGGAGAAGTGAGTGAGCGGCTTTGTGGTGCTTTGTTGCTGGCTGGGCTTAAACCACGACATTTTCTTATTCCCTTTCTGTCATGGTACTTCTACATCTGAAATACTCACCTACCTATTCTTTCAACAGCCTCAGTTTCTCATTGGTACACATTGCATGATCCTACCTTCCTCTTTTCAGCCATCCATCCCCCACGCTGTTCTTTTTCTTTTCATTTAAAATGACACATGACACTACAGCTGAAATACCAAACGTTCACTCATGCAGTTTTTTACACATCCCTTGTATTTTTAAAATTCAGAAACCCATATACTAAGTTCTTTGTTACCAAGGAAAAGAAGAAGAAATCATACTAAACACACACAAAATTTCTGCTAAACATGTGTTTATTGGTACATGAACTATGCCAGTTTAATAAAGTAGCATTTTTAATGGGGTTTTATGTTTCAATTTTAATAACGGGGGGTTTTATTGTTGGTGGCAGTATTTTTTCTGTCTTCTGTGGTGTTCTTTTTTCAAGTTGTCTTGGACATTTTTAAGGGAATAAAGACTGATGGACAGAAAATCAAACTGTTAATTACATGCTGTATTGTTGTTGGAGATTATTTTCAGTTTAGTTGAAAGCAATATTAAAACTGGAAGTTGTGCTGAGGTTGTACATTCCGTGTTCTGAATGACTGCATCTTTTGCCACAAATCCTGGCAGTCCGACCCTACGGGAGCTGAGCTGTGCCTAATAGCTTCTACTGGATCCCTTTCTGTGTGCCACTGAAGGGGCTCCTCGGTTCAGGTAACCCGCTTTACATCAGTGTCCTCTCTGTGTTAAAACTGGGGATCCTGTAGCAAAAAGGGAACTCTGCTGCTGTAGAAAGGACCAAATGGAGCAGATGAAAAGAAAAAAACCCTAAGATGTATCAACACTTCCCAGTCACTGGCAGGATTAATACGAGGCACACCATGATGCTGCATAGAGATTAAGACAGCCCTAAAGGTGCTCCCTCGGCTGCTCGGAAGCAGCATTGCCGGCATATGGCCCCTGCCCAGGCTCGGCAAAGCTGCTGACCCTGCTCTGACAGACAGCAAAATGCAGGCTGCGGCCAGCGGCCAGGACATCTGATTCCCAGATGATGACTCAAAGGCGCAGGGGTAGGGGAGGCTTACCCTGTCTAAGGGAACATCCCAGGGCACTGTGGAAGGGTATTCGTTGGTTTGGGTTAGTGACTGCTTTTTGGATGATAAATGCCTATTTGGAGAGGCTATTTTACTGGAATGGCCATGGCAGTTATGTGCGTGACCTGAAGGACAGAGAGGGCAGCCTACAAAGTCCACCTGCAGTGCTTTACCCACTGCTCAGTTTTGCCTCTCAACACTACTCCACTCTTTGTAACTGGAAAGTAACATGAACATTTATTATACCTTGTTAAAATCTTTATTTGACCTGTTTTCCTGAGGCAGTGAATTCTCACCCAATTACATTATTTGTCTGTAGCTTCATGCACAGTTTAAACCAATGTAATTTGGAATGGCTGCCAAGAAGATCAATGCCATACACTGCATGCCTCTAGCCACCAAATTTCTGCCCTTGAGCTGGCACAGGACTTCAGGTAGTTGCTTGCTGAACTGGGTCAAAATACTGATTCAAGCTGAAATCGGTTCCTAATGGCTAGTTTCTCCATGCAGCCGACTGTATAGCTCACAACTCCTCTTGTAGCTATAAAGAAGGAGATACCATGGAGATGTCAGTGAAGAGCTGGTAGCAAGGGAGAGGCAGGACTGCATCTTCCAGAAGCAATGCTGACTTACAGTATTCACAAATATGCGGCTGCAGATGAGACCGCGATGGCCTCTGCCCATCCTAACAGCATTTGAGTGTAGCGGCCATTTCAACTATGTTGACCGATAATCTGTAACAACAGATGAAGATATCCTTGTATTTCTCTAAACATAAAAGCCAAAGGCAGAGGGACCAATTCATTAGGGCATGGAGAGTGAAAGGAACTAAAAATCTTTACAAGGGATGCCCTGCTTTTCTGCTCTGCTTCCCGGAAGGTCGAGAGAGAGTTGACTCAGCAGGAGGTGGGCCCAGTACTGCATTCACTACTGCTCCATCTCTCCTCTCTCATCTCCTATTTTTCCTCCTCCACAATTCTCATTTCATTATCATCACAGGAATTTGAACATGTTGCTGGGCAAACTGCACAAGGCTCCTGCAGCAGCTGTACTAGCACTCACCTGCTAGGCAGCACCATGCAAAACCCGACTGAAGGCTAGGCAAAGGCTGTATTTCCCAAGTCCTTTCTTCACTCCTAAATAAAAAAAACTATAAAACAGATTTCAGCTGCCAGACCTGGTGCTTTAGAGAGTTTATAAAACACTGTGAAAAAATGTGTTACTAAAGCTAGTGGATCTAAGATAAGCAGATAATCTTGGTCCAGACGGCCAGCCTTAGCTGTTTGAGGAGGAAGACTAAGAGTAGGGATAGCCTCTCACACTGCCTGCCTGCAGCATATGGACCTTGACTAAATCTGATTTGAGCAGGTTTAACTTACTTGGATGTAAGCCCTGCTAAATATTTGGAGAGCAATTCAGATTAAAAAAAAAAAAAAAAGACCAACCTCCCCTTTTTCTTCTGTATGTCACAGTGTCAGCTCTATAGGGCAGAAGAATAAATACTGCAGACAATGCTGGAAAAGAAAAAAGAATATAGATGTCTCTGACAAATGGCTCTAGTGACACAGTCGAAGCACTCCCACTCAGTTATCTGAAGCAACTCCCTATCTAAAATGAGCTTTGCAGGTACTTTAATCCGTAGCTCAATTTTCCTCTAGTAGAAGATTACTTAAACAACAAAATGATGGAGAACTAAACAACAAGGACTTCATTGTCCTATTAGTTGCCATTGCCTTTTTCAGTCCTATTCACCTCACCTTTGTCTCTATAATCTCCTTTTACCTTGTCGAGTTCACTGGCAGAGACCTTCTCTTTTGCTCTCTGTGAAAAGCTGCTTTTCTACTATTATTATTAACAATAATAACACTAAATGAGCCAAGGAGGAAATTTAAGTAGGAAAGATAACAAGCTGAGTCGAGGAGGTAGAAAAATTGTTGAAAGGACTGTTGAGTGAGTGCAAAAGCAGTGTTGCAGGGAGAAGGAAAGATGCAAGGCATGGAAGGGTTAAGAGAGGAGGAAAAGAACGTCTGAGTCAATGCAGAGTAGGAGTAGGTGATTAAAAAGAAATCAAAAAGTTGAATGTTAAAAGGAAGGAAGAATTTTGTTACAGTGAAATCAGAAGGGCAGAGAGAAAGAAATGGAAAGACAGAGAAAATCCTGAATAGGCTGAAGGAAGGAAATTGTACTCCACCCCTTTTCTATAATGTGAAGAAACTGAGCAAATGGAGAAGAAATGAAGGAATTGGAATAGACTAGGTAGAGAAGAAGAAATGATAGTGAGCTGGGGTAGGAGAGGAAACTAGAAAAAGTAAAAAAATGTGTTTGATATATGAAGAAGAAGAAGCTGAGGGATATAGGTATTAGTCTAAATATTATATTCACCTTATTTTCTTAGAAAATGAAGCGGTCTTTCCACAGGAAATGTTAAGTTGGAGTTGAACAACAGAACAGGGAAGTAAAAAAAAACCACCGAACTTTTATAAACTGGGGGAGGGGCATTTACAAGAGAAATACTGCTTTAAATAGAATAATTTGTGGAGAAAGACCGTCATCAGAATGTCACCAAATACATAGCTGTAACACACACAGATAAGTCAGATACATTTTATACACTCTTCTCAAATATGAATTGTTTAAAATAGATTTTGTTTGGTATGTTAGTTGGATTTTATGCTATTCACTAGCTGAAAAAATCCGAAAGCAAAACATTTTCTCTGGCATAGGGCTTTATATTGGCATTTGGCTTGCTACTGAGGTAAGTGAAAGACGATGAATTTGGCTTTGCTGTTGCATAACCACAGATGATGTTCTTTAGCTATTACCTACTCGTGCGACAATCCTGAGCTTTTGTAAATTGACTCTGAGCATTTCTGAAGCATGACACATTCATAGCTTTCTAATGTCTAAAAGCTAAAGACATTGGCTTGTCAGGAATTCCTGCAAAATTCCCCCCATTCTCTTAGATCATTCCTATCCTTCTGAAATGCCCTCCTTGCTCCTTTTTTGTGATACCTGAGTGCCTTTCACTGTCATCAGCTTCCGGTGCCTCCTTGGTTTTCTTTTCATTTTTCTTGAGCCCTGTTTGAATACTGTTCTGATACATCTGCACATCTTGAAAGTGTGTTGAGCATGCGTTAGTGGAGTCGTAGCTAAAGGACACATTTGAGATGAGTGCTTCTACACACCAGAGAAACACTGAAGCTCGTTAGTTTTTCTCCCTGAAGCAATACTGCTCCATCAGAGAGTACTGATTAAACAGGACATATGGATTCTGCAGGAGTCCATCACAAAATTCAGCAGAAATAATACAGGTTTCCAGGCAGCCTGCCTTGACAAGGCACTAGCCAGTTGGCTGGCAGCAGGGTGGGCAGGTTGCCGGCTCCCCAGGATCCTCCACTTCCCTGTGGGAGCAGCTGGCTCCTCGGGCAGCCAACAAGCCAGCGCAGCAGCTGGGCAGCTGGGCATCCAGGAAAGCAATCAGAGGGGTGGGAAGCAAAGGGGGTTGGCAGCTGGCAAATCGAGAGAGACATTAGAGGGATCTTATTCCCATGAAAAGTGTCAAGTTTCTGACTTTCCATCCAGATCCAGGAGGAAATATGTACACGTGTGTGTGCATGTGTGTGCCTATATATATGTAAAAAAAAAGGTAATATACATATGCCTATCTATATGTACACCTGTTTTAAAATTCTGTTTCTTGTGAGAAACGAAATCCTTATTCCAACTGGCTGTAATGAATTGTTGCTGTCCTCTGCCATGAAGTTTCTAAGTAGGCAACTAGAGGCCAAAATTAGGGAAGCTAATTTCAGGGAGCCCAGCTTATTAAAGGAAAAGTCATGACACTGTCACTGCACATTATTGCAATTAAATATGATCCCGGGGATGAGTTTAAACTGAGATAGCGTAGCTTTTTTAATCCTGCATTAAACAATCATCCCTAAATGCTTTTTAAAGCTTTATTAAGTATGAGGAAAACAGGAAGGCAAGAAGAAATAAATATATTTATAAATATATATGCATGTGAAGTAGGGCTTCTGTGTCAGCAATATTTGTTCTTACCTTTCTCCTGCTCTTATTCTTCATAAAAAAAAAAATTCCTTAGTTTGACAGACTTCAGAAAAAAAAGATAAAACATGAGCTGAGAGGATCTTGAGCTCTTTCTGAGGGCTTTCTGATCCTGGTTCTTTAAACCAAAGGGCAAATTAAGGGAAAGATTAAAGAAAAGAATAGCAAAGGCAAGAAACCCTGTGGTCTGTGTCTAGTATGGGCATCACTGCTTCAGACAGAGGAGCAAGCTCTCCGTCTTGACAGCTGCTGAAGGAGGTGGCCAACAGAGCCACACGAATCTCCAGAGGATGTTGCTTTCAGCTGGTCAAAAGCTCAAGTAGCGTGTCGAAGGATGTGGTCCCAGCTGGCTGGACCATCCTTCTCGGTTTTGTCTGGCCAATGTGCAGAGTAGGGGAGAGAGGGAAGACTGAGGCAGAGACACATAGATGTCTTGAAAGCACAGGTGACTGACCAGAAGGACAAACCATACAAAGCCACAGTTAACACTTTTTAAAAACTGGCTGTCTCCCCTTGTGTATATGACAAGGGGAAATTAAAAAGAAAGAAGTGAAGTACATAAGAAGCAGGAAACCTCCTCATTTCAAGATTTGGTTGTCTTGGATGTGGCAACTACTCTTTCCCCTAAGCCTTAAACAAGTACAAAAAAACATGACCTTTTTTTTTTTCTTTTAAAGAATATTTTTTCAAATCTTAGTTATTAGATAATGGCAAATTAAAGACACTCTCTTGAAAAAAAAGAAATAACTTCAAACTAAAGTTAGCAATATAATATTTCTTGTATTGATAGTGAAATGTTTCTTCTTGTCTAAAGTACCTAAATAATTTAATACAGTAAACCTGCAACATAAATATAGCTATCGATGCCAGCAGGCTTTGATCTTCTTAATACTGGCAGGCCTCTGTTGTCTCCCACTCTTGGTTTTGTTAACAGTAATTTAAGCAGCAATCCTTTTGAGATAAAAGGATTACAACTTTATGAAAATACTGTCTTACAAAATTCAAACAAACATTCATAAAGCTTGTCAGGCACCTTTGCTTGCCTTGTACTTCCACGATGCACGACTCTGAAATTCTTGGTCTGTGCTGAGCGGTTTCCGCACGCGAGCAAGTAGCAGTTCCTGGGGACAGTCAGAGGCTGGTTGCGAGATGATGCCAAAATCTCTTGCTCTGCTGAACTGCGAGTGTGACGTCACCTCATGTGGTTGTTTTGCACAAACGCACGCTGCAGTAAGTGCCACTGTGGACATGCAAGCCTTGCTCAGCCCGTAGCTCTAGCAAGTGGCCCTGGTGCCTCCATGGGGACAGTCTCTTCCCCAGGCTGACCATGGTTCCCAGGATCAAGGTAGGAGCTTAGTGCACTTCTACTTGGATCCAAAAAAGATGCAGGCATGCCTGAAATATGTGGAAATAGTCTGTTAGTTATTTTAGAACAGATTTTCCTGTATAAAAAAGAATAAAATAAATATTCCCCAATAATTTTCCATATAGTCTTATGACATATAGCTGCTTAATACTGCCGGAAACAATTTTTTTCATCCATTTAGTTTTTTGAACTGTAAATCAGCACATTTTATTTCTCAGGATTGGTCTGAACTTTTGGGGGGGTTCAAGTTTCCAAAGGTTTGTTTACTGCTCCAAGGATCTGGGAAACTTTCATTTTAATGAATGAGAAACGAAATTTTAGGCTATCTATTTGAATCACTATTTTGCTTTTACATAGAATATCAGTTTTCATCTTACTTGGTCAATCTAGATTATATAGTGATTATTTAGCGAAAAAGATGTCAGCTGAAGTAATTCAAATCCCAATTTATAACTGGCAATACAAATAAGGATGAAATTTGAGGCTTCTGAAAAAATACATCAGTTAATTCGTAAGAGAACCTAACTTCTCTCAATGTATTTAGGCACATCTATAAGTCATTTACTAAAAAATGGAAAAAAAATTTCTTTCTTCCAAATTTGTTATGCCTAATTCCCTAATCTAAAGTCCAAATAATGTAATTGAAGTATAAAGCTGCACACAGCCAAAAAATTTATTTTTGTGTTACTTATAACACAGATGCAATTATGGCATCACTCATGGTAGATTTATGTTATTACCTTTCTTGCATAAATAGCTACAACTTCTAATAAAGTTGGTGACAGTGAGCCACTGAAGAAGTGCTTAAAATTAGTTTTGAATTATTTATTTGTAGGTATGCAAATCTTTTGAAAGCTGAACAATCAAAGTAAAGATGTTGAACAAAATTATTTTATGCATTATAATGTTTCTTAGTTCTGTACACTTAATACTCTCATTAAAGGCTATTCAGACATTGGAGATAAATGTTTTGCATATTAATAAGAGGTTAGTCACTTGTTTTGCTTTGCCTTTGATTAACTTCATAGGTGTTGGTAGGGACAATTCTCCTTATGTTTAAATGGGTAGAACTCTCACACAGCAAGTGTTTCCCTGTTTTTTTCTATAAAGGCCAATGTGATAATGATAAACAAAAATGTGGCAATCAGTGCCTTTCATTGAGAAGGTATCACGGTCCTTCTTCTCACAAGATTTGTGCCATGAGCAAGGAATTTCTTCCTTAGGCAACCAAGTTATCTCATACTTGGGAACTCCAAAACAAGAGCACAGTCTCATACGAATCACATAAATGGAGAGCTGTGTTGTAACAGACAAAAACGTCCAAGTAATATAAGGAGAAGCTAGCGTAAAGGGTGCAGTTTCATGTGGTGTAATACTCTCATTGAAAAAAAAAAAATCATCATGAGACTCAGTAGGCTGAGAAGTTATATCATCATCTTTAACAGTGTAGCATGTTCAATTTCCAGTCAATTATGTAATTTCTAGTGCATTATCTTAGCGGGACAGTAACATTAGCTTATCTGTTACCAATAGATGGCAGTGATCACTCAGTTTCCTGCAGAAGTAAAAATTGTGGAACAATCCAAGTCAGGTGCCAGGAGATGGGTAGGTATTCAGGCAGATTCTTTTGTAAATCCTGGAGTTATTGTCATTATTATTGTGCTTTTAACCAGAACATCGCCATACTTCCATACATTTCGGTATCAGGTAGTCCTTCGATTAAGGAAACCTCTTTTGATGCCTACTTTGAAACCAGTTCCATATCCTAGTATCAGCCTACTGGACTGAAGCCTTCCCAGTAAGTTATTCATCCCTTCTCAGGAGGCAAGCGGGCAGGTGTGCTTCCTTTGCTACCATATATTACATGGTTTGTAGGCATCTCTTCTCTGCAGCCTTCCCGTCTGCTTTCTGACATGTCTCATCCTTAATGGGCAGCTACCAAGGGTGAATCAGCAGGCAGTCACCACTCTCTTTGGAAAGGTACTGTCAAAAGCAGAGTTGACGGAGGAGAGCTTTAGAGGATGAGAATGGCAAACTGTCTGAATAAATGGTTTGGTGTCACTGGCGATGCAAAGAATCTCCTTAGGCTGGTGTACAAGATAGATTCTGAATTTCTCTTTTCACTTCCTGTGAGCAAAACAGAACTCAGCTAGGATTGCTGTGCCATCAGTGTGAAAGCCACAGAAGAGAAAAAGCAAATCTTCACCAAGTCGCTGTTAGTCTTTTTCTGATCCAGATGAGGCTACTTACTGGGCTTGAGTTCTCTGTAGCTCTCAGCAGCGTGGATGTATTTTCTTGAGTGACTCAGAACACGCAAACATTCATGTTCACTCCTCACAAAGATCAGCCAGCTCCTTGAAGGGTCTGGGCATGCAAATGGTGAAATATGTAACAGACTTAAAATTTTATTTTAAAACATATTAAACATATTTTATTTCATATCAAACCATCTCATGGCTTTGGTAAACGAGTTAAATACTTTGTTTTAACTGCTTCCATGGCCAGTCTCAGTTACTTACTTTCCACTGTCTTAAATGGACCCTTCCCAACCATTTCTGGAGTATTCAGGAGTCTTTGAATTGACTAATCACCACAGATTCATTAAAGGACTTAGACATTTAACTCCTTCTTTAAATATTGAAGTCCAAACTGTAGATACTCAAAATGTCACACTTTTATCTGTCACCTAATCATGGTTCCATCTGTAGTCTGAAGGCACTTCTGTTTCCATAGAGTCTTCTAAATATTTGATGATGAGCCAGGCATTGGTACTGTACCAAAGCTCCAGCAAGATTATCAAATGAAGACTTCCCTTGCTGAGGCAAATCTCAGAACAGTATTTGCACACACACCCCCCAAAGGAGAAGCAACAGTGGCAACACATTTTTACTCATTAACACAGTGGTTACAGATTTACCTGGAATGGAGAAAATCAAGGCTAATTCACTTTTCTACCTGAGAACCATTCAGACCATACCTCTGAAGAGAATGGCCTAACTCCAGGCTCTCAAAAGTTTTGAAATTTTCCAGCTGCTCTAATCTGCATAGCTGAAAATTCACAGGAACAGAGGCTGAGCCCACTCCTCCCCTTCCCTAAAAATTTCCCAAGCCATTAACTCATTTTGTCCTTCCGTTCACTGCCTTCTCTTTCCTACTGCCATTTAGATTGCATGAAAGTTTTCCTAACTAGGGGATAAGCGTCACGGATATGAACACCATAAGAAAGACATACTCTCTTTCCAGCCTCCAGCTAAGCTCCTAACTTCCTAGAGGAACTAGTGATAGCTGCAGATCCATGTCAGAGCCTTATAGAAAGACAAAAGGGATGTCTCCCTGTAGTACTGCAAGTACCAACTGACTTTTCACTTCATTTCTAGTAAAACTGACTGAATTTGTACCCAGGACATTTTCCCTAGATGCAAAAGTCTCCTGTACTCAAAGCACTAGGTTCTCCAGATCACAGCTGCAGTACTCTAATTAACATGGACCAGTGAATATGTGAGGGCAACTATTCTTTACTCATTTTGATTACAGTATTTTAGGATGGAAACATCTTGGGGTTTTAAGACACAGTAGGGATGAACGAGTTCCTCACCTACCAAGTAGCATTAAGAAGTCCCCATGTGAGGCAGGAGCTCTTTTGTACTAGACACTTTTATAGATAACAAAATCTTGCCCAAAGGGATTCTCTATATAAATAGGCAAGACAGACAAAAAAAGTGGAAGTGTTGCTATCTCTGTTTTACAGATGAGACACCAAGGTACAAAAAAATTAAATTACTTGTTTATTTATGCTCACAGGACTAACAGAAACTGATCAAAGGTCTTTGAAGTCCCACATCACCACCTTAAAGACAAGATGATTCTTCTTGCACTGTGAAGACGACACCACAGGAGATGCCCACTTACAGTGAAATATTTCTGAGTGAGGTCAGAGCCCTAGGCAGTCTGCAAATGGCAGCTGCTGTGAATATGTAGAACATAGCTAGTGTTGGTCAACTGGCATGTGTGTTGTATAGGCAATTCTAACATTGCTTCTATCCCCATTATCATCACATTCACATTTCTTCTTGGAAAAAGAAGCAACGTTATTATTCCTGTTATAAGTGAGATGAAAATCTGGGTGAATTGATACCAAGTTAACTAAGATGACAAAGATGAGGGCCAACGGTGAAGAACTGCAGAGGGGCTGCATGACTGGACCACGAAATGGCAGAAGAAGGTCAATGTAAATAAATCGATAATGATTTACATGGGGAAAAATAATTGCAACTTATAAAATTAAGCTCTGAGCTGACAGTTAGTGCTCAGGAGTAAGATGTTGGGGCTATGAATAATAGCCTCATGAAACTGCAGTTGAGAGCACAGAAGCAGAGAAAACCCAAACCGATTGTTAGGAGTTAGTAGGAAAGTAATAGAAAGGAAAGCTATAGCACACAAAGCATCATTCTGCCACCTATAAATTTTCAGTTTACTTATACTGCGTGTGTATTCTGGTTCTTGTCTCAGAAAGGACAAAGTAAAACTGAAAAAATATTTAGAGGTGGACAACCAGGGTGGTAAAAGGTATGGAATGGCTCCTACCACAAGAACCAAAGAAGAACTCTTCAATCTGGAAAAGAGAAAATTGTGGGACATTATGCCAGAGGTCTAGAAATTCATGAGTGTCACAAATAGAGAGGTTGGATTGTTCACTTTGTCTTCTATTACAAGAAATTGGGGAGCATCAAATGTTTCTAAAATGACCCAGGTCAAAGCAAATGAAAGGCAACCATACACCATGCATGAGATATTTGAGCTATGCTCTTCCTTGCCACAGTGTGTTGTGGATGCTGAAAGTTAACATGAGTTTAAAGGAAGACTGTACAAGCCCTCAGAAAAAGCATCCATTAAAGGTCACTAATTATACAAAGAAATGAGTCTTATATGCAGATGTGTATACAATTCAAACAGTTGTGAATAGGTTTGTAAGACACAGAAACATCTCAATTTTTTTCTTTATTTGGACAGTATATTCAGAAAAAAGTCAGTCTATCTTTACATTGACAATTTGAATCAACCCTTATAAAATGCGTCTAACTACATCTGTTTGCACTGTTATTTTTACCAGTGAAGAGTTTATATTATTCCTCTTAAAAAAGTTATACATATGTTTTTTGTATTACACCTGGTAGCAAATAGCTTTTTGAACTTGGTTGCCTCCGTCCTTACCTTGAAACATGAAAGAGGTATACCTAAAGACTAGGTTCACATTCAAAAAAAAATGGTTTCAATTTGTTGTAAAAAGAGAAGAGGGAAGCATGAATAAACATGTTTAATTTGTTGGTAGTAATCTTACACATATAATGGTGGCTGGAGATCTTCCATTTTCTTTAAAACACCATGAGGTTTTAATTCAGTCTGTGCAAGCTGTAGCCCCATTAATAACATGCCATTGCAGACCTTCAGCATACAACAGTGGAAGGGAATTGCAAGACCTACATACAGCATGATACTTAAACTTAACTCTGACCACAGAAGATAACTGCTAAATGCTTTGCCCTAAAGACTACATTCATTTCCCCCCATTCTCATGCTTTCTGTTCTAGCTGAGGCAGCTCTATGTTTGTTTAATCCCTGCCTCTTGCTTTTATGTACCTTGGTCCTGCCTCCACTCCATACTTTGCACTGACTCCTTAATCTAAACTTTGGAAGTGTTCATTGTCTTGCCTGGCCCATCACTTTAAAGGAGAGAACAAAACCATTAAAGAGGGTTTGAAAACATTGGGACAGAAATATCAAGAGGAATTCTGAGCACTTTACAAAGGAAGCGAGAGCCAGACTTGAATACACCCTGAAGATGCAAGGAAGGAGGAAGATACTGCAGCCAGGCAGAGACTACAGACAAAGCCAGGAACACTACCAACAGCGGCAGAGAACAAGGATGGGGACAACACTGCAGTGGAAGTTAAGACAATTAAGCATCCTTAATTGGATAAGAAGACTGCTGGAGAGGAGGCTCGACTTAGAACTGAATGAACAGACTTAAAAGGCAAATCAGAGAGACTGGTATAACGATTGTAACTAGAAATGGTGGGAGCTAATGGAACCATCTACACAGGTTTTTTTCTTTTTTTTTCTTTGAAAATAACCACAAATTTTAACTTTTAACCTCTAACCTGTCTCTTGAGAATTTACTCAAGACTATCAAAAGTGCCATAAATGGTGACGGCAATAGTTCAAGCAGGATAGTCATTATATTATACATTAGAACCACAAGTGAGTGCTTCAGTTGAGGAGGTTATGGAACAGCATATAAGCAATGAAAAAGAGGACAAATCCACCAGCCGTCAGAACACAAGAACCCAAAGGGAGGGAGGCTTTTCCGAAGCTAGTTGGTACACTCCAGAATAAGTGAAGAGGGAGTCACAGATGACCTTCCAGAAATACCTTTAACATTACTTCCTCTTTGCAAGGGCAAAGCACATTTCAGGATCTGTCTGTCTTTCATTCTTATATTGAAGGGGGTGGACTGGTCAAAGGGAGGGAAAGAGAAGTCTCTTCTGCAGAGATCAGCATACCAAAGGCCACTAGCATATTATGCAGGCAGGTTTGGGTAACTATGATTTGTTGTGCTCCTTGTTTTCACACTGATGTCTGAAAGCATGCGAAGAAGATGAGGCAGAATTCCCTGAAATGCTGCCCCTAAAGACAGGATGTAGAAAAACTGGTAAAACACCGAGTTGGGGAGGCCATGTTCTCTGTATTTATCAGTCTCTGCAGAGCTCCCAACAATGATATTAGCACTAAGGCTATCAGTTTAAATCTGATCTTCATGGATTTTTAAGTTTAGATGGTTTTTTGATCATTAATAATAGAAAAAACTTTTGTATTTTTATGCAGAGGAGATAAGGCCTTCTATATGGCCAACAGAGCTTTACTAGTAGTCATATGGCCTGGTAGAGGGCCAGCTGGGACAGACAGAAAGTAAGGGATACCCAGCTCTACCTAGTACTCAGAGCTTATCGACTGAAGAGAGTTTTGTGGTACAGAAAATCACTGAGAGTACTTTGACTGGAGGTAAGTCACCCCTGTCATGGATAGGAAGCAAAGATAGGAAGATGTGTTTACAAGTCCTTTTACTTTGGTCTTAACCTAGCTGAGCTTTGTCTGTTTACAAGTCGTGTTGTTCTAGGCTATCTTCTAAAAGTTTTAGCCTTAGCAAGGCTAGGAAATGTGCTGGCAGACTTTGGCTGACTCCAGATCCTGGTACAACACTGAATATAGCAGAATCGCCTTGCATTAAATTTATTGCCTTGTGATAAATGCTCACATTTTATGACTGTATTGGGTCTGGCTTGGATGGAGTTAATTTTCCCCATAGCAGCCCTCATAGCACTGTGTTCTGTATTGGTAGCTAGAACGGTGTTGATAACACACCAGTGTTTTGGCTACTGCTGAACAGTGCTGGCACAGCATCAGGGCTGTCTCTCTAACGTTTCCCCCCCCTCACCAGTGGGCTGAGGGTGGGCAAGATCTTGGGAGGGGACACAGCCAGGACAGCTGACCCAAACTGACCAAAGGGATATTCCATACTATATGATGTCTGCTCAGCAATAAAATCTAAGAGAAAGGAGGAGGAAGCGGGGGGGCATTCGTGATTTACGTTTGTCTTCCAGAGCAACCGCTACATGTACTGAAGCCCTGCTTCCCGAGAAGTGGCCAGACATCATCTGCTGGTGGCAAGTAGAGAATAAAATCTTCTGTTTTCCTTTGCTGTCGCATGTGACTTTTGCTTTTGCTTTTGCTTTATTAAGCTGTCCTTATCATGACCCATGAGCCTTTCACTGTATTTTCTTTCCCCTGTCCAGTTGAGGACAGGGAGTGATAGAGCGGCTTTGGTGGGGACCTGGCATCCAGCCAGGGTCAGCCCATCATATGATAAAATACACCAAAAGTTATGTTCTTCATATGATTTCCCCAGATCAGAGAAACTAAGACCAACTCCATTTTATTCTTTTCCTCCCTACACCCCAGATCGTGAAATTCCATCTGTGACAGTTTAGGTGTCAACATAGAAAATGTAATACAGAACTGAAGAACTTCAAATTGGACCTCCCTAACTCTGTTTTTAAGAACAAACAGACATAATCTGATAGCCCAGATGTCCTCACTGATCCTTGATATCTCTGTATAATGCAAAAATAAAGGTGGCCTCCATACAAAACAAAGAGGTGATATCTTAGCAGAAAGTTCAATACAACAGGGCAACAGTTTACTTGGCTGGGAATACAGTACAGATCATCATCATGGAGGTACCACATGGCTACCACAGGAACACCCATACGCTATATGAAGTGAGGCTCTGATGAGGTGATTTTCCTTGTTTATCAATCTGCATATAACACAACAGCTTGTGAACACCATATTTGATAAAAAATATCAGGGAATGTTCAGTGAATACTATGAAGGTAGATGGGGGAATACAGAACTCATGGTCTCAAGTCCATCATTTTTAAGCAAGTCGGCAATTATTTATAGATGAAAGAATCAGCTTACATCTGTCATTACCATCTTTCAGGAAAATAAGAGCTCTTGGCTCAACTCTGACTGCTTTCAGGTGGCATTAGGAATTCTAACTTCCAGGAAGAAGTAAATCTTAATCATAACAGGAAGAGGTATTTAAGTACAAGCAGGTATGTACAAGCCATATCTTATGTTATGGCTGGAAAAATACAGTGAACATAGAGTATTTGTGGCATATAAAAACAGTGGAGCAACCACCTTTTTGAAATTTTATTATCCTGACTCTATAAATTAATTGATTGTATTAAGGTTGACTTTCAGTGTTACTTGGTGTGTCTGCAACATTTTATTTACATAAACTGCTTTAAAGCTGGGTGTACGTTTTTTATATTATTTCCCATGTAAGCTAGTCTAGCCGGGGTGTGTTCAGCAGAACTAGTAACTACCATTGTACAAAAAGCCCATGTATGACAAAAGGAAAATGGCAAATTGTTGGTTGTATCTTTCTCCTTAAGTTGCCTCCAACATGAGATGCACAGCTGAACTGGACAAAAGCTGAACCCAAAATACAGAACTTGCAGCCAATGTCCTTTGTAACACCTTATTCCTCTATTGTACATGTTTGGTAGTTGGTACCAATAATGTAATATCCCATCCAACATTATTCTCCTTTCAATACTACTCAAAAGGAGAAGAGAATGGAAAAGAAAGGACAGAATGTGAAACAGAAGAGCCAAAGAAAACAAGTTGAATTTTCTCTGCCCTCCTGCCTTGTCTTACAAAACTCATCAGTCAGGAAACTTTTAAAAATGACTGTGCATATATTGTCTTGTTTCTCTTCATATATAAATCTGTGTTTAATTTGGCATTAGATTTGTTTTCTGCTTTGAGTCTAAAGTATCAGCCTAGACTCCAGAAGAATAGATCATTTTTTTTGGCATGTATTTCACTAGATTTTATTCCACTGTAAAATTTTAACTTGGCTGTGGCCCACACTTGCACAGCTGACTCAGTGCATGACATCCATAAATAATGTAATCTATGACACAGAACTTAATGCCACCAAGACAAGGTGGCAGGAAGTTTTCCCAGATGAGAAAGCCTTTTTTTCATGTGAGCCTTGATAGGTGTTAACAATATCTCTTTGACCTTTTTAGAAAGAAGTTCAGACTTCTCACTCCTGAACTCCAGCTACAGACTGCCTTGATGATTTCTTGAGTGTGAAGTCAGTGCCAAAAGAGTTGCCAGAACAACTTTACTGCCATTTGTTTATGAGTTTCATTGGTTTCTCATTCACTTCTGAATAAATTCAGAGTCATTACTAGTTACCTTAAACTTGCATGAGTTTTTCATTTCAGAAACATAAGAATCTATCTCTTTTTTCCATCTTTTACAGTAGCTCTCATACATTTAAGCTCTTCATCTGCTTGGCTTCAGAAGAATTTTATGGTTGTATTGACTTCTAGGTCACAGTGCCAGATTCATTGCTGTCCTCAAACATAAGTCTGAAAGGAACAGAAGTCATTAAGAGGCTGAAAACACAGTTTTCTATTTTGAATTCTTGGAAAAGCAAGAAAATATTATTCGATATTTAATTCCATACTGAGATCTACAATAAGCATATTTCATAATGCACTAAATATATTAGAAACAACCCATTCATAATAAATAATAGTAAACCAAGGTTATTTGTTGAGCTCAGGTGTCAAACAATCTGTTGCTCTAACCATACCTCTCTTGATTCAGTGAGAGAGCAACAGAGAGAACACAACAGCAGTTCAGTAATTATATAACCTATATTCAGATTAGGATCAGTCTCCTAATTAGTAAAGCCCCATGCATAATATGCAGACCTTTAAAAGATAAAATCAACCCAGAGTAGTTAGTCACTGTCAGAAATGTATTTCAGGACTTGGTTGGTATCTCTCTTTAGAGAAGCAAATCATTCTACAGGTTTCAAAGATCAGAGATCCTCTACCCATTGATTTTCCTCTCTGTTTTATAACAGAGATTGTATTTGAGTTGATAAAACACATAATTTAAGCCTTAGTTGAGTTAATATATGAGTTACAGTCTGTTACCAAATGCACTGGGAAGGAAGGGAGGGCAAGGTGATACGAACTGAGGCTGGTCCTATCACCACTTGGCCAGTCACCAGTCAGGATCATCTCCAGGTCACACAGAGAAGTTTCAGTGGATGCTGACCCTGATAACTGTAGGTGGCTTAGTTCCTTTGGTAGCTTTATTAACATTCCTTCTCTCTGGTGTGTCCCACTCAGTGACATAACTAGAAGAAATTTTACAGAAGGCTTGGGGCTAGGTTTAAATCTATTAATTTCAAAGGCAAGGCTACGGTAAAGTAAAAAATCAAAGTCAGCATGCCATAAAGCAGCAAATGCATTTTAAGATTTCATCCATAATTTGCAGCTGTTGGATAGGATCTGTTCTGGAATAGTTATCTTAGTGATAACATAGATTTGTTGAATCATGACAGATACATAATACCTTTCTCTCCTGGTTTCTGGCTAACTTGCTATGATGCTAATTAGAAAAAAACCTTTTGTAAAACCCAAACATTTCATAATAACATATAAGTACTAAAATACAACACAATCTCTCAGTAAACAGGAAATAAATCTTAGAAGAATAAACATGTTCTCAGGCATATAAATAGGGGCTACAAACTCAAAGTACTTTCTATTAAAACACTGCACACTGTTCTAACCTACAAAGTTTACAGAAGATAAATGCAATAAAGTGCAAACTACCAAGGCAATATTCTCAGCTGAGAAGAATAATTCGTCACCAGCTATAACTAAATTTTGAAACTACTATAGCTAGATTTAACCAAGTTATTAAGAGTATGAGCCACTGCAAAGAGATAAAAGGTGGTCAAAACAGTAATGCTACAGACACAGACCACAGAGATATACAACTTGATGGCAAAAGAAAACGGTTTACATGGCTCACATAGCAATATTCACTTGGGAAGCCAAATGCCCTAAATAGGACATTGGGAGAAAAAGTAGTTCCCTAGTAGGCAATATGTGTATTCCCTTCCAGATACCACATTCCTGATCCACTTCCTTTTGAACTCTGTCTCGGTCTGATCAAGAGGATGGTCAAGTCAGATGATCTTCATTTCAGGAAGGAGATACTGGGAAAATAAGCTTCACAACCCTCCTGTTCCCTCTTACTCACTTCTATTGCCACTTTTTTTTCTAAAGGGACTTGTGGCAGGTCTTTTTAGCAGTTGTCTGTCGTAGTTGGTAGAGACACATAAAATCCAAGAACAGGAAAGGCTTTACACCCATTTAACTACCTGTTGCACTGACTGTGAGGCACAGAGATAGCACAAGCAGCTGGTACCTAAAGAAACAAAGGTTCAGTCCACCTTGTAGAGGAAGGGGTCTGCAGTAACACGCAAGGGAAAAATGGGATTTGTGCCAGTTGAACTTCAAGCCAGATTCAGAGAGTGAACTTTTCTGTAAACCTCTTAGTTTTCAATTTCATCAAAACCTTTTTAATGAAGTCCACCACAGTTAAGGTAAATCCTGCAAGTGGATATGGAACATGGCAATGAGGGACCAATGGATTATACAAGGGGAGAAGCCTGGCTGTGAAACATTTATGCACAAATTTAATCTCACAAAATTATAGCAACATCACTCGATTGTACTCAGTACTTACTAAAATAAAATCACCCATTTTCTCTGATTTTATTGTGGTTCCATTGCTGGTTTAAACATGTCTTAAAAGAATCCTATTACATCAGCATTTTGTTTAGTACTATGATGAAGTTCGGACAGGGTATCTGTCTAGATTAACCCCTACAACATTTCAGCCAACAGGATCCTTGACATGACATAACAGGTGAACACATTTATATGAGGTTGAAATAGAGGTTTGCACTGATCTGATAATTGCAATGGCACCAAAGATGTCCACTTGAGCAAAAGGAAATGGAAATTATTTAAGCAGTTATGGAGTCCTCAGAATTCTTTAATCCGTTTGTCTCAGGAGACAAAACTTAGACTTGTCTTTGAAAAGAATATGTGCAATTGTTCAGTTTCACTCTTATGGTGTCATTAATGGAATCAAAACCAGAACAGAATTGATGGACAATACTCCACCTGCTATCATGAAAAACTAATAGTCTGAATGAACCAAAGTCTTCTTTGCATTAAATCTGTATAACTCCACTGGGTTTGATTATTTTGTACCATTGCTACTAAATTAATTAAGTTGTTCATTCCTCACTAGGCATAAAACTTATATATATATATACACACGATTATTACTACCTGCCTTCATCCTCTTTTTCTAGGCCAGAGTCACCTTGGCCAGAGATGACATGGACAAAAACAAGCAGAGGAAAATAACACTCATACTGACTGAGAAGCAGTAGAAAGATATCATCTGTCAGTCAAAGGGATTGGAAAGTATCCACACGTTGTGTAAGACAGATAATAAGAAAGAAAGAAAATTCAGTCTCATAACTCAATAGGCATTTTCCATCCTGTATGACTGAATGCAGTTTCAGAAACTGCTGATTTACTATTAACCTGGTATTACAACCAGAAAAATAGGTACTGCTATAATTATCCTTTAAAGAATGTGCAAAGAAAGTTCCATTTACCTACTTCAGCTCTATCACTAAAGAAAGTGGCCACTGTTCTAATATCTCACAGATACACGACTAAGTGAAGCAACATCTATTTGATGATGAAAAGCAATTACCATAGAAAAACTTTTCTATTGTATTTCTACCAACAGGATATTCTTTATGACATACTTACCCCAAGGCTATACTCTGCAGACCTGTATAAGGTAAATATATTCTCAAGACAAAATGGTCTTTAAGGGTATTTGTGTGATTTAGAGAAGCCTTGCCATGTAAGCTTGGAATATTAGCTATGTAGTTATAGCGAGACTTTCTTTCACTTGCTAATGAGTTGATGATTTTCACGTTATTTTTTGTTACAAGGCTTTGAAATTGTCACTGTTTCTGTTAGCTGCTACACCCTGGGGTGAGTACTCGGTCCTTCACTCTTGTCATAGTCTTCCTTGGTCTTGTGGTTGTGAAAGATTTGTTGTTCATGGTATTAATGACTTATTCATGGTGACATGAAACTGCAAATGCTTCAACTAAAGTGTTTCTTTGCAGTGTTTCTGTTTTCCTTTGGTGTTATTCTGGCTTGTCACCCACCAGACTGAGAGACAGCACATAGAATAAGAAGGTCAGGTCAGTGGGTTTTGGTAAGTAGAATCTAGGTAACACTGGAGTTGGGATGAGTTTGTTAGTTTGAGGGTAAAAAAGAAGATGGCAAATGCAAGATCCTTTAGCCATGTGCTCCAGCACGACTTGTGTTTCAGACAGAGCATCCCTTTCTGGAAGGTTACTAGAGCTCTTTTCACTGTTCTGAGTTTATCAAGACTGAAATTAATTGACCCATCTAAGGAATGCTCAAACTTGAAGAAGTCTCAAAGTTTTTCTTTGAGGGTGTCCTGGGAGTACGGTGCCTGTCCATGTGGCAGTAGGGACAACAGTAAGTTTCATTCAACTAAGAATAACTGAGCAAACTCCTGTTTTACCTAAGGTTGACAGGGAGCTCTGAGTACCTGATTACTTTTGTGTGATCTTGAACTGCCATTCAGCTGCTCTGTGATCCATTTTCTTTACCTGCAAAATGGGGTAGGATTGCTTGAGTAGCACCCAGAGATCCTCAGCTGAGAGACTTTATATAAAGTGCAGTTGTGCAGTTCTTGTATGCTCAGGCTAAGCGGTAACTGCTGAAAGCCCAACACAGTAGCTGAGCTCTCAGAGCCTGGTGCCTGCAGGAATCACACTGCATGCGAGGGAATTGTGTCAGTGTCTCTCCTCTGGACATAGCCTGCAGCTAGTAAATGCTTCTTCTTCCATTAGCAAAGATGAAAGGAGAGTGAGCTTATGCCTTGCAGGTACTACAGAGAAATGGCACTGCCTTCCTCATCATCCTTCCATTACAGGTCCTATTGCTACTCTTCTACTTGCCTTATGTACGGCTTGATGGTCCAGCGTTGGCACCATGGGAAGCATACTCTCCACTGTGCTTTTAGAGGAGATCAGTCTTACTCTCTGCTTGCAGTTCTCAAGCTCCCGCTTCTTGTAGGAAAGTAGAGCAAGAAGCAATTGTCACATAACATCTAGTCTCCAAACACACGACTGGCATTTCTGAAGGATGCTTGTCCAGTCTATTCCGAAGAGCCTATAGTGGCAGGAGACTCTCTCATCTCTATAAGCAAACTGCTTCAATGCTATAAGAAAGTTTTCTTCCCTTATAATTTATTGTTGCTTATTATGACTTAAACCCATTATTCCTAGTCCCACTTACAACAGGGTGAGTGTGCTTAATCTTCCATGTCTACCTCAACACAGTGGAAGACTATTATCAAATTTTCCTCAAACCTTCACCTCCCTTAAGTCACCCATCTTTGGGGAAGAGTAGTGACTGATGGTTATTTGTTTTCTGAGGACCGATGGTATAGTAGGAGCCCAGGAGCAGCTTTCTGCCTTTTTATTGTTTTTTCCTGCAAGAGAATTGTCCTGACCATTGCTCCAGGCTTGGCTCTGGGAACGGCTGGTACCACAACAAAGCCTGCACCATCTCCTGAAATATACAGTTATTTTAGATTTTAAAGCCAAAAGTTATTGTCTGGAAATATTATATCACTAAGAATTACCTAACCCTTGAACCAGGTTTTAAACTGTGATTCACTGAAGACATCAATCAATGATAGAAATAAACATTTTTCCAGGAAGGCAGAAACTACTTAATAGAAGACTAAGGCCAATAAAAAAAGATCTGTCTCTTAAATCATAGTCCACCTTACAGAAAAGCCAAGAATCTATAACATTTCTGCATTACTGAAATTGCCTATTAGAGTCCTTGGAGAATTTCCCTTAAGACTTTTGAAACATTCAGGCTGAGAAAGGAACAGGAAGAAAACTACTCTTGATTTTCATCTTGTGTTATTTAACTTGAAAGCAAAGATAAAGCAAGGCAGTGAATTCAGCTGGAGGCATTATTTTTTGGAGGTTGTATTTATTTGAAATATTCTGACACCAGCAGTTAGAAAAATAGGGAATTTTACTGTAGAAGTATCAGCATTTTCACAGATCTGGGGCTCTTAGTGTTACTTTGCCTTAGTTTAGCAAATCTGACTCTAGCTTCATGAAGAGGCATACTGAAAGGGTTCATCTGAAAACTAGGTGTCTCAAAATCCCCTTCCTTCTCCTTCCCTCTTCTGTTGAAACTGTATTAGATGTCAATCCTAAGCACGATTCTTTCATTACACGTCCATCTACAAACAGTACACTTGGGTAGCAAACAGATATGAAGAAGAAGAGTCATTACTTAGTGACCAAACCTCCATTCTGCTGTATGCTGAAAAAACAGACTACAAGCACTGTGCTCTGTCTAGAAAGCTCCAAATGGGGTACCTGTCACTATAAGAGGAAAGGGATTGAGGTTTTCCCATAGAAATGGTATCTCCCTGTTCACGCAAGCCAAAGTGAAATGAAAGATTGCCATCATTGTGTAGATGATGTACTACCCACAGAAGATGGATTTTCTCTCTTTTACTTACTAAATACTCAGAAGTCCACAGAGAAAGGTGATATGATCACAATAATAAATTTTACAGCTCTTTTGCTCTGACTTTCGGTCTGGGAATTGTAAATCACTTTTAAAATAGAAGCTTATCACAGAAAAAAAGGCAGTTCCTGTTGGTACTTCTCTGTGAGCTGACAGGTTATGAAATAGACTTGTGGAACAAATTTGTGTAATCTGTCTAGAAAAGGCATTTTGTTGCACGGTATAAATTTCTGTTGGATAGCCTGTAAGAAAGGCTAAAACCCCTTAATTCCTTGGTGAAATTCTTAAGCCTGCTCAAGAAAAAGCACTGGACAGGCGGGAGAGAGGTGTGACTTTACTCCTCCATCATCTTACACTGCTTATGAAACAGCCCAAACTCTTTTCAAAGAACCTATTGATCCACCAGTCTTTACCTTTTTCCTGAGATGAAGCATGAAATAACTGGGTGCCACCATCTTCCTAAGGCCTGCTGGGAAGCAGAACCTAGCTCTAGCATGCCTTGGTCTTCAAGGACTGTGAAACAGTCAGCATAGCTGCATGCTCAGTGCACGCCACCATGATTTTGTGTTTTTAAAAACGCAGTTTGTAACCTCTCTTCCTTCCAAAGCAGCTGCTTGTTTTCCATGTATTGCCTTGCAATTAGAGAGTGTGCCTGGGAAGGGCGTGAAGGGGCCATTTCTCCAGGGGTCCCCTAAGACCCACATCTCCAACCTGCAGCTGTGTGCTCAGCTCAGTCCTGGGCCAAGCATGCAAAACCCCTGTGTATTACACCACCCATGCTGTAAGCAGCTAAGGCACAGACATTCCCTGGCCCTTTGATACTATCTGTACAGGTAGCTGTCACAACCGGCATCTTCATCTTCAGCACGTTGCTTATTTGCCCTGTCAACCTGAAACATTAGTCCAGAAATGAAAGGGGAAAAATATATATGATTAAAAAAATGGAATAAGGATTGATAATATGCCAATGACATCATGACATTCTTAATGATATGAGTAGTTTATTTTTAAATATTCTGCCTCAGTGGATTTTTATTGAATTATTAATCTGCTATTGAATTATGGGCCTATTATTATTGGTACTTTCTGAAAAACGTTCTGAATCTCTTCTTAATCAGCTAAGAACTGGTAATGTGTCTTCTTACAACCTTGCTTATATCACAGAGTACTAACTGGGAAAAGTTGGAAAGAAACTACTAGAATCATCAAAAAAAAGTGGTCAAAACAAGCCAGATTTTCTCTTCCAGTCTAACCTGTCCAAACCCTGATACCAATACCTAGAGCCAAAGTTTTCATGGATGGTTTCGTGAAGGTGGACAACAAAAGTTATGTTTACATACCTAAAATCAAGCAAAATGTTCAACAAATCTGGAAGGAGAAAAAGAATTCAAGTCACTGTTTAGGTACATGTGTTTGCAAATTTCAGGCTTTAACTATTGCAACTTACAGTCAGAAAAAAAAAACAGTAATACACTCACCAAATTTCTCCTCAAAAAGAGTGAAGTATCTTGAATCACTAGAAGTTCTGTAACTTTTTATAATCTTCAGTATTTGGCAAATAATACCAAATACATAATAAATAAGGATACTACTTGTATTTTTTCTTTAAATCAAAAAGGTACCAACTATAACAGGGAAAAACAGGTATGGCAGGCATTATATGGATACATATAATGTGTAATCCCTCTCCTTAAAAAGCTCGAGTCTTTCATTTATATAATATAAATATATAATGATCAAATATAATTTCCTCCCCCCCAATCAAACCACTTTAATTCACATAAATGAAAAATTTACCAGTGCAAGAACAAAGGTGTAAATAAACTCACATCGGGAAAGCAGGCTCTATCTCCATAATATATACTAGTTTTGAAGGCTAACCCTGATATCACCGTAATTTCTGCCCAAGGATATGCTTACGAAAACTTTTTCAAAAGAACACTTCTTTTCAAGCAACAATGTTCCCTTTCTGCGTGGCAGATTGTATTTTCTGTGACTAACAAGTTAATTCAATTACAAAGGCTCATTCAGCACTACTAAATACTACAACTCAGATTGCAGTATGAGCTGTTAAGAAACACTTCAATGTGACAACCAGAAGTTTGAAGCCCATGATAAAAAATTCAATTGCATAACATAAGGACAGGAGCTGGTTGCAGGTGTGACTCTCTCTCACTCGATGACTCATTTCATTGACTCATTTTAATTATTTTAATGACTCATTGTGATGATTCCAGCAACATAAATTCAGTTTGTTTTGTCAGCAACATACAGATATCAGCTAAACGCTCCAGAGAGAATCAAATAACATAAGCAGCTAAAATTAAATAAAAACTTTTTTTTTTCTCAGAGTATTAGCATTGATGTCAAACACATAAACCCAGTTTTGTTTACAATACTCCTACTTTGCTTGTGGCATGCCTCCCAGAAGAAAGTGGCTGTTCACTTGTTGAATGGTGTTTCGCAGACCACACTCTTGCATTTCTGTTGACCTTGACTGATGAAGGCAAAGCTCTGAAAGGTCTAGGCCACTGCTGTTTAGCTACTGTGATTCTCAGCATGTAATTTCAAAGCATTTGTTACAGCTGATGTGTTCATGCTAGTACAGTGTCGCTCAACTGAATACACTACTTGCCCTCTCTCTTTGGAAAAGGGGTGATGGGGCAGAGTGGCAGAAGAAATTGCCATCTATCTCCTCCCTTCTGCAGGCTCTCCATGAAAGATGCCAGACATACACCCATTTTTCCTGAACTGCCTGAGTCTGCAGCACCTTGTTTTCCTAAGGGGTTGGTAAAACCCCAAACCAGTTTGCATCACCATTTCCTGCTGGAGCTGACAACCGCTAACATGGGAAACATTTTGGTCACGTACCAGTTTACTGCACATTACCGAGTGGCTGGGCAGGAGAACATCAACCTTGTTCCCCTGGTCCCTGGTGCTTGCAGAGGTCTCCAGTGATGGGAGTGCCAGAGGAGAGAGACATGATTTCCATACCTAAGATATAGAGAAGTGTTTCTTAAATCACATGCAGGCTATCAGGCAACTTGCGTATCTAAATATACATTCAGCCATAACTACCAATAAGCTAAAAACTTACAAACAAAATCATGAAGCAAATTAAAGCCATGACTTGTTTAGCTCAGCAGCAAACAAGAACTGTGGGCAAAATGCCCTCAACTAAGCCACAGAGCAGTCCTCTCTTAAATTTTCAGTACCCAAAGTCTCAATTAAGCTCACCTTTAAATTTACCTTTGACAAAGTAGGCTAGTTTAGTTACTCTAAAGTATTCTCAGACATATACCATGCCAGAGATTAACTGTCATTCATGTTACTGAAATCACAAACAAGTGATACTGTGCTGATGACAAGCCTATTCTAATTTTTTATTACTCTACAGTTTTAATATGCAAAACTTTATTGTATCAAAAAGGCATTTTGTTTCCAATACTGATAAATAAAACTGTAATTTCTAAAATATATCATATCAAGGGTTTTCATGGCATTTAAGCAGTCCAAGAGTTCCTATGTTATTAATATGAAATACTTCAGTTTTTCAAATTGTTATTTTGAAAAGATGGATCAAATTTTGTTATAAGGGATAAATCTGCACTTTTTTCTTTCAATTTCTTATTAACTTTTCTGCATCTCAGAGAGAAAATATTTAACAGCAAAGAAGACTTCCTCATAAATTTCTGACTACTCAAGTACTGACTTTTTTGTCTGATCTATTTTCCTTCACATTGAACATTTTCACATAGTAGTTTTACTGCAGATCTGTGGATAACATGTCTAAAGAGCATCCTCTTGGATTTGCTTTCACTCTTTTTGTGGTAGACAACAGAATCTGAGCGGAAAGAAAACCTCTTGAGAGAACAGAGCAGCTCACTACAAACTACCATGCAAAATGCTGTGTTGCAAAGGAAATTATGGCAAAATAGATCAAAATGTATGACACGTTTTCACTGCTGAAATCACACCACTTCGATGTGAAAGTAATACCTGGTCTGAGAAGGAGAAGTTAAAGAAAATAAAAGTAACAAAACAGACATGGCTCTGTGCCATGTGCACAGAGGCACTTTTTTCTGGGCTTGACTACTAAAACCATTGCATCCTAGGCCACCTTAACATAAGTCATGTGTCCTGGTTTCGGCTGGGATAGAGTTAATTGTCTTCCTAGCAGCTGGTACAGCGCTGTGTTTTCAGTGTGGTATG
>JAVKLA010000027.1:10379922-10390911 GCA_034782735.1 Sagittarius serpentarius
TATTCTCCCTCTCCTGTTCAATCAAGGAGGGGGAGTGAGAGAGCGGCTTTGGTGGGTACCTGGCGTCCAGCCAGGGTAAACCCGTCACAGAAGCCCAATAATGCAAGATTGCTCCATTTAGTCTCCCAGACAGTCATGATCCCTTCATGGTTTTAGTTAACTGCTGCTTGTGTTTTGAAGCAGATAATAAAAGCTGTTATACAACTTAGTCAACATAGATAAACTCGACAGGCCAACGTGAAAGTGCTCCCTGAAACACCACTGTTCTTCATAATGAAGATGCCATTTACCATTTCCTAAATTGGATGCCTCCGAATCAACAAAATGTGATTGCATCCTCTCAATACCATACTTATAAACTATGTCAGTAAAGTTCATGCAGTAGTTTCAGAGCAGGTTTTTCTGTAACTAGTGATCTGTAGTCACCTAACACTATGCTGACAGTGTAAAACATTACACTATTTGTAGTGTTTATTGGCTTTTGGAAAACTAGGGGGTAAATATTTCATTACAAAATTGGAAACAGTTATAGGAGGAGGAAAGTAAAGTATAAGAAAATTTATTTCAGCATCACACTTTATAATAGTTTCTCCTCAGACATTTCAGTATTTCACCCCGGATGGGGGGTCTGCAAACTCTTCTGCTTGCTCTGTCCCTCCCAGTACCTGAGACATCCTCTCTCTGAGCTCTTCTCACCGCTTTTGTTAATGATGAATTTGCCTCACACTCTTCCATCTCTCTCCCTTCAAGATTTTCTTCGCTGCTCTTCACCCCAATTAGCAAAAAAGCCCTTACTCGGCCTTTGAAGTTTCTCAGAATTTACTGTCTTCAGTGTTTCTTACTTAACACATTCCTCCTGCCATAGGCAGCCCTGAATATCAGTGTCACAGACACAGCCAAACATAGGAAGTCTGAGATGCCCTGAGAATAATCGAACATGAAAGAAAACCACCTCGATCACATGAAGCGAGATTGCAAAACGTAGCCTGAAAAGGAGATGGAAACTTGGTGCTGTGATAACAGCTTACAAAATAACTATCATAGAAATAACCAGTGCTCTGGAGAATATAGACAAGAAATTTCTGTGTTCCTTCCCTGTTAACACAGGAACAAAGTAGACTTCCAAAGCTGTTTTCAACCCAAGTGCAATTGAAGTGTGGATAACATACTGCCATGAAAAGCTGTGAAGGTCGAGAAATCTGCAAAGTTTGAGGAGAGAGTGGTCATTTCTGTGGATGACAGGAACGTCCACAGTATCATAATTCATTACAACTGATTCAGTGCAAGAGACATTAAACCACAGCATTGAGAATTTAAGCCAATTTCAAATAATTACAACTCAGAATAAGCCTTCAAATGTCTGTGGAGGAGCAAAGGCCACATAATCCCATTTTCGTCTGAAGTATATGACGCTAATTGTTGCTGGAGACATGGTATGGGGTTAGGTGGGTTTTGGACCTAATCCAGGATGGTGTTTCCTATATGCCCACTCAGTTCTACTTTTAGCTTTTCTACTAACCCCCTTCAAGGTGCTCAGAAGCAAAACAACTGTTGCCTGCATTTGTCTTAACTTGCAGCCTTGAGACTAAAATACTTTCAAAGACACCCAAAGATGCAGTGCATCATATAAGAGTTAGGAAATGAATCCTTCTCTCCAAGGAAGAAACACTATCAAATATCTCCTAATTTCCATAATTTTCAACACTGCAAAGGGAGAAACAAACATTCAGGGAAAACAGCAAAACTTTTTAGAAGATCAAATGTGTTGTCTGAACTATACTTTTCTTTTTAATCATTGTTTCTCAACTCCGCTTTTTTCATGCTGGACTTGGATGGAAAGGGCAAAGACCTCTTGCCAGCTTTTGCAGAGTCAAGAAGGTTGTTCTGAAATGCATCAGGATTTGAGAAACCTGGGGAGATCCAGGACTGGCTATTCCAAGCATTCCAGTACTACAGGTCAGATCCCAAAGCATCACTTCATGGGCATAAAACATAAGAATTTTTTTAAAATAATTAACTTTCAATCTATTTGTCTTCTGAAATTAGAAGACTTAGTAAAGCTGTTTTTCCAAGTTTACACATACACTTAAAGCATTAAATTCCATGGTTCAAGGCTTTAAAAAAATAATCACAAGATTACACGGCCTGGGAGTTCTCAGTTCTAATGCCACTACAAAACAGCCAGCATGCCAGCATTTTTTTCTTTTTTTCTCTGTTCTGATCAAGCTGTGAAAAAAATGAAAAAACAGGGCAAAGTCCTGATATCAAATAAAAAACTCCTATTTGATCTCCTGGAGCCAGACTTTCATCTCATGAATTGTTATAACATGGCCAAGAACTATACTCAGCTATTGTTCAACTAATCCAAGATCCCCTTGATAGCAAACCCATGAAATTCAGTATAAATCAGCATTCAGAACTATGAAAGGATTCCTGGGAAACCCCTAAGTCATCAACTCTGTTATAAGTAAGGAATGTGATTAAAGAAAACAAAAGCATAAGCAGGCCCTCACAATGTTGTACTTTTCTTCCTGGAGCTGTTCTTTATCGTTCCAAATTAAACAATTCATATGATATCCTTTTTTTCCTCTTTTGCACGCCTTATTTGCAAGCACATATTGCATCTGTCTTCTCTTTCAGTTTCCTTGCTGCCTCAGGAGCTGCTGAAGACTCATCTTCACCTTTTTGATACTTCCCAACTGCTAGTATGCTTCACACATCTGTTTTGCCAGAGTAACAGATGTTGTCTCTCAGTGAAGACAACAGTCTCTATGTTTAGGCTAGTAAGTGCAGAAAAAGAATTTAGGGCTAGTTTCTGCTTTTTCTCAGTAGATGTTTCAACAATATAGATTCCATAAATAAAGTGTATTTCCAGTGCATGTGCCCAGGGTTTACAAAGCAGTCCAAACTGCAATGGACCTAGATCATTCTTTCTGCTCAAGAGGGCAAAAGGCAGCATCTTTCTCATATATAAAAAAAGTGAAGGCTTTAGCCCCCAAGTCATCATTAATTGTATGCAATTAAATCCACTACAATGATTTCATTTTGAACAAGATATTAATATATGATGTATTAATGCATATTAATTGCATTAATGCAATTCTGCTTTATTCTTTTGCGTTCTGGTTTTAGACTTTGTTGCTTACTGACATACCGCAGGATTTAGCGACAAAATATCTCCAAACTGACAGAGGGAAAATAGATTTCAACTGATGTGTAGCAACCCAGCCAGAAGTACTCAGAGATTATCGTTCTGCTCATGATTGTTATTTCCCTTAATGACTCTTAAGTTATTTTCATGTATTAAATGAGTGTTTCCTTTCCTGAGATTTTTAATACCTTTGTAACTTCATTCATGCCTTAAATGAAACCACAGGGTTTTCCTGTATGTGCTTACTGTAGAGCTTGAAAGTTACACGGCTCTGTAGAAGAGTTCATAAATTCTGCTAAAGCGCCATGACTGTGCTAGAAGTTGCCACGGGCATTGCTACTCAGTCTGTGAGGTCCAGCAGTTTCCCTCTCACATTTAAAAATGTGCATCTGATACATAACATGTCTGAGGAAGCAAATGCATCTCTAATCCTGTGAGAATCCACTAACTTCTCTATTACTGGTGGCTGACATGTTCTGAATCAGGAGGATTATAGTCGTCTTTTGTTTTGCCTTTCTTTTTCTTTAGTTTTAACTGTGAAAACTATAGCTGCTATATAGCCGTACATACAAGATGTGTAAATCCTCATCAAATTCATAGGATCACAGAAGTGCTGGTTGGAAGCCACCTCTGGAGGCCATCCAATCCAGCCCCCTGACTGAGCGGGAGGACCATCTCCAGCACTAGAGCAGGTCAGCCATGGCTTCGTCCAGCAGAGTCCTGAAAGCCTCCAAGGGCACCGATCCCAGCTCTTTCTGGCAGCCTACTCCAGTGCCACACCACCCTCCTAGCCAGGAAAGGTCACTCCGAACTTCCCAAGTTGTGATTTGTCCCATGATTTACCATCTTTCACTATCCAGAAAAGCCTGGCTTTACTGCGCTTGTAACTCCCGTTCAAGTAATCTGAGGCTGCCACCAAGTTCCCCCTTAGTAGCTGCCTGCTGCCACCAACAACGCCTCCCCACCACAGTCCACCTTAGTCCCTCCCCACAAGTCAGGTACCTCGGACTGTCTTGGTAGCTCTCTGCTAGACCTTCTTTCAGACCAACAACCTCCCGGAACGAGGGGACCCAGAAGAGGACGCACTAGAGCAGCCTCAGCAGTGCCAAGCAGACAGAATAAAACCTTCCTGCTGGCCGTGCTTCTTCCAAGGTAGCCCAGCACGGGGTTTGCCTTCCTAGTCATGAGAGACCACTGTTGACTCGTATTAGCCTGGTTTCTGCTGTAGCACCTGGTCCTTTTTTACCAGAGCTCTTCAGCTGGTCATGCCGCAGACTATGCTGATGCATGGAGCTGAACCTCTGGGGGAGCAGGGCATTGCACATCTCCCTGCTGAAACTTATGAGGGTTTTTTTTTTTTAACCCAAATTTCAGTTTTCTCAAGGTCCATCCTAATTCAGTGTCATCCACAAATCTGCTGAAGGTATGCTCTGCCTCATCATGTGAGGCACATCCTTCATTATCTTTCCAGCAATGGGGGCGAGACAGCCTAAAGTTCCCCTGATCCTCCGTTTACTTTTCCCATCCACCTTCCATAGTCTCTCACCTGTTGCCCTCAGTGATGGCTCTCCCTCTTCTTCCCAAACCATGATGGGTTTGGTTTTACTGTGAAGACTAAGGGGGGCGGGGGGAAGCATTGAGTACTTCAGCCTTCTCTGTGTCATCCCTCCCTCAGTTGTCTCCCACCATTCACCCAAAGCCCGTGTTTTCTCTGAGCTCCTCTGTGAGCAAACTTGTAAAATGCTTCCCTTATGACTCTGACTACTCTTAGCTCCAGCTGGGCTTTGGCCTTCCCAATTTCATACCTACATGTCCAAGCAATGCTTTTATACTACACCTCTGCAGCCTGTCATCATTTCCCCTTTTTATGTGCTCCCCTTTTGCATTTTAGTTCATTGCAGAGCTCCTTGCTTGGCCAAGTAGGCCTTTTGCCAGAATTACCTGTCTTCCTGTAAAATGGGATAATTTACTCCTGAGCTTTCAGGGCATTTTCTTTGAGAAGCAACTGCTTTCCTGTGCACGACAGCAGCTTATTTTTGCCTGGCCAACCCCTAAACAAGCCAAAGTTTGCTCTTTTTTAAGGGGCATTGGAAGGACAGACAGATTGCCCCTGCCTTTATGGTATCTTTCCATAACATGAAATTTTCTGAGTTCTGTGTTGACAGAGATGTTCCTAGCATACTACTCCACTGCATTTGCTGCTTTGTGTGTGTATCTTCCCTTTTACATATCTTCCTTCTACAACAAACATCTCATTACTCTTTCTCACTTCCTTCTTGTTTCCCCCCACAAAATTGAGCCCTTTTTTCTTCCTGTAGCCTTGGCTATTCTCCCCACATTACATGGAACTGCCCTCAAGTTCTACAAAAAAGTAGAATATGCTGCTCTTAATGCAAATATTCCCTCACTGGTACTTTATATAACAGCCATTGAGGGCAAAATACTGAGAAATTTCTTACTTGGAGAGATACGGTATTTCTCGTAGCTACCACCAGCTAGCATTTCCCGATATCCAGTAGCGTAGGACGCTGGATGTCTGGGAATCCTGGACAAACAGGCACACCGCGGAGCCAGCACAACACCACACTGCAGAGCGTGTACGTTCCTGGTACCGTGGATTCACTCTGTAACGCAGCGCAGCGTCTGTCCCCGCATGTGCCCTAAGGTACAGAGCATCAGGGAGGCAGGGAACCCAGAGACTCCTTGCTTCCCCCAGTACGCTTTCAAGCGTTGAAAGGCATCACTCACTTTCTCACTCCAGATACGTCCTGGCTGCTGCTTGGACCACACCGCACGTTGAACGGAAGATTACATGGCCTACAGACGCAGGCCAGCTGTCTCTTAAGTAGAGTCGTGAAAATATTATAAACAATAGAAACGTAGTAAAACGCTCTTCAAGGCTTGTCTGATCCTGTAACTTAATTATCTCGTTTGCTTAGAACTTTGCTGTTTGCCATTAGAACTTGCATGCGCTTGGAAAAACTAAGTGTTTGCCCATTTGGGTTTGTTCAACAGCTATAATAAGAACTTCCTGAATTTCTCTACTCCTTCTGTGGAAAAGGTGTCACAGCCCTCAACTGCAAATAAAAATATTTCTAGGCGGTTGTGGATTTTTTCCCGTCATAGAAACTTGCCGATTATCTAATTATCACATTTTGAAGGCTGCAAGCCTTTTCCTATAATACATTTTGGAAAATATTCCTCCCACCTATGACATCTATAACTCATTCTGCTAAGTATCCACTTTTAAGAATATTGTTCCAACTTCAGCCTCACTATTCTCCTTCATTTACTATTAGGGCTACTTTCTCCTATCTGTTAGTTTCTGCAGATCTGCGGCAGCACTGGTTTTTTTTTTTATTACCCATATTTGGGTGATATTCCTTCCAATTTCATTCGCCTGTCCCTCCCAGTTTCAAGAAGAAGGGATAAAAGGGCTGAGAAAGGTACAGGAGAATGACCAAAACGATTCACAGCTTTCATTTTGGCAGGAGGTAATGTAGCTCCAAATACTTGATATTGCTATTTCGAATCAGCTCAGCGTATAAACTGTTTACACAAGGCCTCAAAATCAGATCGTATTTAACTAATTCATATTCACTTATGAGGACTATCATTATTCTAGGAGAGAATCATTTTTAAGCTATTAAACAAGGCCAATAATTTCTATGACATAGCCGTATTCAAAACGTATATACGCTGCACCATGTTACTTACTAACCTGTAATTTAATCTATTACATTTATGAACAAACTTAAATGTCAGACAGTGAATGCATATAAATTCATCATGCCACCCTCTGAAAATATATCCTCACACCTGTAGCAGTGTAAAAGCTGCACCCTTCACCTGAAAATGATAACAAAATGGAAACACACTACTGCCCTCCACCTACAAACTCTCATTGCTCTCGCTGGAGCCCAGACCTGCGCTGTTACAGCACAGGCTTCTAATATAACAAAACGCTGTATTAGTCAAAGATTTTTATAAATATGGTCGTGTCTGTGCTATGATGCACTTCACAGCTGTGATGCACTTGTCTCTCATGCGATAAAACTATCAAAGCTGGAAGTTTCTTGCAGACAGTTTACATTTTGTGATGACATTCCCTTGAATCTTAAATGTAGCAGTCTTTCTTGTTTGTGGGCTTAGAGCTCTCCTCCGGGAATGGAAACATTAGCAACTGATGAAAATATTCACGAACTCTTTGTCATGCTGTTTTTATGGAAGGAAATTCCATCTATATCATGATCATGAACTGACAAGTAAACTAATCTTTGCTCTTATGTATTAGTCATATTTTCCCTTACGTTCTTTGTAGAGCAAGTGGCACATGCATATTTAATTTAATTCTGTATAAAAAATCAATAGGGCCTTTATCACATCACCTTGATAGCTCATTTGGGCTAATAGCATTTAGCCTTAGAGCCAGAAAAACAATAAATTTTTTACACTTAATACAACAGCATGTGACGTTTATCAGCACTCAGCCTTGCAGAAATGGATGTTGATTTAAGAATAACTAATCCTAAATCTGCACGTCTTATTAAGAAACTAGCCAATGACAACTAGGATCTCCATTTTACTGTTCACTTTCAGTTACAGTATTCATCGATTTATCTGCAGATTTTACTCATTATTGTGTGCAATCGTTATTCAAAGCAGCGTTCAAGCGATGATGCACTTGAATTCTCCAGTCAGCATGTCAGTTGGTTTTCTGTGCATTGTTAAATGCTTAATAATGGAGAGTGTAGAGTACGGACAGATCCTGCATATGATAGTGATTGTTATTTAATATTCAGAACAGCTTTATGACAAGACAAATAAAACAAAACCTCTCTAGCGTGCTTACGGCCCTCAGAACAGTGCCTGCAGCTTTTCGAAGGGATCCGTGGTTCCAGCTCACCAAAGACCTCTGAGAAAGTTTCCTATCTGTTTTGCCTTTTATATATTAGAGAGAACTTCTCATTTTCATCTTCATCAACAGGACACATTTTTGCATCACCATTAACATGACATTTGCCATTAAAGGTGCAGGGCAACCGCCTTCACTGCACCTAGCTGCACAGTTTTCCTAGGAAGTGATGGAGGGGGAAGCTTCCCACCCAGTTTGCCTCTTCTTTAGAGGATATACCACCCAGTCCCCTGACCCCTCAAAATGCAATAGCGAGCAGGGCGGGGAGGGGAAAGAGTCATGACCACGCAGCTGCGCTAACTGCACGTTGGATGGGGCACAGAGAAGCAGCCTAGGAGCTCTGTGCATGAACTTGAAATCCCTGGCTTTAATCCTGCTTACCATTGCCAATATGACATCACTCCACTAGGACATCCAGACCAGTTTTCAAACTGCCATTGAACTGGAGGACAACTAAGTTCATCTTTCCCACCTGTACTATTTATATGCAAGATTTTCAGGAAAAGTATATTGCAGACTACTCTATTTTTGACCCAAACATATGCCTGCAAGACAGCCTACGATCACGTACAGCTTTGAAATACAGTAGGACGTAGGAAGGAAAAAATTCTTACGTAAGCTCCACCATCACTTGCACTGTAATACAAATTAAATTTGCCTTACAAGCCAAGGATAGGGAGTTCAGAGTTATCAAAAGTGAGTTCAGACATCTGAGGAATGCGCCTGGGCAGCCGATTTCCATGATTACCCATTCTGCTCCCCGATGCCTTTCTTACATGGGAAGATATTCTAGCTGTTTAACTTTGTCCCACTGGAATGTGTTCTGCAAATAGTTATGACCCTACTTGTCTATGCAATGCAGTTCCTCAAATACTTCAGCTGTGCTCCTCTCCTCTCAGCTGTTTAAGCTGCAAATTCCATAACGCCTGGGATGTTTAGGAAAAAAGGAAGTTTATACCTTGCTAAACAGGGCTGTTGCTACCCCAGTGACAAATTCTCTGGATTAATATCAGAAGACTTTTTTTTTAAAAAAAAACAAACCATGTTTATTATCTTTCATGATTCCTGGGAACCCTTCAGGCTGCCCTGGATGTTTTCCACCTCCCACAGTGCGAGTGTCACAGGAGACGTTACCTGTTTGCAGATCTCTCCACATCTGGCAGCGGCAGCAGCTGAAGAGATGCTGACAGAGAAGGAGTACGCTACCTCCCACTTAACTGCTCGTTCCCAGCATTGGCATCACGTCCTGCTTAGGCACAAATCCTAAGGTGTAGGAAGCCTTGCTGTTCATTGGCCATCAAGGGGCCTCTGCCTCCAGAAGCTGCTGTCAGAGGGACATCATCTGTGTTTGAATGAATCCTGATATCACCTATACCATCAAAATGCTTAGGTAATCATTTTATTTAACAAAACCATATCAGAGAAAGATCAAAAAGCTGAAAGTGGCTTCAAACCAAGGTGGGGGGGGGACACGACCAAACCAAAAACAAACCCACAAACAACAAACCCATCATGCCCATCACATTTCAAGAAGGCCAGCCTGAAGAAACTGTTAAATACTGTTTTGAAGGAGTCTGAGAAGTGGAAGTCAAATCAGTTTTTGGTTTACTGAGCCAACAGCAACCAATGCCTTTGAAGAGGTATTAAAATCATTATGTCTACATGAATGCTAAAAGTGTAAGTTAAGTGTTTTCCCCCTTGTTAAGTCCTTGAGAGGATGCATGAATTGCTTTTTATATGATTTTGAACGCTATATTTAAACGTTCTGTCTTCTGAGCAACCCAGAGTCTCGTTCTCCAACAACCAGGCTGACCTTCGGTCTCTGCAGCTTTCAGACAGTAGAAGCCGGTTAGCAGAGACACACTCACACAGCGTTTCATTGCAAATGAGATGGCAGTGTGGGATGTGGAAGCAAGATTTGTCAGTAGGACCTAGGTTCTTAAAATGACTTTGTTGCAAGCTAAGCAACTGGCAACCTAAATAATGCTAAAGACAGCCAGCAACATAGCTATAAGATAAAATACACTCGGAGAAGCCAACTCGCATAGTGGAGGTCCACTCCACATGCATTCAGAAGGAAAAGTGGAGGAAAAGCGTGAGGAGTCTCAGGGAACTGGGTTTTCTTTAGGCAACACCCCAGTCACCCTGCTAGGCAAACCGGGAACTATCCCCAATGACTCGCATCCACCAACTATTCCCATTTCTGTGGAAGTTAGGATCACTAAAAAAACAGCTGTTCACAAAACAGGTTTAAATCGTAGGTTTAAATCGTAGGCCTGGGTAACAGGAGACCTGAAGCTGACTCTTCCTGGTGCCTGAAGAGACCTGAACAATGTTTTTTTATGAACTACTTATTTGCTGAAAATAACCTAGCATTCCTTTGAGAAGAAAGGCCATCACAGACCAGCAGCTGACAGCACATCAAATACCTCAAGGAGACCTCGGCCATGAACAAGCCTGGAGATAAACCAAACGGTTGACCATTTTTGGCTGGGAGGAGAAGGGCACCCAAAAAACCCTCAGCCCCCAAAATGCAGGCCCAAAGTCCTGTTTATTACAGGAAAGCCATTAAACTCCAAAACAAAGGGGAAAAGGAAAATTCCTGCCCCTGCTTGAAGAGATCTGACACCACGTCCATCATCTAGCCGTTTTGCCATAACATCTAACAGCACATGGAAGGAATCATCTCCCGGGAGGTTTGTCAATCACCTTTGTGGCTCTCTGTACACTGACATGCATAGTCACTTTTTATCAGTATTTAACTTGCACAACACGCTGGTTTTAGTTACTGCTTTTCATAGAATCATAGAATGGCTTGGGTTGGAAGGGACCATCCAAGGTCATCAAGCCCAACCCCCCTGCAGTGAGCAGGGACACCTTCAACTAGATCAGGTTGCTCAGAGCCCCGTCCAGCCTGGCCTTG
>JAVKLA010000027.1:10391011-10413058 GCA_034782735.1 Sagittarius serpentarius
GCCATGCCGGTCTCTTGCCTTTCCTGCCTGTTTTCTTACAGCTTGGGATTGCGAGCCTCTGTGCTCTACGGAAAAAGGTAAGAGAGACTGATTTTAAAAACATTTGTAATATTTCTAAAAAAATACTTCAGTATGATGTCTACACATCCAACACAATGAAAGTACCTTCAGCCATTTTGTCCCCTGGCAACAGATCCCTCAGCCAATGCAAATCTGCCCTAGAGATAATTTGATACTCACCCTCAGGATGACAGCCTGCGTTGGGATTTCTGGTCACAGAGCTGATGACTGGACAAACACCAAGTAGCATGTGCACAGATACACACAATGGACATAGGAACCAGACTGCATGTTCCCCCCGCCCCCCGAGAGATGTGGAGTCTTTGCCCTTGGAAGTGTACCTGGTTAGAGTGGTCAGTCTGGGTGGCAGATTTTTGTGAAAGTACCTTAGACCCCCTCCTTGCCACAGGCAGGGAAAAAAAAACCAACCCAAACTCAAACCTCTTAAAGACTTCTGGAGATCAATCTATGCCAGTCAGTCAGAAAGAAGAAGACACAAGTATCTTCAGGAGGGGAAGATGCTGTCCTGCTTCCCATAACCCAGCAGACACAGGGTCACTCAAGCATTTTTGCGTGCAACATACCCCCTGGGCCCCATCTAACGTTCCCTGGGCCAGAGACCAGCAAAACAAGAACACGGGCTGGAAGCTAAGCCACATGCATTAGATTTAGAAGTCAGGCACATTTTTTTGTTCTTATTTTTAGACAGTAAGATTAATCACGATAACAAATAGTTAGGAATTAGTGGGAGTCTTGATACCAACACCAAGTGCCCTTGTGGAAGACTGGCTTGTGTTTTAAGTTATTTTTATTTAGGCAGGTTGCGTTCACTTCTGTCCTAATGAAGAAAAATATAATGGCTTATAGCATGCCAAACTAAGGTCAGATTAAGTGATCTAACGAGCTTTCTGCCTTAAACACTATAAAATTACAAAAAACCCAAGGCAAACACATATGAAAACACTCAGCAGAACAGCAGCAAGAGAAGTCACCCCCAGCTTTTCTGGCAGATGGAAGAACTGCTTATGCTGGCTGAATATGCAGTTATTCTAAAGCCTTTCCTCAGCACTGTAGAAATAGATGAGTAAAGAAAAACTAATTATTTGCTTTTTAATATAAGGACTTCTGTTGAATTATTTAGAAGAAATTCATATTTATCCATAATTGAGATACTTTCTCACCATGATAATTACTCTAAGAACATACGTGCTAGCTAAAGTCCACAGCTCAATGGATGTTTTTGGTTTTTAAGGCACTTCATCTAATTATCTTGTAGTGGAAGACCACTCTGAAGAGCCAGCTCTCAAAATAGTTACCTATTGTTTAAGCTCATTATAATGAATGTACATTTGCTTAGTCTCACAGCACAATGCCAAGAGATTTTTAACATGACTGGTTTAGCTTTCTGAAGATAAATTAGCATCAGCTTTTTTATTTCTCCCCACTCCCCACCCCCTCCCTTTTCCTCCTTTCAATACTTGTACTTTCCTCAAGTACCAGAGGTGCAGAATGATTTTTAAGGACACATTTGGCATACACCTGTGAAAAAGTATTTTAAGTGAGGTTAGATTTTTTTTTTTTAAATTATTGAAAAAACAAACATTAAATTAGATAGAACAGCTACTGAGAGCTTTAGTTCATACATGATTAAAAAAATACCTTTAAATTTATATACCTTTAATAAAATCCCAGAAGACAGCTTTTCTCTTGAAGCTTATTTTTATTTTGGCACACATACTTTGTAGATGGTTGTTGGTTCCTTTCATTATTTTAAAGATGTTGGAGAAGCTCCAACATTTTTCTGATTAAGCTGGCCACTGCACGATCCTGCAACATCTCCCATGGCGTGTTTAATATCTAGGACTGTTTGAGTTCTTGCAGAACATCCATATCAGTTAATAGACTACCTTGTCCATGGCATTGCAGATGTTAGAGGAGTCAAAGGTTCATCTCAGCAAGACACTAATAGAAACCATTCTTATTAAAGATAAGGCTTCTCATGAATAATGAAAAAAATCAAAGGCAATTTCATCAGTTGTCTTTTGGCTCGTATTTCCTGTCACAGATAACTTTTTCCTAATTTGGAAAAAAAAAATATTTCAAAGCAACAGCAGGTTTTTTATTAGTTTCATAACTTCATGGGAATTTCCCACTATTGTGGCTGTGATTTTCAGAGATTAAGTACCAAAAAAAATCTGCTTTCCTCACAGATACCCACCCAGTTGCCACTGCTTTCCCTAGCAGAAAAATCTCTACTGCTTCCTCCTGCTAGTCAAGAAACAGTTGTGTAAAGTTACAAATTCCTACTACAGGCAAAAAGAAAAAAAAAAAAAAAAAAAAAGATAAATGTCTCCTAAAAATTGGCAAAAAACATTCCAAACTCTGCATGGTTAGGACCGGTCCACTAAATTCAGTTTATAGGTGATGTTTTGCTGTCGCCTGGACTTGCAGGTCTTCCTTTAAATAGCCCTGCTCTGCCATCAGGAGACATTACATTCATTTCATTTGGTATCACTGGTCCTCAAAGCAAGAGAGGTGCTTTCCTCCGGCAGGACGGAAGACCTGGCATTTTTAATTCACTTTCTCATGTGTCTTGAAGCCACGTAATCCTCTATTTGCCTGTCTCTGAAGATAATCTTGTAAGAAAATGAAGGTATCTTATTCGTAAACACTGCTATCAGAAAGCACCACCTTTCTCCCTGCACACGTCATGCTACTGCCGCAGTGTCAGCTGCGGGCATCCTAAATAACCACGGATTTTAATTTCTTTATGTTTAACCATTGTCTGTTTTGATACCTCAGTGTTAGAGGAACTGCAGATAGGTAGGTTTCCAACATAGTTATTCTGGGTTTTCTGTTAAAGAAATTAGAAAATGGCAAAATAACTGGAGAGTACAGATCCTAGATCTTTGATGGCTTTCGGGCATCATCTTCCCCGCAGTGCTCCAGGATGAGGAAAAAGAGCACCTGGAATCGTGTGCCTAAGCTTGAACCTAGCTCTGCAAAGCCCTGCATTTCATGCTCAAACTATGGCTCATTACAAACATTAGACTACCAGATATCTTTCATCTGAAGCCACTGAGGTGTTTCTCTGTAGTAAGTGTCTGTACTAGGTAACATTGCAGCGAAGCCTAACCAGGATAATGGTACAAGAAATTAAGGGTAAAAGCATAAGGCAAGTGCCTGTTCCCCCCCTGCCGTGTAACACAAACCAGTCAGGATTAACTTTGATCTTCCCTAAGCCACCAGCTTGGGCCCTCTTGCTTGTCTTGGCCTTTATTTTTAGCACACACAGCAGAGCCTTGAGCATTTCTTCAGTATCTCTAGTCACAGCAGTATGAAAAGGCCGCCTTAAATCTCTGAACTAGTTAGAGACTTTCATGTATTCTTTTAATACATCTTTATGTAACACACAAGGGATCATCATTCTGCTCTGGAAATACAGCCCCACGCAGGATCAGATGTCTTTCACTAACTACTATGTATTTTTGCATCTTACAAACAGTGAGGATTATGGGAACCCTCTTCCATGCTAGAAAACCAGAGATGTTGGGAAAACCAGAGATCCATCGAGTATTTGGTGAAGCAAAAGAAAACATCCATAACCGTCAGCACAAAACCAAAGCAGCACGGCCCGCATGAGCCATGCTATGGCTGTGTACATAGCTGATACTACCAGCAAGTAATCTTGTGGTTGGTGTGGAAACACACATCAGCAGGCATCGCTCTGCGGATGTTGCTGGGCCCCCGGCTCCCCGCTGACTTTCCTCAGGGTCTCGGCCACCGCTGGCCTCGCTCCTCCCGGCGGTCTACACCCAGCGATCTTCCCTCGACTGTCCTTTTAGCTGTGGCGAAACACACCGAAGTCGTCTTCCCCCTTCAAAGTTGATGGCTGTTTCTGTCTCGAGAATATCTAATCTCTGAACTTTCAGGATTATTCTAGAACCTGTATCCCATCGCTGATTTCCACCACAAGCCGGAAAAACATCGCTTCCACTCTGGTATTTCTTACAAGTACTGAAGCTTTTTCAAGCAGCTGATACCACGAATTAGCAATTTTCACTTTTACCCTGAAGACAGCAAAATTTTTCTTGCCTCTTCATAGTTTTAGTATTTTCCTGAAATGGAAGCAGCCATTTCCTCCTTAAAATTGCCATCAAAGAGGCAGTCAAAGTGTGAAGTCTTCAGGTCAGAAGCAAACTATCAGCAGATGAGCTTCAGCTGCCTGGCATGGCACTGCTTCTTCTCTCCTTTCACAGTTCAGGACTTTGGGGTAGCAGATGATGCGATCTCCTCAAGGCAAAAAAGAAAAAAAAAAACAACTATATATTCTCCCACAGTATCAAGCAACAGAGATGAGAAATCAGGAGATAAGGCAAAGAACAGGGGCTAAACATACAGTGTACAAAGTGGGGGGCAAAAAAAAAAAAAAAAATCAATCTCAAAGGGAAGAAAAGGAAAAAGATGCGGAGCAGCTGCAGATTGTGAGGCTTAGTCTATGTGAAACATGGACCTGGAGAAGCAACTCAACCGAGACCCTGTTTTGCATCTATCAAAACGTTATACAGAGAAGTGAGTGGAATTATGAGCAACAGCTATGTTACTAAGTGGAACTACAGTATAGTAAAATATTGTTGTTACTTATCCGTAAGAAAGTATCCTCTAGTCCAATAGCCAGTGAGTTACTTTATCCATTCGCTGTAGATCTCACTTCCTGATCTCTTCTAAAACTCTCTTATTTCTCAAAAGTTTCTGGGTTTTGCTTCTTCCAAAGCAGAAGTGTTGCCCATATAGTCCCAGGCTTCCCTTGTAATTTTTTTTTTTTTTTTTTAAAAAACGGAAGATATGTTCCCTCCCAAATCAAAATTAGAACTTAGTGGAAAAAGAGGAAACACAGGCTACTTAAACTAATGCCTTGAAGGAAATTACTTTTTTTTTTTTTTATGTCTGTCTTCAGCAAGTGCAACTTTTAAAAGCAGGTCTAGAGGAAGTTGGGCTAATGAAAAGAGTAACCTCAAGCCAAACAGAAACAGGTGACAGGAATTACCAGCCTTACATGAGGCACATTCAAACCACCACACAGTCACACAGCTATCCACACAGCAACACTGTCTTGCTGTTTTCATGCTATGTAACCTATATAGAAACATAAGTTACGGGCAGGGTTCACAATCCTTTTCTAAAGGATGAAACACAGAAGGAAGAAAGCAAGCAATTCCATTGTAGATGTTACCATATTTATTGTCTTTTATTGTTCGTCAAATAAGCACACAAAGTGTCTTAAAACCACAAAATAACTGTTTAACTACCCTGCATACATACTCGGATGCAGTTCAATAAAAGAACCTTGATTTTTTAACTCTGGTTTTAAAATAAGATGGTATCTAATTCTGTATCTTTAAAAATAGATTTAAACATTACTTATGTCAAAAAATTGTATGAGAATAATAGTTTGCTTTTTTCCTTTTTGTTGAAGTAACCCACAGATTGTGTGTTATAAAAAGTCTCCTGGATTCCGGGGACACACTTGAAATAGTAAATTACCAAGATCCATTTTATGCCTTAAAAAAATTTAATAGACCTCCCCTGCATTGGAATTTCATCACTTTTTTCACATCTAGAATGGATTTTAAGTGAAAATAACTACTAAATCAACTACTTCAACTTTCATGTTATAATCATATGCTCCTTTAAAAAGGAATAACTTAGCATGCAGAAATGGAAGTGCTACTATTGCTCTGTCATTTATCTAATAACAGTGTTCATAGACTTAACAAAAACATTCTCTCAGAAAGAACCCAAAGAAGGTTATGCAACAGTGACAGATATCGTCCTGCAGAAACTATTCCTCTATTTTGAGATGCTAAAAATATGCAGATTGTACTTTGAGAGGTGTACTAAAGATACAGAAATGCCACAAATGCAAGTGGTTGGGACTCTGAATATTTGTGATTGGGAAGAGTCAGAGCTGGCAGAGCAATAGACTGAATTTTTGAGGGGGCTCGTGAATCACTACCTCTTGCAGCATCACACTTTCAAAAAAAAAAAAAAAAAAAAAAAAGCTTCAAATGGTGTCCTGGGTTTACTTTCTTTGAGAACAACATGTGCAGAACTGCTTCACCCCTGATCCTGCAGACACACACCTAGCACTCAGCTGAAGGGTTAAACTTCAAGAACAGTTTCAGAAATTACTTTCTGTTCTGCTGGCCAAAGAGCTAAAACCTGTGTTAAAATGGTCTGGACTGTCAGGGTACCAACTTCTGGGATTTATGTTAAGAGGAATCACAGGAAGCTTCTGGCAGGGCTTCTTCAACCCCATACTGTCCCTCCTCTTCCTCACAGCTACCTCCAGGGGTCACCACGGCCGCAGCAGCCTGGCTTGATGCGAGGAAATGCACAAGGCAAACCCCCACCCTGAAGAACCTGCCTGTTGATCCTGCGTCACGAGTATGGCCACAGGCCTACGTCAAGAGTCAGAGCTCTGGTCTCAGTGTGGTCTACCGCTCCTCAGCGCATACTCAGACACCCACTCCCTCCTTCGTTCCTTTAAACTGCCTCCCTCACCTTCACTGAGACTTCACAGCAACAGGGGTAGGGCTTGTAATATGGAAACAAACCAACTCCAGAACCCACAAAGCAGGATTTTCCAAGCAGGTCAGAGTGTTAAAGCATCATATGGCAAAGAGCATTTTCTAGAAACAAATATTTAAGTCAGCACAATGCTAACGCAAGCAATGGGATAATAATTACAGCAGGAAGCAGGCAACCTCAACATCTGACTAATAACCTGCTGTGAAAACACATCAAACAAGTCACCCAGGCAGCAGAACTGGCCATAAACGGCGGGTGCATCGCTCCCCTGGAATGTGCACAGGGTGCCGTTGACGAAGAAAGCTGAAACACTATAAAACCAGCACAGAGCAGCTGGAGAGCTGAGGACATTATGCTGGGGCTTTCCATTACAACCGTTACAACCCAGCCCGAAGCCACTGCTCTTGGTCTACAGCAAAGCAGTGCTGCCACTAATTTCCCACCTGTAAATTCAGCACGAGGATCACAAGTATAAAGAGTGCATGCAGGGAGGCCGATGCCTTATTTGCTGAAGGCGAGAAGGTATGGGCGTGAGGGAAAAATCGCATCCAGCCTGTAGCAAAGCGATTCAGCCTCTGCAGAAATCCCCCATGGGAAAAATAAAAATCCCACCAAGCCAGAGAAATAATGAAACAAGTTAAACGTAACAAATACAGAGCAACTGAAAACATGAAGAGCAGGTGAAGAGTATTTGTGGAAGATGGTGTAAATTCTATGACCAGTAGAAAGCAAAAAGGATTGCCATTTCTTCCCCACTTTTCCTTTTTTTTGTACTGGCTAAGTTTCTCCCCGCTGGTCATTAAGCAGCATTTCTGTACTCAGCACATGTGGGTACAAGCTCCCAGCCAAGGCTCTCTCTGTGCTTTAGGCTATAAAAATTCATTTTACTTTTAGAGGTTTCCAATTCATTTCTCAGTACCTGTGAAGATGATAACCATAAACTCCTAAGAATTCTCTTCTCACACTGGTCAACATGTAAAGTTCAGCGAAAGAGGAATGTAGCCATTAGCACAACACAGCAGATCTGTCGTTTTTCTCAAGAACATCTACTGGGCAGTGACTGAATAGCCTCAGCATGAGATTTGTTTATTTAGATTATGCTTAAAAGTACAAGATCTGTTTTACAGATTTCTTTTCCTTACAATAAAAATAATACTTATCAGTATAACTTTGGTTCTCTATCTATATTGAGGATGCTTGAACAAAAATATCTATAAAGTTGGAAAAAATCAAATTATGCACTGAACACTTGAATAGCTTTACAATTTCATCTTCTGTATGTCACAGGAAGCAAGGAGATGCATTCATTTGAAGAATTACCATATAGACAACACTATCTTTAAAATGTTGATTTTTGCCTCAAAATTTGATTGCCAGTGAAATTACAACAGAATTACCTAAGCTAGGCTGAGATTCAGTGACCCCTGAAGATGCTTCTGCAGAATAAAATGCTATGTAGTCTGTTGCTTAAAACAAAAGATGCAAAACAGATGTATTGATTTCAGTTGTCTGAGAAACACAAAAACAAGTCATTGCCTGACAGTTAATGGAGCACAACTTTACAAAAATAAGGTGACAGGAAAGTTTAAAATACAACATTTTGTTTAATGGATACAGAAAATAAAATCCTTTTAACCTCGTTTCCTTCTCAGTTTCTTAATATATTTATTTTAATAGTTGGTCATAAGAATGCTTTGTAGGTAGGAAAGAGACTGGTGCCACTGATGGCTACTAAACAGCTGTTCCATTGCATAGAAAGCGTTACAGTTTTGATGCTTAATTCTTGTAATTAATGAAAAAAAAAAAAAAACCAAACCTGTGGGAGAAAGCTGTTTAATCAGTGGCCTAGTAGTTAGACAGCAAGGCCTCTTAACAGCAGATGACTCCCTTCATGCCAGACTACACTGTCGCATGTCTGCTCATGAGACGTCTCCTAAATGTGAGATGTACTTCCATGGGACATTTCAAGTTCATAAGAACTGGGATTTTCCAAAAAAGAACTTCCTACTACAGAGTTACCAACCACCGCCAGCACCAGAGCATTAAAGCTCATGCACTATTCTTTGTCAGCAGTGGATAGGTTAAACTACGTACGCGCAATGGAAAATACGATCCATCTACACAAAACAAATGCGGTTGCTTCATTCAACCATACAGGCGTATAGAGAATGGGCTTGAGTTGTCAACAGTTAAGTTCCTCTTTCCAAACTCGCTGAAGAGCTGCAAAGACTAAAGTGAGACAAAAAGACAGATTATCGTGGACAGTCAGAAGGCACCATATACAAATCATAGCTCATCCTAAAGCTTCCTATGTAGTATCATAAGTGTAACAAAATTTCTCAAGACGATTCCTAAGGAACTATACCCATAGAAAGACTGAAAGTTCAAGATGACACTTGCAGATTAGGAAAGAAGGTAATTTGGCAGATGGAGAAGCACCGAGATTGACTTTTCCTTGCTTTTTTTCCAAATATGCACATTATGGAAGTCTAATATAAAGCTGAAAATGCACAAGATCTCTACAGATAGAAATAAAAACCTACAAAACTCAGCTGAAAATAAATTACACCTTTTTGAATCAGTCATTGTAAAAATTGTTTGTTTGGGTTTTTGGTTTTTTTTTTTTGTTAATTGTGTGTATTAGGTCTTACTCAAAGATAAATTCTAAGAGGGCTATGTGACTTGATAGACAGCACAGTACCAACTGCATGCCTCCTATTAACACAGGAAACTGGCTTAAAGAGTAAGAACCAACCCACGCAGACCACCAACATACAGCTTCCAGAGGCACCCGAGAGGAGAATCAGAAGCGTCAAACAGGGCATAGATGCAAGGCTGTAATTTTTACTTCTGGCACCACATGCCTTTGCACACACCATTTTACTTCTGAACAGCAGCTTCTCCCTTACATAATGCGGAGAGCGCGAATTGTGAGAGCACAGAATTTGAAGCTATAAACTGCTACGCTCCGAAACAGCAGTCCAAGTATCTCAGAAGTTGGTCACCCTGGTTTTCAGGTGCCAAAAATGAGTGGATAATCTGGAGACTCTCATGTCTTACCCAAGAGGCACATAACAAGCATTCTGCTTGGAAATTGTCATCATAAAAAGGACAAGAATGTAATCGTATGTTCAAGGCAAGGTTTTATTAATATGTAACTGTGAGAACAGTGTGGAAGAGAAGAGCAGGAAAAGAGCACATAATTAGCTAATTGAAAAGTACATCCTCATGCATATGAAAGCAAAGTTTGACAAACAGTCATAAGTGGACATTTCCTAATTTTTCAGTGCTTAAAAACTTAAATCACTGCAAAAATTTAAGCATATGCCATCACAGTATATACACAAAATGTAATCATACATAGAATCATAGAATGGCTTGGGCTGGAAGGGACCATCCAAGGCCATCTAGTCCAACCCCCCTGCGGTGAGCAGGGACACCTTCAACTAGATCAGGTTGCTCAGAGCCCCGTCCAGCCTGGCCTTGAGTGTTTCCAGGGATGGGGCTTCTACCACCTCTCTGGGCAACCTGTGCCAGTGTTTCACCATCCTCATCATAAGAAATTTCTTCCTTATATCTAGTCTGAATCTGCCCTCTTTTAGTTTAAAAACATTACCCCTTGTCCTGTCCTATGTGGATGATGTTAACATGAGTGAGCGTTAATACAGCGAGTGCTAAAGGAAGTAACTGTTTACCCTTTACCATTTATCATCACTGCTTTAGGACTGCAGAATGGCTTGTGAAATGACCTAAAGACATCAGTGACCTTAAAATGCAGCACTAAGATTGAAGTTTAATAGGCAAATGTAGCTGGAAAAGGCAATAGAGTTCTTTTATCGTGAATGCTCCATTTCTAGAATTATCAATTAGGCACCAAGAAATAATTCCCTGCATTACAAATTATTAATGAAAAATGTATAGGAATGAATAAGCACTACAGAGTACTATTCAATTTTTGCTGTAACTCTTTACAGCCAATCTGGCTTTTAGCCAAAACTCCACAAAACAAGAAAGGATGCAATATTAGGTTGTGGAGAAAACTTGCACTGCAAAAAGGCACAGAATAATTTTGCAGAGCAGAGGGCAGACTTTCCAGTCCTCCTGTGCAACACATGTAATGACAACTATATTTAGAGAAAAGTGCATACTTAAGTGTAAACCGGTCTCACTCATAGATCATCTTAAGATTCAAATGAACCTCAGCTGAATTCTAAAACAGCACCAGTCCCTGACTTGAGACCTACTGCAGAGCAGTGCAAAAAGCCATGTGCTTCTCAAGAGTATTCAAAGGGATAGAGCCTTCCAAGAACACTGAAAGAAAAAAATCCCTTTTAAATTATCACATCCTTTTTGTGTTAAGTCTGCAGGATAACATTTGCTTTCAATCAGCCTTCTCTACCATTCACATTCCTTTCTGCACTTCAAAAATATAGTTGCCTTTGTCTAAAGCCAGACCTAGAGAATAAACAGATATTAGCAGTAGCACAGGAGGCTTTCCTAGTAATCAGTAAGTTTCCAACATGCAGCTGGACAAAAGAATTAGAGAAATCCCAGATCATCGAATTTATCCTCCAGCTTCCCCCATCCCCTCTAAATATGCTCCTCATCCAAATTATATAGCTATATATAAAGTTTTATTATGGAGCAAGATGAAACACATAGGTGGTGCATAACAAGCATAGTTTCAAGAACTAGTAAAGCTGTGACATACAAAAAGTATGTAAACTACATTTTTTTCAATGACTGTTCAGAATCATTACCGAGTATGTTAGGAGTTTGTTTGACAGAATTTCCATTTTGAATATACATACAGATTATAAAATGAAACACATGACAAATATTCCTAAAAACCAAAGCTATTGCTGGTTATTTATAATTTAAAAATATGATGTCACGTAACAATAACAGATATATCCTGGTATTCTTTTAAGTGGCAGGCATGAGCAGGGAAGGACTTTTTCTTCCCTCTTAGTTTGCATTACAGTACTTTATTTTAATCAATTTATTTAGGTGCTTCACAAGTTCACCTTCATATATTGCTCATGTGTTTCTGAGTTATATAAACGTCAGTCATGCCTTTATCTATCTTAAGCTAGAAATCAAGCCAACTTTCATAGCATCATAAATCATCACTGCTACTGTCCACATATAAGCTTAAATATATTACACAGGTTTTTTAATCTGGACAACAACAAATCAAGACTAGAAAGCTCAGAATTTTTACAGATATGAAAATTTCTGACTTCTTTTTTTTTTTTTTTAATTCTCAGCATGGAGTTCTGTACTCACCTCACTTCTATGCTCAGGACACCATCCCAGAGCCTGCAACGAACTTCGTGGTATGTCATCCACACCGAGCAGCAAGACACACAGGCCTCGTTGCTTAATGAGATTAGAGTATCAGAAAAATGCTTTAATTTTTGTGTGCCCAAAAAGCAGTGCTGCTGGTAGGTGCACAGTCCCGTAGGGCCATCATCAAATCTGCAGTTTTATCCACCTTGGAAGAACTTGACAAACACATCCTTTCCTCCATGGAGAAAATTCTGGGGGACCTTTTACTTATCTTTGAAGTAGACCCTTCAATAACAGAAGAGTGGGGTCTTACGCTGTAGTACTGGATTGCACGTTGCTGCACAGATCCATTGCTGCTACTCACGCAGTAACTGTCCTCCCAGAAATGGAAGGACTCTGTGCCACTTAGCAAAGCCTGGTGGCTTCTGGGAGATAATTAGTCCCCGAAGGACAAAAAAAAGTATTCACAGCAGTAGGCAGATTATCTGAGGCTGAGAAAGTTTTGTCAGTGGGGTAAAAGATAAAGGCTTTTAAACACTCGGCATATTGGAAGGAATGAGTCGTGCTCCGTGTGCACCTTCTTAAACCACCTGTGACTCAGTTGACTAAGAGAACAGGACTGCACCAAATTGCAGACAGAAATAAATTCCCATTTCATCAAAGATCAAACATTCAGGGATAAAAAATATTGCATCATGCGGGGTTTTTTTGCTTTAAACCTGTTCTATAGATCTATGTTACTTACATATTTGACACTGGGCAGTACTCACCTATCGTAATATTGTTCTTGAAGAACAAGGCACATTTTCTGGTAAGCAAAAGTCAGTACATCAACTAACAAATTTAACCATCAGGTAAGAAAGCAACTTGAAAAAACCACATTCTGTTTTTCAGAGATCAACTGTCTTAGATTTATTTCAAAGGTGTGATACAATTACAAGCCCATGCCTTTCATAAAAATATGAACTTAAAATTGTTACGGAACAAAATTTTAAATAAAGCATATACAGAAGCTTTTGGGTATTCCAGTGGACTGGTTAGTCTGGAGGAATATTATTTGCAACATATGGGCAGAAGCATTGACACTTTCATATGATAATTTCTTTATCTCTTTTCCTCCTCCACTCCACACCTTCTGAAGATAAATCACAGTTGAGTAACTCTATGGACTGAGTCCTAGACATAAGCTCATAGTTGAATCCAGAATTTCACTTTCCACTGGCTACACATTTATATTACATCTTTTTATACTGTTATTAAAAAAAGTAACATCAGACTGCATTTTTAAAATGTAGCCAGTATAATTATTGTGAAAAATGTCATTTATCCAATTAATATGCTGACAAAATTAATTTCTGTCTACTTAAATTATTTATCATTATGAGGTAATTCTTGTAATTCCTGAATGTTGTTGAATATTAATGACTCTTGTAGAAAATTTAGGTATTTCTATGTAATGAAACTGCTGGAGGAATCAGAGAAAATTTGCAACAGATTAACATGAAATAAATATTATAGATAGTATTTTAAAGGCACACAAATACTTCAAACACATACAGTTTCAAATCTTTATTGTTTTAAAATTCTACATGTCTTTTACAATTACAATAATTTGTTACTTAAATGACTCTCATATGGTTAATGTACAATGAGTTTTTTCCTGAAACTCAACCATGAAATACAATTTCATCAATATGATTTTTCTAAATAGATTAATACAAGATTTCTGTTTTGTTGGGAAGAACAAGTGCTTCACTTTGAACAAACGGCACAGGTGTCCTCCCTTCAGAATCTGTGTGATCAATCCATCGAAAGTGCTTTTGAGGATTGCAGATCTAACTGTGACTGATTTTCAAAATCAGCCTATCAAATTACAGGTTTTTTTTTTTAACATTAAAGAGCATTTTCATGTAATGAAACAAGTTGCAGTAGTTATTTTTATTCATCTACTGAGGCAAACTCATGTTGAAGAAAAATTATATGATTATCTGCATGCAATGAACACTCCTCTTTAAATAGCTGATGAATTTTACACATATAAAGAATCTGTTAAAGAGTGCAAGTACTTTGATAATGATTTCACAAAAGGACGTATGCTGGTAATAATGGTAACTAACATTTAACATCTAAGTACAAGCTAATGTATAATTAACAGGCAATTAACATGGCTAACAAACCATGTTTCATGTGGTTGCCCTTTGAGAAAATGAACTCATTTGGTCCACACTCCTAAAGTTATCCAGGTAAAAAAATTGGAACAGTTAGGGCCAGAGTTTTTGATGAAATTTTTGTTTCTAAAATGTGAACTGTTAAAAAGTAAAAGCAGTACATCAATGACGTATCTTGTCACATGACCTCAGTATAAAAAGATGGCCTGGTATTTGGAGCGATGAACGAGCACTGAAGGACAAGTCAAAAAAGAATGGAGACAGAATGAACTAAAATTCTGTTGCGTTATACTTTCTTGTTCCATGGTACTGCTTTCACTCTGTAGAATTTTGTACCCAAAGGAACTTTAAATCTGTTTTGTGCCTACAAAACAAAAATCAAATTATATTAGAAATGTGGTATTATTACTCTGATTTTTATATTTTTAAGCAGAAACTGATTCCCACCCCTCATCACTTATGAGACCCTTTGGAGTCTGGCAAGGTTCTGGGTAGTATGGACACAACTACCCATGCCACGGCTCACTTTTTTTCTATTTCCCCTTCTCTTGCTATTCACTGACTGAAAAACAGAGCAGGAATGGCAGAACCTAGGACAATTTTCATCTCGCTCATTATGCAGAGAGAACATTTCACAACTGTTACAAACATTAAAACAGAGAAGAAAATCAGTTTTATCAGGTGATTTTCCATTACTATTTTCTTACCTTTTTTGCCTGGCAATATTCCTTTTCCATCACTTTTCCTAGCACCCAAGGTCTCCTAGATGCACCTGAAGCTAAAGAGACAATATATTTATCCTTTTAGATAATCAACTACAGGTAACAGGATATTACATTCAATATGGTTAAAGATTATTTGCTAAACTGATTTCATTGAAAGCAGAAATTCTTCAAAAAACCCACCTTTTTTTCATAAATTGACATCTGAACTTAATTTTTGCTAAGACAGGTCACTGGCATTTTCAAACAAAAATTTTGATTTTTCAGTTTAAATTTTGTTTTAAAAGTTAATATTAGAGTAGACAAAAGCAAATCAAAACTGAAATTCATTTAATGATTCAAAATTATTCTTGTCAACCAAGCTTGACCTTTTGGTCTGATTTAAGTTGAGAACGTCTTGAAGTGTTTCAAAGGAAAATCTTCTGTCCTCAGCTGTTATTATTGCCTTTACTGAAACATTCGATTATTTTTCTGTATTAATGATGGGAATTAGTTACTCAAATAATAATTTTAAAGCCCTAGAAGTCTGCTAGTTTTGGTTGCAGTCTTTGAGAGCACCCGATACCGTTCAGAAAGGAGAAAAGTGAAAAACCTCAATAACAAACTCACAGGTCAAGAGAGCAACAGTGGGCATAAACAAACTTTCAGCTTGTATCCATTTCTGTGACAGTAAGGAAATGCGTATTTGTCTTGTATTCTAAGAAATTCTATCCATTTTACTTGCTTTGCTCTTTTCTAACTATCACTAATCATGGCATGAAGAAAACATCAAAACAGACGGAAGGAACAGCTCACATATGCTCTGCATAATACTAAAATCAATGCTTTTCTACACATGACTATTTACAAGATACTCTATCTAGTGACTAGAACATGAGTCACTCAAGAACCAGAGTTTGAAATTTGAATCTTACCCTTCAAGTTTAATCTGGCTATTGATAATGGAGCAGATTCTGTTCTACTCCACACTCCTACAAATCAGTGTAAAGTATTCATATCTGGCCTGAATACTCTACAACTAATATTTAAATTAGAAAAATTTTTTTTTTTTAATTTGCTTGGCTGATAGACTTCATTGATTTAACAAAGACAGTGAGAAAGATGCAAGGGTTTTTTTCCTTACATTTGCAGGTGAAAACTTCCACATCCCAAAGATAAGGGACAACACAGAAACCATGCAGTCCTCAGCCAATTTCAGTGTTCTCATGGCATTCTAAGTGCTCTTAATGTAGGCAGAGGCAACCTACGATAGCCTAGATCCCTGATACTTAATACTATAGGTGGATCAATACAGAATTATTAACTTGATATGTACATGTTAGTACAAAAGGTCAGATTTAGATGCAACATTTTGGCAGCCCTTAAAACAATAATTTGCAGCACCTAGGTCCACACCGATTTTAATCTATTACAAATACTACTAGTGTTCTGGGTTTCATTTCCCCCACTTCCCTGATGCAGAAACAGAATCAAGACACGGTTTCCTGAAGTAGCGAGCTAGAGACAAATGTATTCCTAAAGCAAATGGTAAGTCTTCATGTTTGTTTTATGTGCAGTTTTCTCAAATTTGAGACTAACTGGTTGGCAAGGGGTAAGGAATGGAGCAAGCTAAGTTCATTTGAAAACAGATAGGTCAGTGAATTGTGTACTCAGTAATACACAAAGTGACATGGATTTTACCTGATATATGGAAACCAACAGTAAGAAAATAAATCATATTTCACAGTTATGTACGCACTACTAATGCCATAGTTCAGAACGTATTACATCCGTAAGGAAGACGGGAGTTCTTCCCATGTTTCGCAGAACACACGTGGCACAGATCCTTCAGCAGTCTCAGGATTCAGTTAGAGCTTGGTGGTCTTCTGGAGACTACACAATTATTTAAGAGCTATCATCTTTCATCATGACCAAAATTTACAATGAGTCTGTTCATTGAAAGCAAGTTGACAGCTTCTGACATGCAATAACATACATTTACTTTTATTGATAAATGAGAATACAAAATTTCCTTTTGATGCATGTTCTTAGACATTTCTGCAAAGTTGGGAGCACAGCTGGGTTTGCAAGACATACTACATGTGATAGTCTGAAGATGTTTACATGAATCTGTTTCATGTAGCACACAGTTTAGTGCAAAGCACTGTTATTTTTATTCATTTAAACAAGATTAATACTTAAATTTAACTAAGTTTACACAGCTGCCAAAAACCAGCCAACAAATAACCTGAAGATTAAGGGAGGAAAAAAGCAAATGTGCCATCAACCTGAACATAAGCAAAACATACAGAAACTGTTCTCTGAAAACTTATGAGCCCTGCTAAACACCATTTAAATTAGGCAGGAAAACTTTACCAGCACAAACACTGCTTGCCAATCCCCATATACTGTAGTCTACATGTTATTTCAGACACGTGTTTGGGTTTGTAAATTCCAGTCACTTTGCAGAAGACAAGCTACAGAGAACAAATTTTATCCAAAGACCATCTTCAACGAACACCATAAAATCAGGTATTAAAAAATAAGAACAGAGCACGCAGTTTTGACGGAAACACTACCCTGAGTTTTGTATTTACTTTCCTTACCAAAAAAAGACATTGAAAACATAAATCCACATAAAAATAGGCCCAAGACCTACACAATTACACATTAGTATTCATGTTACTGAAGAGCTAAGCAGCTCGATGGGAATGTTTTCCCCATGGACACGTTAACATACTCTCTGTGTGTACAAAACACTTTTTTTTTTTTTTTTTACAGCTTACTTTGAAGATGCAGATATTTTTCCTTATTTTTCCAGGTTATTAACATCTATATAAATTTGATTTAAAATATTTTGCCTTGAAAAATGTTTAGCATCAAAACAAATAGCAAAATCTACAAAAATAGCTGACAGCTATCTATATTACACACTTCTCATATTTATCACATAAATATTTATGTAATCACTTACTAAGTGTTAGAAAGTTGAGTGTTATGTGTAGGAGATAATAATTGGAAGTAATCTGACACTTACCACACTCACCTGGTTTGAGATCCAGTGCAGCAAGAGATTCTGAGTGCAAGAAATACAAGGTTGGACTAACAGTAAACAATACATAGTTGTCATGCCTTTCGTCCAAGATAATGAGAACTAAATCGCCAACCTGAAAACTGGGGAAAAAAATAATCAGGGAACTTAATTAATGTAGTTTTAAGCGTCTATACTGTTTTTTTTTTACACTACAACTTTTTCCCCCAAGTACTGAACAGACTAAGACTTAGCTGAACAGCAGCATAGATGTTTCTACTTGTTATGCCAACTCATACATTTTATATTTTCTGAAGTCAACAAAACACTCTACCTTTCAAAAAGTGTTTTTTGAAATGTTCTTCTACATCCACCAGCTCAAATAATTTTTTTCAAAAGGACAGTTATGCTTTAAAATATAGACAGAAGTACCTAACAAAATACTAATGTTTTAATTTTAAATTGGTTTTATTCACCAATAGTTAAGGTGATCATCACTATACCAGTGTTTATAAACAGTCTTTTGATGTTTTAAACTGAAGTCAACTTGAACACAGAAAAATACAGCAAAACATTTATGAACCTACTCAGTCTTAAAATCGTAAGCACACAGGGGATGAAGTGTTCATCTTTGATCAAAGGGTTAAAAGCAAAAGAAACACTGTGGTGACTCTACATAAAAAGTTTCAAAAATCTGTTTCTTCCGACACCAGGCTAAAACACAAGAAGCCACAAAGTTCTCAGGCCAAGTTTCAGTAACAGAATACAGAGAACTTTGTCTCCAACTTCTCTTTCACAGTGCAAATGTCTTGGAAGTAAATTATTTAGCCATTGATGAAACGAAGTATAAAATAGCTACAAATTAAGCCCTAGACCACGAGAGGCCTATAAGAATGAATATTACTACTACTCTAGGGATGGGGGAGCAAGTGGCAAAGAAAGGGGAAACTGTTCTCCACAAAAGGAGACTGTAGATACATAGTCAGAGATAAATAGGTAAATCTAGAGAGAAATTTAGCTCATCATCTTTAAAGTTCACTTGCAGATTAAATAAACAATACTCCAAGCTTTTCTGCCTGGACTTATTATGATGACAAACTATACTGACTTAGATGAATTCATCTGTCCAATAGAGATGTCTGTCTTTCACGACATTTTCCTCACCAAAGATTACCAAGAAAGTTGCCAGAATATTCAGGTGCTCACAGGAAAAACTGACTCTGCGCATACTGACCTTGTTACAATAAAAATGCAATTTGGTGTAATTCAGAAAACATTAAAGGAATAATCTGTGTTGCTTTTCTTTCCAAAAAAATTTTCATATTACTCAATATCAGATTGATAAATTACTCAAGAACAATTGTCTGTAGCTTTCATATTTTGCAAGAATTAATACTTCTTTTCCCAGCAACAATTCTGCATACAGTTGCTAACAGATTGGTAATAGCTAACAAAACATTTGAGTTAATTTTATTTCATTCTGTCGAGGTAAGACAAAAATTTTGAAGACTTCAGGAAGGTAAAATTTCTCTTGATATATAATGGAGCACTATGCATATTCAGGGTAACAGGATTTCTTCTACTTTTTCTGAGGCATTATCCTTATGAACCATGTAAAGAAAGGCACAGAATTCAAGGCCACCAACACACAGAATTCAAAAAGGCCTTTTTTTTTGTTTAAAAAAAGGAGGTTATAAAATTTGATTTATGGCCAAACTGTGATGGTTCAATAACTGACAGCTAAATGCATGGAGATGACCTATTTAATCTTTTCACCAGAAAGCAAGAACAGAAGAATTGACATTTTTTAACTACATATTTATTATTGAAGGCATATCCATCTGTTTTACATGAAAATTAACAAGCACTTACTCTCTAATTGCAATTTTTTCAGAGTGTCTTGAGGATACTGATGACATGCTCTGGGACATCTACAAAAAAGATAAAAGCTATGAAGTATTGGCAAGCTATGATGAAATGTATGTTGCAGGTAACAATATGGTTAAGACAAATCATTTATTATTGATTGCAAACAGTGTCTATTCTTGCAGATCTTGTATTCACTCAAGAAAACAGCATATATTTCTGTCATCCTGTTCTGTAGCAGGTTTGGTTGTTCATTTGTGGGTTTGGTGGTTTGTGGGGGTTTTTTTGATTGTTTGTTAGTTTGTTTTTTTTCAATAGCTACCTCTGATTATGAATTTTCTTACATAACTGACTTCTCCCTCATGATTTAAAACTGAGAAGTGCTTTCCCGATCAGTGCCAGTGAAGATTTGTTCTGAGCATACACAAGACCTGTGATACAGCTGTGCACTCTAACACAGAAGCCACTGGCATTCTAAAAAAGGCTGGTGGTAAAACACTGGAGGTTAAACATTTTTATTGCAATTAAACTCTGGATGTTGAGCTCAATATAGTCTCTCAGTTTTACTAAGGACTGTCGCATAATCTAAAGTTTACTCTAACAGGCAAAGCAGCACTCCCTGGAATAAAACTGGAGTCAGATTTACTAAGACCAAAAGAAAAGCCCGATTATGTAAGGTTTTGGACATAATTCATATCCTACATGCATGATATTTGCCTTTAAATCTGTTTAAATTAATACTGGCACATGAACCAACTTCAACAGAAAAAACTAGATGTAAAAATGAATATAAGTGTACATACACTTTCTACAGTAACTGTGATAAGAAATGAAAATGGCTAACATTACTTTGTATCTACAAAGGGATTATATAGCCCACATATAGGCAAGTAGATAGAGAAGCTGATCTGATGTAAATGTATCCATTTCATTATCCTGTGGTAACTTCCTTACAGAAGACAATTCGTAATTGCCCTGTAGAAACTCTGACTAGAAGTCTTGCAGTTTTTCCATAGGTTCCTACTTCTTGGACCATTTATACATGCTATTCAAACCTAGATTACTCATACTTGAGGATTAGCACATGATTTTTCAGCTGTAACAAATATTGTTACCTACAGAGTATTTCCTATGGTCAGTCTTCGCCCCCCACTTCCCTGGAAACAGTATCAGCCTGTCTTAATGTGAGCTTGAAGCCTATTCACAGCTTGTTTTCTTCATTTCTTCACAGAATGAGTCCAAACTGAATACAGGACAACACAAAAAGCTCCCAACTTCTGATGGCATTTTCAGCAGTTTTCTTTATGGGGTCCAACTTCAGATCAATTGGTTTGGGTTTTTTGGCTTTTTTTTTTTTTTTTTTTTTTTTTGGGGGGGACTACATTTCTTTGACTTATTCACATTGTACTTCTCTTTCTTGAAAGAGTTGCAGCTAACGTGAAAGTTGACAAATGCGTATAATTTGCTTAGATTGTTCGCTAAAGCATCTGAAAATTCTCTTCAGATGTTAAGACCAAAAATTTTCTTAAGGTTTTTCTAAAACTGGAATAAGTATTAAATTAAAATGCAAACTACTTTGATTTCTGTATTTTTCATTAATTTCTAACTCTAAGAAAAACACAAGTTAGAATGTTAAGAACATTTCCATTAAAACTCAGTAAAAAATGTTTTATGAGTAGAGTTCTAGTAGCCTTTATAGAGAAAAAATGTTCCCTTTCTCAATAATTCATACAAAATAACAAAAATCCTGTAATAACATCCTGGTATTAAAAGGAGCTCCTTTTTATCTTTTATTGCTTGTAGAGGTAACCCACAAGTTTTGCTGCAAAAGCCAGGGACCTGAAAAGATCATCTTTTATTGTGCAGCACCCCTTCTGGGTTTCTTATCTGAAGCAGCTTGACAGAAATAAATATTGATATTTAAGTGCTGATGTATATGTCCGTTTTAGAAGTGCATTGGGAAAGAGGGGGAGCAGAAAGAAGGATGAAGAGACAAGAAACAGAAATAATTTATCTATGAAATAACAGATTTATAAGTAAGGAATTGAAAAGACTATGTTCCTATGCCCATTTAAAAACCCATTTTCATAGAATCGTATCATAGAATGGCTTGGGTTGGAAGGGACCTTAAAAATCATCTAGTCCAACCCTCATGCCATGGGCCACCCCACTAGATCAGGCTGCTCCAACCGGGCCTTGAACACCTCTAGGGATGGGACATCCACAACCTCTCCAGGCAACCTGTTCCAGTGCCTCACCACCCTCTGAGTAAAGAATTTCCTCCTAATGTCGAACCTAAATCTCCCCTCGTTTAGTTTAAAACCATTCCCCCTCGTCC
>JAVKLA010000027.1:10414413-10434056 GCA_034782735.1 Sagittarius serpentarius
ACACTGAAAACACAGCACTGTACCAGCTACTAGGAAGACAATTAACTCTATCCCAGCCGAAACCAGGACACAGGGATAAACTGTGGATAAATAAAAGGAGAAGGATTCATAGCACAGGAATCAAGGGAACTCTGTCACTATATTCTTTTTCCTTCCACAGGCATTGACTATTATTTGAGTGTTTCAGTTTAGAGATGATGGCTGTTTGTATTTCCAGTTGCTAGGCAGAATTAAAGTTTCACACCTTATAAAAATGACAGGTGCAATTTTCCAAAAACAATCTCCAAGTTATTGCTAACACTCCTAATAATGCTTAACATGCAGGCATATTTACATTCTTGTAAACTGGCCTTCAAGCTACTGTTGTTGAAAAACTGAACTATGGCACCACTGAAATTAACTCCCCTACCCCAAGCCTGGATGGTCTGTGTTCTTTGGGAATAAGTCTTTCTCTCCAGTCCTGTGCATCTTTTCCATGAGACGACTGCTAAGGTGAGGTACCTCTGAAAGCTTATTAGGTTACCTATCTGCCACTTGCCTTAACACTTAAAACATTTTTTAAGTTAATAAAAACATATTTTTAGATTTTACCAAACTTAACATTTGTAAGCTTTTCGTATTTCTGCATGAGACTTAAAACATGCATTGCACAAATACTTACCAATCTTTGATTTAATCTCTTATTTTCCTCTTCTTTCAACTGCAAAGTCTGAAAGAAAATCTTACCTGATTAAGTAATTAATACACCTTATAAACATTTTAAAAAAAAGTTTTAATATGACCAGAGCCAGACTGCTTATACAATATATATATTTACTACGGCTTTCAGTTTTAAAACAATATCAAAACATCTTTTGAACAAAGACATGTAAAAAAATTCGAAGTCTAGCAATTAACACAGTGCTACCCACTGCTAAGCTATGCTTATCTGCATACTCATCCTTCTCCTTAAGTTAGAACAGCAGCAGAAATGTAATATATTATTTTATAGCTTCTACCTGTGACAAATCCTTTGTAAGCAGGTGACAGAATAAATCATGTAAGTGCTCCTAGTCAGAAACATCCAGCCACTTGCATCATACAGTGCCACAATCCATTAACAGAAAACATTCATGTTCTCTAACTGATCACAGATTTCAGTCTAAGTGATCCTAGAAAGCTGAAAGCTAAAGACAGTCTTTTTTTTAAGTCAACTTTGAAAAGGTAAGAAAAAGGCAACTGGAACAGAGTTAGATGTGACTAGATAGTTAAAAATTACTAGAATCTGAAAGATTCCAGTAAGGTTTAATCTAGCCTTTTACCAAGAATAACAACTTTTATTTCATAAAAAAGGTTCAATTATTCAGTGCACATTGAAAGCTATGCTCAAAATAAAAGTTGTAACAACAGCGAAAATTTAAGGTATGTATTTGGGAGAAGCAGCGGGGGTAAAGTACAAACTTAACAATTCCAGCCTGTAGGACCATGACAATTACTTCAGAAAACTGTGATTTTAAGCACATTCATAACAAGTGTTATTTCACTTTTTACAGAAGCAATACTGTCAAGATTATAATGCACCCCAGATAGAATTAAAATGATCTAAGTAATAGCAGCCTAAGAGGAGAAATTATCCATTTCCAAGAGAAACAGCTAAATCAATCTTAATTCCTGTCCAGCTGCTTTGGATGCCTTAATTGGAAAAAGTAATCAAAACTTTTTTTTGCTACCGAAATTCCCTAGATCAATGACCTGTCACTCCTAAGAAGAAATATTACACCTGGCTCATGCATACTAAAGCCCACATAAACAGAATAAACAAACTTTAAGCTAGGCCAAATATAAGTATTATGTATTAATACTTATTTTGAATTACTTCAACGAATTATACTGATCCAAAACAAGTACAATGAAAAACCATTCCCTGGAATGGTATTTATAAGCGTCGCAGATACTATATGCACCAGAGTATGTAACTGACCACAGCACAGCTTCATACATACATATTTGTAAGTACTTAATTGTAATGCACAAACAATCTACTCACTCTTTCTAACAACATTATCCTCTGTTTTTCTTCAGACATATGAACATTTTCACTAAAAGAGAAAGAAGAAAACGGGACAGGTTAAAAATGAAATTTTTTTTCATCAAAGATTATCTGTCCCACCCTCCCATCTTCACTCAGTGAAGACTGCCATGTATTTGCTAGCACAGAGGGAACAGCACAGAAAGATACCTTAAGAATCAGCATCGACCTTTCTGGCAGGTTTGGGGGTTTCCTTTGGTTCTGCTTTTGGTTTTTGGCGGTTTTTTTGCTTTAAATTCAAGGAGCTGCTTTGTTGCAACAAGCCAGTGAATTTTCAGTCACCAATTAGTTTATAAAGTTACATGGGGCCATTTATGCATATTTTGCATTATCTTCAAAACATCAGGATGAAAAACAGCTCCAAATGCTTTGGCAGTTAACCTTTGTTATTGCGCTTCAGCTCATCAATGGTGTATTTTCCTAATCTTTGTAGTTTACAAGGCTCTGAGCCCTGTGACTCTCTGGTAGAGTGAACTTGCTAATTGTCTTCATTTATCTGTGAGAGAAACTGAGCACTGGGGCATGGTAAGATAATGCTAACACCCTAATAAGAAGTTTCCTAAGGACACAGACAGTAATTCCTAATACAATCAAAATATAGTTTTAAAGGCAGGTTAATAGGGAAGAAACAATGTACTTCGTAGTCCAAACTGATCTGGTTGGGAAAAGAAAATGGACGAGTTCTTGGACATACAGTCCATTCATCCAGTCTGACAAAACACGCTGTAAATCCAAGCAAGATACCAAGTAGAACTAACAGATTATAATTAAGTCATGCTAATCATTACCTCATTTCAGTTAAAAGGCCATTTAGCCTTCATGTAATAGAAAGAAGTCAACAGAAACCTGTAATAATTTCTGCCTATTTATTACCTGACTTTTAGTACACTGAGCCAAAATTTTTTGTTCCCCGGGTTTTGTGGTTTTGGTTTTTTTTGGGGTTTTTGTTTTTTTGGGGGTTTTTTGTTTTTTTTGTGTTTTTTTTTTTTTTTGTTTTTTTTTTTTTTTTTTTGTAAACCTGCCTTGAGAGTTCAGAACTAGAATGATTGCTGTAAGAAATAGTTCTCCTTCTAAATATAGAGTATTTCAGTGTTTTATTGATTACCAATGCAAGTTTAGTTTTCATCTTTGGTTCCACTGTTACTAAGTGCACTGGGTATATTGTTCTGGGTTAGGCAGCATTGGTTGTGATGGGCACTGATTAAAGTGAATGTAAGTATATCTAACAACTCTGCTTTTGCCTCTCTGGCAAAACCTCATTCCACTTGTGTGTTTCCCAGTCAGGTTCATTACTTCTGTGAGAGGTAAGTAGAAGTCTGGGATTGTTAAAAAAGCTAGAGGCACAAAAGTCAGAAAAGCACATAGGTTGCAATTTCTTAATGATCTTCCACGAAGATTCTAGATAAAGGGGTAGCATCCAGGAGCTTAGAGTCAGTTTTTCTGCTTTCCTTTGAACAACAGTGAAAAATTGCAAGCTGTATCAAGCAGGTGATTCAAAGATATAGCCAATTTCTTCAGGTAAGTGTTCTTAATGAGCAAAAAAACCCCCTTTAATCATATGAGGGGTATAATGAAATTTATCTGGGATTCTAAGCTTTTTTCCATGCAAATGAATACAACATTACATTGTACAGCTCTGAAGCATAGATCAGACAGATATTCTGAGAAGCCTCAGCAATAAGAGGGAAATAAGAGCATAGGAACTTCTGTTTTATTTTAAATAAGATGACAAGATCTGTCTTCCAAAAACATCTTGTTGCACTGAGGCAACTAGAACAAAGCAGGCTTCCTGTTTATTCACAGTAACACAACACAGCCTGTTATACTTATCAAATTACAAATGAGAAAGTCTATGGGAAGATTAGAAGAAGAGAGGAAATCTGACAAAACTACTGCAGGTGTAAAAGCATAATAGAAAACATTTCATATGACTGCTAATATCTAGAAGTGCCTTCCAGTTCAAACCCACATTTCCTTCGACATGGTAGGAAAGGATCTTAAAATGAGTATTCCTAGTATAAGAGAATTAAAGAAATGCAGTCTTCCACCACAAGGAGGTAAAGTGTTAGCATGAAGAACAGTTCTCGTGAATTAGTCAACATTTAGTATTTTTTACTATTTCAGTTTTCTTAGGCTGCTATAGCAGAAATATACTCATACTGTGGATTTTTTTCCTAGTTTTCCCCAGGTTCCATATGGAGTTAAAAAAACCAATTGGAATGCCCTGGACAAAACTTCACCTTTTTTCTGAATTCTCTACCAGTAATCTATTCTGAATGGATTCTTATACTACACTAAACATGATAATAGCCGAGTATTTTCTAGTAATGAGTCCTATTTTAATGCACACATATCATGTGCTATTCATTTTGTCTTATTCTGGTCAGAAAGTACATGTAATACAATGTGCTCATTTTAGTACAGAAATTTTAAGCCTAACATTCTACATCTGTTAAGTGAAATTTATGAAAATTGAAAAAAATTAGGATTTTTGTATGCATCATCATAACTCCTTCTCTTGGAGCATGGGACAGTCTTTACTATTCAAACACTTCTACAAAATTACTTAAGGTACATTTAAAGTAAGAATCAAGGCTCTGAACTTGATGTACATCTTAATGGAAGCCGGTATTGAAAATACATCTGCAGGAGGCTGGATTCCTGACAACAACCAACTAGACAACTTTGTACCAGTCAGAACTATTTAAGTTCAGAAGACTTCATACTCATACACTAAGACCAGATCACAGTCTACTAGCTTTACATATAGACTCTTTATTTGCTAGGCAAGGCATTATATGCCAATAACAAAGTGCACTGCTATTGTAGGGCACCCAAAATAGAGAATATAGTGAAGTTGATGACTGCAAAAATACTCCGTAAGTTCCCTCCAATCTCTATAATCACCTCAGTATTTCAAGCACAGTTTCAGACACTTACCTGCAAACTAGCCCCTGCCTAATTAAACTTCCATACAAAAAGGGTGATAAACAGTTAAACAAATATATCAACAGTCTTATTTAAATCTGTTGTAAAACCAGATAATCAATCAGATCCAAACACAAAACAATCTTAAGTGAAAAGTTTAGTGTGAAGTACGTAAGTTGCTTGCCCTAGCTGTTTTCCTCAAGTAAGGGTTTAAATCATTGCAAAGTTTTTTTTCCCAGTCTCATCACTGCCTTCTAGTAAGTCACCAGTGCATCACAGCTGACAGTACTGATGATTCAGAGGTTATGCAAACAAAGAGACACTGAATACCTGTCCTCCTCTCCAATAATACAAAACAGCAATCCATCAAGGCCACTTAATCAGTCCAAGTCCTATTACATGCTTGAAATCCTGAGGATTCAGTCTCCTTTCTACCAAGCACACCTATTGCCCCTTCCCCTTTATCAAGGAATGCCATTATGCTATCTTACACCAAATGTACACAAAGTTTTTTTGTGTGTGTGTTTTTAAATGAGAGCCAGCCACTGTTCAAAAGATATGCCAACAACATGCAGCCACCCAGCTCATTCACCATTACAATTGTTCTTCTCCAATTTGACTTCATATACTTAGGTCTATTTTTTCATCTCATAAAGGTGAAACTTGGCCCCACAGTTAAGTTGCATACTTCTAAGTCGTCAAAACCACACACTGCTGATGATTGTGACACAATTGTACACGTACATTAAAAAAGTATTTTTAGCAAGAACATCAAAGGCAGAAGTACTGTTAAACATGTTCATTTGTACTTCGCAACACCCAACAGCACACATTTAAAGAACAAGAGCATGCTTTCTGTATTTCTACTACAATGCCCCATACTTACTGCACAGCCATCATACTGGTTTCCATTGTGGATTCCATTCTCCCTTCAGCTGCAATGTCAGAAACCAATCTGTCTGTGTCAGTGGGAATATCAGCTGCGCAGGCTCCACAAGCTTCTGAAGCTGCTGCTGAGTAGGTTGATGGAGAAAAATTACTACTTCTCAGTTTATTAACTTCTTCTTCAAGCTTCTTCTTCTCTTCAAGTAAGCGAGCTCGATCTTCAGAAAGTGTTTCAATCAAATCTATGACACAAGTAAATAAAAATTCTTGTAATAGCAGCACTAGGGATCAAAACCAATCTGTAGTGAATGGAATTGTCTCATTAGAAAAGATGAATACTACTTCAGAACTTTGCTTACCCTTATCTTTTTCTTGCTGTTGTGTAAGCATTTTTAATTTGTCACTAAGATCATTAATTATGTTTTCTTTTTTCATTTTCTCTCTTGCCAGAACAGTGTTAAAGTTGGTCTGAAAACAGAAAGAAGTAGTATTGAAGTAAGAAATGTACTGTATAAACATAATGCAAACTACAGCACTAGAACAAAAAAACCAGAAAAGATATCATGCATTTCAGTTTACTAAACTAAAATTAAACAAGGAATTAAACTTGTTTACATATTACTTTGGTGAAGAGATAACATGTCTGTACATTTTGTTTTGAGGTTTCTCTGTAACAATTTTTTTTTTAATCCCTCTGGTTCCCCCAAGCCCAATATACACATGTAGTATAAAGAACTCATCATTAAAAATAATAATTTGTAAATTGTTGGGTTTTTTTAAACGTAGCGCTTTATATTCCAGTTAATGTACGACAGTTGCACATTTGAAATTAAAACAGTTACTTTAAGTATTAAAATGGTTATTAAGGCAAAGCTGCACTGCTGTCCTGGTTTCAGCTGGAATAAAGTTAATTTTCTTCTTAGCAGCTGGTACAGTGCTGTGTTTTGGATTTAGGATGAGAAGAATGTTGGTAACATACTGATATTTTAGCTGTTGCTGAGCAGTGTTTATACTGTCAGGAACTTTTCAAGCTTTTCATACTGGGAGGGGATACAGCCAGGACAGCTGACCCAAACCAGCCAAAGGAGTATTCAATACCATTACGTCATGCCTGCGTATAAACTGGGGGGAGTTGGCTGGGGGGCACCGCGGCTCAGGGACTGGCTGGGCATCGATCAGCAGGTGATGAGCAATTGTATTGTGCATCACTTGTTTTGTATATTCTATTATTATTATTTTCCCTTCCTTTTCTGTTCTATTAATTTGTCTTTATCTCAGCCCACGAGTTTTACCTTTTTTCCCCCCCGATTCTCTCCCCCATCCCACTGGGATGGGGGGAAAGTGAATGAGCAGCTGCGTGGTGCTTAGTTGCTGACTGGGGTTAAACCACAACAACTGCATCAAGAAATCCTTTCTTAGGGTTTAAATGCAACAAAGCTGTGGATAATAGCTGTTACTAACAGATTTAATTTAAGAACTGAAGACTCAAGACTCATCTACAAATCTGAGAGATTCAAGATGTTTTGAAAGGAAAAGAATGTGTGGAGACAGATATAATTATTAATCCAGTGCAATATGATTTTGTACCAAGGTGTGCAGTACTTAGTGTTTCTAAGTTTAAGTATAACATTTACTTTGAAATGCCAAAAAATATAACATTTGCTTTTCAAATACCACCTGCCCAGGCTAGTAAAGTTTAAAAGCCATTAAGCAGCATTCCAAATTAATTAATATTTCAAATAATTAATTTTGCGTTGTTAACTTAAACTACACTTAATCGGTATTCTTCTGGAGTTCAAGAGATTAATGGATAAAAAATCTACAGCACTAGCTTAGCCTAAGCAAAAGAAGTCACAAAATAACAAAAATTGAATCTGGATTGCCCAGTTCACAGATATTTAAGGTGTTTTTTTTTTTTTTGGTGGTGGTGGTTTGTTTGTTTGTTTGTTTGGCTTTTTTGTTTGTTTGTCTTTTTCATTTGTTTGTTTTTTGGTTTTGTTTTTTTTTTTTAATGCTTAACTGTTGGGAGTCCATTAAAACAACACATCCTCGCTCCAGATAACAGCACAAATTTAGAACGTGTTAACTGTTACATAGTAAAAAAAAACCCAACTCCATAACTTCAAAACAGTAAAAGAACACATAATTTTCACGGGAGCAAAAGTAATAAGAATCAGCTTTACTTGCTGTTCTGCAGTGAGTGATGTTCTGATGTTCTGCATTTCTTCATTCTTTCTTTTCTCTTGTTCTTCAAGTTGCTCCAAGAACTTCATTTTTTCCTCATGAAGCTTTTCTTGAAGTTCAGCAACCAAGCTTGATTCAGCAGATGATTCAGTGGGAGGACTTAAAAGAAAATGTTTAGGCTTTAAACTTGCACATAGATTCCCAGAATACATGAAATAAGCAAACACACAAAAAGTTGGAAGGCTGTTTTGAGACATTTTTTGTGAAATATTTAATACATACTGTATTCTAATCAGTCATTACTAATCTTCAATTCTACTTTTTAATCCTAAGCATTTTACCAAATTCTTACTCTTGGGCATTCTGTTTTTCAGTGTACTATACTGGCTCTAATTTTGAAGTTTTTAAGAGGAGGGGGGAGGTTTTTTTTTTTTTCACTTTTCTAACATAACAGAAGGTGTGGAAAGTGGCAAAAAAAGGAACAATGACAATCAACTCCCTGAAGATTCTTAGTATGTCAAAATGCAAAGCCTCCAGAACTGTCACATAATTAAAGCAATTCAGCAATAAATCTGATGCTAAGGAATCCAGACATGAAACCGAAAACTCTGGGTTGCAGAATCTGAAGGACAGCAGTAATGATCGTAAAGAACGGAAAGCATCAACAGTCATCAAGGCAGGAAGGATAACAACCTTAAATGGCTCTTGAAACAGGCAATGTTACATAGGCCAAATGTTTTCCATTACTGAACCAAAAGCATTAACTATGCTCTTCTGTGTTTTGGCTTGAGTTATCAAGAACCACCACTGAAAAACACTGTGATATAGAAATCTCTTTGTTGGGCAACATCTGTGAAAAACAGTTATTTTAAATTTCTATTATTCCTCTACACCAGAACAATATTTAATATAAAGACACCCCCCCTCAAACCTAACTCTCCACCTACGTACATGTGTCAATGGTTTTCTCTAGTCAGAGCAGCGTGGAGGTATGGTCTGCTGATATTAGGTAGGCTGTGCTGAAAGCAAAACATCGTGTGCTCACATACTAACACTCACAAGCACAACTTTGAATGCTAAAAATGCCTCAAGAATTCTTGCTTCGTAATGCAAAGCTTCTCTGTTAAGACTAAGGGCTACAGAACCTCAGAGACACCAGAAAGATTCAGTACGGAGAATATGAAAGAAAACTGAATTGCAGCAGAGGCAGGGAACCTAAATACTGATCGCTGCATACTGGATGGGAGTTTGGGCACCCACGAAGTGACCAGTTCCACCCATTTCTAGAGACTTTGCTTTACCATACGATCCAGCACATACTTACCTACCTCTGTTTCTGAAGTCTATTCTCCCTATCAAGTTAAGAAAGCACAGAATAAGTTTGACTGAGAAGTGTAAAGAAGAGGTATGCCTGCACCTTACTTCACAACCAACAAAAATTCACTCGTATTATTCCAGTTTATCTAAATGCCAAGTTCATACATCAGCCTAAATCCAAAGCTGTTAGATGCACTAAATCAAAGCAAGTACCATTTGCCTCTCAGGTTGCCTGGACTACTAACTATTTGCAAATGACAGACAAGTAAAGGATATTGTTATTCTGCAAAGGATACTAGCACATTACCAGTTTTTAAACCTCGTCACTATATCAGGTATAGGGTTTACACATTTAATCTGCAAAGGTCTCGAGAACTATGGCAATAGTGACAATGCCTAACTTTTTTCAGTGTTTTCAAGATACCAAAAGCACATTTCTTCAGAGACGGGGGTTCCTTTGCAAGCAAACACTGCACTACTCTACTCTAGGATGACAAAGGATGTATTTAGCAACACTACCACTGTTCTATCACATGGGCATATACTGAAGATACAAACCATTATGCAGTAGCTAAGCACTCAAAAAGCCCATAAAAAGTTGTAAATAAAAGAGCTCTGAAAGCCAACTTAATTTCTCAGGAGTGGCAAAACAACATTTGTCATTCCAGAAATCAGAAGTAAAATAAGCAGAGAACAAAGCAAGTTGTGAGACACCAGGCAAATCTTTTTTTATGCCTCAGAGAAAGCATTTTCATGATGGATTAGATTTCAATTTATTTCTAAATTAAGCCTAGCTATGAGAGAGCATGTGCCCTACAGAGAAGCTTCACTACTGATGGTAGTCTGATAGAAGTGGCTGGACAATACCAAGGCTGGAAGACACCAAAGCTGTAATTCAGTTTTCAAAGCAGTGAGGATTCCTATTCCATTTTTAATATTCTTTACAATGTTATAAATCTTTTAACTAACCAAACTGCTTAACAATGAAAGTCATTACAGAAATTGTGGTTTTCAGTTAATCTTGGCTAGTACATACTACATACAGTAGTAAGATTAAATATGAGAATTACAACCATCTGGAAGTTTTACTAGCTTTCCTAACCATGATGACTTGAATTTCAGGCACATTATAACCAAAACACGTTAATTTTCGTATACTGGTAATGCATGGGTCACAGACATTTCTTTGTCACTTCTAAATATTTCTGTTAGTTTTCGTGTAAGTTCAAAAACTAAATTCCTGATACCAGTGCAACACTCTGGTCAAATTTAACAATTCATTTCCCTGTCCGTGCCTTCTGGATGGCTAACGTTAGCATCGCTCTTGCAGAAAAGGACATTTATCTGACAAGCATATAGGCGCATGCTAAATAAAAGCTGGTTTCTACCATTGCAAGTTAACTTCAAACAACAACTGAGTGAGGATAACAAGTCAACACAAATTACTGACATAGCTTGGGGTTTTAGGAACTCAAAAACCAAACCAAACAGCTAGACAGTGACTTTGAAATATTAAGACTAATTCACTTAACATGTATGTCCTCTGGAGGTAAAACACATCATGTCTTTATTCCTCAAGGAAAAAACCTAACAGCAGATTAAAGGCACAGAGAGAAGCCTTAGGAGGCAATACATATTTTAACATCACACTGAAAATTAAATTACTTGACAGAACTCATAACAAACTACTAACGCTTCTTTAGACTGAAACAGATAATATTTCTTTGAAACACATTACTATGTTTTATCCAATTTGTGTAAGAATACACACAGCTGTGCTCAGAAGTTTTTCAAATTTAAGTGTAGATGGTGGATTTTTAAAAAAGTCTGATGACACAGCTACATCTTCTTCCTGTTGAGTCAAACTTAAAACTTGTGCATTAATACATATAAAAGAAAAGGAACATAAAAGTTTATCTTTTTTCTCCTCATTTCACCCTATTTCATTAAGAGAACATTTGGGGCAATTAAGAAGGGCAGTTCTTAATTTCATTATATCCCAATCAATGCAAAAAACGTAGTACTATCTTGATGTATTTTTTTTTTGTACAACGACATACAAAACACACATACTGATACAAGATCATTTAATTTAATGATGGATATGTTCATATCAAAATCCTGAGGTAACGCGATCGAAGTGGATATTCAAGTGAAGTGAATATCCAGATTTCCCCTGCACTATGTAAGTGAACTGTGCACACGTGTTGGACTCTACATAACTTCCCCTCTCCTTCCATTTTCTTGGGTTTTTTTTTTAGCATTACATTGATATTCGAAAGTTGAATACAGACTTAAGTTAGTATTTCTGTTCTGCAGTACTCTTCTTGCTTTTATGCCCATTCTGTCCATTTTATTGGTCTTTTCCCATTTCACATACTTGGTATATAGTAATACCTAGAAAAAAATGCTCTATTTAGGTATCATACAAACAAAACCTATCTGCTGTGTTCCTTCACACTACAAGAACATAAATGACAAACTCTAGCATTTCAAAATAGAATATTGTTTCTAAGCAGTAGTCACATAGACAAATTGTACTATTTCCATTCCATAACACCATCACCTACTCTGCTGATGGGCATTATCAACTAGTATAGTAGATAAGATATGAGAAGCCAGAAAGAGTGATTCTAGGCATTTCTGGCAAGGGAAAGTATATTTTTCTTTTTAGAATGAAAAAACATTGCAGAAATTAACAATGAAAAACAATGATGTTAGGATGTTCTTTAAAATAACATTGCTCGTGTGTTTCATTATAAAGCACAAACTGAAGACCTTGAACAGTTCTCAGTTGATTGTATATATATTCCCACATGCTTTCATGCCACCATTAGCACCAACAAGCTCGTATAGCTAGCCAATAAAAGAAAGTTAGCACCCTAAAAGCTAGCCACTGCATGCTCACACAGCACTAATACCAAAGCAAACGATGAAGAAGGAGAGAGAGGCCGAAACCATTAAAATCGGAATTTCAAGCAACATGCTATTGTGGAAACACTCGTTCAATGTAACATTACAAGACTGAAATATAAAACCTTCATTGCTGTCTGGAAATAATGTTGTATAAGATATTTTACAATCTTTGAGACTAACTACAGACACAGGAATATCACTACCTATAAAATGGAAGTAACTTGAAACTTGAATATAGAAACCAACCCAGATAAACACTATTACAAATACACAGAAAATTTACTTACTGCATAGTGCATCATGAATATATCATATTAATTACTTTAAAATACTAGGAAAACACAGTAACTTAATTCTTACAGTACCTCTGATTTACTTGCATCTCAAGTAGTTGTATTTTTTCCAGAAGCCCTTTTTCAGCAGCTTCCCTCTGTAATTCAAACTCTTTACAAGCAGTTTGTACTGCATCCTCTTTTTCACAATTGAGCTTCTGAATGAGCAACTGCCTGTCTTGTTCTTGATTAGATACTAACAGTTCTTTCTCTTCCTTAAGCTTATGGATAATAGCTTCGTATTTTTCCTGCTGCTCACAGAGAGACAATTTTTCTGTTTTTTCCTTTTCTAGGGCATTCACTTCTAACTCTAACTTACTTTGTAGTTCTGTTATTTGCTCTGAAAGTCTTTTTTCTGCCTCAGAAGTTTTCTGATGAAGAAGTGTTACTTTATTTAGTTCAGTTCTAAGCAAATTTGATTCTTCTTCATACCTGTCTACTAGCTCAGAAATGCACTGATCTTTCTCAATTGTCATCAGAGCCCTTAGTTCCGATAAGCCCACTTGATATTCATCACTGTTAATTTGTATTTTATTGTTTAATTTATCTATCTCCTTTTTTAAGCTTTCAGTTTCTTTATCAATCTGAGATTTTAAGGTCTCTTGTTGCTGGTTTCTGCTTTCTTCCAAAAGCAGCTTCATTTCATCAGCTTCTGCCTCTTTCAGGGCAAGTTCAACTTCTAATTTGCACCTCAAATCAGACAGATCTGAAACCTTGAGTTGTAACTCTTCTACTTGTTGTTGTTTCTCTTGCACAACTACTGCATGAGATTCCTGCATTTGTTCAAGTCTATGCTGGTTCTCTTTTTTTAATTTATCTAAACAGTCCTTGTGCTCAGCTAGCACCTTCTCAAATTCCTGTAAATGCCTGGCTTGCAGTTTGTTTTCCAGTTCTTTTAAATGGCTTTGCTCCAAACTCTCGAGTTCTGCCCTCAGGAGTTGTAGTTTTTCTTTGTTTTCAACATGAAGTTTTTTCAAGTCTTCAAGTACTACCTCACGTGACTGCCTCAGTTCCTTAATTTCACAATTTTGTGTCTCCATTTGGCATTCCAATTCAAGTAATTTCTGGTCTTTTTCATTCTGAAGGCAAACTACAGCTTCTTTCTCATTTTTTACCATTGCAAATTCATCATTCTTATTCTGAAGAACTTCCTCAAGGCCTAATAAGTCACCTTTTAACTTTTTAATCTTCTTTTTATTTTCTTCACCATCCTCCAATAATTTATTCATTTTAGTTTCATATTCACTTTTCAAAGACTGTAATTCTTTTTGATGTTTATCTTTTAGTGTTTTTTCTAGTGAAAGTTTTACCTTCTCAATAGTATTTACTATTTCTAATGAAGTGCATTTTAAAGAATTAGAAAAGTCACACTGTTCTCTTTGTACAAGTGTTCTAAAGTGGCAAAGATCTTCTTTTATACCTCTTAAATGTACCTTCGAGTCTTGGGCAATAACCCTACACTTCTCCACGCAAACACTGAGAGATGCATTTTCTACTGAAACGCCCTTTACACAAGAATCTGTATCTTGCATACGTCTACTGTCTATTGCATTGATAACTGAAGAATAAAGAGATTCCACCATCATTTCTGGACTTTGCGGATCACTTATTACATTAGGAGATACCGGATTTTCTTCTATTACAAATTCATTTACTGCTGACATAAAGTCAGATTCTGGACTTTCTGCTAATGAATCCAAGTCTAATGATCCTTGCTTAAGAGCTTGCTCCAAGTTTGGATGGGCAATAGTTTCAAAATCAAATGTGTGAGCATCAATGCTGTCTGGAGACAATTCTTCTAATGGAGCTGGGGGACACACAGGAGGACACAGGGGACCCTGAAGACTGAGTGATGGAGGACTTCTTGAAGAGGTAGCAATTGCAGTTCCTGTTGTACTTTCCATCCTTGGTGTGGTAGCAGATTGTGGCGATGCTTGACTATTGGAGGCCTACAAGTTATAAAATATAAAACAAACACTTAACGAAGTGATAGGCAAAACTTAATATTTTAGATTGAATAAAAATTACCAGGCAAAACAAGAACTTAATAAGTCAGCCTTATTATCCGTAACAGTCCAAAATATGCATGACTAAAATTTAACTAAAAATTGGAGAAATTGACAGATTTTTCAGTAAGTATCAAAAAACCACCATTTGTAAAAACATAAGTATTAAATGTTCATCTATCCAAGAGTCCTACATAGAACATATAATTGTATTTGAAAGGGCTGAAACATAAGTTTGGATGATACAAAAACCTCAAGTAACCAGTCAGAAATAGGCTTTGTTTTCTAACAGCCTACTGATTTCAGTTTTCCTAATAATTTTGTTAATAATTTTTTTTTACTGTTGCTAATTATTAATTTTGGAAACTTTAGTGTAAGCTTTACTACAACAAAAAAATGTTGCCTACTAACATATCAAACACACATGAAAATTGTTCTGCTTGTGAGAGTGTTGAAGCAGTACGGTACAATGAAGGACACGTACTAATTAAAAGCAACATCCTGACTTTTCAGAATGCAAGACATCACAGCCTGAATGGATTCCGCCCCCCACCAATCACTCCCGATTTTTGTCATTTTGCCTCTAGACCTTGGGTACCACCAAATCTGATATTAAAGCACCAGATCCTTCAATATTCAGCTGAAAAGCTAATGGTTAGAATAACCACCCATAATCATCCATGAGTAACAGCAGCTTGTAAACCAATACAAAGATTAAGTAAAGCTTCGCCACAAAACTGTTCCCAAGTAATTCTGATCAGTTCCAGTGCTTTTGAGTCTTACAAGGCTAAAAACTTACCTTCAAATCAATTTTCCAATTAATTGTCATTAGACATGTTTAAATCATTATCATCAGTTCTTGTTCATTGCTATATGAATTATAAAGCAAGATCAAGTTCCAGTGCACACACTGCTGTAAAGTGTAAATTCATGTACAGTGTTTGAAAACCAATCTTTGCTATTTCAAAGACAGCATACTTTTCTATACTGTCATGGAATATATACTTTAAGCAAATTCAGCTGAAGTTTGATTTATCACAGCTATAACAGTTGTAACTGCAGGCCACGTTACATGCACTTATTTCTACGCACCTAAAATTCAGTAAAGCACCATTTTGAAATGCTTGGGGGGGGTGGGGGGTTGGAAATCAACCTCAGCAAGACCTTAGAGACAGTGCAAACAGCCTGTGTTCTGTGATTTTCAAGCTTTTTGTATGTGACAAACTCAACTGAACTTACAGCTTGATGCATCTAGAAGATTACACTTCAGTTATAGATTTTATCTTTGCTATTTAATAGATTTAACATATAAATACAAATTAAAATAAATATAAAATAAAAAATAAAATAAATTTACTGCTTGCAATCTTTGTTTGACAGAATAAGTGAAGTGTGTGTTAAAGTCCTCTTGCTTTACTATCTTCAAATCTATCAGAACTAGGAACAAATGGTCAGTCTTATACTATGTAACGTAATACTAATGTAATATCTTAAACTATTAACTATTAAATACAACAGGGAATATAGAAACCCTAATGCCAACAATATAATCATCTGCAGATTCTTAGAACAAAAATATAAATCTTAAGCTTCAGCAAGTGCAGAACACATCTCAGTGGAAGCCAAAAAAAACAATGTACAGCCTTAGTATCCACCAATGATGCATTCCTGAACAAGTCTGCAATAGGATGGATAGCAAAGCAATTTTTCCTAAGAAAATTACAGTGAAATACACACAGTTAAAATACATAAGGAGAGTATCTGTGACATGTAGGATGAAGAGGTATGAGCAGGATCATCAGGATCACAAACTGGAAGAGACAAATTTTTTGAATTAATCAGTGTTCTGAATGATCTCAGATGCATTGTCTGTAATAGCATAGCTCAACCATTACCTTGCTTTTCCATCCTTCATCCTTGAAGGGCTTGATCTTACTCATCTGAGGAATGTGACCATCTTGAAAAGAAACTGTTCCTAATGTCTCATGGAAATGTTTGCACTAAAAGATCCCTGTAAGATGTTCAGTCTCAGAGTGCTGGAGATCTTTCAGAATGGTGCTCTTCTCCAAAAAGCCAAAACTGCTTCCAGCTAATAATCCTAATTATCCTGCTTGTGCCTCTTTTTCAAACCATTCATACTATCTCCATGCATTTAAGTCATGTGCCTGGTGTTCTTTAGTACATTAGTTTCTATTGAAGAAACTTTTGCTATCCATTCAACGCAGCTGACTGGCAACAGTTAGTGGAGCTGGGCCATAAATGGTCAGCAAGAGAACTCCAAAAAAACCAGAAGTAACATATATCAGACTGCTGATGTATAAAGAGCTGATTTTTGTTTTCTCAATCTTTTACAAATGGCTGCTACCCAAAAAGGGACCCTATTCTTCTCTGTACCATGTAAGTGTTCTCCTAATGGAGATATAGTGTGACTAACTGAATTCTGAACTGATATTCAGGAAGAATCTGTTTCCAGCTCTGACACTCATCTATTTAGCAGAGCTGCATTTACACCTCATTTGCATTAGCCATTGCATCTATATGAAAGTAAATCATACAATTATTTTGAAATCTAGTGATGAAAACCCACTGTAAAAAACTTATGTCCATTATATACAAAATATTGTCTTTATCAGAAGTGAACACAGGACATGAGACAAAAAAACTTAAAGGGAAATGCTCCTTTTGTTTAAAGGTACTATTAATCCAAGTTTAAGCCATTGGGTTTAATTTCAGCTTGCCGTTCACCTAAGAAAACTTAGAAAAAGAAATGCTGAAGGATGCCGTATATGCTGATACACGCCTGGATTCAAAGCATATGCTTTAAGTGACAAACAGTTAACACTGATAAACCAGAGCTTTAACAGTAATAAAAGCTAGCATTACAAATGTCAGTAAGCAAATACTAAAAAAGCACTTCAAAGCCTGAATATTAGAAGGCCCTACAGAAAACCACACGCAAAGGAAAGATGGTATCTACTTTTGGCACCCCTGCAGAATCATCCTAGAAGATAAAGAGTAAGGATATAATATGAAGAAGAAAAACAAATAATTGTCACTGTGTGGAGCAACACTCCACTGAGCTTGGTTTCCTCATGACCTGGGGCTATAAACAAATTCCATGCCTCTGCAGCAGCTGCTGTGAGCTGGATGTCTAGGTAGAATACCAGATTACTGCCTAGTGAAGAGTTAAACCTGACATTTTGAGTAGCTGAAACTATATGGAAGACTTTGTTTACTGTTGCCCATTTCCCTGAGAAGCTGGCGCTTTCCATGTAGTCTGTTTACAATCTACAGGCAGCAATGTATGCATATGTCATACACTAATTCCTGTGATGACAAAGGAAAAGCAGTCAAGAGCAAACAAGAAAAAATAGAAAGCAGAGACAGAGAAGCAGAGTTAATTTTTAAATTCTCAGGTGTTGCTGGATTACATGCCTTGTTTTAGCTATGTTACTACAATAAATGTAGTGAGGGAGTGGGGCAATTCTTGGAATCATTACAGTGTTTGAATTTCAGACTCAACTAGCACAAACAGTAGATTCATAATCTGATTTGAAAAGCCAGCTTCTCTTACAAAAGAAACTTTTAGTACCAAAGGATTGCATATGTTAATCACCTACTAACTGTGGAGAAGACACCTTAATCATCTTACCTGACTCCTATGGGCATCTTAACTTTCTCTTGGACATCCTTAACCCCATCACTGATCTGCTTAAACTTTGTCTGTATTATGGAAATGAGAGGGCACAGCAGTATCTTTGGTGTGAGACAATTAAATTACAAACAATAAGAAGAAAGCTTTAAACATGAAAAACAGATTTCAAAGTAGTAACAAATTAAACAAAAATCCACAACACTGTTCTTTAACTACTCTGATGTAATACTAAAAAAAAATCTGACATCAGATAGAGAAGCATATCATCGTTAATGTTCTATGAACTTGAAAGCTGAAATAATAAGAGTTATGGGGATACTTAAAAAAAATGCTACTAACATCCCAGTAAGGTATTGGATCTCCTCTCTGACTTGCTCTTTGCTCACTTTTCTGCAGCCACAGCTTTTCTCACCTGCCTAAAGCAATTATCAAAAGATCAGCTGCTGTGGCTGATGCAGTAAGATGAACTCCCACCTGACCCAGACAGAGCTAAACTGCTGCACTACCAATGAGCCAGGGAAACTATCCCAGTTCAACTTACAGAACCAGGCTTCTGCTGCCACTTCTATGGAAAGGGAGGCTGGGGTGAAATGCATCTCTTTGAGTGAGTACAAGGGCAACATTCTGCTACACGGGCAACACTCCATGCCTGCAGTCACCGCCAACTCTGCACCAAGCTGGGACAGTATCTCACAGTTCATCAATAGAATGTGTAAGTGCATGAAGCTGTAGACATCTTCAGGACTATTACTAAATGTTTATTCATCCTTCTAATTATATACCGTAAATTTCCAGCAATAATAAGGATAAGAAAAGAACATTTTCTTATTATTTCAGTAATTCTACCCCTCCCCCCCCCCAAAAAAAAAAAAGAACATGGTCAAAAGTAGCGTAATTTAAAAAACCAATTCTAGAATATCTGTGGAACAAAGCGCCACAGAGAAAGACCTAGTATCTTTCATCAAGTAATAACAAGAGCACTGTCACTGAGAAGGAAAAAACTGACGGATCTACTTGCTTCAATTCCAAAAACCAGTTAAAATGAATCATTGAAGTTACACAGAGAGATGGGCATTTTCAAGATGACATCATGAATGGCCCAGCTCAGACTGTGCAATGCAATTTACTCTAAGGAGAGAGACAATTATCCAAATCTGTCTAAGCACTTCTGAGTCAGCCAAGAATCCAAACTGGACAAAGGACATCAAAAGAGAAGAGTGGGAAGAACAGATTCTCCTGATTTGGCAAATATCTTTTTTTGTGCAGCCAGGTAAATTTGCAGACGACACCAAGCTGGGTGGAAGTGTTGATCTGCTTGAGGGGAGGGAGGCTCTGCAGAGGGATCTGGACAG
>JAVKLA010000027.1:10434156-10445910 GCA_034782735.1 Sagittarius serpentarius
ATTAGGCATTGGAACGGGTTGCCCAGGGCAGTGGTGGAGGCCCCATCCCTGGATGTTTTTAAAAGCCGTGTAGATGTGGTGCTTAGGGACGTGGTTTAGTGGGGGACTTGTCAGTGCTAGGTTAAATGATTGGACTAGATGATCTGATAGGTCTTTTCCAATCTAAGTGATTCTAGGATAAAGACTTCTCAGCTAAGCAAGCGTGAACCAAAAAGGGGAAACCATCAAGACTTGAACAAGTAAGGCACCTTTCCCATTTATTTTTTTCTACTGTTATTATATATATTTTGAATTAAAACTTACTCCTTTGTTTTATTTCAGTCTTCTGACATTGAAAGCCTCAGTGAAAATTGAATTCGTTAGAACACCTGTCACTATCCTGGCTTCTGACAAGATAAATTTCAGGATGCTCCAAGTTGGGGGTGGACTTCTGTATTTCAGAGCATGGTCTGTTGGAAAAGCATGTTTAGATAACTCCCAGATTTCACAAAATTTACACCACTCCTAGCCATTCCATTGGCTAATACCGTGGTTAGGCCCTAACACTCTTGTTCTTCATGGCCATTCGTACAAAAACCAATCTTCATAAAGACAGAAAAGAGGTAAGAAACAAGAGAAATGACACACCTTTTCTGTATTACAGAACAAAGAGCAGCCCAGATCTCATTTTACGTGAGTGAAAGACTTCCAGTAAACCTCTTGTTCGAGTCTCAGAGGAATAAGAAGATAGAGGACTTCATGTCACCTGGTTTAAGCAGGAATTTGCCAATTCAAAGCTGAACATGCCCATAACCTTGGCGGTTATAGAAGATGCTTCTAGTCAGCAAAGTGCATACAAACACTTACACTGTAGATCATAACAGGGACTCTCACAAAACTGACACCTTTTTGTATAGCGAAACTGCTAAAGAAACCCAATTTGAAGCAGGTAACTTCACATAAAATTGCAAGCATTGCTAAATTCACCCAGAGTTTCACTGGGACAGGCTACAGTTGGAAGCTAGAAGGACCCTGTTTGGTGTATTATGAAAGTTAGAGGCTGAATACACAGAAGCAATAAAAAAATGATTGGCAGAAACAGTTTCTAGAGGGAACAATCTGCTTAACAGGCAGAGGGAAACTAGGAAGAGATCTTTTTGCCATCTGTTCCTTGTATACTCAAAGAAAGACTGCACATTTCTTCCATCCCCCCAAAAGCAGGACTGCAATAAAGGAGTAGGTGACACATCAATATTCAGGATAATGGGGACAACCAAGCAAGGTCCTAAATTCTCCTTAACTGCTTTTGCCAAACTTAAAAAGCAATGCAAGAATCTGGAGAAGTAAAAGCTTCATTAAATACAAACTAAAGCAACAACAGCAAAATGCACTCATTCTATACACAGAAGCTTTAGAAAATGGCAGAAAACAGAAATATTAACAGAATAATTCTACTTCTACAATTTATGTGGAATATAAGCACCTGTTAACTGTTTAGAAGATATTCAAGATCTTTTGACTGTCCTTTAGATATACTCACTGAAGAGCTCAAAATTCTCAGAGTATTTACTAGTATGTGATTAGAAAGGAAGCTATTATTATGCAGTTATGAGACCAACTAATCTTTTGAATAGAGTATTCTATTTTCTTGGTAAACAAAAACAAAAATACCTTTTGTTCATTCAGCAGGTCTGTAATGGTTTGTGACATTTCATCCAAACTCTGTGCTGCCTTTACCAGGTTATGTAGAGCACGTACATGCTGGTGAAGAGGTTCAAAGTCACAAAGTATGGGAACCCTTAAAAACAGTATAGTATTAAAATATATTAAATTATGTATTATGTACATATTCCAACAAGACTAAGCTTCCCTCTGTATAAGGTTTGTACTTTCTCCATTTCATCTGTTTTACATGGAAAAATCCACTAAAACCATCTGGTATTTGTGTTTTAAATTAAGAACTTGAGAGCTTTTAAGGAGTGGATAATGATAAACACAATGATGGGGAAGTAATATGTTAGTCTCTCCTTCTGAGGAAAACATTTACCAGTAGTACCTAGAGTTATAACAACAGTAACAGAAAAGAATTGATAGTGATTAGATCTGTAACTGAAGCACTTATGTTTGCAAACGACTCTGTTCTTCTCTCCAGTTGGATTCTCTCCAATCCAGCTCTTCCTTTGAAAAGCTTTTAATGATAGGTAACCTAAATTAAAAGATTGATTAATGTGTCGTGATCACACTGCAAGTGTTGCAAGACAAGCTTTCAATTGCAAGTTTTCTAAACCTCTGGAAAAGCAACATTTATTTAATTTTTCTTGAGAGTCTGTATATCCAGAATTTTTAATTTGTTCAAGAATAGCTCCACTGAAATCATGAAGCAGGAGTTCATTTAGACTAACAAGAAAAGCAGATTACACTTCAGTGTATTTTGCATTCTCTATTCGATATATAGGGCAAGTGGTATCTAGTATATTTTTGTAGAATTAAGATTTCAATAATTACTCATATATAATTTGAGAAGACTGAAGCACTGTAAGTAAGTAGAAGTATAATTTTAATTATGCAGCTCAGGGGTTCAGTGCCAATAGAAAAGGACTTTGTGCTAGATCTCAGTTTGCCTATTGCTTGCTCTTTAGATGTTAAACGAAAGTACCAGAGAAAGTACTGCTCCAAGGTTTCTTCTGAAACTCAGTGTCTACCAAGGTGCGTGACAGCTTTTCCCACTCGAGTTGCAAGTCCACCACTATCATCAATATTTCCACCAAATGTAATCCTGAGCCCAGAGGCCAGGAGGAACATGACATAATCCCACCTCTATTGCCATCAAGTGGAAAGCTATGTCACTACAATTCGGGCCAACTAAGTTCGTTTAGTGATCGGTTGTCTGACAATAGCAAGGCAAAATTCTTCCTGAACTCAGTCCAAACTTCCCAGGAAGGTTGTAAAATTCTCACAAACCCCAAAATCAGGCAAACATCAGCAATATGACACTACAGTTTGCACTTTTTTTTTCCTGCAGAATCACTGAGGAGCAAGCCTAAGAGCATAACAAGAGAAATTAAAAGGGTACATCAGCTGTACCATGATCTAGGGTAAATCCACCGTCAAGCAGACTAAGCTCACTATATCTACTGTTAACTCCAGCAGCAATACCATAAGGATGGCCAGGAATTCTGAATCAAAAAGAACGCCAGTACAAAATATAGGTGAAAACCACAGTGAATTCAGCTCCTGCACTGTGCATCACAAGTATCAGGCTGATACTGCTGGGGAACCTGATAGGTGACAGCAGAGCATCCTCCTTTTGGATTTACCTTACCTGTTGTGGGACTGTGGCCTTGAGGCTAGAAAAAAAAGGAATCTCAAAAAAATCTCTAACTGCAGATCTCTCCTAGAAGGAAGATGATGGATACACACAGCATCTGATTTTGGTCATACTGATAGATCTCCACCTAGACAGAACTTTACATAGAACTTGCTACTGCCTATTTCTTACCCATTATTTTGGTTGGCATTTCTCTATCCGATTGCTACAGGTCTAAGACATGAGTTTGAAAGCTCACACTAACAGTCAGCTTTTCCAGAAAGACATCTCCAAGTTCTAGATAAGAAACTAATCCCGTCAAGTTGCCTGTGAGAGAAAACAGTAGCTTTCCTGTCGACGTTTGCATGTCTGCCTCATTGTTAGGTGGCAAGAAACATGGAAACAGAGCTTCTGCTCAAAATGATGGATTTCCATAGACAGCAGAGGCACTTAGAGAATACACTTTTTTAGTAAAATAATTTTATCAGAGAAAAAGCAATAATTGAATACAGGAGATCTCTGTGATCTCATGCTGGGCTAAAGAAATTAATTTCCTCCAGAATACCACTTAAAGAGCAAATTAAAAAAAATCTAATTCTGATCTAACAGAACATAAAGTTATGAGTTTATTTCAGTTTAAAACTGACAACAATTTTTTTGTTTGTTTTTTTTTAGCTATGAGGCAGCTCAGAGGAATGTCCAAGATTCTTTACATCTCAATACAGAACATGTTTAAATCATCCAAGCTTGAGTACATGAAGCATACAGATAATATGTATCTGCATTAAGTCAGTGAAGACCATTGCTTCAGAATGTATCAGTTCACAAAAATACCCTTGTCTGTTCCTTACAGAACATGAATGGGGGAGCTGAAAGGGGTGGGACCAGGGGGAAGCTATTTCCATAACAAAGTTTAAAAAGGTGTTTTACCTGAGTAATGGCTGTACTTCTGAAGGACAAAAAGACTGCAAAAACTGCAAGTCACTTAATGAGATATCTGGAAGCTCACTGTCAAATCTGCGAGGTTTCCGCGTCTGTATTAAGAAGAAATCAATTTACACTTTATTGTTAAGGTAAATAATATCAAGATAATTAAGGAAGGATTAAAAAGAGCTTAATTAATAACAGAAAAGTTGGTGTTAAACCAATCTCTCTCCCAAAAGATTTCAAAATATTTTTAAAGGAACCATGCCTGGTCCCACACCCCTAAAAAAATAATTTACATTTATAGTCACTAACTCTATCCATAGTGCCTCAAGCAGCAGTAGAAGAGAGTATTTCAGGTGGAAGGGACCTGCAACAACCATCTAGTCCAACTTCCTCCTTATTACCAAGCTTCATAAACATTAAGGATGTGTTTAAAAAGTTAAGGGATAAGAGATGGTGCTCAGGCTTTATTTATTTTGCTGCTAAACATAGTCAAGTATTCAGTTCAGTATTCAAAGCGCTGACATGAGTAGCATTCTTATTTTCCAAGTATTCTTTAAAAAGAAAAAGCTGCAAAGGAGAAGCTGAAAAGGTTAAACAATGCAAAGTGAGACAGCCATATTAGAACCAGGGAGCGTTATTTTACTGGAATTAACCAAGCTGTACGAAATCAAAGGTGACAGGCAAAGCTTAATTACAGCTATACTTTTTCACCCCTTCATGTTATCAGCCAATAAAGAAACAAAAATGCTTTTCCACTTATCCAGTGATTGTAGAAAAACATGAAAACCTTTTACTTGCTTCTACCATCAGATTAATTTTACGGTTCTATTAATCAGAAGAGAGGATTAGATGATCAAATTATCCCTCCTGGCTTCTTTTTTTCTGATCATTAACAGCAATTTTTTGTTCAATACCACAGACTCCTTGTTTTGAAGGAGTCTCAAGTTGACGTTTCCTCTCCCAACCACACTGCAAGTTACAAACCAACGTTAATACACGTCACTTGAAACAGCAGAGAACACTAGCTCACAGCTATTTCATCTGTGTCAAAGCAATGTGACAGGCATATAACTTGAATGAATGAAGCTTAGGTTTTTAAATTTATGAAAGTACTGTTTATAAAAGTGAAATAAAATCCCAAAATATACTGAGTACATACACAAAAGGATGGAGGCCAGGAGTCAAGTCCTCTAAACAAACGATTCCTTAGAAAAGACTTCCCTGGGCAAAGAAAAAATGGTTATTTGAAAGAAAGAATGCAATATACAAACAGCACCTCAAGAGAAAATAATTAAGCTACTGCAGTTTAACAGCTGAACTAAATTTGAAAGAATTACTATGCCATTTCTTGACAACATAAAAATTGCAAGTGAGCACAGAACTTCATGCAAAGCCCACCATCCAAGTGGAACTTCATTTCATTGAAGCCTCTTCTTGCTTCATGTTCACCCCTGCAAAAACCTCAACTCCTTTTTCAAATTTTCATTGTAATCTTGCTAATCTCCTTTCCAAAATTTTGATAACCTTTTGTTCAATTTCCTTATTTTAGCAGTTCATTCAGAACGTAAGTTGCAGACTTTGCAGAAAAAAAGAAAAAAAAAAATCAGGTTTCTTTGAACAGCAACTTAATTTTAATTTTTTTTTTTTTTTAACTTCTGGTCAAGGTCTTTAGACATGGGTCTTCGGTTTTTGGTTTTTTTTTTTTTCTGAAGTAGTAGAGGGGAAGTGGTAGCAATACCCAAATATTCAGTAATGGTTTTAAGTGTTATTTAAAAGAACAGTAAAGGTCACAAAGCACATTCAAACAGAAACTGCATTCAAATGTAATAATTAGAAATCTTATCTTTTACAAGCATTAAACTAATTAGAACTTTCACAGTATTCTGGATAACCTATATGATACAGTTCAATAATTTGATTAATAGAAAATTTAATAGAAACATATTTTGTTCACAATAGGACCACCTGGCATACTGCATGCATTTCCTATATAAGTAAAAAAAATTATACAGGTATTTAAACCACAACATAATGAAAGCATTTTAACTACAAAGACAAAAGTCATACTTAACCACAATTCCGATTTCACAAAAGAGAAAGTACTTACTGAACAGTTTACCAAAAGATTCCCTTTTTGCCTTTTCTGCTTCATATAGGTGTTTCCCATCTTTTATTAAAGCACCCGCCCACTGTGGAAGGGAAAATATGTAGTTAGTTTTTAATTTATACACCAACACAAAGGTTTGGTCTTACGGTTTTACTTACTTACCTCCCTGTAGTGTTTTATGAACATTTTTCTCCTCACAACCTCAACAACAGCCAGACAGTACATTTGAGGAACAGTACTGAGAGCCTCTACAACCTTGACCCTTTCTAGGAGCTCTGTTACAAGACGAAGCAATGCTTGCAGTTTCTCTCCATCTTGGTCAGCATGAAGCATTACAAAACAACACCACCTACAAAAGTAGTTTACACTTTAGAAAATAACAACTTAGTCATCTTTTCTGCATTTCAATTTCACTAAGAGTAGCAACATGTCTGGATGAACTGAACAATGACACCATTTTACATGGGACAACAGGCTATCTGGAAGTACCAATCAATTCAGAATTCAGTAATCGCCTTACAGTTCTCTGTTAATTTCTCACAGTAAGATATCCACACCACTGCTCCAAAAATGAACACTTAACCACCATTTGAGTTAAAGTATTGTTTTTGACAAGTAATGCTCTGAGCATACATAACCTCAGGAGGAACGATAATGTAACTGTCTCCAGAAGAATTAAAAAAAGCTGGTACATCCAGAGCAAAGAGGAGACTACTTTTTGTTTAAAAATCTTAAAAACATTTATTGAAAAGCATTTAGCAAGAAATATTAAGGGTACAAATACCAAAGAGATGAGATCAAAACACTGTTTGGGAAGTTCACACCATCTACTCACACACTACAAACAACAGGCCCTGTAACATAGAAATTCTCACACCTTCTAACCACGTCTTCAATTATCTTACTGATACAATCAATACATTAATTTCAAGCACAGCCACCAACATAACTAAATCACAGGATATCTACTGAAAAGGTGATCAACTGGTGTATTTGACAGGAAAGATTACAGCAACTTTGCCACTAGAGAAGGTGTAGGGTGGAGGTATGTTCCACAAATAAAAAATAAAAATTGTTTTATTGACAGAGGTGGAGTAAAAGTGAAACAACAAATGCAAACAAGTCAACATTAAGCAACTAGGAACATATACTAACAGAGAAACTACAAGACAACATGAAGTGTTGACCTTTTCATAGTAATAAGAAATAAAAAGAGGGCGTTATAGGAAGACAACAAGTGGTCAGTTCAAAACACAAAGGGAAGTACATTTTCCACACAGCATATAGTTAATTTGCAGAACTTGCCAAAAATAGGAGTTTGTGGATTCAAAAAGACATTGGACTAGTTCATGGAAAAAACCTCCAACAGCAATTAAAAACAGAAGAGCTGCTTCTAGATCAGGTAAGAATATTCTTCTCTAAGAATATTTGCATATAGTTAAGTTTATGTTCTTTCCTTGTTAGTAGATTCCCATTACGGTAATTTGCTACTACCTGCTACTGAAGACAAGCTAGAAGAACCTTTGGTTTGACCCAAAATACAGTGGGGTTTTTTGTATGTTTGGTTTGGGGTTTTTTTGGGGGGGTGTGGGGGTGTGAAAGGGCAGGTTGTTGTTGGGGTTTTTTTGTTTGCTTCTTGGGTTTTCTTTTTGTTAGTTTTGTTTTTTGGTTTTGGCTTTTGTTGTTTTGGGGTTGGTTTTTTTTGTTTTTGTTTTTTTTTTTTAATCTATGCTTTACTTTTCAGATCTATCCTCTATGCACTCACTTTCCACACCTCACTAGCTTACTCCTTAAAAAGGGATGCAAATCTTTTCATCCAACAACTCATTAATTAAGTGTATACTATACAAATACTTTAACATACAGGAAACGAAAGTGATATTTATGGCAACCTAAGCTCTACATACTATCCCTAAATACCTGCTACAGTGAAAAATGGTGCAAAAAAGTCATCTTTTCACTGGGCTAAGAGCAGATGCATAGGTAACAAAGACAGATAAATTCACATTTCAATTTACCTAGCAGTAATTTACTTTACAAACACAACAGGATCTTTCTTGCTAGTGCACTGCTGATTTTGCAAACTGCAATCTCTTCAAGAAGAAAAAAAAAATCTGCTTGATGGATATCCAGTGTGCAAATCTAACAGGGTCACAATGTTGACTACTTATTAGCTGCTAGTATAAACTTTTTTCCTCCAAAAACTATTAAACTCTATACTTTTCCTATGTATCTGACAGAACAAATTATCTAAAGCTTAGTAGTATTAAGTGTAGTAGTGTGTAAAACTATTTCCCACTGAGCAATATAGACTACTTACTGACTTCCATGTTATACAGTAATGATGCTTACATGAAAAATTGCCATTTTTACTAGCTGTGACTGGATATAATTATTTTTCATTAACTACAAGTAAATCAAACTACAGGCATGTTTTTCTGCTTTGATGTGATCACAAGCTACTGAAGAGTGTTTCACTCACACTTATTATAATCCTTTGAAAACATCAACATAATTGCCAGTCAAATTTTAAATAAGATACTGACAGCTTCTGACACGGATGAGAAAAGAAGGGATTGTAAGTTCTTGGGTATTGTTTTATTAACATGAAGGCCACTTAAACTCTAAGAAAATTTTCTCTTAAAATAACGTTTTGTTTCACATTTACAAATAACTTCATATACAAACTGAAGCGATCCAACTTTTATTTTCTCTCCCATTAAGAAAAACACTATGCATTACTGAAGATTTTCTTAAGACACCCCATTCTTTAAACAGTCTTGATGCACATGGAAGCACTATAAAGTTTTAACTTACTTCAGTCTGACTTGTAGATTATTTGCAAGCTCCTGTTTGGCAGTGGTACATTTCTGTTTAATATCTAACAGTTTTCTGTGATTAGTTAACATAATCATCAGCTGATTTGCATGACTCAAACACAAATCAGGCAGCACAGAAGGATCTTTCAAGTTCTCAGCTCTCTTCTGATTAGCCAAAAATCCCTAGAGGAAAAGAGACACGTTTGTTACACAAGCTTTGTGACAATCAAAAAGCATGGAAGTGATCCATCTTCTCTGTAAGAATGCAAGCATTTTTAATAAATTTACTGTAACCACTGAGGAGTATAACAGAATGCTACATAGAGGAGTCAAGTGTCAAAGTTGCTTTCTTTTCATTCTATAGTCCAGTCCAAATAAATCTTATCTGATATTTCCCTTCCAAACAGTTACCAGCACAACCCTGTAAGAACTGTAGACAACTATCCAACACCAGTGAAAGATCACAAAAGTTAATGCAGCAGAAAAGTAGCTACTAGGATGGAGGGGATCAACCATCATTCATTATTGAGGTAAAATACTGCTGGAAACAGTGTGGTTCTTTAGGCAAGAAAATACCACCCAACAACACCAATTTTAGCTTTCATTTTGTCCACATTCATATCGTGTCTGACATGAACATCACAGCAGTCACTCAGTTTGTAGTTCTACAAACTTGTTTATTGAGCCTTTGTTTTCTTAAAAAAGAATTCAAAACCAGACAGTTTTAAGTGTTTCTGAAGCGGAAGTTGATGAGAACTGTAAACCGTAGAGTTATATAAAACTGCTGAAAAATAAAACCACTGTCAGTACTGATTTGATATTGAATGTAAAGCAATCTTGTCATAAGATGCTATAAAACACATTTGCAAAGCCTACAATAAATATTTATATCCTAGTAAGAACAGCACAGAAATCAAAGTAAGTATAAAACAAGTATATTAAGCGTAATGAAAAGGAAGAAGATGTACCCCAAAGATGGAAGAGAATCCTGAGTCGTCCATTGTTTACTGAACTCAGCAACTTATGTACTAAACGAGTGAGGACCCTCTGAGAAACAAAAGCAGGTTGCAGACTTTTTAACTGCATGTATTATCTGAACCAAGCGAATGGAAACCAGAAAAGGTGGGAAGAACAGTTATTGAGATGAAGAAGAGGACGGCCCCATCAAAAGAACTTGGTTTGTTCAGTCAAGGAAGACAAAGACCTCGAAGAAACACGCTGTGATAATCGTTAGGGAATTGCCAGGCACCAAAATGAAAGGCAATATAGGCATGAGAGCATATAAATCTGAACTAGGCAAGAATACTTTCAGATCTGAGATTAACAGATGTTTTTAAACATTTGGACAATCACATTCTATACAACTTTGCAACAGCAATAGAGAAGTCAAGAAAATAATTGCTTTTAAAAAGCAACTCAGTAAGCTTTTTAAATAAATCACATGGCATGGAGCCTGAAGTTACACAAAACTGGATGCAGTCAGCTAGAAAATCCCTTCCAGCTTTACTCTCAGTCCCAAAAGACTATTCATACATTCGAGTATCTTTTGCCATTTCTGTATCCATGGACCCATCTTTAAAATACAATTTAAACTAAAGTTACCCTAGTATGCAAATCAGAAAGAAAAGTCTCAGCATACTATAAAAAGGCCAGTTAAGAAAAACTGCAGTAAACTGAGAAGATAAAAAAAGGGGAGGGAAACCCCAATAAATTGTGGAGAAATCCAAGATCTAAATCAATTGTTCTCACAAGATCTTGCCTTTGTAGCCCTGATGACGTGAGCATCATAGTCAAACTAAGAAGGGTCCTGAAAAACACGTATGATAATGCCTTTATGGATTTTTCCCAATGATATTTCCAAATCAAAGAATCAACAATAAAGAATATTTAAAAACATTTTAGACGGAACTTTAAACAACCAACCGGGAAGGCAGTCAGTGATGTAATAAGCACCTGAGAAGGCCCTGAATAACTATAAACCTATAGATCTAAGGTTTTTGATGTAACAAGAAGCAGGAGGAAAATAAAAGTACAGAATATGAGAGTGACAAAGTTATTTTCCCAACAACTTCAACTAAAAGAGAACAAGCCCAGAATCAAGAAGGCCATGTGCCAACCAGTTTTTTTGGCTATGTTTAACAGAACTAATAGAAGAGTAACACTTCTATGAACTTAACTGACGGAAATGTATTTGGATATAATAGGATGTTTTGAAAAGCTACACTACTAATAGGGTGTCATGGTTTAACCCCAGCCAGCAACTAAGCACCAGGCAGCTGCTCACTGACTTCCCCCCCCCCCCCAATAGGATGAGGGAGAGAAAAAAGATTGGGGGGAGGGGGGTAGTAAAGCTCATGGGTTGAGGTAAGAACAGTTTAATAGGACAGAAAGGAAGAAACTAACAATGATAATAACAATAAAACGTCAATAACAACAAAATAATTGGAATATATACAAAAGAAGCGATGCACAATGCAATTGCTCACCACTTGCTGACCAATGCCCAGTTAGTTCCTGAGCAGCGATCCGCCCCCAGGCCAGCTCCCCCCAGTTTATATACTGGCCATGACGTCCCATGGTATGGAATACCCCTTTGGCCAGTTTGGGTCAGC
>JAVKLA010000027.1:10446010-10458173 GCA_034782735.1 Sagittarius serpentarius
CCCTCCCACCTTTCCTGTGCCCCTCCAGCCTCCTTGCTGGCTGGGCAGGAGAAGCTGAAAAGTCCTTGACTGAGTCTGAAGACGACAGCAACTGAAAACAGCAGGATGTTATCAACATTCTTCTCATCCTAAATCCAAAACAGTTTTCTTTCTAGTAGCTGGTATAGTGTTAACTCCATCCCAGCCAAAACCAGGGCACAGGGAAATTAAAAAAAAGTAAAATCAAACACAAGAAAATGTTGGAAGAGATAAGCTATTGGGTAGAATCATACTGAAAGATTAGAGAAGCTCCAGGTTTTCTAGAGGCATACTCTTATTACATAATGCCACCTACTGACCACAATTCTTTGTGCTCATGTTACAAATCCTAGCTTCCACATAGAAAAATATTTTTTTAATTTAACAAAGCAGCATTCCATATTAAACGTTAGGGGCTAGAGATCAACTATTCAACTACATAACTCAGGATGTAATTTTTCATATAAAAGGTTGTTTAATGGTCAGTTAATTGAAATGGCTGACTGGAAGCAAAATAAATCTTAAGACAGGAACAAGCAAATTAAGTAAGCGATGAGGCCTTCTAGCAGCAGATGACTTTGTTCCATGGGATAAGTTTGGTGTGAATTTTAATAATGAAACTGAGGTTAGAGTAGAAAGTCAACTCAAATTCTGGATAAACATAACTTTTTCTGGCCTGGGGAAAATAAGCCTACAGCTTCCAGTACAAATCCTGCCAATGGGATTACCACTGAAATGTTCCTTATTCTTGTTTTATAAAGTACCACTAGTTTATTTCTTTATGAACAGAAACAGTTCACTGCTGGAAGGTATGATGTAAAGGAAAATTGTATGAGGTTTTTTTTCAGATAACACCAAATATTAACAGTTATCACACAAATTGTGAGCACTACCTTTAAAAGTACACAAGTCCTCATCTATATTTTTCAATGTAATTAACCCTTGTACTTTGCCATTCTTAGATTTCTGTGCAGAATATTATTTGAATGAGTAACATGATACCAGCTCTAATATCTTACAGGTGTCTAATTTTTTCCAAACAGTATCCAAACAACTGCTAAAACTGGTATGAAAATACTTCCTACAGCTCAGTTATAAAAATCAAGGAATAAAACCATCTGGTAGTACACTTATTCACTTGTTTAACCACAAACATTTAACTAACTGAAGCTTAAAAAAAAAAACCAAAACAACAAAAAACCCAAACACTATCACATTCTGACTGTTCTTAAAACCCCCTATATCATAAGGAATAGACAATTTATAAAAAGAAAAGGTGAAGATGTAGAGTTGAACGTTAAAGTCTCTGACAAGTTTTCAAAAAGGTACAAGTTCTAAATTTACAACAGCATTTAAACAAGGTGACAAAGTATCTTTCCAACCAACTTTTAGGCATCTCACCCAAAAGCAGGATTGGTAAACTTGAGGTAGGCTCTTCATGCAAGTGAAGAGGGAAACATAGGTAAAACCACCACCACTCACAGCACTGGGCAACCAAGTATAGGGATAGAAGAGTAGCTTTTCCATCATGCTAAATTCCCTTGGATTTAGCGCTGGCCTACAATATAAACACTGCAAGACTGAGGTTTAGCAACTTACTTCTAAACTTACTCATTGAAATTATCTGAAGACAGGCTCCACTTTCCAACAGTGCTGCCAGAAGTACTGGTAGCACCCACGTTTATGTACTAGCCAGACGATGCAGCAGGAACCCTGAGCCCTACGTGACTGTCAGCCCAGTTCTCACCTCCTCAAAACACAGCTCTAACCCCCCCAAGAAAGGCAGGCAACGTTGTTCACTTACTCCTACTAATAATACACCAATGTGCAAGCAGAAATAAGAAACTCATGCCTTTCTTCACAGTCCCAATAATGGTGACAATCTGAACATCAGATAATGACCACATATAGATTTTAATATACTGTCAGTTGCAAACAAGGCATTAAAGGACAATCTTAGGTATAAAGTTAACTGAAGCTTTTCACAGAAACTGTATTTGACGAAGAAGTTTTGATATGGCACTGTAGTGTTTTTAAAAAACAGAAGCTATATATTTTACATTTAGAATAGTCTTTAATCAAATTTCTTATCACTTCAAATGACACTGTGTTGTGCAGGCACACTACTCTCTCCTTGCTACGAGCTTGGTGATCAACCCTTAAGCACATTACCTCTTCCCTGATCCTGTACCGTTGAGTGACAAGTTACCAAGGACTCGGTACTTCCCTTCAAATTAAATTTAACCTACTGGTGTCTTACTCCGTACCTCCAACTGAAGTTCTGGTTTTCTAGCTGTTTTACCATTTCTAGACCATAACGATAACAGAAAATTACTCCACAACTCAAACCTGAAGGTCCCCAATTTTTCTAACTCCTGAAGTATGTAATGGAGCAGGGTCATAACTCCCCTTTTCAGCTCAGAAAATAAAACAACATGCCCCCTCAGAACAAGAAAAGCTAACTGCATGGAGTAGCATGTGAGCGAAATAACGTTACCAAGAGAAAGGATAAAAGGACAGAGGAGCAGCTCACCAACCGTCTGGTTATATTTGACTCTGCATCTAGTCAAAGGTCAGAAGACAACAACATATCAAAAACAAACCAATGAATTAGTTGGTGTGACAGGAAGTGTTCAGGACACGCCACCTGTGCATGACACCAGTTTCATGCATCATTTTCCCTTTCCATTAGTGAGGTTTTTCCCATTTCTGCCTTCCATTTAATGAGAGACTGGATGAACTAGCAAAGATGAATCAATTGACAGCATCCTGGTCTCCAGCATATAAGCAACTGCAAACTACAGGCTGTCTTTGATGGTCTACCATGAGCAAAAAGTTGTCTGCTCTTAAATGTAGCTGTAAACCAGGTGGAATTTAGACAGATTTGACAAAGATATGTACAGGCAGACACTAATTCAAGCCAGATGTTTTCTTTTCCTTACGCTAAGAACACTCCTTAAAAACATCCATTTTCAAATAAGCTTTAAAATAATAATCTGCGAAGTTTATAGCTGTTAGACATCTTCATCAGATCCTATTTTTATTAGTAGCTTTCTACATTAACATGCAAAATGTTACACTAATACGGTACAACCTGTTTGTAAACCATTTGCGAGATTTAACAAGATACACCTTAACACAACAAGAAATACCTAAAAAGGTATTTTCAAAGCTTTTAAATTTTACCATATTGTAAGTAATTCTTACTTATCCAGAAGAAACCTAACTTTTAAAAAGAAAATAAAACAGACATATTCTATTCCAGAAACAATACCATATACTGATGTATCTCAGAAACCAGCGATTTTACACTGGTGCTTTTATGAGAATGCTGATTGGCTGAATTGCAATTAAATATATTTTTCCGAATTATAACCAAGAGAACGTTGACAAAAATACTTGCTATAAAAATATACAGCTTAATATACAGTCGACAGAGTTGCAGTGAACTACAGCGCTGCATGTTCCTAGTGCATGAAGTCTAGGATATTTTAAGATATTTTTTGTAGAGTGACTTCTCCAATATAGATGAAGGGACATAAACATAAGCCCTATATTAAGTTCTGGTGCTGTCCACCACCAACTGTTGCATTTTCAACTAGTTTGGTATTTTTAAAGAAGTATTCAAATTAATGTGGTCATTGGAGTTATGAGCTGAAAACATGACCACAAGATGTAAAAAACTACCAATATTTAAATGTCAAATTATTATGAATATAGCACCTTTTTTAGCATCTCGTGTGGTATATTGAAAACTACCTTGCATTAAGACATGCAATCATTTCGTTGTTATCTTTAACAGCATGCACATACAAAAAACCTACCACCTTCCAATGTTGCACACACCAGTTTGAATTACCTGAGCAAGTTCTTTTTGTTCATTCACCAGTCTGCTGCAGCTTGCTATCATCTGGTCCAATGCATACAGCCTATCCTCAAGGCCTTTAATAGCCTTCATGTTCTGATTATCTAGTTTGCCGATAGTTTGGCGACATTCTGCCAGAAAGGGTTGTATGATCCTTGGATCAAGCTAAAAAAAAAAAATAAATAAAATAAATACAAAAATGTTTATTACCAGTTAACATACTGAAAGGTGATGTGAGCTAGCTAAATGAGGTTTTATAATCTTAATACTTTTCTTTGTTTCTTTTTAAAATCTAATGTGTGTGTACATCTGTCACCTGTTTCAGACTTCTGAGTCAATGAGTCTGTGGATTTTTTTATCACAGCATGAATTTCTTTGACGTACTCCAACCAGACCACCATAGAAATCAGGGTCCTTACAAGGGGAAGGGACATTAGTAGAGTGGACAAGGCAGGGTGCAGGGGGAAGAGGCAGTTTAAAGCTAACAGACACGGTCTACCCTGGAACAGAGTCCATACAGCTACAATCAAACCACGTGATGAATGTGACTCAGTGGAAAGTGCAGTAGGGAGGGTGACGGGAAAAAGCTGCAAGACCTATTAGCCATTTCCCACTAAATTAATGTTTTAATTGATTCCTTAGAGAAGCAGATCAGTTGTAAGTAACTGGAAAACAAGTTATGGAAAAACAATACATTTGTAATACTTCTTGCTAATGTTTCTCCTACTAAAACCACACTTTCAATTGTTTAATCATATTTCTTCAAGGCCATTATCCAGAAAAAGAGTGTTTGAAACATTAAGAGTCTTAATGTCCACAGATACAAAGGGTGGCTCTTCAAGTTTCACTATAGTGAAATCAGAGTCTTTATTTCCTTAGGTCTAAAAACAACATAGGTAATTGCAATAGCTTATGTAGGACAGAGTTTAGTCTAAACTTGGAATATATTACTTAGGAATACAGTAAGAGTCATTAGATGTTAGTAGAATATGAATAAATTTGCCCAAATTTATCCAAAATGGTTATGGTATGCCATCTACTACATGAGAATCTAGTAAAGACGACACTATCCTGTGAGGTCATACTAGCTGTCACAGCACTGGCTTCTTTCGTCAACATGCACAGTTTATGCCACTTACAGCACACACAAATTAACCCTCAAAAAAGAAGGCACTTATACAAGTCAGTATTAACATAAAGAAAAGTACTATTTTCCCCTCAATCTATTATTTAACTGTATAAAAGCTGTCACACAGCCACTTTCTCATTCTGTAAACACCCCTCTGGGGTATAGAGAGGAATCCGAAGAGGAAAAGCATTACCAACTAAGGAGCAACTACAAAGAATAGGTCTTTCATTCTTCAAACAAACAAAAAAAACCCCAAACAAACAAAAGACCACAAGAGGAAGTATGAAAAACTGGTAACTAGCCCCTTAACAGAAACATCTGGTTAGCTCCTACTTACCCACTGCTTTTACTGCAACCTAGGTTTCTGCAGTTACAAGCACCGTTTTTTAGAAACACCTAGAGGCTAGAAGAACCAGATACCTATCAGAACTCTGTGCAACACACCAGTTCTGCCAAGATCACCAGTATCAAACGTATAAAGCTCATACTCTGACACTTTACACTTTCATTAATATCTTACCTGAATTCAGAGTTTCAAAGAAGAATTGCAATCACAAACCATTTGTATGGTTCATATTTCCAAGAAGGAAAGGGCATGGGGAGAATGCAGGAAAAACAATAAAACAAAATTAGTGCCATTTTAGTCTAGCTTCACATGTTAATGTGCCATTCCCAAGTAAATATTAAAAGAACAATTGTGTTGCAAGATATTTATTATTTTCTTTTTCAGCTACAGGACAACTCTGTTTTCAAACCAGTTCTAAAATCAATGGTAGGCAAAGATTCAATCCTTTGTCTGTGCCTGCTATCGAAATAGATTAAATTAACGTTTCCCTAAGGAAAACTAGGAACTATCACATTACTTCAAAGCTTTGGGGTTTATGTGAACCAAAATAGATCAAAATTGATCACAGTCGTTCTGGTGGTGGCCAGAATAGTCTGACTGAAGTGTTTTCCCTACCTGCCAATTCTGCTTATGCCAAGAAAATAAAAAGAAACTTCATTTTTGAAGGAGCAATCACATTTTTTCCCTGAAAAAATCAGCTTAAGATACAAAACAATTACAATAGTTGAAACAAAGGATTTCTGACTAGTCTTAGATAGGGCAAGGACAGAAAAGCACACAATTACAAGACAGCCTCTCTAAAACATGTGATGTATGTCAGGTAAGACTACAAGCTGATCAAAAAAGGTACACTAAATATTTAACTAAAGTGGTTATTTTTTTAATTTTTGTATCTTTAATATCACTATAATTTATTTGGAAGCAACTATTTAACATCTGTCTCAAAATACTGATTAAGAGACACTACATTTGTGCCCTGTTAATATTATGCAGAAAGTGAATTTATTCTCTCGCAACCAAACTACTGGGTCTTGTTACTCGTGTTTTAAACTAGCAGAAAGCACCTTGTAGCATTACTGAACAAACAGGACAGAAGACTGTCTCAGACTTCAGCAATTAGGAAGTCTTTCACACACAAAATTGAATATTGTTTTTGCTAAAGAAAAAAACTTGTAAAGTCCAAGCTTTAGCGTTTTCCATACTACTAATATTTAGACAGCTCTAAATCTTAAGCAGCCCTTAATATTAAGCTCAATCCTCCAACTATTAAGACAGAATTGAAAAATCAACGTACAGAACTGACTGCATCATAATGTTCCCTACAACAGATGGGGTTTACACATAACTGAGACAGTCTTCCAGTCCTACCTCACGGAGAAAATAAAGTGTCAAACACGAGAAATTGTCTTCTTTGTTCAAGGCATATCCAGTTGTAATAGTATAAAATTATACATATGCAAAAAAGGCTAGACAAAGTAAGCGATACAAGCTACAGTGAAAGCAAAGAAAGAAGGAAATCTCTAGGCAAAAGGATTTTAAAATGTTATAATGCTCACTGGTTAAACTAATCATTTGGAAAGTAAAGGAAGTGAGCAATGTTTTATTCTACAAGCAGCAGAAATACAAACTAGCATGTTGGGCTCTTCTGAGCACATCTGTATCAGCTAACAAAGAAAGTGTGCACACGCACATATATATATATATACTTAAATTTATCACAATTAACCACATGAATTTGTCCTATATTTTAATAAAGACTTCCATATTTAACACAACATTAACTTTGGTCAAGGAAAATCTTTACTTTCATTATAAGCATAATTTCTATGAAAAAGGCAAAGAAGGAATAGAAATAAAGTCACTTTGCTTATACACTTAAGAAGCTATTGGCTTTCCAACAGGAATTGCTATTTGAGAAACAAGCAAGATAACAAGCATTCATTGTGAAATTATACATTTTCCGTAAGATCAAATTCTTAACACTCAAGAACTCTTAAAATACTTCCCACACCCTCCCCCAGTCTACACTTTGGTCTCCATTCAGAAAGTTATCTGAGAAACGAGTTACAAAAATTTGAGTCACTTCAAAAGCACCATCATCTGGAAAATAAACAGCAACATTCAATGCAATGTAATTTGATTTTTAAAAACTTGTTAACTTACCCTGCTCATAGAATCAAAACATTTTCTGACCAGCGATTCAACATCATTAGGTCTATCTTGAACATTTATCCAGTCTAACAAAGACACATTGAAGGAAGGCTGATCATCATCTTTCAATTCTACCGCTGTTTCATTGTCCTGGACAGTAGCATTTGGACCAGATTCCTTATCTTTTACATTTTCAGGATCTGTGCCTTCCAAAGCTGAATGTTCAACTGACTTGCAAAATGAGGCTAACATTGATTTATTGTTCACTTTAGATATATCAGAATAAAGCACCAATTCACCAGATTTCCCATCCTCAGTTTCTTCACTTTCTGCCCCTTCGTGCTCAGCTGAAGAATCCAGTCTTCCTAAACACTCTCTGTAACTATGTCTTGTTAGGCACTCCAGCAGTGGTATCTTGGCCATGATAGAAACTGCAGAACCCAAGCTTTTTAAAAAAGGGTGAAAAGAAAAAAACATCAGTATCTAGAAACCAATGTGACATAAAACCTTAGATACAAGCCACCCGTAATATAAAGTATTATTTATTTTAGAATTGAAGCAGATTCCAAAATGAATTTAGTAACTACCCTTTCAAAATACTATGTTCAGTACCAACATCATGGGACAATAGCTAAAGAAGTTACAATTTTTGCTGTCTTCCACTGCTGAATATGAACTCTTCTAAACTTCCAAGTAGGCTTGTATTTATAATGCAATGAAAAAAAGGACAGTTTGATAAACTGAGACATGCCCTTTTTTTTTTAATTAATTTTTTTTTAAACACACAACTCTGACTTTTATATTTCCAATCTGGGATACCAATGCTTATTAGCAAAGATTGTCTTCTTGCTGACTACTTTTGCAGAGTTTGAATAGTATCTATGTGTTTGCAAAAGCTATGAATGTCATCTTTTTTTTTTAATAAAGGTAAAACATATTTATGCTTTATTTCTTTAAGTACACAACATCCACTTACATTCTATTAGCCAAAGCACTCAGAAATACCATAATACTATAATGTCCAGAAAGATGTAAAAAATTTTCCTTGAAGTGACATCCAGTTTGCAGGATACAAGTATACACACATACATATATACACACACACACACCCTCAAAGGTATACATATACACCCAAAGTTTGTGTTATGACTTCATACTTTCAACATAGATCATCTTTCCTAATACCTGCTCAAGTGTATTAAAAAGCATTTAATTCAAAAATGCAGACATGTATTTAAGAATGTTGATTAATGTCTGAATTTATTATCTAGCTATTTCTAGCACACATTTGGAAAGACTATAGCTCTTAAACAGCTGTTCATTAATGAGCATATCTTCCACATAATTCAATACAGGTTTCTGTGTGCTGACGAATACAAGGAAAAAACATCAGGTAAACAAACGACTAGCACAGAACAGAAAGAACATTCTCCATGACACATAATCAAACAAACAAATACATGCTTGATTAATTAGAACTAGCACCAGACATACAACACTCAAAAAAATAACTTTAAAACATAGTAACTTTGGAGATGGAGGCTGAATTTAATGGCAAACCTACTGTGTAAGTTTCAACTTGATATCATCTATGGACTGCAAATAGCTTGAATATACATTTTCAAACTTGAAAAGTAGCTTTTGGTAAGAGTATGTACAATCTTCTAAGTTGGCCATTATGGCAGCCCAGCCTTGATGCTGAAGATGTTCATCATGTACAAGACCTTCACAAAAGGAGCAAAGTTTCTTGGCAACCTCGTACATTTCCTACAAAAAAAAATTCCAACGATGCAAATAACTTCAGGTTACTGTCATAGCTATATAAAACATTAGAGTGAGACATTTAGAAAACATTAACATAAAAAGTGTTAAATCTAGATAGCTAAAAAGTTGTACACCTTAACACTTCATCGAAAATAACAAAACTTCCTTCATTCTTAAATAAAAAATTTAATTAGATGACAAAAAAATGTACAGACAATTTACTGAGAAATATCTTCAAGACAGGCAGGTGAAAGCTGCAGTTCCAAAAAAGCCTTGTAATATCCATTAAATGCTGCTAATATAAAATATTCAGTGCACACATACATGAATAATGGTGCTTGTACTAATCTGATAGAAGGAGCTGGCAAACAAGGTCCATTAAGGAGAAAACTATTGATGACACAAGCAGAAGCTCAGAACAAGACCATGAACTGCAGGATCAGTCAGCAGAAGTGCAGGTGCATCAGGTGCAAGAAGAGATGCATGAGGAAAACAGCAAGGCAGATAATTAATTGAAGTCTTCCACTGATTAATAAACCAGATGCAACATGATGAGAAGCAGTGCAGAGCGTCCACAAAACTCTAAAACACACCCTAAGCCCTGGTATATGCAAACCAACATGGAAGCTTTTCTGTTAAAAGAACTGGATGACACAGAGGCATGTTACTGCCATAAGAAGCTGAGAACTTAATTACCACCCAACTTGGCAGAGTTAAAACAGAGACCTACACATGGCAAGTACCATATCTCACTAAAAGTGCACTAACAGCAATGCCTATTATATTCGATTCCAAAGTTTTAACTAGTAGGAAGAGTAACTATTTTTAAGTTTACCAATTTAAGAAAACAGGCTGTCCCCCTCAAAGAGCCTACTACTCAAACACCAAAATAAGGAAGTAAAACAGAAGTCATACAATAAATCCTTCAGTTCAATACTTTATCAATAACATACTACACGGAAAATATTCTCCTAAGAATACTTGGTATGTTGGGTTTTAATATCTACCTACCCCCCAAGAAAGAAAATCTTACTACTTTTTGCAGGTAGAGCATACTGTTAAACTAGGACTGAACACACAACTTTCCTCTGCTATAGTACTTGTGAGAAAACCATGCATGGAAAAACAAGTTATACAAATACAGTGAGAAAGCAGTGTTAAAAACCCAACACATCAGTATATTTCAGAATGCATTTGCTGCTGAACACATGGTTAGCAGCACATATGCATACACAAAAAAATTTAGAGCCCAACACCACTTATCTTCCAGAAATAAACCACAAAAATGCAGAGCATTTTATCCAAACATTTCAGAATTAATATTGACAAAACCTGCAAGTTATGAACACCCTCCATTTTTTTTTAAAAGTCCAATCCTTGTCTCAAGCAGCATGAAAAAATGCCACTGTCCTTCAAATCACTGGTATCTAAGCTATCAGCAGATGAACAGTGAATACACAAACATTATGCAGTTCCAAGGAAATCAAAAGTTATTACAAATTCCTATCACTTCGTAGTAAAGATGGTATTTGACTTCTCGTTTTCCGAACTTTGGTCACTTTCTGTGAGCATAAGAATAAGGATTTCCAGTTTGAAAATAAGTTATTTGCTGCATGAGCTCTCTCTTCCTAAGTCAAAATCAACCAATAACACAACTGGGACAGCAAGCAGATAGCACCGAAATCTGCAAGTCATTTTCTTCAGACTACCTCCAGTTCGTCTATACAATTTAAATTCACACAAGCTGACTAGTGCAATATTGACAACTTGAACCATTTTTTATTATTTTCTTAAATTCACTTTGTATTCAAGTTACTTAAAGGCAAATTACACAGCATGTAAAAAAGCAGAATTATTGCTTCCTCAATTATATTAAGAACCCAAAAATAGGCTGTTTTACCCTAAAGTATACTAAAAAATACACCAAAAATATGAAGCTGAAAAGGTAACTGAATGTCCCCACTGTATTCTAATGTATGTCCTGGGAATGTACACAAGCATTTTACTTTCAACTCAAACACTATTCTCTTCCCAAAGTCAACCTCCCTCCAGATCACTGGCAATAATTCCAGAAGTGAGAGCATATGTAGAACCACACATTAGTTTGAAGACTAAACAATATAAGCCAGCTACAAAATCAAAACTGATCATAAAGTCTTTTTTACGCAGTTCCTTCAAGTGAGTATCACAGTTTACGAGGGAAAGTAAAGACTGGACTTCTCCCACCTTCAAACAAAAATGTTTCTTTAAAAGCCCTGGGTAGAGGCTTTTGTTAGTTCTATTTTCCTTTGGACTAACTCACTTAGCATGCCCCAGCTCAAATGTGCAATAAGGAAATGCATACACTAAGACTTGATATGACCAGACTTTTTGCTGTGAGACATACCCTTAACTAGTGGCCAATGTTTGCTTTTTTAGCTAGATCTATTTATTGTGTTCATAATGGAAGTAAAAAGTTACAAGTTAGTGTTGTCCTATGAAGCGTTATCATATATCATTCTTGATGCTCCCCTTGAGAACCTAAGCATTGTCAATTTAAGATTTTAGTTTCAACAAGGTTGTTTCCTCAGCAAAACACTTTCAGATTGGGGCTGGATCACCTCTCCTGTGAAGACAGGCTAAAAGAGCTGGGGTTGTTCAGCCTGGAGAAGAGAAGGCTCCAGGGAGACCTTATAGCAGCCTTCCAGTACCTAAAGAGGGCCTACAAGAAAGCCGGAGAGGGACTTTATACAAGGGCGTGTAGTGACAGGACAAGGGGTAATGGCTTTAAACTGAGAGAGGGCAGATTTAGATCAGATGTAAGGAAGTTCTTTACTGTGAGGGTGCTGAGGCACTGGAACAGGTTGCCCAGCGAGGCTGTGGATGCCCCATCCCTGGAAGTGTTCCAGGC
>JAVKLA010000027.1:10458273-10484452 GCA_034782735.1 Sagittarius serpentarius
CCCATCCCTGGAAGTGTTCCAGGCCAGGTTGGACACAGCTTTGAGCTGCTCTTAGTCTAGCAGAAGGTGTCCCTGCCCACGGCAGCGGGGTTGGAACGAGATGATCTTTAAGGTCCCTTCCAACCCAAACCATTCTGTGATTGTATGAAACACAAAACAGAAGTCACAAGTTACCAAATTTTAGTGGGGGGGAATTACAATTGAGATCACTTGTAACACTACTGATGACCAGCACTGACACTCTGTATCTAGGAGTCTAACCTGTGGCAATTTACCCAAATTTAACCAAATCAGAAGCTTGTCCCAGCAATCTGACTCCTAGAAAAGTGAGAATAAACAACAGTATTTCCCAGAGCAGCAAATTAATATTTCTTTATTTTTTAGAAACCATGTAATAGAATAATATTCTAATCAGTGTCAGGATCTGTCACATAACAAAGACATGGCTAAAGGAACTGCTATATAAAAACTCCCCAATGCCGTCTAAGTATTCAACCAAGTATTCATTGTCAGATGAGCTCCATCTCCTTGTTGTACGCACAGGAGATGTGGACATTAAAACAAAATATCCCCTTATTAAAGCAATCATAAATATGATACTGAGAGACAAAAGTTTTCTTCTGAACTATTTAAAGCTCACATTGAACTAACATTGAACTCAAAATTCATTAGCCTGAAAACATAGCTAAGTTTCTTTCAAATAACATGTTTTCAAAGTTACCTATAAGTTAATACACTACAAGTCAAATTGTACAACTAAACAGAGACATGACTCTTTCGGGGCACATACGCAAGATATTACAACAGCATTCCACATTATCATCCTCCCAAAATTATTTTTACATGGGTACCCCAAGTGCCGAAGGAATTCTCTCTGGGTGGTGGGGAGCAAGCAGTAGAAGTCTGTCTGCATGGATGAATCTGAATGCAATTGAGAGTCTGCAGGAATCCAGTACTGCTTTTGATGCTGGTTCCTTAAGCAGTATCATGAAAGAAGCTCATTACACTCAAATAGTAAAGAATATTACTCTGATTTCAAGGAGGTCCAAGCAGATGGTTCTAACAAAGTTCAGACCACATAGAGTAACTATTTGCCACCTATCAGAACTGTTTCAGTCTTAGACAATACTAAGCAGATACCAGTGCAGGGAACAAGAACATTATGTTAAACCATTATTTGATTTTTTAATGCCGCATGGGAGGGGTCAAGAAGAAAACACTGTTTCAGTCAATCCTACGACCCTGCTTTCAAACTGTTAGGGTGTGTGTGTGGCAAGAAAATGAACTGGTGAAGCTTTCTGCTTCCTTTGGCATATCTGTGTAGCTTAAAAGTAGTTAAGAAATTAAAAGCTACACGGATATATCTTTCTTATCATTCCATCACTACTGAAATACATCTTCAAGTGATTTGGCTTGTTCTTCCTACCATCTCCATAGACAATGTTTCTGTGGAGACCTCCTCAAGCTACTTCAGAAGGATCAAGAACGATCTGTTTCAGATAACCGGTATGCCTGTATGCAGAAAAGAATTAAGCAGCTCTCTGCTAAATGAATAAAGTCTAAAAACTGAATTATGTCAGGCATATAAATAAAGGCCTGCAATCCAACATATGTTTTAACACTTCTCAGTAAAGTTGCCAGCTCCAGCACAGAAAACGAAGCCTGCCTAACAACAGGCCTGCTTTTGTCATTGATTTTTCACAGATCCACTCAAGGGTAATTGGCAGACACCCAATCGTTCACAGAGCATAAAAATTAACTTCAGTTGCCTTGTAGAGTTACATCCATCTTACTCAGCTATACCAGCATACCTAGAACACTGACAGCCTCACCATACCACTGGAATGTGGAACTCAAGACACACCACTACCAGTACAAGACTAGACAAACCCAGGCTAATCTCAACTTGCTGTTATGTTGAAGAGTAAAGAAAGGCATCTTCACTTCCTAATTTGTCAAGAAATTCACAGGCCTACCAGAAAGATTTTTATTTTTGGCTGGGTGCTTTAACAGAATGTTTACTTGAATTATTTCCTTCAATCTTCGTAACTTAAATTTCGGTGATTCTTCTGATTATAATTACTTCTGTTCAGTATATTTCAACCAAAATCAGCAGAAGCAACAAAGTATGTTTTATCTAAAACAGAAATTAACTGGCAAAGTGTTTCCCATCAATTTCAAGGCTCTTTGCATCCTACTGTCATAATTCTGCTCATCTGAATGAAAAAAAATCCAGGGAAGGGTCTGTTTGTCTTAAGTGGTCTTTGGACTTACCTCTAAAGAACAAAAGTTCTCAGGAAATGCAGGGTTCTTTCCATTCTCTACAACCCTGTGGTAAAAGGAAACAAGTCACCAAAGTCCTCTATTGCCATGTGTCTGAAATCCTGTAAAAAGGACTCCTCCTAGGTTTCGGTCACCCTAAAAATCAACCTCAGGCTAACAAAAAAGATCCTTGAAGTTACACACGCCCATACACTGTAAGAGCAGATAATGGTTACCTTTTGTGGAAGCGTTTATCTTGCTTACCAAAATTAGTAACCATTACCTCTAACTCATACACCTCCAACTAAAAATCAGTGAAGCTACTAGATTAACCACTTCAAGATTTCAGCTTTTAAAACCTGTTATTATAACACTTAACTGCACTGTGAGGAAGACTGATATTTCATGGCAATTTCTCACCTTTCATTAGCCAGCTGATTATTCCATTCTCCTTTAATATTGGTCATTTTTGGTGAATGCATCCTTTGGACATTTGTCCACACAGTTCATGACTTATTACATACTCAGATATGTTATTTCATCAGCATAATACAGAATAAGTTATTCTTTAAGTCATAGCTTAATGAATTTTTCTTCAGTACTGTTTTCACTAGCTGTTCACTCTGACATTAAAAGCGGGCTTGGAGAAGTCAAGTGACAGAATTTACCACCAAAAAAATACTGAGAAGCTGACATAAACCATCAGAGCCAGTGAATCAAACCATGGTACAAAGTAAGTGATAACGTCTAGTAGGTTGATTCCAAGCCACCCGAGTCTTTTTCTCCTGGTGAATTTTCTAAAAGCTTGATCTAACAGTTCTGGTTACAAAGGCCAACCAAAACAAATGCTGTATCTTTCAGTATACCTTAGGTTAGATCTTTTAGTATACCTTAGGTTAAACTAAAACCTACTCCATTTTAACCCCACCCAGCTGAATTACTTTAAAAGATTGAGACTGATCACTAATCCGAGTTACAAAGAAGTCAGGACTTCTGTGGAAGAACTAGAAATGTGTCTGGCTATTAGACTAATAATTTATCCAAAAAGAATGAATAGCATTAATTTAGCTACACAATTGTAACAAACATTACAACACCTTAAAGAACATTAAAGTTTTAAAGTAACTCTTTCCCTGAGGGTCTCAAAACAGCTTTCTAGTAGAAGTGAAAGAGCAGTAGATAGACAGCTTTCAGGAAGCATGACTCTACTTCTTCACTTAAGCATTATGAAGTGTTTGGAACTAAACCAAGAATGATCTAGGTACTATGACTACAGCCATGGTTTTAGGCAACCAAATGAAAGGGCCATATATTTTCTCAGACTCATTCCCATTTCTCAAAGAAAAACTGACTGGAATTGACAGTTTGATGATGACAGCAACAGTATCACATGAAATGTGAAACATACCCACTAACAAAAAGTCCGAGTTTACAATACCCTTCTCAGACAAATAACACTGGAACTTTAGCTAGATCACCAAAAAAAAAAAAAACCACCACCCAAATAATCCTCTCCTAAAGGCTAAGCTACCAGAAATTACTTAAGCAGTAGTGTTAAAAGACCGCAAGATTAAAGAAGATTCACACAACATAGTTCATTGCACAACGCGCTGCGTAGAGAACAGCTTGTCTTCTCCCAAGCTGGTGTGTACGTAACTTTTTGCAAATACTCTGTGTACCTCATTGTCCACATACTGCAGCTGAAGGCTAAAATGCTGAACTGGAAGAGAGGTGGGAAACCAGGCTAGCTGTAAAACGGCAAGCTGTAACCCTTTAGGCACAGACACCTCAAAGGTCAGTTTTTAGTCAATGGGAAACTAGGATACTCTAACATAAAATGAAAATAGGCTTAGAAAGTTGCTTTAACTGAGATTTAAAAGCCAGACAATAGATGCAACAAACACTGACCAAAAAGGATCCGATAAAAAGTTTATAAAACAAAGACATTGCACCACATATGACAAAATCTATGGCAAGAATTTCAGTTTAATTGGTAAAGGAAAAAGTTAAGGTAACAGACATAACTTCTTCAAAGCTACCTAATCTTTATACTGTGAATTCTACATAATGACATCTCACGTAATAACAGGAACTTAAGAAAATCTGTAGAGATGTTAAAATCATGAAAGCAAAAAGAAAGAAAAAAATTGAGGTATCTGGATATGATAATCACAGAACCGTAGAAAACCAAACAGAAGGCAATAAGTTTCCCCACAGGAATTATTTTTGGTTAGGAGGTATTAAAATCTCAAAAAGGCTACATATAAATTAATGAAGTTAGTTTCAACTGGGAAAAAAAAAAAAAAAAATCACAGCTGCTTTTATATATACCTATACCCTACACATATATGGACAAAAGCCTGTAAGAATGCCAGGGCCTCCACTGTGAACTAAAAGATGACTTTTGTTTATACCTGAATAGTAACTAAGGATATCTAAAAATTATGGCAAAAAAATGCAGAAAACAAAAGCAGAATTTAAATCAATAATGGTCAGTTTTAGACAGGCAAAAAAACAATGGAGAGGAAATAAAAGCATGGATTAATAAAAGTACTTGTTAAAGGAGAATCTAGAACAACTTGTTATCGTGGGGAAAAAAGTTAAAGGCTATATACCAGTGTATACAAAGTATGGATTAGAAAAAGTGAATCAGAAATATCTGTCCACCTTTCTCCACAGTACAAACAAGGTTCAAAATAAGTTGAGGTAAAAAAACACCTTTCATACAGTTGTACAGCATAGTTGCCATGCAGTATACAGTTCCAGTCACAGACGCCGAAAAACTTTATTAAATTCAACAGTTTTCTGGCAGGCTTAAAATGAGGGAGAAGCAAGATAGAAATAAATGTCTTCACACCCTGAAGTATTCATCATCTTCCACACACCTAGTTTGCCTATTAAAGTAGACATAGGGCATGCGGTACAAGAGATAACCAAGAGCTCTTGCACAGTAACTTAGCAGTCACCTTCTAAGGAATTTTTACTATTTCATATGCTTTCTACAACCTCATATCAAGTCTGACTTTAAAATCATACTGTATATCCTCTCTGCAGAAGAGATACCAAATTAAATAGTAACTGGTAGCTATCAAATATTCTCCTCTACTTTTACATAGCTATACCTCACTTTATTTTTTACAAGAATAGGTAAGACTTTCTATCATAAGCAATGATTTAGATTGTAACTTTTATCTTCCTAATACAAAACATCTTTTACATGTATTAGTAGTAAATGTTAATTTAAATTTAATTATATAACCCTAAATAATGACAGCAGGCAAAAACTCTCCATCAAGTACTGCCACTCCGCTTTTCTGGTAAAGCAGGTTACTATCTCTCTATACTCAATAAAAAGACAAAGCTTGGATCATTATAAGGCAGATCTTTCATGCCCATTTTGCAGGAAGTCTCCCACACAGTACTCTCCGTGTGGCTTTGGATGCATCAATCTCACAACCAGAGGTTCAGAGCCTTTCTAGCTCTCCCCAGATCTTAATCAATTTTGAGAAGGATTAATAACCCATGTTCCCTCTTCCTCTCAGCCAAGAGGCTTATGGTGAACCTTGAAGAAGATTAATGTTCTAACCACATTCCCAGTCCTCCCTCAATTTCATCTGAATTACTGCTCAATATGCTTCAAGCAGGCATCATGAAAAACTGCTTTAGTACAATACTGCAATACTCCTTTATATGGTTTTCACACCTTGTACATCTAAAGCCATAATAGCCTATTTACTAATCTCCCACCACACATGGTTTTGTCATTCCCTTGATCTCCCAAAGAAGTGCCCAGTGCATTTTCACAGCCTAACACAGAGCCTATGGTTTTGAAAGATTTAAAATCTTGGATAAAAGTAACTGTGGGTATAAAGGTATATCAGATTTAAGAATATTACCACCTGTTTAATCTTCAAATAAATATCTAAGTTTTTCTCAAAAGACTCTGCTATCCTTGTAGCCCTTTTAGAACCAGGGAAGAACTGGAAGAAGTGGGGAACAGAATAATCTTTCTCAAGATAAATCTGCAGGCTAAAAAGAAAACCTCCGTTCTACTTAGATCCATGTTTAAAGACCTTTAAATACCAAATTCCTCCCCCCATCCCATAATAATATTAATAGGTACCACCAAGCATAGAAAGATTTTCTTCTTGCATCAGCTCAGGATCACCCTCTCTAGATAAACTTTTCAGTCTCTAGCTAAATATTATAGCTCCCATTGGCCAGTAAAAGCTGTGCTCCACACAGAGACTTTCAAGAGTATTTCAGAAATACAGGCTTCCCTTACAGAAAACTTGCCACCAGAACGAGGCAGTGAAGATCTAAATAATTAATTTAAAAGCAGAAAATACTGCAATAAACTTGCTTGCTCTGCATATTAATACATCCTTCAGAATCAAGGGGGAAGAGAAGGCAGCCCTAACAATCCTTTTCAAGTCTAAGTAGGAGTATTTTTTTTTATAAAATTCCTCGAATATAAAAAGCTTACGCCAGAGGAATTAAATCTGTTCTATCAGTGTATACTAACTTCACCAGACCAAAATAAAAATTAAGACTCTTCAAGACCACAAAATCAGGGATGGGATGAAGAAAGAAAGAAGATAAAATATCAACAATGAGAAATGTGAGACTGGGTACCACCACCTTTCATTTCCATCACCTTACGTAAAGCACAAACACAAAGACGATAGCAATTACTACAGCCCCCTTTCATATCAAATCAATGGTAAGCATTTAACAGTTATCAGTCTTGCTGACTTTTACAACATCCTCTTAACACCTCACAAAAACCAGTTTTAAAGCACTTTCAGTTTCAGCTGCTAAAACCAGAATCCTCACACTCTTCAAGGAGCATAGTTGAAAACCTCCCACTCCCAGCTGAATTCACATTGATATCCATTCTTCTCTGTATGACAGTCATGATTCACAGATCACTTATAACTCAAGGTCCTATTTACTAAGTCAGCAGTAACTATCAGCAGGTGGTGGAGAGAGGAAGAGAGCCTACTGGACTCAATCCTTGCCTTAAATTAGAAAGCATGTCAGATTATTCAGGCTAACTTTCCCCCTCCTAACAGGTCAGGAGACCAAGGGGGAAAACAAAAAAAAACACCTGTCCTATACACAAGACTTAGAACTTTTCTATGAATTCAGCTGTACAGTATTAAAAACCAGCCACTGAAAGTATTAAATATTCTTTTAGACTGCATTAAAGTTATCCCTGAAACTAAGAAACTTTATTACCAAGACAACATGCTAAAAACATATATCACTATTCATTTTGCGCTAAGTGCTACACCTAACCATTCCCCCACTCCCAGCTGTTGGAAGTAATCTTTAGACATGAAAAATATTTAGTGCATTTAAGTGTAAAATTTGAAAAGGAAAATGAGGGCAGTATTTCCTAACATGAAGGAAAAGCAATCAGTCCAGCTACTGAAGGCACTGTATCACTCTCTTCAAGCCATTCCTACCGCATGCAGACTTGGTATCTTACTGACGATGTTGCAGGGAACTAGTTCTCCCTATCAAAATAACACAGAAGTAATCAAATTGGAATTATGACAAGTTTGCTTTCTGTGCAAGTAAAAACCGGCACTCATGAAAAAAAGACCTGAATTTTACAAAAAGGAAGCTTAGTTTTATTAATTCCTCACCAGTTGTTTAGACATACAAGATGAAACAGAAGCTTGGCAAGGTGCTTTTAAAAATTACACTGCTAATTTTCTACTTGGGTTAACAATGTTTCCAAAGTAACTTTTCTGTTTTCAGGTTGAGGCAGACTGAAGACACTGAAAATAAGGCAAAGCATTAAGGCATGAGTCCAAAGCAACCAGATTGCTTTTATTTTGCAAATGCTATAAACATATGCATCCATAAAGCTGTATGACAATATGCATTTGAAAGAAGCTTTGAACATGCTGAAGAAGCAAGCACATTTCAATACCTACCTTGAAACTTCAAGACAAAGGCTTTGAAGAATACATCATCACTAATATGCCATTCTTACTGTCTTTTGAACAAACTATTTCACAATTTATATCAAGCAAATAACAAAAAGGTTATTTTCCTTTGGTGTGCAAGTACAGTAAGAATTTACTTACCACAGCAAGCTGTGTCCGTGATGCTACCGTATGAAACACTGCAGGCATCATGAGAGATTCTTCTACTTTCAATTCCATCTCATTCTCTGCTGAAAACGTGGTTTTGGGGATAGCTGGTGGACGTTCACACAAGATCATTTCTTTGTTGAATAAAAAAATTGGGTTGGTATCCTACATTCAAAAAGAAAATGAAACCAAACACTGAGTAAAGGCAATATACTGTTCAATTACCGATTATTTCATCATGCAAGTAACGTGTCTTAAGAACATGTTAAAATCTACATGTATAAGCTGAATATATAAACATCTGTTTCTCAAAGCAAAGAAATCCAGCAAACAGTACCTTACAGAAAAATACCTAAAAATCCCTTAGTAAAAAGTCTTTTTCTTCTCCTATAAGTGAAGTTTAGACAAATAATGCAGGATGCACTTACTGTTCCAGCACTGTAACTACATACTCTTCTGTCTGGTGCCATACACTCTCCTCCATTGACAACCAGTACTTGGTGCTGAATGGCAATCTTATACTTTGTTTGAATTGCATGTTTCAGATCAGCCACACTGGAAAAAAATTGGAAGAGAAGACGACACTATCAGCATATTTGTGTCTCTAATTTTACGTATTCCTGTAATAGAGACAGGTGACTGTGTCAAAGCAGAACTTCTTTTAAAGAACTATTACTTTTTATTCTGCACAATGACATATTTCTAAGTTTTCTAAGTGCTGTAATGTGTTGCATTCTGGATATCCAGCTTTTAGCTGATAGATTATTAGAAGACACCCTCTGCATTACTGGGAAGTCATCAGAAATCTTTTCCCAAGATCTGATAGCATGCTGAAATTCTGGATGAAGTCATATCAGGCATTTAGGATAACTGTAAAAGTCATATTATGTTCTCTGAACATATACTTAATGAACAAACAGCTGACTGAAACCCTAGAAGACAACAGTATTAACACTTCATTACACTTAATGTAAGCACAATTTCACCTAATAAACTCCAACTGATTTACTGTACGTGAAGTGCAGTATAGCATTTAACGATAACAGGAAATTAAACAATCCATATGTATGTAACATTCATAGCAACATTACAGACACTGTTAATGCAGGAACAGTAGATCAACAAACCGTCCCTGTGTTCATTCTCTGTCCTCGTACCTTGAATTCTGGGTGATGATATCCTCACATTACTGCTTAGACAGTTCTAGACTTTGTCTTGAAGACACAGGCAAAGAGCAAACTAAACAAGAATTCACTAATATGATACAGTAACTGACCCAAACTATAACACATTGGGGTAGTACCTGTGCAAAGGTATTAAAAAGCTGCAGAGTATCAACTGAATAATCAATAAGCATCAATGGTTTTGATATAAATGGCAGGAAACATAACAATGTTACTGGCTACATGGTACTTGAAAAATAAAGATCAGTTATCTAAAATAACCATGATTCAATACAACATCATGAATTCACTACAAACATCTCATGAGCACAAGCTTGTACTTGCTGGCTGCATTACAGCAAGCATTCACCTATTATGTCCATGGTCTTGGGAAGGTAGCTTGGCCTGTCCATGTACAAGGAGATAGGCAAAGAACACAAGAAAGTTAGTCCTGCTTGAAAGATCAAGCCTATATATACAGATATACAGAACAAGTAGTTAAACTGTTCAACTGAAGAGTCTTGGATTTTGCGTGGTTCAGCTGTTGGAAAGCTGCTTTCTCAAAGAACTATCCAACTGAGCAAAATGTCGGCCCATGCTAGACTATTAGGTGCCTGGTCTGGCAGCTCAGATGCTGTACCTCGCTCACCATGATTTAGGAACCAAATGTCTCAATGTACCAGACAGCATACAGGGGTGGTGATGCATCTGCAAATGATGCAGTAGATCCAGAATGGCTGAGATGAAACACTATTTCATGCTCAATAATACCCTGAGTGTCAATAGGCTTTGCAGAAGAGCATACAAAACCAATCAGTGTAGACAGTCTTAGGGCCCTTCTACCCCAAACAAGTTTCAAAATCCAAATTCACTTGTTGAGTCATGAAAATTACAAACAGGTATTCAGGAGAAAGGAAACAATGGATTTGAGCACAGAATCCATGGCAGAAGTCTTTCAAGCACAATTACTCGCAGCTCATTCATCACTGATAGAATATGAAGACAGAAGGTAAGCTTGGCTCTTGCTAGCTCCAAGGTGTATGGGCTATTATGATATTATACACAATTTATTTATTTAATCAGTCCCACATGAGAACAAGGAAAAAAGGATACATACAATACATCCAGTATATCTAGACCTCTCTAAAGGTATCTTTACATTTGCAAGTCGTTTTTAGTGCACAGTGAAAAAGTACAACTAGCAAAGTTGTTGGGACTTAACTGTGATTCCATAACACTGCTCATGTTTCAGGCAGTTGGGCATTCAGAAGTTCGTGTTTTACATATAAAATGCTGTAAAACATTTTGGAGCCTTACCACATAGAACAGAAGCAACTTTTACCCATCCTGGACATGAGACAAAAACCTATATGCCAGTTTTTTAGCATCCAATCTAAAAATATTACAGAGTGCACTTTTTCTTCAGGATGAGTATATACTGACAGGAGAAAAAGCAATCTGCAGAATTTCTTCTGATGCCAGTCAGTAAAAAATGAACCTTTTACAGAGGAATCCTAAATAAAAACACCATCCAATAAAAGGTCACAGAAGATCAGAAGTCATTCTGACAGTTTTTCCAAAAAAGCCCCAAACATAACACCAGACTCGGCCAAGAGCAGGTCATCGTCTTGTCACTGCCCCAGAAAGTAAATAACCTCTCCACTCTGTCATGGGACCTCAAACACACACAATCACCTGCAAGGCATTGAAAACACTAATCCAAAAAAAACCCCCAAATCCAAATACATGAAAAACCTAGAAGATAACTACATGGACATACTAAAAAAAGACTGAGTATCATGTCTCCAGACCTCAGTATACAAAAACTATATATACTCTTTTTTTTTTTTAATTTAAAAAACCAAACAATACGCAATTAATTTACTTTCTTACTTTTGTACAGCAAGTTCCGTATCAAAGGTAAGGGTAGTTCCAGTGTTGACCAGAAATACATATAGCTTCATGATGATTTCTTTATGTCTCTGAAGTTTATAACTTCGACTGTTAAAATCATTTAGAAACTGAAAAAAAATTCAAGTGTTAGTTTCACATACGAGTTACAAAAAAGACACGTACATGCTTCTGAAAAAATACTTTTAGATATATAGTGGGTGAATACACCAATCTCACATGCCACAGTTCTTTATCCATTACTAAACACAGATGCTCCTCTGACCAGAAACATGGGCAAGGTAAGCCTCCACGTATGTGGATGGTTAAGAGAACACATGAAAACATACACTGAGGAGAATTAAAAAAAAAAGATGGCTTTCAGTTGCAGAGGCCACCATCTCAGATCATTACCTGGCTTCTCAACTGTGAAATGCATTTTTAAAGCTCCAGATACAGTTATTTCTAGATTTTATAAACAGCAGCAGATCTATGCTGTAAGTACTCATTCTTCAACTTAACAGCTACAAAGTCTATCTGCTCACTATTATCACTATCCATAGTCTTTTCCAACCAGACATATGGAAGCATTAGCAAAAAATAAAAATAAAAAAATAGCTAACACTATGTAGATAATTAAGTAATAGTTTTAAAAAATATTGGTCTGTCTTCAGCACCAGCTAAATCTGTAGCTACTTTCATCACTAAGACCAAATATGGAGTAATCAAGAAGGAAAGTGGAGTCCAACACATTGGATGCATTTTTAGTCCTGTGCCCTACAAGCATCTGGATGAATGACTATAAGCATGTTTTTCAAGTGTACATAACAGATTAAAAACATTGAACTGCTTTGTAAAACGCTGAGATTTAATCTGAGATTTTACCACTGAAATACTCCGTACTTCTGAGACTTTTTCTCTTCTCCTCCGTAGGAGCTCGAAAGTTTATGAATAATTTCCTCTACACCAACAAAAATGCTGCAGAAGTACAACTAGCACTGCAGTCACTAATGACCTGAATTTTTTTTCATGGGGAAGAAGTTACAAAAAGTTAAGATGTATAAGTTTTAGCCACTAAGCAATTTTCTTATAATTGTAAAAATTACTTTTTGGATTAAATTACTTCACAGGAAATACAGGAAGTCCCTCTTTCCCTGAAATATGAACAGGACACATACACAAGGTACACACAGCTAACTATTATTCTAAAATGAGTCTGAATTTGCATTTCTCTTTGCCGACACAGAGAAAAACCTGACAAGCCATAGATGAAAATAACAAGCACACCATTAAAATGGGGAAGGGGTAGAGGTTTTACTACAGTAATAATTCCACAAAGTCAAAAGAGGTTTCTTTCCAGACAGTGGCTTTCCACACACTTTTCAATCATTATTTATAGTACATAAACCAGTGAAAACATGCATTTTCACAACAAGGCTTCAGAAACAGAACCATATCAAAATAAAAAAAGCCCCAGTTAAATATCTGCATTGTTTTGTTGTCCTTACACTTGAACTCTACTGTACTCAGTGGCACCAGTTCCAATTTATATTGGAAAAAGAAGAATATTGTTTGTAAACAAAGTTATTAGATAGACAAAAACTGCTGAACACTAAAAACAAGCTAGCAAAAATTTATTACTAAGTTCTTTGGCCTAGGTTTCAGAACTAATCAGTCTCATCCGTACACAGAGACTTCTTTTCACAAAGGGTGTATTTGTGACGGTGGTCCAGGTAGAATTAGAAACAAATGTTAAACAATACAATGCTTAAAGCAAGCACCATGGAGCACCCACCAAAAAAAAAAAAGCTCTCTTCCAACTAAGCAGAGTAAAAGCTTCACTTGTACATAAAGTGAAATTTTAATCAAACATTTACCCCTCTATAGCTTAACACTAAAGCTATTTGAAACATAGAAAGAAAACACATTGTCAAGATCAAAAATATTTATGACAGCATCTGCCACGCATGCATCAGCGGTCTCAAACTTTTTAACTTCAAGCAAAGAAAGAATTACCTTCAGGCACTATACAAAGCTACCACCTTCTTCAAATTCAAGAGTAGAATAAATGCACACATTCGCTTTACTTGATTTTTGGCAACAGAGTAGCATGGCTGTTCAAAGCCAGAGAAGATCTGCAAAGAAAAGATACAGAATACAATTACAGGTATTAAAATGTCAGGATTTTATGGTCATTTTATCATTATTGCATCTAACCCAGAAATCAGTTTATGTCAATGCCAGAAAGAATAATTATGTGGTAGTATATTTTTTTTTTTTAATTAACAATGCTATACAGTTACAAGTCTCCTCAAAACTGCTACATACCTGAATATTTTTGCCCATAAGTTTGGTTTAAAATAACTGTTAGTGATATTCTTCAGCATTTACAAGGAGGCAAATTTAGTTCACTAAGAAGAACTGCTTGTATTTCCATTAACTGAAAGTATTTTTCACAACTAGTGCAGAATGCTGATACGATGAGACTAAGAGCAATAGAGGAAGTCATCACAAAATGCAATTTATCCTAGAAAATCTAGTGTAAAAAGGCATACATGCTACCACTGTTGAATGAACAGTCTTATCCTGCAGCTGTATCCAACAGATTCCTTCAGGAATCAGCATCATCTTCCTTACCTGAAACAAGGTAACCTTGTTTGTTAAGCCATTCACCTACTTTCAAGATGTTTGTTAGATTTTTTTATTATTATTATTATTATTTTATTTTTTCAATAAACTGAAGATGTTACGATTCCCAGCTGCTTCTCACTGGCCTCCTTGCCAGGGGCTTCTTCTCCCAGAACTGCCCTTTGAACTACAACAATCAAAATGAGCCAGATCAGTGAAGGTGGTCTTTTTAGGCTACCCTAGTTCATTTTAACTTTTGTCAGTTAAGTAGCAGTGCCAAAGGAGAAGGAGCCCTTGGCAAGGAAGGCAGTGACGAGCAGTTGAGCTCAGGGCAGTCAGGCAAGTGCACAGTGCACAATCAAACTCTGAACTACAAACATTATTTCTCTCATGTTAATGCCCTAGCAAGCTTTCTGAGAAGATGATCAGGCACTATAAAGGGTGATAATCCATTACTAAAAATAGGTTTGCTGAAGCCTGAAAACCATTAGAACGTGTAAATCATTTTATACCACTCGTGCTACTAATGGTAAATCAAAAACATTTCATCCCAAATTTGAAAACTTTATGATGAAGGAAAAAATTATACAACTATTACATGTATTTTACATGCATGGAACAGATAGCACGTTGTTAGGCTGTTATTTGAGCTATTATCTTCCTCCCTCCTGTCCACTCCTTTTCTTTACTCCTATGCAAAATGCACACGTCACCTTGTCAGAAGCAAAGGTGCAATAAAAGTTAAAAAAGCAATGTGTTTAAGTACCACCATTGGAAAATCAGTAACTGAAGTGTCCTCTTCAGATTAGCTATCAGCAGTCAGTAGTTGCACTTGAGCAGAATAAATTTATGAACACTTCTTTTACATCAAAGTAATGCACATTAACATGAATAACAAGAAACTACTGAAACACTTCTGCCACAAAGTAGGATCACAACACTATAACCTCTATTCTTCTAATTCCTTTGCAACCATTAACAAGTCAAAAACCAAGCGTTATTTCTTCCACCCAACATTTCAACAAACAATCCTGGGGGAATAGAACTCCACTTACACAGGCAGGACAAATTTGTATTAGGGTACTCTTTAAAGAAAAAAAAAAAGTAGAATTCACCTACTCCCAAAGCTGGCAAAAATTTCAGCGAATACTTCCAGGAACAGAGGAATCATGTGAAAGAAGTCTTCAGAGAATACGTGCCTTTAACACCAAGCTCTCCTGCAGATTCACTGATGCCCAATAAAAGCAGGCTGCAGCCCTCCCTTCAACCAGAATTATGCCGAGTGCCTCTCTCCAGCTGCCTGTTTTCACAACACTGGAAAAAACTTAATTTTGAGAGCTCTCCTGGTCTCCCATCTCCAGACAACATCTGGTTAAGTCTGGCCAACAAAGTCCAAGATTAGTTAAAGGGGTAGATGCGTGAAAACCTGTCACAGTTGCCTAAGTCTCTTTTCTTTCAAAGGTCAGGTTACAGTAGGCTACTACAAGCAAGGTCAGCTACATATCACAAACTAGCCTTTAAGTTTGTTCCCAATTTTCAAGAATATTATGATTCAGCAGTAACACAAGTTTTTAACATAAGCTCAGAGTGGACATGAGGCACCATCAACCTTCAATAGAATATATCCACAAACACATACATTTTATTATTCATCTGTTTGTATTACCTCAACAGGCCATTAAGAGAATTTCAGGCTTTTTTAGCACTACACCAGATCCGTGCAATCATATAAACTAGATCCCTTAAATTACGGGATGGAAGCTTGTATGACCAACAGCTATGAATTATCATTAAAGAACAGCTGAAAAGGAAATTTCTGTAGCAGCTGCCAGAGCAGACAGAAGGTGGTAGACATGAATACAAGAAAAGAGAATGAGATTATAAAAATGGTAGTAAGAATAATAGGGTAGAAAAAGCTTCCAGAATTCAGAAGATGTGTATTTTGTTACATTAGCTAACAAAACACCAAAACCAGCCATGAATGCATTATGCTGATTATAACATTTCACTGCTCTACATTGTGTTTGCACTGCAATGCAATCCCTACATCTGCTTCACTTCATGAAAATATTGCAAGCTTTTCCTATCCAATATAAACTCTTCAACAATCGAGTACTTTTGAAGTCTGTATTGATCAATACTTTCAATGCATGTTGATTAGAAGTTTTGAAATGTATCTTTCTTAGTTCAGAACATGTTCATTGTTACATCTATAAAAGGAAATGAATGCCTGTTTACAGACCTTTCCTTTTTATAACTACAGTACAGGTGTCATGGGTTTCACAGGACTCCGCATAATCCTGAGGCTACATAAACCACCCTTTTCTGCCATTAAGTGCAGAATCTCTGCTCCATTATCGAATTCTGACTGTTCCATTGTTTCATGGTAAAATTATTTCCAACTTCACAAACTCAAACGCTGAAATATGGCATTCAGGGTAGGACAAAGGCAGAAATCAACACTTATGCTGTTTGGGTTTAAAGAGGCATTATCAACTTCACCTCAAATTCATTAAGTTTCCTCTAAAATAACCCAATATTTAAGTTCATGCACATGTTTCTGACATCTCATTTCCCATGCCTCCTTTGTAAACTGAATTACAAACTAAACTTAAGCAAACGAAGATATTAACATATTTTTCTTTAACTCCCTGGAATTTAAACTGAACTATGGCAAAGTCATGGCTCCCCTTTAAAATCAGTGGTTTAAAATTCCATCTTCTACAACAGTAACACACCAGCAGTATAAGGTACCTTGCTTTTTGTGCTTGGGAAAGTACTGCTTCACATCTGTACAGTAAGTGTCATACTTATCAGTGCTTCATCACCCAGGTCACAGAGGGCCAAGAGGCCCAAACTCTTTCCCCCCATGTATATCTCCAGGTTGGAAGGGGCTCAACTCTGAAAGCAGACAGATAGAACTAGCTTAACTACCTAAGCAAAGCAAGACTCTCACTGTTCGTTCAGAAGCCTGCAATTCCACATTACTAATAATTAGACATTCATATAGCTCTGTATGAACATCATCTGTATGCTGCTAATAGAGGAAGTTTCCTTCTTACTACAGACCAGCTGAGGCTACACTGCAGGTAACAGTGCCTCCAATATGAGTCACGAATGTTACCACTGATTACGAGGGTCAGGCATCTCACAGGACATCACTGCAGAACTCCTTCCTGTCAAAAGGGCAATTCATCTGAAGCAAAGGCTGACAAGTCTGTCACATGCTTAAAAGACTCAAGTGCTATTCCTCATTCACTGAATATATTATCTGGAGAAAATCTCCCCTCAAGGAGAATGTACCTTTATCACATCTGGAGATAGAAAGACAACTTTGGGGTGCATTAATGTCTTATTAAGTTGTGCTTCATTTCCATACAGAAAGTATTAAGGTTTGCCTTTGAGATGCTGCAATTCCTGTGATTTCATCTTTCTCCTTTTAGAGTAGGATCTCCTGTTTCACTTCAACTTAAGCAACCCTATTATAGACAAAGGTACAAGACTAGCACTGAACGTTCCTTCCAATTCATTTTGTTTTCTTCTACAAACCTGTCTTTTACCTTTGTTTTTTCAGGTGCCCTTCTCAAAAAATGCTCTCTTGCTCCAACTTGCAAACCTCACCTCATAAGCAAAGGATTTTATAGCACATAAATCCTAGTATCAAAGGAAAATGAACACAGAGACTGAAGCCAAATTTAAGGAAACAAACATCTTCATGTTAGTTGTAAGACCATCTCTGAAAGCAGACTTCAAGGAGCTTTCTTCATTACTGCAACCAATGCATCTAACCAGAAGTTTCTTAATTTTGCAGAAGACTACCACCACCACAAGAATAGACAGAATGACCTCATTATGAGGGCATACACTCTTTACTAATGCTTTTAGCAACAGAAACAGCAGTTTCTAAAACAAAATGCAACTGCATACCCTTACCTGGACAACTGAGTGTTGAAAGGAAACATGCTTTAAAAGGTACTTAAACTTTAAGTAAAACTTTAAAAAGAAAAAATCCTAAGCTATATGATCAATAAATAATAGGGCTCCTCCTGACCCAGCTGCAGAGAATAATTTCATCCCCCACTCCTCCAAAATAAATTTAACCAGAAGACCACATCTAATCACTGAGATAGGATCTCCACCTGGAGTAACATGTATCTCATTACCACCTTATATCAAAGCCTATAAATCTCATGTTCAACCCACACTGTAGTCTTAAAGAAGACTGTCAATCCCTGACATCTGTAAGGTGCCATCTGGAGCTCTATTTATACTGTGTTGAGATGTGCATCAGGCACAGAGGCAGTTACTTAATGACAGCATCTCCAACAGTCACTGTGTTGTTAACAGCTCTCAAACTCAGCTGCTGGTCAGTAAAGCAAAGTCTTTTCCACTTAACACAAGAACCAAGCTGCAATTCTGCAGAGCAACCAGCAAACATGCCTAAGTCCCTACCTCCCAGCTGACTAAAGAGGAATTTCAAAACTCAGTAATTCAGTATACAGTAATTCATAGTATAAGAGGCTTCCCCCCGACTTTAAGATGAATCATTTTACACAATACCAACTTCATACTGAAGAGTTACATATGACCACCATATTCAGAGTTGCTCCTGCAACTTGGAATTACATGGAAACGCCTCATTCAGCAAAATAGGTGCAGCAATACCTTCACAGATGCTCAACATCAACAGTGGAATAGCAGATCAAAGGCAACTGCATCTGGACAGGTAAGAAAACATTGTGCATTAAAGAATAGCTTTGAAATTGGTGTGGCCCAAAACAATGCAGCTTCTTACAAGTTCAGACACAACTTACATCGTGAATTCTAGGAAAGCAACAGTTTCAAACATGTTTATGAGACAAGCAGCACATTATTAGGCATTGTGTCATGACTCCATATGTAGATAATTATAAAACTTCAGATCTGAGGGTCAGCATCTATTTACACTGCTGTTTTCACCGATTTGAGGAGCTACCAAAACACAATCCCTTTAATGCATTGGACAAAAGTTTTTCTCCAACAGTAAAAAACCCAACAAAACAAACAAAAACAAAACAACAAAAAAACCACAAGGCTTTACCACATTTGTCAAAACCCCACATCTCTTACCTGACAGTAAGTGAAACTTCTATGCCTCAGTTAACAGGTACAAGTCAGAAAACAAACCAAGTGTTTCTGACATTCTTATTGCTAGGAAACAGCCCACAACCTGCAGAAGTATCCGTTTTCTTTCTTTTTTTTGTTTTTAATTGACAGAAATAGTCTTTCCACAGCTGTCTGCAACTTGTTTTTTGACAAAGTTAACTGAAGGTTTTGTCAGCTTTTTTCATGCATAATTTTGCCATTTCAAAAGCATTTGTAGACTACAAGTCTCCCTCCAATTACAGAGATTAATACATTCACTTTGCAAAGAATGGTGCTCTTGGGTATGTGGAGCTTCATGTGGTTTTATTCAGGTTACTGACTGACTCCATACTGGTGGGAAGGTTCTCCCTGTAGCTATATACTCTTTAAAAATAATTAGCATGTAAAATCTTACAGTGTTTGCAAACAATTCTGCAAGAAACAGCCAACAAAAATTCCTTTATTTCTTACATCAAACTCAGACAAGTCAGCACCAATGCTTCTTTCACTAACACTCTCTCTCTGGTTAACCAAGACCACAATCACATAAAAACTGGTTACAGTAAGAGCACGAGACTTACGAATCCCTTTCCTCAGCCAGTTCTTCTTTTGGTCCTCTCCCTGCACCAGCTTTCAGTGGTGCAACTTTCCATACTTCTACGCAGTAAAGTGGATTACTTTGTTGTAGCAAGCTCGGAACAGCATACTTGCCCAGGTTCCTGCTAGCTCGAATTAGTTCCATGATCCAGTTCACTACACAGCTCCAAAAACTGTTACACTACAACAAAGGCTGGAAAGAGGCTGATGAATACAGGGGCTACTGAACATCAGCACCATCATCCAAGACGACAAGTGAGAATTTCCAGAAGGCATCATTCACATTCCTAACTGCCCATGCCATGATCAGTTATTAATAGATAACTTCTTACAAGTGGTACCCTATTAAAAAAATGCCAATAGCCTCTTAAAAAGCAGGCTAAAATAACAAAAAAAATGGCCAGTTACTATTGAGGACAGAGTTTCTCAAAATATAGACTATGAGGTCACTTCTCCTGCCCGCCCCTCTCCAGATACACCACCATAACACCACAAGGTTTTTTTCCTCTTTTATGTGGATAGTACAAGGTAACTTGGCCAGATCTACTTTAAAGGATGAAAGCACAGAAAGTAAGACTGATTAAATGGCATTTATTTCACAGGAATGAAAACACTACAGATAGAAAAAAATAGTAAAAGACTGACAATGAAACGTAAGACAAGTAAAGATCCTCATGATTTAGTCTGATTGCCTACATAAAAGTCACACGTTGTTCCTTAATTTCTCTTCATAAGCAATAATATTTTAGAGTAACATTAAAGTTTTCCAGTAATAAGGAAATTCACCACCATCTTAGTAAACTGTTCAAATGATTAGCAACTTCCAAACTTGTTTCAAATTTTTTTTATTCATATGGATGTTTATAAATTTAGCATTTGAACTTTCATGATCTAAAAATGGAATTTCTCTGATTTCTCATTTTTAGGTTTCATATAATTCATGTCACCTATGAACCTCCTATTTATCAACATTTTTTTTTAGTGATATCTGAAACAGACAAGTAAAGGACCATCAGTGACATGCAGAGTCAACATAAACCCCACCCTCCCTATGAATACATATTCAAAAATCATGTCTAGATTTTTGGCAAATCAGCTTACTACTCTATTTGCATGTTACATAGTTACAAATCCCCTTCAGATCTCTACTGGCATCAATCTGAAAGAAGATAACAGCAATGTATTGAGAAATGAGAAAAGCTGCAGGATGGGTTTGAAGAACATTAAATTTTATCTTATCTTAAGAAGGTGTTTAGTAATTTTCAACTGCCCTTTAACTTTCTGGGATAAATCTCTGGTATTTTAAAACAGCTAACAGAGTGCACTAATCTCTTTATGGAATATAACCAAAACTATACAACCTCACAAAAAAACCAACATACAACCCACAACTGCTGAGATACTACAACTGTACTCCTACCTTACTGAACCCTAGTTGTGCTGTTTGCAGCCATAACACGCATGCAAAATTGTTGTTATATTACATTTGTTTTTTGAAATTTATAGTTATTTTATCTCCGAGTCTTTCACATAACATAAGTAAAGGAAAGTTTACACATTACACCCCCTCTTTTCGTTCAGACAGAACTGAGAATTTTGAGTCATTTTCATTTTTTGTTTAAAGAACCATTCACTGGGTTTGAATCAAGTCTCTTTCAATCAGTAGACAACGCAAGTATTTGTAAAGAATATTTTTAATTACAGTAGACAAATAAGTCATCTTGAGTTTACTAGCAGAATACTTGCAATACTGCATAAGCATAATGAATTAGAAGAGTTAGTCCAGTTACACAATATACTCTTATATAAGAATCTCCACTTCATCTGAATTTAATAAAAATACACACTCTGGAGGATGGAAGGAAAACTGTATAAATAAAAGCACCATTTTGTCAGTATGAACTGTCTACTCTAAGCACAACTACACTAAATAAGGGTCAAATATCCACACTTTTGACACACCAGCACAGCTACTTGCCATCAACAAACCTGAAATAAAATCTGAGATAAGCCACTGACATTTAGAATCCCTGCAGTATCAGGAAAACACCACCATACAAATAATAAAGAGCAAAAATTGCTGCAGCCATATGTACAGTATACATAATACACAAAAGAGCATATTTTACAGAATGCAGCATGAACTTAATCATGCAAAAAAGCTGCAGATAAGTCAGTTACAAAAGAGAACCTTAACACTAAATCAAAATAAGATTTAGGAATTCAGGAGCAGCTACCTCAAATGTTCAGAAATTGGATCTCAGCAAAGTGCCATTCTTAACAGAATTTATATTTTAGCTTTGCTAAGAGTGGTCTGATTTTTGAATCCATGATAGAAGTAAAACTTTCCCTTTAATGGGTTCTTCAATGCTGCTTCCTACCTCTAAAATACACATTATTTTCAATCTGTTCAAACTGAAAACAGCATACTGGCCTTTCAAACACATCTTCAAGAATAATAATGAAGATTGATGTATTGTGCTGCTATCATACAGACACTAGCTTCACCTAATCCCTCCAAGCAAAAAGAACAGGCAATTGAAATACCGAACATGCTACTACACCACCACCACAACTTTCCTACTCTCCTGAAAAAGCAAAAATACTGTTTAAAAAATAAGCCTTAGGAGGTAAGAAAACATGAGCTATTTCATAACAAGAAAATAAAAGTATGTTCTGAAGTCAAAGACTGATTAGAACATTCCATAAGCAGAGCTGCTCTCAAATATTAGCACATCATTCTTCTTATTGGATCTATGGCATTACACAGCAAGAGATATGCAGGACATTTGGAACCCAAGCAGTCAACAAAGTAGCTTTACATTTTACTTTCAATCAACAGGTAATCAATACAAGTCAGAGAAAAAATCATGTAACAATTAAACAACTCATTTCACATAGAAAGCAGGCTACCACATTCTACAACAGCTAATCTTCTAAATGCACAAACTACTAGAGATTTATATATAGCACACTGTAATCATTTCACCTTGATGCGATAAAGACAGCAGGCCCAGCTGCGAAATCTGTTCCCAAAAGAAACTGTCAGCATCCTGGAGGCACGTAAAAAGCTACACTAAGCTGTTGCTAGAGCTGACAGTTTGAGCTCAGAAACCTACTGGAACCATGGACTGCAAACTTGAACAACAAAAGGAAGATACACACCTGGAGAGGGGCAGAAGACTACCAAGAATTGCCCTGACATCCCAGGTGGTTCTACTGACCAGCCAACAGTAGCCAGCCCCATCTGAATCTCTGAACGAAAATTTTGTATCAGTAAATTTGTTTTGATATTTCTATCAACAAATGCCAACAATTGAGATTTAGATATTATTTATGCATTATTAACAACTTAGTTATGTTCAGATCCTATTAGAAAGCACAAAGTATATCCACTTGCAACCCTGCTTACGAATAGGGCTAGAAAGAGCTGATACATGGCTATTATGTGTTCCAACTTCCCTTTCAACTGAACTCTAAATTAAAAGTGGATCTGCAATGTGAATTAACTCATAAATAGACAAATGACTTTCACAATAACCACAGAATTCTAATTAGCTCACAAAAAAATCACTGTTAGCAATTTCTCTATCACCATTTATCATGCTGTAGGCTTTTACAACAAAGAATTCATGTAAGGATCTTTTAACTTGTACACTGAAACCATTACTGACATATCAGCTACAAAATAGACACTTTGTAATTCTAGCAATTAGATTAGTAATTTGCATATTACTGATACTTTTTTTGCCCCGCTTGGTATCAGTGCATTCAATCAGGTCCTGCAGTATAATACAACATTATTATATAAGCTGGCACCTTGTAATCAAGTGTTTGCTACTCGGTAATATCGATAATCAACTTTGCATGAGAATGCTAACCATTAGCAGGGTCCTTGAAAGTAGCAGGGTATTAAAAATGTCTTTTTTTTTTTTCCTCTTCAGAAACTCCTCATATAATGTCATTGAGCTGTGGACCAAAATCAGGAACATAACTCTCTTGAGCAATATGCATATGTAGAAGGAGACACATGACTGCTTGGATACTGCCCAAATGACTCTGAAGTAGCTCGTGTGATGGCCGGGTACACATGCTGTAGTTTTTCACTTTGACTTGCTTCACTTTACCACAATATGCGAATGAACCCAATCCGTGCAACAGAAGTCTCAGGACACTCCCACCACTCTAAGCCAGCCTTCCATAGAAAGTAACTGCTAGCTTAAAACCAAATAAAGACTTAAGAACACACTGATAACAACCTACCCTACAGGATAACATACATAAAAATTCTTTCCAACAATCCTACGGTAACTGCTACTCTTATCAAAAGGAACAAATCAACATGTGCTATTCCTATCCCCCCACATACATTGATCCCCTACATAACCAGAATAACTGAAATTCTAAGAAGTGTACTAATAGTTTATAAATTATGTTTTTCACCTTAATTTTTGCAAGACCATGTAACCTTAGCTGTGTTCAGACAATATGCAGGGACAAACAATGTTTTAAACAGACACCACAAAAGACCTCAAAATAACCCTTGCCCTCTTCTCCAGAGAGAGTGCAAGTCTGTTGCATACACTTCTAATTATAAATATGGTAACATGACATGAGGAGAAAGCCAGTCCCTCGAATATGATCTGAGAGACTACTAACCCAAATCTGTGCTGAGCACAAGGCTAGATCAACACAAGAACAGCACAAGATAGGTTTGCTTTTTTTTAATCTACAAAACATACAGCTACTTGCACAAAGTGTACAACAATAATATACTTCCAAAGTGCAATTAGATCTCTTAGACTAATCCATTAGACCAAAAGATCTCATTTGTATTTCCAGCTCTATAACTGGCACAGCTGAAGTCCCTTACCTCACATTCTTCAGTAAATTTTCTTTACTACTCCCAACATAACAAAATAAAACCATTTTGAGTTTCAGACAGCATTTAGAATAAGTACAAATATATCCTCTGCATGCTTTCATTTAAACTAAACTTAATGATGTTAAAACACCTAATTTCTTTCTTGTTAATATTTGATTCTTGGCACTAAAGTTTCCATTAGAACACTAGGTAAGAGTAAAGTCCTTCCTTCATGTGCTTCATCTTCTAAAAACTTCCCAAGATACTAGATATTAAACATTCTTAAAGTTCACAACTTAAATATACCGTAATAGCACACAAGATCCTTTACTATTATTTATAGTGTCTAGTATTCCTCACAGTACTTCCCAGCTGTATGAACTTCAACTGTAAGAAGCATGTTTTTCCATCCTCATTATTTCTCCAGCACCGCTGAGGTATCTTTTACCGTGCAGTCAACTGAACACCTTCAGAAGTGTAAGTTCTTCCATAAAGCCAATGGCATGCACTACTTCTAACACACATTTTGTGAGTGGCAGAAAAAAAATACTCAACCTCCTCAATCTCTCCCATAAAGAAATAAAGATGAAAGCTTTAAATATGAACCCCAGAGAACGGCTCGTGGCCAGAAAATACCATTAATTACTTCAGACAAAAATACAAGTGACACAATGAAAAAAAGCTATGGGTATAGGAGGGCTAAAATAACATTTCTGGGTTGGTTCCGAGTATCTCGGGTTCAGACATGATTCCCCCCTGCCCCATTCTCTACGTGAAGTTAAGTAAGAAACACGAGCGTTACAAAGATCAGTTCATTTAATTTTCCCAGCATTCATACTAGCATTTCCACCTCTGGATCACTGTCAGTCAGAACTTGGGGGGGGGGGGGCGGCACTGAGAAAGAAACGCCAACACGGATCAACAAAACAACCCGTAAGTCTACTAGAAAGCAGTAACGAGAAACGGAGGGGAAAGCTCAGCAGACGACACATGCTTTCTCGGGAGCAGAAACAAGTAAACAACCCAGGGAAAGGCAGAACAACGACTGTAAACACAACGCTTCTGCACGGCGCTCCTCCGACCGCTGCCGACGGCGAGCACGGAGGCGCAGCCGGGCTGAGTCATTCCTCGTAGTAACTTCACCGCCAATCCCTCGCCCTGGCAGCGGAGCCCGGGGCAGGGAGGGAGCACCCCGGCCCGCCCGGCGCTGCCCCGCCACCGCCACTCCCCGCTGCCAGCTGGGAGCCGCCGGCCCGGTCCCGTCCCCCTCCCCCCCGCCCCCCCCGGCTGCGCGGCGGTCACGCCGTCACCCCGGGACCGGAGCCAGCAGCGGATTCCCCGGTCCTCCTTGACCCACCCCACCCCCTGCCTGCCAGCCAGCTCTTTGTCCCCCGCCCCACGGCTGCATCCCCGCGCCCGCAGCCGGGACCGCCGCCCCTTCCCAAGGCCACCCTCCCGGTAACGGGGCCCCCGCCCTCTCCTCGGCTGGGAGGGGCGGAGACGAGGAGCGGGGCGGCGGAGGGGGAACCCGCGCCTCCCCCGGC
>JAVKLA010000027.1:10484660-10496248 GCA_034782735.1 Sagittarius serpentarius
CGCAGCCGCCGCCGCCGCCGATGTTTGTTATTGTCGTCAGCCGCTTCCGGCGGCAGTGCATGCCGGGAGAGGGCGGCCCGGAGGAGGAGGAACCGCGGGGCGGAAGCGGCGGCGGCGGCGGCGGCGCGCGCGGGTTCGGGGGAGGCGGAAGGCGCGCCCTCGCGTTCACCCCGGGAGACCCCGGAGACGGCTGAAGCGCGGGGCAGGGGGGCGTTCGCCACCGGTGGGCGTTCCGAGGCCTCCCCGGCCGGGGGGGCTCACAGGCCGCCGAGGCCTTACCCCAGCGCGGGTAGCGAGGCGGGCAGCAGCCCTCCGCCGCGCACTTAACAAACCTTAAATCCATCCCTTCCCCGGCAGGCGAGGGCGGCTGCGGGTGTGCTCACCGACCAGGCCGGGCTGCTCTCGCTGCCTCCCTGCGAGGGCCCCGGGGAAGGATGGGCCCCTGGGGGGGGCTCGCGGAGCTTTTGACACAAAGCAGACTGCCAGCTGCAGGGTAGGAACCGGCTTCTTCTTCTTGTCCCGAGAAAACGAAAGTGAACCTTGCACACGTCACTTTCAGGTTTCTCTTTTATTACAGGTTTCTTCAGAGGCTTAGCCCGCTGAACTTTTCTTTGAGATGAGGACGTAGCCACATAAATTAGAGAAGAGCAGGTTATTTCACTTGGAACTGCAGGTGGGGGTCGTGATGCTGGAGTTACAGACATCCTCCAGCAAAGATCCCTTGAGCACAGCGTATGCCCGGGTCACACCTTCTCTGCTGCCTCACCGTGACCTTGCTTTCTTCCATAACATACACCATAGGCAGCAGGTCATGGAATATAAGAAATTCAAAGCACAACATTGTGGCCAGAGCATGAGGCAAGCACATCAGAAGAGGAATGTAGCAGAGAGCACAAGCACCTCATTTTCAGCCTGAAGGACAGATGCATTCAGTAAAATAGCTAGGTTCATTATATAAAGAATTTCTTTCCCCTCACCTAAAATTTCCTCTTAGGTCTGTTTAAACCTCATATGCACAGCCCTTCACCTAATTCTATTTTTTCACTTCTAGTTCATCAGCTTGTAAGTCTACCACTTCTTAGAAGCTGGACCAGGCTTATGGTCTTCACAGTAAACTTGCTACTTCTGCCACACTGAGGAGCTTCCTGCATGTCTGTCGTGTTAAAGACAATGTTGAACGGTCACAGCCTGTCCAGACAGGTATTTGTTCTTGGAGAACGCCACTGCCGGGGGCTTTTGAAAGTAAACACAGCTTCACTAACCCCCAGTTGCCACCTTGTGGCACCTGATAAACGAGCGCTCTCCAATTTTGCAGCTTGTTGGGAGACGTGTCCTAATTACATTCTGAAAGACATCTTTGACACTTCAGACTACAACAGTGAATGGAGCTGAGAAAGACATCGGTACTCAGATGAACAGACGTAATGGGAAATATAATACAAGTTTCTAACAAAGCAATTCAAGGTAACTTTGTGTAATATAAGACTGATTATGTCAAAGTTAAGTGGTGTTTGAGTTCTACAGGTGTCATTCTGCTTTTTGCATCTCCTAAAATGGCCGTCTTCTCCATGAATTCTTTGAATGTGATGAAGAACTAATCTTTAGCGTGAAGGGAATGACATCCAGCTGGAACTTCACAAAACAAGTGCCATACATGCTATGAACAGGGAGGTAAGCCAGAGGTATAAAACAACTTTGAGGTTTAGTAAGCCTAAAGCACCAGTGAGCCTCATTAAGCTTGTCTGGAGGAGACGCCTACTGAGAGTCACCTCTTGCAGTTTGAGGAGCTGAGAGATCAGTGAGAGAAACAGCAGCAACTATTCAAACTGAAGCTGCACCACCAACAGGGTTTGCAGTTTTCTGGCAAAGCACCTCTGCCACACAAGCGCTCAACACTTGCATAAAATGAGGCTCCAGGCACTTAAGTTCATTTTTTTACAGAACGTGTGAGACAACTGTTGGTTTGAAAGGCAGCTCAGGCAGAACTGAAGCAGGAACTGGGGAGTAAGCAAAGTGCTGCTAGCAGAGCAGGTTGGTCTGGCTTCTTGTAACATTTCATTATGTTGCTTCCTCTCAAAGTGATCCAGAGCCACTTCATGCCAAGCAACTAATTACAGGTTTTTTTCAGGAGCCTGTCTGAATAAAAACATTATATCTAGCACTTCTATCCTGAAAAAGCAATATTTTATGAAGATTATTTTGCTCCAGGATATATGAAAAGAAAGCATTAAATCAGGGCTCCTGATAATTCTTCACATTTTCAAAAAGTGCTGTACCAGGTGTAGGTTATTATTCTTTCAACATATTCGCCTGTGTATTTTTTTTCACATTCTGTAAAATAGACAAGAACACTGAAGGAGTTTTTCACTGTGTACTTTTAATCTTGGGTGCTAAATTTGGTATACAAAAGAATGTGTCTCTTTTAAACTACGTTTATGCAGCCGTAGTCAGGGAGCAAAAAGAACAGGCTGCTCTGCAAGGGAAGGCAAACTGGGAGCCAAGGCTGGCAGCAAGGCAGGCAAGGGCACCGTCATGGACAAGAGGCACAGTCCCACAGTACCGGCGTGAGGTTGGGTGACGAAAACCTGGTTCAGCCACCAGTTCAGTGACTGGCAGACAAGTCCCTGGTGAAAAGGCAGGTCTGGGGTAGAGCCAGCGCGGTGCAGCAGGATCAGCAGAGTCACAGCTGCAGCCTAGCTCAAGAAAGGGCCAAGGCCAAGGGCTGAAGCTTGAATGCAGCTCCTGAGCGAAGGGGAAGCAGCCCCCTCACAGTGCTCCGACAGCAGCCTGACCAGGCCCCACAGCCACAGTCTGTGGGAGCTGGCCTCGAGCAGGGGCAGCCAGGTCCCTCAGAGGGGCAGAAGGGGTCACAGAGCCTGTTAGTGTTTCCAGAGCTGTGACAGCTGGCATGACTGGAAGTAGATGTATACGCAAAGTTAAAACACAGTGTAGATACAGAACCCAATATGAAATAAACAGGTAAACCTATTTCTGGTAGAGATTACCATCTCCTACTTACAGTCAATCTCCAGATTGATTTATTTGTTATGTGTATTCGCTCCCCAAATTAATGTCAAATCTTATCCAGCCTAATGCCTGAATATGGTAGTCAGTTCTGCCTTAGCTGTTGCATTCATGTCCCCTTTTAGCTTATGCAATGACTGTGCTTCTTTTAATTTAAATACACATTTCTCAGTAGATGTTGTATATTAAACTGGATACTGTAAATGTGATTTATAATTAAAAATTATAATTGTAAAACAAAATTATACATACAAAAAAATCAGAAGCACGGTTGATCACCTACTACAAACCATGGGGCTGGTAGATTTCTTGAAGTCAAGAATGCCTTTCAAGAAATAATGATTTAGAGGAAAACAAAACAAAGCAAAAAAAATTACTGATTCATTCAGTTCCAAAAGAAAGTTAGGAGATGGGAGTTAGTCTGAGCACTCCACTTTCTTCCGAAAACAAATGGGACAAGACTGTGAAAACTCATTTGATTTACACTGTGTTTTAGGAAAAACACCAAGTGTGAATCTAAACTTTCAAGGATTACTGTAGCTAATTAGCATCATACTATTACCTCAACTGGGCAGTTTCACTGTCAGCCATTTAATTTGTTATGTGTTTCTCTCTGAAGATGTCTGTTCGCATGTGGTTCCTTAACACCTCTTAGTTTTCTCCATGGCACCAAATAAACTAAGCCTCTTGAGTTCTGCTCTTAAGACTTTTTTCCCATAGTTCATCTGTAATACTCTAATACATCAAGCCCCTCTTAAACTGATAACACCAGGTCAGAAAAATTATTTCAGTATCAAATAGAGAAGTAGCGTATCAGTCTTTCTGTACGATTGTGATCTGCAATGCCAGTAATGGACCAATACTGTCAATATTTATTTAGTTCCAAATGTGCTTGAAAAACCACATCTTCCTATTTTCTTCAGCTCTACTTGTCATAAATCCTCCCTGTGTACTTCTGCTTCCCTTACAGTTGCTGTCTTCATCAACTTCCCTTCATTTTTTATTTTTTTTTTTAATATTGGAAACAGCTGCATTCACTTCCCTGCTAAGCCAGGCTGATGTTTTAAACCCAAGTTCCTTCCTTCTCCACTGAGGCTTTGTGGCATCTTGTAAAGTAATCTTAGACAAGTATTCATTTTCAGTTTAAGTTTTCCTACAACTAAACAATTTAATCACTTGAAAAAATAGTAATTTTTTAAAGCACAAAATATATATTACTGCTCTGAACTGGAATATACGACATAAATACCAGTCTCCAACAACACAAGTTCTCCTGCATGTTAGGGAGAGATATTTCAGGAACTTTGATTATTCTTTCACTTAGCCTGGCAGTCCATAGCAAACACCAAGTACTATCTCATCTCTTGCTTCTTTTCCAGAGCACTGACTGGTCCATAAGCTCTCAGTAATTTGTTTTTGAATGGTCAATGACTCAGGAGCAGCTGATGCCATATTTGAAAGCATGCCACTCCCTCTGACCCCTTTATGGATCATCCCTAACCAGTGTTTTTAACATTGTGCAGCTTCCCAATATGTTTCAGTAATTCTGACTACATAGGTTTTGAATTCATAAGTGATTTTTCTTGTTTATTGCAGGAGCTGCTTGCAGGAAGGGGATAGTTAACTTCAATTTAACATGTAGGTCATGAGAGCAGTTCTTGGTCCTAGGCAGAAACGTGCAAAGAACATTTGAACCTCAGATAAAATAGTCAGAATGGACATACCCTCAGAAGTGGTTAAGGACAGAAGCTCTCAAGGGAAAACAGGCAGCCTGAATAATCCTATAAAAATCCCCTGCTGCACATCTTGATTTAAGAAACACCATTTGTGTAATGTAGCAACTAGACATTCCCACACCACCACCTCTCCACAACATACAGACAATACTGAATGCAACAAGGCCAAACAAGTAAGGCACTGAAGACTACATGGAACAACAATAATATTACATTTACAGAAAGGTATTGCTATATTAGCATTATTGAATATTTAATGTTACTGAGAATAGCGTTCCTATTTTTTACTGTGTAGCAGCTTTGGGTTTTTTATATTGCACTTAAGTCACGTTCATAGAATCATAGCATCATAGAATGGTTTGGCTTGGAATGGACCTTAAAGATCATCTCATTCCAACCCCCCCTGCCATGGGCAGGAACACCTTCCAGTAGACCAAGTAACTCAAAGCCCCGTCCAACCTGGCCTTGAACACTTCCAGGGACGGGGCATCCACAGCTTCTCTGGGCAACCTGTTCCAGTGCCTCGCCACCCTCACAGTAAAGAACTTCTTCCTTATATCTAATCTAAATCTGCCCTCTTTCAGTTTGAAGCCATTACCCCTTGTCCTATCACTACACGCCCTTGTAAAAAGTCCCTCTCCAGCTTTCTTGTAGGCCCTCTTTCGGTACTGGAAGGCTGCTGTAAGGCCTCCCCGGAGCCTTCTCATCTCCAGGCTGAACAACCCCAACTCTCTCAGCCTGTCTTCATAGGAGACGTGCTCCAGCCCTCTGACCATCTTCATGGCCCTGCTCTGGACTCGCTTCCAAGGTCCATCCATGTCCTCCACATGGACTCTCACGAGAGCAGAGTAGAGGGGGAGAATCACCTCCCTTGACCTGCTGGTCACGCATCTTTTGATGCAGCCCAGGACACAGTTGGCTTTCTGAGCTGCAAGTGCACATTGTGGGGTCATGTTGAGCTTCTTGTCAACCCAACACCCCCAAGTTCTTCTCCTTAGGGCTGCTCTCAATCCACCCATCGCCCAGCTTGTATTTGTGCTTGAGATTGCCCCGACCCATGTGCAGAACCCTGCACTTGGCTGTGTTGAACTTCGTGAGGTTCGCACAGGCCCGCCTCTCAAGCTTGTCAAGGTCCCTCTGGATGGCATCCCTTCCCTCCAGCATGTCAACCGCACCACACAGCTTGGTGTCGTCGGCAAACTTGCTGAGGGTGTACTCAATCGCATTGTCCATGTTGCTGGCAAAGATGTTAAACAGGGCCAGTCCCAGTACCGACCCCTGAGGAACGCCACTCGTCTCTGGTCTCCACTTGGACATTGAGCTGTTGACCACAACTCTTAGAGTGCGACCATCCAGCCAGTTCCTTATCCACTGAGTGGTCCATCCGTCAAATCCATGTCTCTCCAATTTACAGACAAGGATGTCATGTGGGACACTGTCAAATGCTTTGCACGAGTCCAGGTAGATGACGTCAGTTGCTCTTCCCTTATCCACCAACGCTGTATCCCCATCGTAGGTCACCAAATTTGTCAGGTATGATTTGCCCTTAGTGAAGCCATGTTGGCTGTTGCCAATCATCACCTCCTTATTTTCCATGTTCCCTAGCAGAGTTTCCAGGAGGATCTGTTCCATGATCTTGCCCGTCACAGAGGTGAGACTGCCTGGCCTGTAGTTCCCCGGGTCTTCCTTTTGCCCCCTTTTTAAAAATGGGGGTTATGTTTCCCCTTTTCCAGTCAGTGGGAACTTCCCTGGACTGCCACAACTTCTCTAATATGATGGATAGTGGCTTAGCCACTTCATCTGCCAGTTCCCTCAGGACCTGCAGATGCATCTCATCAGGACCCATGGACTTGTGCACCCTCAGGTTCCTTAGATGGTCTCAAACCTGATCTTCTCCTACAGCGGGCAGCTCTTCATTCTCCCAGTCCCTGCCTTTGCCTTCTGCAACTTGGGCAGTGTGGCTGGAGCACTTGCCAGTGAAGACGGAGGCAAAAAAGTCACTGGGTACTTCAGCCTTCTCCATGTCCCGGGTAACCAGGTCTCCCTTTTCCTTCCGGAGAGGGCCCACATTTTCCCTAGTCTTCTTTTTATCACCAGCATGCCTACGGAAGCTTTTCTTGTTGCCCTTGATGTCCCTGGCCAGATTTAATTCTATCAGGGCTTTAGCTTCCCTAACCTGATCCCTGGCTGCTCAGACAATTTCTCTGTATTCCTCCCAGGCTGCTTGTCCTTGCTTCCACCCTCGGTAGGCTTTCTTTCTGTGTTTGAGTTTGTCCAGGAGCTCCTTGCTCATCCATGCAGGCCTTCTTGTTCACGCATACAGTCATAGTTTTAAATGTTAAGTCTAATTCCTGCGAACAATAAAATTAATTACATAAGCAGGTATTCCAGTTGAAGAAGCTATACCAGGAATTAATTTGGCCTGCATTGCTAGAAACCTGATTTATTTTTCTTTTTACAATCATGGCAGATTTGCAAAATAACATTCTAAATATCTAATGGTCTTTCTGTTCACAGATAACATACTCTGATTTGCATCAGTTGCTTTCCTGGTTCGGTAACCATAAAGACAGAATTTGTAAACCAAGGGGTGCAGGCATACCTGTGAGGCTTCAGCTCCTCCCTTAGCCCTGGCAGTGAACTTCACCTCTCACTATAATGCCTGGAACAGTATGGGAAGCCAGATGCAGATGGCAGTATTGTTCCAGGAACTGGGATTTTGGGCGTCTCCAGCTGAAACCCCAGGCCACAAGCCAGCCAACATCACAGTAGCCAGCCTGGAAATGTACCTCATCAGGTACTCCAGCGAGACACACTCAGATACTTCTAGGCTATGTCAACTCCTTCTATATTTAGATTTTAATGTGCAGTCTATTTTTTTAAAGGCTAGGAAAGTATGATTATATTTAATCTAAGTCGCTAATTTAGACATTTGTGTTTTTTTACATTTTGTTAATAAGGACTAATTGCCTTTTTAAATAAGCATATAAATTCCCCTCTCATCCCCAAGCTTTCTATCAACACAAGCTGGAAATTCAAGATGCAGAAACTCTTCATTTAATATATATCATTAATTTTATTTAAATAATCTACTGAAAGCCTTAAACCAAATATATAAAACCCACTTCCTGCTTATATGAAGATGAATTGTTAAATGAAAATATCAGCTATTAACATATTGAATTCACTTTTTGTCCTTTGTTCTAGTAACTTACAGCATTCAGCCCTTTTTGTTTCATTTTTATTCCTGAATGGAATAGAAACAAAACCGTCATTTTTTTCTAGCTCCCAGAGTCTCAATTCAAAGAATTAGTCATTGACCTCCATTAACAGAATACACTGAAACAATGAACTAAGTAAACTGAAATGATTATTCTTTGCATCTCCAGAAGAGACTACACCTATCAAACATTCCTAAGTACCTAGTTACATTATTTCAAAAGATACTGTAGGAGTAGACTAATTTAAATGAGTTTTTAAATCATTTAAAAAAAAAAAGAAATCTGACTCTTCTGAGTGCACTTGCACTCATTACTCATTCTTAGGAGCTTTTTTATATTCATTGATGAGATCAGGCGTGGGTGATGGTAGAATCCTCTTTCAGGGCTTTGCAGCTTTGGAATTTGCTCTGCACTTGAGCTTTCCAATACAGCAACTCAGATGACTGCTGGTTTGATTGCATCATTTATGTTCCCTACTCATTTTAAAAGCATGTATAGATTGTTCAAATCACTGTAGATGGGGAGTTGTTTAAAGAGATGGAGGTTGTGGTAGGCTATTCTGAAGTTAAGAATATACAAAGCTCTTAACTGAATGTCTTTCCAAAATGCATTTCTAAAATGATTGCATTTAGTATATTTATACTCCAATGTATGAAGGACACAAAAATGGAAACTAACACATAAAGATCTCTACTAATTACAAATTACGCTCTTCTACTGAATAAGCAAGATGGAGATAATAGAGCTTAATACCTGCATAATTATTTGGGCACAGTAAAGAAAGAAAAATATGTCAAAACTGTAATGCTCCCCCCACAGGGTAGAGGATTCTTTTCTTGAAGACAGGTTTGGGGTTTTGCTTTTCTTTATTTTTTACACTATACATACAAAATCAGATTTGTACATGAAGTTTTGCATTGTTCCTGATTTAACAGTGAAGAAATTAACTTCAGTAAGCAATATGTATGTTGTTTCCTCAAATACGTAATCACAATCAATTAAAATTTACTGGTTTGGATCCATTTTCACAGAACTTTACTGAGAACATTAACTGTGTTCTTAACCCTTTTAGCTGTATTAACTGAATGGAACTGTTGGCATCATAAAGAAAAAGTATGATATAGGCATCACATGAAACTATCCATCAAGCGGTTTTATCTATTTACCCTTTTTGAATATTGCCCTAATATTAGTACTCTTTCAGTCTTTGGAAGTTTCCCTGATTTTCACATTTTTATTAATATTAACATTAGTGGACCACAGCATACAACCCCAAGTTACCTGGACTTACTTAAATTCTGTGAATGCCTAGTAACTTTCTAATTAGCAGTAGACAATTTTCATGTCATTAATATTTTCAGCACCTTGTTATAGGCTCAGTGTTTAGTTCTGGGACTTTTTGGGAACAAAAGAGCAACTGACCCCTGCCTTGACTGGCTATGCACTTCAGCTTTTCAGTGTTTCATATTTCATAGCTTCCAGTTCACACTGTTCCTGTCCATTTTTTTCTTCCTCTGGTGTGTTACATAATACTGATTATTTTTGTTGTTGCTGCTGTTGTTTAATTTCAAACTATGTCTTTTATATAACCAGTGAATCTGGATAGGCTCTTAGCAGTAGCTCTCTCTAGATTGTGAAGTTGGGGCTTTTTGTCTGCTTATTAAATCCTTTGAAAGAATACCCAATTTTCATCCACATTTTTATTTGTATGTATCTTTTCAGATCATTACCTTTACCTCTGAAAAATTAGGCAAAAGGAATTGCTGAGTTTACATGTGTCCTCTAATATGAACAAATTATACCTGTTATGAATGTGAGACAAAAAGTATTGGTGGTCACTAAATAGTCACAAATCCCAGTTGAAGGATTAGTTAATCTAGAATTAGCTGCAGGAGGAATTGTTTTTTTCCGGCTTAGTTATAAGAGGTTATTTTTGAAAGACAGACCTGGAGAAACTGTCATAAAGAATTTTGTGTAACATTTCTCTAAGCACTAACTTAACTTTGGAGCTTGCTTAGGATGCAGAAGAAGAGAAACCCGTGGTGTATCCCAAATGCTTCCTACAACCTGAGCCTGCTTAAGCTTAGGTCTGCATTATGCTCTCCAGAGCCATTTAGAAATTCAAGCATTTCCTGCAATTATCTTTAATTCAGAAATATTCCAGGCTACCATCTCAAAAAGTCTTTGTGTTCCACACACTCCTAAGATCATTGTGCCACTTAATATTTTGTGAGGTACAGTCTAGCATGAATCAGGGCGTTTTGTGATTTTACTGCAGACAGCTAATCTTAGAATCAACACACAGTGCTAACGCTCTATATGGGATTTCAGATCATAGCAGCGGAGTGGAACTTGCTTTACGCAACTGTCTCTTTTATCAGTGACAGCACAGCTGAAACATCATATGGCTCAGCCAAGGCTGCAAAACCAGAAAAGGGAAAATTCAGTCGGCTCTATGTTGCTGCAGCTATGGCACCAGCAGTGCTGCAGCCAATTTAGGGCTAGCAGAGTCAAACCTTTGACAAGAGGTTTTATGGTGACTTTCTCTCTAATTACAGGATTACATTTCTGAAAGTCTGTGATAAAAATAATCTCAAATTGCCTATAAAGATTGGCTAAAGTATTGCACGGATGTACTCTGAAAAAAACGTACCCACATTGATATGGGAAGTTATCAATAAAATGGAGGCATTTAAAGAAAATCAAAGAGCTAAACAGCACATGAAAACTCTTACAGCTGTAACGAATAGCTCAGCAGTGTGCTTAACATTGTTGTTAGGAAGAAAAACAGAAAGAAATATTAAGAAGAAAAAAGTGAGGTGCAAGTGAGAGCAAGCCAGATCCAAAAGTGGAATTAGGCACAGAAATGTTACTCTCTTCAGTGCTTGGTGACCAGAGCAAGTCCTGGAAAAACCTGGGAAGATGCTTTTGTGATTTCAGTTCAACTATGTTTGTGAACCCCTGAATCCTCAGGTAAGCCACACAAGGGTTTCACAGCAGATTTCATAGGATCTTTTTAACCATCCTGCTGTGGTGATTTGTCCCTGAAGACAATTTTTCATATTTCACTGAAGCTGCAGACTTTTTTTTTTAGTATTTAGTCAAAATAAATTGGTCCGACTTCTTAAAAGGCAAGGTCTGAGCTGTAAGAGTTAGGCCAAGAATTCTGTGGTGTTACCAAAGTGTAGCATTGTGTTTCCTCTCAGGCCTAAATGGGCAATTGAATTAGGTCCTAGTACTGTCTTTTTTAAACCGCATCTGTACATCTACGCTTGTTCTGTTTGTGCTCATGTCTGATAAAGTCAATATGCAATAGGGACATTTGCTTGTGTAGGGGACAGTAATAGCCTGATCCTTGCATGAAGATCATCTTAGAAAGCAACACAGCTCTGTCCTTTCTCCACGAATGGTCCAAAGGATGCATATCCAGCAATAGTGTGAAATATAATGGCCTCTTATTTGCTCTTCTTGTTGGGATTTAATTAACTTTCTCCTGCTTCCCCTGTCTGTCCTGGTTTCAGCTGGAATAAAGTTAATTGTCTTCCTAGTAGCTGGTACAGCGCTGTGTTTTGGGTTTAGTATGAGAAGAATGCTGATAACACCCTGA
>JAVKLA010000027.1:10496283-10512919 GCA_034782735.1 Sagittarius serpentarius
ACTCAGTCAAGGACTTTTCAGCTTCTCCTGCCCAGCCAGCAAGGAGGCTGGAGGGGCACAGGAAAGGTGGGAGGGGATACAGCCAGGACAGCTGACCCAAACTGGCCAAAGGGGTACTCCATACCATGTGACATCGTGCCCAGTATATAAACTGGGGGAGTTGGCCAGGGGGGACGGATCGCTGCTCAGGCATCAATCAGTGGGTGGTGACCAATTGCATTGTGCACCACTTGGTTTGTATATTCTAATTCATTATTGTTGTTGTTGTTATTAAATTATTATTTCCCCTTCCTTTTCTGTCCTATTAAACTGCCTTTATCTCAACCCACGAGTTTTACTTTTTTTTTTTTTTCCTAATTCTTTTCCCCCATCCCACTGGGTGGGGGAGTGAGCAAGTGGCTGCATGATGCTTAAACCGTGGTTAAACCATGACACTGTCCTACCTGTCCTGGCATATGAGCCAGCCAGTGTGGCATCTCATCTGATACATAATCCTTGCTCTTGAACCAGGTGCAAAGAAGAGTATGGAAAGTTCCTCCTCCGTATCATCAAAACCAGATGCTATCAATCCAAACAGTATTCCAGTAGTTTTTACTAGCTTTTAAGGAAAACGGCAGAGTATTTCTGCTGCTGTTAGCTTTAGTTAATAGAAAAAGCATTTTTTTGTTCTTTAAAAGAGCTGCTTCTGTGTTACACCATATAGTTGAATAATACAGTCTAGGACGGTTCCCTGGCTGTTTCATGGATGCTGCGGTTTATTGCAACAGTATATTGCAGTACTTAAACTGCAACACTAGAGGTCATTGCTAGTCTTCACATTTTTAATCTGAAAGCACGTGGTGGAGCTTTCGGTTTAACAATAGGAATTACTTTTTTTCCTTCTTTTATCATACACGGTGTGGAGTACGTCTGGGATCCAAATTCGCTCTTCATACATGGTTTCATAAGTTTTCACACTTAATTTTGGAATTTTTTGTAGAATTTTTTTAATAGTTTTTTTTTTTTAAACTTTAGGATTAGGTCAGCAATCCCAGAACAGACAAAAAAATATATACATTAAAAAGGTCTAGCAACCTGTTTGTCAGTCGTAGGTGATTTATTTCTTACTCTCTAACTGCAACTTAATTATTTTCCCAATCTCTCATTTATCAAGGATGAACTGGCCTTTTGATATTTTCATTAAAGGTCAATATTAGGAATTTCTACTGTTTTCTGAAACAGAATATAGTATGTAGAATCCTTGGTGAGGTTAGGAGAGTTTTCAGAAAGAAAGTTTATCTTCGTTCTGTTTCTTTTACAGTCCAGTGATTGCAAAGTTTTGTGAAAGTCTTTTACTATATGCAAAAAGGCATATCCTGGAATAATTCTAATGCTCTAACAAAATGCAAGTAGAAATTTAGAGCTCCAATGTAGCATGACATCAAATGTTTAAGTACTGATACTTAGATATTTGACTAGATACATATACTACATTTCACAAAGGACTGAAGTTGTTGGAACTGCTTAAGGGGTTCCAAGGTTATGTTCAAATTGAAAATTACCGTATACAAAAATCAAAGATAACCATAACAAGAGAAGATATTTGGAACAAAATTTTTGTTTTCTTAAAACATTTTAGGTGGGACAGTCATCTCTGGTATGGTATTTTCTACTGAGTTCCAAAGTTACTGTTAGATTTTCTTTCAGCACACTTTAATGCAAGGAACCTATAGTTCAAATTTATAGAATAAATTGTTTTCTTTACAGAAAATGAGTTAAAATACTTTCAGAACCCCAAGCTACTGAAATTTCATTAGTAGGTGAAGAAATAGACAGGATAATAAATAATGCACATATTTCATTGGGTTCAAAATGTCTGCATTTGCCATATGGACCTGTCTGAGGACATACTGGGACTTAAAAATCACCTTCTAGTCATCTTATTCCAACACTAACCAGAATTCTGTAATAAAGACATCACCACTCCTTATGGTAAGCCGCCAACTGTCATCCAAGAGAAAAACAGTGTGTTCTTTTGCTCCCTAAAAACTGGTAAACGTGGTTGGTTGTTTATATATGTAGTAAATACAGGAAGAAAACTTAAAAGTTAAGAAAAGTCCTGTTAAACAGGTTGAAACCTTTATTCCCCTTGCCCACTTAAGTTCAGTATCTCCCTTAACCAAAAATAGCAAGTTTATTGTACTCTTGCACTAACTGTCAAATAAATATTTTAAAAATAAATTCTTGTGAGGGCTTTATTATTTTGTTACTTCTAAATTGTATGGACACAAAGATTCCTTCAGCTGAACTTGCAAGGATATTGCTGCCATGTTGCAAGGATAAGCAGATGAATATGGATCTGTTCTTTTTAAACTTGTAAATCAGTGCAACATTTACCTGTTCTTTAATGATTATTATTCAAAGAATAATTGTAATATTCTGATCAATTTTTTTGCAGTCTAAGGTGACATGAATCTGATTTGTAAAGATTGAAAGTTTCTTTTAAAACTTTCATATCTTTCATAGATCATAAGAGGGTGGAATTAGGATTATTTCTATATTTGAATTACCTATTCACCTACCTAAACAGTACTGGGTTTTGTTGGTTTTTTTTTCCAAAGGCAACTTTTTACATATTTTTTTAAAAATCACCCTTTTATTAGTATGTTTTGTGTTAATAAATTGCCCTTATGTAATTTTGGGTTATTTAGCTTCACTATACTGCCTTTTACCCTTGGAATAACATTTACAAAGTAAACAGATAATGTACATTTGGCAGCAACCTTACATTCAAGAACAGATATTAATGCCCTGCATTGTTTGTCATTTTAAGAGTCTGGTGCCATGGTTCCTTGAGGCTAATTTCAGCAGGGCTAAATAAATTAACAACATCTCAGGTTATTGACATTTATTTTTAATCCTGTTTCCTTTTGGATATGTGAGCATAGCCCCCCCTTTTCTCAGAATATCTTGTGCAGTATTTGAATGTTGTGAAATGAAAACTGAGTTTGATCATGTGGCTGTGGCAAGTACATATAAGTAGAAACGACAGTTTCATATGATCTTTCACTTTGAAAACTAATAAATATTTCCTTGAAAAGGTGACCAGATATTCTCAGTGCAATATTACTAATCAAAATTATAAACATGGGTGCTTATGAAGAGTAAGGCTTAAACATAACAGCTATGAATGTAGCTCTATTATTCACTATGCAAGCTGAAACAGTGTGCTCACTGAAATACCTTACCAGTACCCTAGAGAGCATGACTCAAACCTGTCAAGTTTGCTTTGCTGTTACTTTATGTAGGAAAAAGGGACAATTCATGGGAAAGTATGAAATATATTTAATGCATGTTCTTGTTTTGGCAATTTAAAGTTTTAGTTGGTTTTGTTTGTTTGGGATTTTTTTGAGTGATATGTCCTAATGTTTTTCTTCACTAGATACATTAACTTACTTCTTCTGTTCAACTGTACTGAGGTATTTTGACTGTGCTTTCTTCTAGCCCACAATTCCCTTAAAAGCCTTGTCACAACTGGGACCTGCAGTCCCTGTTCCTTCCACTATCTTCTGTAATGGTATTGTCTTTTAAAGCCCTGTATTTCCTCTCCATTTCAGATTTCCTTGCTGGATATGCACGTTCAGCTGCACAGGCTTTTTCAAGGCTGAGTAACTATACGAACAGAAGAAAACCTTGAATATCTAAACTTTAGGAATTACTTTCTGATTAAACGTTTTTAAATGAACTTGGGAAAAAATCGTATTTTATTCTTCTATGTCATCACTAAACACTTGCAGAAAGTTTTTTTGGACACTAGATGGCAGTGGAAGATAGTAATTGCAAACAGGACTTTGAAGTAGAACATAATTGGAAACCCATATTCAGTAAGATTACATGTTATGATCATTGACACACCACTAATGTTATGTCTGGAGTTAGATATTTTGCATGTAAAAGGGAGTATTATTGATCTTGTCAGTTTGGCTTAATTTTCTTCTAGTTTTAGTATTTAGAATGTTAATGCCTCATTTTTATTTCTGTCCTCAGAAAGTTAGGACGTGTTTAATTCAAAGATAGCTGGGATTTCTGGTTTTCTGACACAGCTGAAAGCCAAACTTGCACAACAGAATGATAATGGGATCACTGCATTAGAAGGGCAGGACACATACTCCACTTTCATTTCATATTAGACTTGAGAGAAGAGGTTGATAACAGGAAAAAAGAAGTATCTGTATGGATATTAAAGAAATACTAGTTTTATTTCTAATTATGATGTCTTGATAAGGACAGAGAGTTTTGCTTATACTCAGTGGGTAGGTATGTCTGAAAACCACAGCTTCTGAGTAAAGTGAGCTTGTGCTCTGGCTCACGATCATTTTAAAACTAGATGTCCATCTCTGACAAATGATCCAGTATCTAGAATCTTAGATGTTGAAGGTCTACATCAATTCCTGGTAAGGTACTATCCAGTCATTTCCAATTTCTCTTTTCCTGTATCCAGCTCACAGCCAGACCTAAGAGTTGGATAAATGTAAAGTAAACGCTAGTAAAACATCTGGTTTTGAATTCTTTATCTGTAAATCTTCAGGTCTAAAAAAATGTTCCATTGTGTATGTCAGGAAAGAAAACAAAATTTCACATCACTGACAGTCTCATCATTAAGGACTTTGAAAACTAGATTAAAACAGGTACTTTATGAATTCACAGGCAGAAAAGCTATGAAGTTGGAAAAAACATTTGTCTGAATTATTCTTGCCTTAAGCCATTACTATTCCTGCTATCAACAATAAATCCAGTGTATTAATAGATGAGTAAAAGTACAATTTTTTTATGAGCACCTTTGGAAGGAGCAAAATAAAGACAGTAAGTAGTAAAAAATACAGCACAGCCAACAAACTGGCAACTTATTTGTGTTTCAAAGGAAAACAAAAAGAGTAATAGGGCAGATATAAAAGAAGTACGCTATTCACAATAAAAATGGAAAAGTTATATAAATCTATAGGAATGGGTCCCAGGACACTGTGTTTTAGGTGCATGAGATAGCCCACCAGAACTTTAAAAATCGTGATGCCTTCTGGCAACTGGAGACAATATGTTTTGGAAAGCACAGTCTTAGTTAACAATCTTTGTTACAAATATATGGTTGACAATGAAAAAGAAAACCTACTCCAGAAGTCTGATCACAAAAGCTTTTCTAGGTCCCATATGAGAACACTTTCTCTGAGAGGCAAATGATGGATTTAGCCTGTAAAGGCGAAACTAGAAATACTGTTTCCTTGTCTTATTAAAAAGTGATAGATTTACATCCAAGATATACTCCAACAATACTGAGATTTTTATGAAACAAGGTCTAGAGCCAATGACAAACAGCAGAATTACCTTAGATTTATTCAGTGAGTCTAAATCAAGAACATATGAATGAAAGTATGCCCTTTTTTTAACATACCACATGATTTAATTGGTTTCAGCACAGTGGAGTAGTATATTGAGTACAAAAGAGCAGTATGAGTTGTCTTGATAGTAGAAAGAGTTCTTCACATCTGACTGGAAGTTCCTACTGTAGGACAACAAATAATCCCAAAGTGATGGGTGAACTGCTTCATTACTGTCACACTCAGGTATGGTTAACAGTAAACTCTGATAAAAATGCTGATTTATAAATGCAGCTAGAAGAAAAACTGAAGAGAGGGCTGATTATTTTCAAAGAAACTTTAAGGCAGAATGAAATCTGTTAAACCAAACCAGTGTTCCCCCACATATCTCTCTCTGAAAAGGAAGTGAAACTAGATGAGCACAGAGAGATCTTTCCAAGCCACATGCTATTTTGCAAGTCTGTGAGGCGTCCTTACAGAAACCCTCCCAGGAGTGTCAAAAGTCTGGCTGTATTCAGAGGTAAGCTTGCACCAAGTTGTGGAAGGCAATGGAGTTTATGCAGAGGATTTGCACCTGTTTAACAGAAGGTTCATCCCTGTGACACTGTCAGCTGGACCTCAGCACCTACAAGCAGCAGGTAGGCAGTCTGAGAAAAAATCGGTCCCAAACCATGGGCAGTAATAAGAAGTTCACCTCCTCCACACTGCTTCAGAAATAGAATTGCTATTGCGTGTCCATATTAAACAAATATTTTCTTTAAGCTGCTTGTCAATCCTCATTCCCCAGTTGCTTTCCTAGGACCCTAGAAGAAAACAACTCTTTTCAATTTAGGACTCAATTTTAGATTAAGGTCTCAGCCTGGAGAATGAACGTGTTACTGATGCTTGTAACGGTGAAGCATCTAAGCCTGCTGTCATGGCAGCAAGGGTAGCTGAGGCTGAAATGCTGTTGCTCCGGGGCTACATACAGCCACAGTCACTGGCTGGATAGCAAATAATTTGTGCCAGGGATTTTTGCTTGGGATTAATTGCCTTTTGCTCAAAGTTTTACCTCCTAGACTTAAAAAACCAAAACTGTTCAACAGAGTCATGCTTTAGGCCAGGAAAAAATCTCTGGGAAATGAAAATACAGCCCAGCTGGTTTGTGTCATCATTTGGTACAGATTCAAGCGAAGACAATCCTGACATAATGCTTTTGTAGGTGTAGGAGCAAGTTAGATACAGAAGAAGAAATGTTTTATAGATAACGTATAAAATAATGCTGAGCTTAAAAATTTTTATGCACACTTTTTAAAGCATTAATAATCTCCTGATGACAGAACAGGAAACTTGCTATTGCACAGACATACATCCTTTCATTTCTACAGTTTTGTGGTTAAAGAGCAGAACTTTCTGACTTCTGACGTGTGATACAGTAACACTGTCTCCAATGGCATTGTTTCTAAACATGCATTTTCAGAGAGATTTTCAGAGTCTGATTTATGAAACTGCTATAGCCATTACTGTTGAACAAATGGCTGGGGAAAGCATCATTTGTTCACACATTTTGGGTGTTGGAAATCATTGCAGGTGTTTCTCTCCAGACTCTTCTCCCTCTACCGTTTTCATGAAAAGGGAATTGAAAGTTTCTAACCCATATGGAATCTAAAAAAAGCAAATTTTTTGCAAAGTCAAAATATTTGTTCTTGTTTTCATCTATTCATATTATTTTTATTAGCTGCATATATTTTTATGTTAGACATTTGTGATGTGCCACAACTGTCACAGCTGAGAACTGAAACACAGAATTTTTTTTAAGAAATTGGCCTAAACTGTTGGTTTTTTCCTGCTAATTTACACAATATAACCTATAACTTCAACTTTGCTAACTCCGCAATGATAGCATTGTAAATTTTTAGATTAAGCAGAAACACCTTGCTGGTTTGTTTCTCTTGTTTTACCAGTCTTTGCCCTTGCTGCTGTCAAAGGCAGGTGTGCTTGAATGTCAGAATTAATACAGGATCTGGACCAAGCAGTACTGCTGCAAGCTTGTAAAATAAAACTATAATTTCACATACATTTCCAGCTTCAACCAACTACACTAGTTGTCAATTCTAAGGTGACAAATCTGCCAAGAACTTGCTTGAACTACTCATATATAAAAAGAGCACAAGATTCTCATGGACATACGCTTTTAGGGTCGTGATGGTCAGAAATGTTAATATTTGCATTTCTACAAATTCCTTAAATGTGTTACAATATTGTGAAATACAAGATTAGCAGCTATTGACAATTCCGTGATGCAGGAGTCAATTTTTAGTTTGTAATTCAAATTACAGTGGGTAGTTATGCAGAGTTGGATACAAGCTTTGTGAGGCCATTTGTAATTTGTGAAAGACTAAAGTGCATGCCCATAGAAGTCTTATTTGTCTAATTTATTCATCAGCAGTTATTCCTAACCACTCAGTCATAGAAATGGCCTTCCAAGTAAGCCTTTATTGAAAAAAATACTCCAGGAAATGCCTGCCATTCATTTCATATTCTTAAAAATAATTTTTCATTTTATAGTAGATAAGATATAATAGGAATGATACAGGTATAACACAACATATAGAGATAATTTAATCAGTATAACCTGAAACCTGAATGTACAGTCTTAATCAAATAACCTGTATTGCCTATTAATCTGATCCAGTTGGTACAGAAAATGTTAGCAGTCTTTCAGAGGTCTAAAACACGCTATTGATTTTAACATATCAGATAAATATTCTACATTTCACAAGCCATGAAGATATATATATATATATATATATACACACATCCCTTACATTTTAGGTATCAAGATGGACTTTTTTGGCCTAAGAACTAATACAGGCCTCAGCAAATAAAAGCTTACCATAAAATTAGCATTTTGTATTGGAAGAGGAAAGACTTTGCATTATGAGCATGTTGATACTGTGGTATTTTGTTGATGTTAATTCTGATTTTCCTTTTCCCACAGAGGATGTCATGGAACTTAAATGGATGTATTTAGCATATCTGGGGAAAGAAAACAGTAATGGATTCAATAGTATGAGAATACTGAACTAGCATCATGACTGAACTGAATACTCTTGAAAAGTAGGAAAGTCTAAAATCACCTAATTCAGTTTTCTCTTGTGATCTGTTTTGCATTAAATTTCTGACAATGATCTTGAAACCTACTGGTCTGTGTGGTACTTGTTTCTTGGATTTAATGTTGTCTCGTAAATATTTTCAGATTTAATCGAGTGTCCAAATTATACAGCCTAGGGAAAATACAAAATTCTTCTCAACAGCCCTGTTTTCAGTTCACCATTTGTGCTTGTCCTCAGAAATCATGAACTGTTACCAGTTCTAGCAGTGGAGTATTAGAAGCAGCATCTATTGCCTTTCTAATGTATTAATCTGACCGCTTTTCACTGGGGAATTACCTTAGCCCTACTCATAGGTCTATGAAAGCATCTTAACGCTAAGGCAGCCTTTTCAGCACATAAAGGGTTAAGTGAGTGTAGTGGGTTTCTAACTTTCCTGACGTGCATAAAATTGATAAAATAAGTTTGCATGCTGTATATTGAAATCAAAGATGCTTAGTAATGCATCAATGCAAGAATAAAAGTTTCAGATAACACAGTTATGTCATCAGTGTATATCCTCACATCCTGATATTGGTCAGTGCCAGCAAGGACTCTCTAATTGTTCTTTTAAGTGTCAATAAAAAAGGACTTGGATGCATCAAGCTGCGTAGTTTCACAGAAACCTTATTCTTTGTCAACAGGGCAAAATGCTTTGCCAAATTCTTTGTAAAGCACCTTCCTGAGGATCAGTTCTAAGATACCATTCCTGCACACCTCTCTTTTCTGTATCAGTAACTATTTTTAAAACTTTCAGAAAAAGGAAGGATAATGAGACATGGAAATACACAAGCCCTCCATTTTGATTAGTTCTTTATCTCTTGTCAGCAAAGGTCCCCTGGTTCTCATATTGTAGTCACCAAATCAGCATCAAGCTCTTGGAGCTAATATGTCAGTGAATCTTCTTGAAACACTAGGGTGAAATCCTTAGTACAATTAGTGGGGATTAACAACTTGTTTCAATAAAGTTAAGATTACATCTTATGAACGCCATAAATGATAGTATAATGCAGTACAATAGTGCCTGTGTCACAGTTTTAAAAATGTAGGAGATGCCCAAAACCTCTGAGACAGACTAATTGTAAACTTAGTACATGGATTGCCAATAGGACATGCCTAAAGGGATGATATAGATGTTCAGGGAAGTATCACTAAACGGAACAAGTTTCAGCCCTGCAATTGATATATTTATCTAATAAATCACCACTGCCAAAATGTGTCACCAGACAATGAGTGGCAAAGAGCAGTCAGATTGCGGTAGCTCTAATGTTGGGTTAGCTGAAGGCAATGTTTAATACATTTTCAGCAGTTCTAAGGAGACATTATTGCTTTCATTGACCTTATCAGAGTGACTAAATGTAGCCATTTATTACTTTCCTGGGAAAGAACAGAGATCCTCTCTGCTTAACTTGAGCTTAGAATCACAGAATAACTTAGGTTAGAAGGGACTTCTGGCATCCAACCACTCCCACCTCCCCAGCCTAACTTTCAGGGCCAACTTCAATGTTAGATAAGGTCGCTCAGGGCCTTGTCCAGTCAGCTTCTAGACATCTGCAAGAATGGAGATTTCACATCTTTGGGCAACATGTTCCAGTGCTTAACCACTCTCATTTTGATTTTTTTTCCTTATAGCTGTCAGAATTTCCCCTGACACAGCTTGTGGCTGTTGCCTGTCATCCTATACACTTCATAGAGAAGCTGGAGTGAGAGTCGTCTATAGCCTGCACTTAGGTAGCTGAAGACTACAGTTACGCTCCCTCACCTTTAGTCTTCTCTTCTCCAGGCTGAAATAAGCCACCTTCTTTAGCCTCTCCTCATATGTTATGCTACAGCACCCTAAATATCTTAGAACCTTTCTGCTGGACTTCCTCCAGTTTCTCAGTCTCTCTTTTGTACTGGGGAGGAAGGGGACACAAAAGAGGACATAGTAGGTGAGTCAGACTTACCCTCACCAGTGCCGAATAGAAAGGAATAATCACTTCCCTTGACTTCTTCATATACTCTTGCTAATGCAACCATATCATCACTGCAAGGGCACACTGCAACCTCACCTAACTTGCTGTCTACCAGCAAACCAGGCTGTTTTCTGTAGGACTGATCCTCAGTCAGCCAGAGCCCAACCTCTACTGTTGCATAGGATTATTTTGCCCCAGGCACTGGACTTCCCCTTTATCTTTGCTAAACTTCCTGAGGTTTCTCCCAGGAAACCTGTTCCTCATGCCTGTCAAAGCCCCTCTGACAGGCAGCCCTTTCTGCCAGCATGTTGACTACTCCCTCCAATTCAGTGTCACACAGAAGCTTGATGAGGGTGCACTGTATGTATCCCATCATAAATGGAGATGTTAAACACTATCTGCTGCAGAATCGGTTATTGGGAACGGTGCTTGGCACTAGCCACAGTCAGGCTGCAAACTGTGGACCTCTGCTCTGAGCCTGCAAGTACCGTTGATTTTCCACTGGTCTTAACGTGCACCTATCCAAACCCTCTCCCTCCAGTTTGTCTGTAAGGATGCGGTGGCAGATGGTGTTGAAGGCCTGGCTAAAGTCAAGGTAAACAAAATTACCTGGTTTTCCCCTTGTTCACAGCGCCAATCACTTCCTCATGGTAGGTAAGAAGGTTGGCCAGCTGCCTTGGTAAAGCCCTGTGGGCTGCACCTGGTCATCGGCTTGCCAGGCATATGCCGGGAAATGGCTTCCAGGCAGATTTGCTCAAAAGTGGTCCTAGAGGAAGAGGTGAGGCTGACCAGTCTACACCCTCCACCTTGCCCTTTTTGAAGGCTGGCCCAATATTAATCTTTCTGCTTCCTCATAATCACTTTCTGCTTCACTTTCAAAACAGGCTCTTATGGCTGCTTTGCTTCTTCTCTAGTATTTGCCACCTGAAATTGAATATTCTTTCAGTAGTATGTGACCTGCATAACACTTCTTGGTAACAAATGGACAAATTAAGAAAAAGACTTGATCTCCAGCCCTCCAGTGTTCTCAGAGAAAGGCTTTAATTGTTATGTTTGTGTCTGTAATGACAACAGTTTATAGAGCTACTACTCCGAATGATCTAAAAAAAACCTCCTAAGTACAAAAATGGCTAAGCACATGTGACATGAATTGCATCAAATAACACTTCTATTCGGAACTGTACATCCTTAATTACATGGCAGTAATAAAGCCCAATATTTGATTAAGAAATAAGATAATAAAAAAAATTGCATTTGTTTAAGTAAATCAGCTTTAATTGAGATTCAGAAATACTATCTCGTTGTTGTACTGACATTTTATCAAATAATTTCCTGAGTGATGGAGAAGCAGAAAATTTTGCAAGAGCAAATCAGACTTTTCTCCAAATAGTATACAAAAATACCCAAATTTTAATCTCGGTGTCTTGACAGGTCATGAAAATCGATGAAAGTAGGGAGTTTGGTTACAGAAGACTTGCATTTTGTTAGCTAGATTTCATAAATACAGCTTATTTTTCATGAGGATAGAAATTGCACTATTGAAAGGAAAACTTAGAGTTTTAGAGTTACAGCTGAACACATTTCTAACCACTTGCTTCATAGTTCAGCAAATGTGTTAATGCAGACTTCAGGAGCTGTGGATTGTCTTGTAAAACCTCTATTTGTACCAAGCCAGCTGCACAGCAATGAGGCTATGCCATCAGCTGCGTTGGTATAGCAACAATGAGCGGTTGTTAACCTGAATAACCTTCCATTCGAACAGCAGCACCCCGGAACAGTGCTGGCGAGAAAAAGCTGCTTTCCTGCAAGCCATGAGACCACGGTAATGGAAAACAAAAAAAAACGTAACATGCATATATGAAAAAAAGGCACATTCACTGATTAGGTCCGAAGTCTTGACTTGGCAAGCTATGAGGAAAGATGTGTAAAAGTTGAAAAAATTGCTTGAGTTACTGAAACACCTAAAATTGTGGGGAAGGGAGACCAACAATTTTGGTGCTAGAGCAACTAGCACATGAAATCTCTCCTATGAAAGTGGTATCAGACAAATAGACTCACTAAAGCCCATAGCTAACTCCTCCCAAATTGCTGCCTGCATGGGAACCCCTAAAGCTAGCCAGCAAGTTCAAAAGCAGCCACATCATGAGAAAGGAAAACGTTGCACTGTAACTGTGACAACTGACTATCTTCATTTTTTCATCCCTGAGTACAAAATCCATTTAGAAGCATGTTTTTGCTCCCCTCCAGATATTCACCCTGCCACTAGTAAAGGTGAATGAAACTCAGCTCAGTGGGAAATGACTTCTTAGTATTGAAAGTCATGGTCAAATTGGTTTAGAGATGTCAAAACAGAGAACAGCTGAGAAATAGTTGTCTGAAAAGATTTTGTCTTCCCATGTATATGGTTTTGGGAGATAGCCTGGATACAGACAAAGAAATATTATTAAAAGGGGAACATTTTTTTTTAAACTCTTTCTGTGTTGTTTTTAAATAATAGTTAAAATAATTTGGATGGCTTCTTGTCTCAAAATCCTAAATAGATTTATTTAAAGATACTAATACTAAAAAAACCTGAAAACTGTAATTATACCCCTTCAAATTCCAGCATTAAAGAAATGCTCAGAAAAAGCATTTTCAAACCTGTTCTTTTTTTAAAAAAAAAACCACACTTTAAATGGGAGAGAATTTTTGAGAACTAAGGGTAATATACTGTAGTAACATAGAGCTCACAGAAAGGAGCATGGACAGAAGGAGAGACAAATGTGGAAGAAGCAGAGGAGAGTTACTCTGCATAGCTGTGGCTGGAGCATAAACCAAATATGTAGTGCTTTTGCATATCTTCACTGAAGACAGATTTATAATTACATCCATTTTGTATGAGCAAACCAGACCCCTTTCCCTCAAAACTAATTGCTCAGTCAAAACCAATTAAAAATCTCTGGTCCTACTCCTGTATACATTTGATTTAATAATTACAAAACTATTTACCCAAATTTAAATTTTACAGTAGAAAGCCAGTTGAACAACTTTTTTGAGTTACAAAATACTACTGAAAAGAGAACCTTATCTTGCCCATTTCCAAGTGGAACTAATTTTCACAGTGAAGTATTTAGGGGTTTCTTTGAGTAACAGCTTTTACATTTTTTAATAAGAAATGTGTCTTCATAACAATAAGATATACTATGTGAGGTTAGTGAGGCATTCACATGTTCTCTCTGTGTCCGGTAAATATGTCTGGTGAGTATTTTATGCAGGCTTGGGAGGATCTTACAGCTGCAAGTTAGTGTGAGCAGAAAAACCATCTTGGCTTCTTTATCCATCTTTTACTTGCTGCCAGGAGCTTGCTGGTATTTTGAAATATGCAGTCATCAAGACATTCCAGTAACCATATCAAACAGCATAAAAAATGAAACTTGGAGAAAAGCTGAGGAAACTAAAACAAGGGAAAACTACTGTTTTAAGCAAGAGAAAACCATGGCATTAAGAATTACTCATAAGATTAGTACATATTTCTGGAAAGTCAAGATGGGACAATATTTACTCAACTATAATCTTGCACAAAAATGTGTTTAGGAGAGAAGCCAGCATGAACCAATATTAACATCCATTTCACCATATATAGATATATATATTTAGGACACTTTTGTATTTTCAGTAGTTCAGTAAGAGAGACGTGCAGTATGGGAAGAAAAAGAGTGAGGGAATAGGGTCCTGAAAAATTTTTGGTAATTTTGATGAATGTTTTATGTGCATTTGGTTCCCAAATGCTTAGAATGGAAATGCAGGATTGTGAGAGGATCATGTTAGCTGGCTGCTTCTGCTAGGGTGATAAGTGATGAAGCAATGTGCAGTATGAACTTTTACTCTAACATCTTTAGATTTCAGAGTTGGTGTTTCACTAAAATTAATTGACATTTCACAGCTCTCAGAAAGATTATTTCAGAAAAGTAAAGCAGACTTACAAGCATTTGTACCCAGCTCATCATGGCAAAGGAAAATATATTTACATTTCTTTGAATAGCTACATCAGCTGCTGCTCCAGTGTCATTGCTACAGTTGCACCACTACAATTGGTTGTGGAGCTGTGTGATAGACAAGGAACAGGGACAAGTTAAAAATAGCCTTCTTCCATTGCTGGTTTAATTTTCAGCCATGAATTTCCCCTTACAGTTGATCACATCTGTAAATAAGACAGTAGGACAGGAGCAAGGATCAGGGCAGGAAGCAGCTTATTCTTTCATTGAAAGAAACGTGCTGATAACTGTACTTGGAGGTTAGAGCACAGTTTGGCATCTGGAACATGCAAGGCATGGGAATTCCCGGATTCAAACACAGCTCCAATTCTTGTACTTAGGAATCTAGTTACAATGTTCTCAATCTGCTAATTTTCTCCACTACTATTTTTCACCACTTGACATCCGGCTATGCAACTTGATCAAATTTTTTACCCTCTCAGAATATGACCAAGGAGAAATGCGGCGGAGACAGTGACTAGGTTTGTAGGTGACTGAAAAAAGGAAATCCCATTCCACAGAAAATTCCAAAATTGATTACCTTTACTTTATTTCCACATCAAGGGAAAGGCCATGGTACATGGAGGAACTGTGTTATGTACTTGGCAAGCTGAGATAAGCTGATCTCTTGGGAGACTGAAAGTGTGAATGAACAATTTTAATGAAATACAACAGCAGTTGACCTGGATGTATTGATTAATATTGATAAAATATAAAATTCAGAGCACATTTTGAGTCAATATAACGCAACATTCATGTCATTTCTTCAGAGAAATTCCATTGAAATACTTCTTTTCGTATAAATTTTTTTCAAATGACTATTATTGAGAAAGAGAAGAGACTATTAAGAGAATAAATTAGCAGAGATTTTACGGTAGAGAAGTGAAATTCTCTCCCTGTTAGAAGATCAGTATAGAGCAATACATCAGGGGTTTTTAATGCCTTACAAAATGCATAAATAAAATGTTCACACATAGTCTCTTCCATCTGCTTTAGATATCTAAAGCATCACTAAGGTGTTTGTGTTTTTAAACTACTTTGCTTATAAATTCTAGAAGAAAGAAACATCATGTTGCATTAGATCCAAAAATCATTCAACATTTTAAGCATTTTCCCTTTTAGCGTCTGGCAAAGAGCAAAGCAAAGACCCAGATATCACTGGGGACAAAACATATTCTCTACTTTGGCATCCAACAGTCCTGTCAAAGCCAAATGTGCTCCCAGACAGGCTAATGGCTGTTATTACTTGCTTGAGGTGCCAAAACCGGTGTTTGGAGAACGATGTTAGAAAATGAAAAATTAATCAGCAAACATTAGTTTTCTTCTTAGCTATCTCTGTTAGTAGAAACTGTGTGATATCATATGGCAGACACCCACGCTGGATATTTTGTTTTGCATAAGTTCTCTTAAGTAACATTTCTGGTAAGCACTGAGTTAAGGCTCAGTTCCTCCTACAGAAGAGTACAATGGCAAAGGAAAGGACTAAAGGTATTACTGATGCTTTTACCCCATGCATTAGCCCACAGAATATCCAATTTTCAATATCCCTTTTGCACTACAGACCTGAGTGCAAGTCCTAGAGCAGTACCAAAGACCAAAGGCAGAGAAAAGTGTGTATCTCACAGGAAACACCTCACAATACTTACGGCAGCTGCCTCAAAATCACTCTGTGGCTAGCAAGCATATATTATTTATTGATTGTTGCCTCATTCTGTCCTCAGGCACCATGGGTATCAGGTCTAAGTATGTCTTGTTTTGTAGGACAAAATATTTTGTTCTCCTTTGCACTACAGAAAGAAAGAAAACATATGTGATACTATTCATTATATTAGAGAAGGCAAAGTCAAAGAAACACATCTTGTCATTGAAAAATGGGTGGTTAGATCTGTGATGGTAACTAGCTCCAAGTAACTTTCTTTCAGAACCTGTTTCTTAAAAATTAATCCAATTATAACCTAACCCTGCCACAGTTAGTAATTGTTGCTTTCTTATCTGGTTAGTTAATGAGAAGTCAGAAGACATGCATTCAAAGTTCCTTAACTTGTTGTCCTGGTTTCGGCTGGGATACAGTTAATTGTCTTCCTAGTAGCTGGTACAGTGCTGTGTTTCCAGTTCAGTATGAGAAGAATGTTGATAACACCCTGATGTTTTCGGTTGTTGCTCAGTCGTGTTTAGACTCAGTCAAG
>JAVKLA010000027.1:10515726-10527789 GCA_034782735.1 Sagittarius serpentarius
CTCCCCCTGAGGAGGAAGGAGCAGCAGAGACACGGTGTGAGGGACTGCCCCAACCCCCATTCCCCGTCCCCCTGTGCCGCTGGCGGGGGAGGAGGGAGAGAAAACCGGGAGTGGAATTAAGACTGGGAAGGAGGGAGGGGTGGGGGAAGGAGTTTTAAGATTTGGTTTTGCTTCTTATGATCCTTGTTTTGATTGGTAGTAAACTCAGTTTATTTTGTTTTTTCCCCAAGTTGAGTCTGTCTTTCACCCGTGACCATAAGTGGTGAGTGATCCCTCCCTGTCCTTGTCTTGATCCACCAGTGTTTCTTTGTATTTTCTCCTCCCCATCCCACAGGGCCGAGGGGGGAGGAGGAGTGAGAGAGTGGTTTAAACCACGACAATGTGTTTAACCAAACACAAGCTCTGCATGCTCCAAGCTGTAATCCCCTGAGACTGTCAAGGGACTATCCACTGCAAGCTTTGATTAAAATACTCCTGATAATTTAGCTTAGCTGGAATAGCTCTATAAAATAAAATAAAAGCCATTAACTTCAATGGTGGGTGTCTGTGTGTTGGAACAAGGAAATTAGAAGATCCTCATACCATACTGTTTAACTGAGTGTGGGTAGAGAGATAAATTATATGTATTAAACCAAATTTGGATTGTTGTGGGCTTTGCTTCCCTGTAATTTTTTTCTGTCACTGAAAATTGTGGGGATAAAAATGACTGCAATCAATTAGCTCTGATTTTTGTTTTCTGAGCAAGCAGCAGATTAGCAATTTTATTAATATTTGTAGAGAGGTGGGTTGAACCTTTGGTTCTCCCTCGTAAATATATTTTATGTTTCTAACATTATTTATATTGCATTTTCCTGCATATGGTCACGACAAAATGAATAACCACTTGTTAAATAATTACTGCAGTGCCCAAATGTTGACATATTGCTGCTGGATCTGGAGGCTGAAAACTGGGTTCTAATATGGTCAGTAAAAAGTAAAGAAGATGGTTAATTTTAAATTTAGAAAGATAAGACACAACTCGAGGTGAATAAAATTTAAAAAAGCAAAAAACTTTACCATGGAAGTGTGCATACAGAAGACTGAAAAGGAGGAAAATACAAATATATAAATGTGAATGATAAAGTGGAATTATTTTGAAGTATTTTAACACGTGCAAGAGAAAGCAAGCCCTTTTGATTTAAACTCTGTACTTGTTGAGCTGAAGTGAAAACTGTGAGAAAACAAAATTCCCCATCCTTCCAATACGTAGCACATGGGAAATACAGGCAAGAAATTCAAACTGACAACAGTGAGATGCAAATAAAGCTGACAGTTACAAACAGGAATACCGGAAAATTATGCCCAGGAAGGTTAAGGATAAGGCATTTTTTAATATATTAGAAACACTGAAGTCCAACTGTAGCACTGGTTCAATACAGTTGCCAGCACCATAACTACATTTCAGGCAGGAGCTTTACACAGGGCTGTTGTAGTAGCTCTTAAATGTACTTGAGAAAACAGTTGAAGGCACAACTGTAAGTTTGGGTGCCCTTGAGAACTTCTCCTGCAATGCCCCTGACTGCAAGACCTTTCCGCATAGCATGGTTTTAGGGATTTTAATATTGGTAGGAATAGGATGGTTTGATATGTTAGAGAAATTGGAATCAATTTTATCCAACTGAGTATTTTTGAAAACACAGGCTTGCAATAGTACAATAAAATTGCAAAAAATTCCCAACACTATCAAAATTCCACTTAACAAGAAGGATTTTTCATAGCACCTTATCATCCCATTCATTTGTAAAGCAGGCTCCTCATCCTGTGCAGCTTAACCCAGTGCTGTCCTGTCCTGTAAAGTTCTTGTTGTTAAAGACTGAAACTGTTCTGTGGTCTCAATTTCTTTTTTTGCCTTAAAATGAAATTCCTATATTTACTGCCTCTCCCTCTTTCCTTATGCCTATGCACAATTTTAGGTCATAGCATGTGCTTTTGAGAGAATCCTTCCTACAGTTCATGCTGCTTTCTACCTAAAATTGGAAAAATGTAGTATTTTTTCTGTCTTAATTACTGTTACTTATAAAATCTTATTACTACACATGTTGATGGTACCACATCTTTTTAAGAGATCTGCTATGAGCTTTGGACAGCTTTTACCTGGCTGTGTTTTACAAGGCTCAGTGAAAGCTGAATTCATGATAGCGTTGATGCATCATTCAGTGTCCATCCCACGCTTGGAAAGCTCAAAGAACAGTCACAGACTGTGCCTGTTGCTGGTGCCAAAAAACTGCACACTTTTTAATGGACTTTAAATACACCATTGTCAACTGGGGGGATGAACAAAAGTCATTATTGCATTTTTGATGGGTAGGTGCATATTTCATAAGAGTGTACATTTACAGCTTGGTCTCGTTCAAAGCATTACCCCACCAAATCCCATCATTATGACAGATTTGAGGCCTTGAGTTTCTCCAAAAAGAAAAAGAACACAAGAAATTAATGCACTTACTTTTTTTTTAATTATTAAAACGTTAACACCTTGTTCAGCAAGGACTAAGGAGGCTCTGTTTCATTCCAAGCCTTTCTAGACAGGACTCTTCCCAAAAGGCTTTGCCTTTTATCACATGCCATGGGGTGAGGGGAATGTTTCCCTAGCTAAAAACCCGATCTACATTTTCTTTTGCAGTACTTGGCTGCTTGTTGCAAACATGCTGCTCCAAAAACCAAGTTGCATTTACCTTCAGCCTCTTTACTCAAACCTTCTTTTGCTCATGTAGTTGTTTTCTTAAGCAGACCTTACCTAACGTGGTGGCTCTTCCAGGCTTAGCTATCTTGTTCCACAAGAAGCTGAACTGTATTTTCACACAGAGAGCTGGTGGCAGAGGCAGGCTGTGTCGGTGACCAGCCTCCCCGCAGCTCTGCCCACATCTTCCCTGGGCAAAACACATCAGTTGGGTGAAGCAGATGATCAGTCAAATTTCTGTTTAGAAGACGGTGCTTCCTGTCAGCTGAAATATTTGAAACTGTACCTACGTGGTTAACTTTTCACTAATGCATGAAAAGCCTTTGACAAAGAAGTTACTGATTTTATTTGGTTTCCTCTCTGCAGAGTAGAATGAGCACCTACAAAGCTTTTCATAGGTGCAAACCTGAATTTCCTGGCAACGCAAGTATTTGTTAGGTTTCACGTGGTTTTGTGCAGCCAACCTTTTTAACAGTATTGTTAAGAGCAATTAATGAAGAGAAAGTATTCATTTGAATTTCTGAAATGTGTTGGCAATACTATAAGCTGGAAGTTTAAATAAAGCATGTCTGAAAATAACTATGGGTTTGCATTTGAATTGTTTTCTACAGTTCAGTGGAGGAAAATCAATCTTGTATTGAATTATGGATTTTGCAATTAATTTTTTATGAACATTGAATTATGGATTTTGCAATTTCATTTTTATGAACATTCAGAAGAATGTTCATAAATTTTCAGGCACAAATTATTAATTATGGCTAAAGAATTATTTTATGAAATATTTTTATTTTTTTCCCATTCAAAAGTATGGGCAATTTACTAGGTGCAAGAAATTTACCCTTATTTAGAGAATAAGAGGAAAAAAAAAAAGAAGAGCTAAAGCTAGCCAGCCCATCTGCTTTAATCCATCTGGTAAAATACTACTGAATCTGTGAACAAGTGTGGTGATAGCACTGTGAGCATGAGGAAAGAGTTAACAACAAGAAAGAGGGAATGGCAAGTCAGCTTTCCAGATCTACACAAGAGAGAAAAAAGGAAACTGAATGGAACTGCATTTGAATTTTCATGAATTGAAAAGAATTGAAAATGGAATTTCAAAATGAAATTATGTATCAGTGTAACTGAAATTGTTACAGAATTACCTTTATTTAGACATGGAAATGCAACAAAAAAGTATTGTGACAATTACCTTTGTGGGACTACTCCCTTGTTTAATGGTCCTTGTTCATTAGCATTTTCCAAGCCAATGCCCAAGACTTTTATGCAAGCTGATTATTTGATTTAGGCATAGATCCAACGCACTTAAGCACATGCTGTGTTTCAGGACTGCATCTTGCCTCTTTCTTGCAAAGACTATATAAACTAAACCACTCTAGAGGAAACAAATTAAGGATGCGCATCAAGTTATTTGTCAAAGGCAGTATAGATACACAACTGAAACAACGAAATCTTAGTCTGTATTTGGGGTATAGTACCATATACACAGAGTTTTTGACCACACCCAACGAAAGCTAGATGAGCCTAAAAAGACAAGGTGAGAGTCACTAGCCAGGGCAAATTTACATTTCACAGCAGAAATAATAATTCTCATAGAGTAAGCAAATGTCCCGCATGCTGGACTTCATTGTCACAAATAGCATTGAAGCAGAAAGTTTAACAAAATTCAAAATAGGATAGGAGATGCTGAAAAAATATCTAGAGTTACAATAGGAGGGACTGAAGAGAAAGATACCAAAGATGTCTGAGGAGTACATGCTTCTGTGCACAATAGTCAGTCTCTTACTTTTTGCCGCAAAGAACGGCCTCACTGGGTCTGAATTAATATTACTGAACTAGTGTTACAATATCCTGCTGTTCGTATGAAAATGTTAAAAATGCTCCAATAGCCCCCTTAAGAGAGACCACAGTTTTAATTCTGAACCTTACAAAGCCTACAAGGGATATTTATTACTCATCTGCTTCACTCAAATGCCAACTTTAGGCAAGATGACTGGTAATTTACAGAAAGCGTTCAGGCACAACACTATGTGTGTTCCCTGCCAATGAGAAAGTCAATGCCAGCACTTAAATGCATGTTTATAGACCTGAGACATTACAGCATTCCTTTTCATTTAAAAATAAGGGTCATTATATGAGAATGTAATAAATGTCTCTTAACTAACACTTTTTCAGCATCTACTAAAGCCAAGGAAAAAGTCAGAACTTGTGACTTATCTTCATGTAAATCTGAGGTTTTGGATGGTTGTTTAAACCAATCCTGTTAAGCTGTGTACAGCACTGCCTAACACTTCTTTAAAGGTTTATTACCCTATGATGCACGGTAGTGGAAATAATAGCAAATGCATATATGCATCTTTTTAAGCCTGATGTAAACCTGCATATCTCAAGTCATCTCTTAAGTTTCTATTAACAGCGACCCAAACACAAAAAAATCTCTTGACCCTAAGGAACTCAATCTAAGGAAAAGAGGGAAACAAATATTGCAGAAATCACATTACTTAGTTTGAATAAATGCTTTTTTTTTTCCCTCTAAAAAACCAGAGATAAGATTTGTTGTTGTTGTGTTGTTCCCCCTTCATTAGCAGTGGTATCACTGAAAACCACGTGGCACAGCGTCCCACCTCCACTTTTCTGTGTTAATCACTGATAGATCAGCCTCAAAACAGTTGAATGCACAAAGCACTCCCACAAACACCAGAGACGTAATCATCTTCAAAAACCTTTAAAAGTAAAAGTATTTCATGTAACGCCTCTTTTAGTGATCATCAATTCCAGAAAATAAATGTTTTTCATTTTGCTTCTGGAAGTTCTGTTTTGCTCATGCCAGCTTAGTCACTTGGGGAAAAAAAAATCAAACAGTTCAGTGGAACCAGGTTGCCCAGCGAGGTGGTAGAAGCCCCATCCCTGGGAACACTCAAGGCCAGGCTGGACGGGGCTCTGAGCAACCTGATCTAGTTGAAGGTGTCCCTGCTCACCGCAGGGGGGTTGGGCTAGATGACCTTGGATGGTCTCTTCCAGCCCAAGCCATTCTACGATTCTATGGTTTAAAGCTCCTTAACAATGTTTTGTCAGTGAGTTGGCTGTGTCTGTAAGAGGTGCTCTTTTTTTCTTTCTTTCTTTGAAATATCAGTCCCCACATGAAGACCAAACCCGTGTCTGAGGTATATCTAGCTGTCCCAAGTTTCATCAGGTTATGCAGGACATCCTGGGTAGCACCTCTTACTGCAAGCTCACCCCATAGCTGCAAGTCAAGGTGGTTGTTTTACAGATTCCCATTTTTCATCTGCATCGCTGACACTCTTTAGAGTCCTTATCTTTTTCTGCTCTAACTCATTTCCTGTTGTCCCACTTGACCAACTCTTGGTCACCTTCACATTCCATTTAAAAGTGTCATTTTGCTCCTCTTTAAATGTCTCAGCAAAGTTCTTGCTTTACAAGCTGATCCAAACTGCTGTTTAAAGGCCATTCAAAATTTCACCCCCATCTCCCAGTTAACTTACTGTATTTCACTGTACTAAAACCTGCCTTCCAACTTCACTTCACAGCTCAGTTTCTAGCACATACAGTCTCACTTTTATAACTTTTTCTGTGCTATCTTATGTTTCTCCTTTGTCTATTCGAATCAGCTGTAAGCTGAAATCTACTTTTCAGGAGACTGCTTTTGAGGACTAATTAGGCCATCAAGACCTCCTATAGATAACGCCACTGACTTAACCAGTGGGGTTAAGACTACAATATTATTTACTTTAGAGTACGTAACGCAAAATGCTCCATAAAAATCAAAGGTTTTTGGAACAAGCTATCCATGAATATAATTAAACTTCATTTCCAGATATACTCTGTTGATATATGATATGTGATCTTGTGGTAAAGGGAAAAGAATTCTGTCCGGATATTAAAAGCACTAATACACAAAATCCAATATGTAAATCCTAGGAGTCATATTTTGCATTTATAATACAGTGTCTTGGTTTGCATTAGTATCTGTGCTACACATCCACTAAGTATGTATTAGAAACATACAGCAGTGCAGGGATTTTTCCTAAAAAATATGCAGTGGCATTAGATTGAAATACTAATTTCCTAGTTCAAAGAACAATTAAGGAGAGGTATTAGACTTCTTTTTTCATTCTAAAGATGAAAAAATGCTTGTTGCATGGTAGATAAAACCCATGCCATTAGTTTTAAGCAAAGCCCACTTTTTCATGCGACTGCAATTAAGGTACTAAAGATTTGTATTACCTCACAGTCCAGCATTTGGGATATGCTAGGGGTCCTTCTTTCCATGTTATCAAAGTTAATATTATCATCTTTTTCCTGGGAAGACATCTAATGGACAGCCTAAAACTGTGCTGAAAACTGAGACTAGTTTCAGCCGGACAAGTGGCTTTGCAGATTAACATGCAACAGAATATAACACACATGGTGTGTAGTTAGTAAATATTTATTGTCAATGAACTGTGTACTAACAAATTTGTTCTTGGCACAAATACTAGAGACACAGATTTTTTTTCACATTGTTAAATAAAGGAGGTTTAATGAGTTTTGCATTCCTTGCATCTCAAAAAAAAAAAAAGGTATGAAATAAACCAAGAAGAGAGTTCAGTGGAATCTTTAATGTAAACATTTTGAAACAACTTTAAAAGAGCATTTTATTATAACCATTTAAATTAAATTTATAAACATTTCCACCTTTTAAATTCTAATGTCCTGGAATCATTTAAAATGTATCACCAGATATGTATTGTCCCCAAATTCAAACATCCAAGACTTCTATTCCTTTGTTAATTATGAAACAGACACTTTTCAATCCAGTTTGCAATAAAGCCCTAAAGTTTTAGGATCTCCAGTGAGATAAACAGGCTGGTTTCCAGCCATTTTGGGAAGCATCATATAATTTGGTAAATTATTTTGTATTATAAAAGCATACAGAGAAGCCACATCCTAAATGCCACTTCCAAGTGCTATATATATAATATTTGGATAAGTCAAAATCAAATACTGTAATCCTTCGTTTAAGTTTCCTTCCAGAGTTGGGCAGCCTTTAGGATCCAGGCTGATTCCTGCTAGACTGGCTGACTTTTCTCTGGAAAGAAAGACTGTTGCCAGCCAGGGCACAATCAGCACAGTCTTCAAGGGCAGGCAGAAATGTTCCCATTTAGACAGCCTTCAGCAGATTTTCGCAAGATTTTCTCAGAGAAGAGAAAGCAAATTAATATGCATTTTCGTACTGATCTGCAGTGCAATTTGCAGCTGAAGAGCTAATAAAGGGAATCACCAAATTAAATACCTGATCAAAAAAAGATAAAAAAATAAATAGGAATATTTTGCTGTCTGGTTTACATTAATTCTCATCTGTAAAGAAAGAGGAAAATAGATAAGCAAGCAAACAACACTGACAGCTTACAACAGTAATGCAGTATTTTCATTTTCTTAATGTTCATTTGAATTAAATAACTCATCGTATACAGCGTAAGTATTTAAACTTTCACATTTTAGTAATTATTAAGTAGCAATATTATATTAAAGGTTCCACAAAAATTGAGAAATGTTAACAGAAGCTTCAGGCTCACTTCTGTTTGGAAAAGTCATCAGATGGGGTATGTTTCCTTCTGATGACTTTTCCAAATAGAAGTAAATTTGTAAATACTCAGAAGGCGGTTATGGCCTATGTAGCTTGCAGGCTCCGAATTAGAACAGGCTGCAAGACCCTGTGATGCATTAAAAAGCCTTTTATCAGCTACATTTGGCACTGCACAAATGTAACTCACTAAATCTATATGCCTTTAAACTGAAAAACTCAACTGGGATGCCTTTCAAAGGCTAAGGACAGTTTTGCTGAAAAACAGCAAGCTTGGCTAACCTCTCATTATTTTATGCGCATTCTAGATACCACAGCAATTCGCATAGTAAAAACTCATGGATCAATCGATACAAAATTACACACACAAAAAAAGAAAATTTTAAGAGATCATGTGGATGGAGAGGAACACCTCCTTCTGCTAGATTTTTGCAATCTAGTCTTGGTAGATATTTCTCTATATCATTTGAAGGGAAAAACTGTTTTTAAAAACTTTCACGAATTTCTCAAACAGAATGAAGTAAATGACAAACAATCTGAACCATGTGTTAAAATATGACCTGTAGTCCTATCCAGTTGACCAGGGTTTGAAGAACATGTCTGTAGCGGGAATGAGTTACTCTGAAGACTACCTGAATTTACCAGCAATAGGCTAAAAAGACTAAGCAAATTCATTGATGTAAGATTAATAAGATGAGCACTAAGGAGTGGGTTATGCTCCACACAGTAAAAAGTGTGAAGATTTAACTGTGGAAAGGACACAGTCACCACAAGGAATATCGCAAGTTTGGTGGAGGTAGCTCTTAGGTGCCCAGTAAGGGGCTGAGCATCCGTGCTAGTTCTGTGCTGTGGTCACTAAGGAGCTAGATAAAATAAGAAAATATCCAGTAAACAGATACTTAATGAAAATACACTCAAAGTCTTTAGCTTCAGAAATTTCTCTGTAGTCCTAAAAAGGGAACTACTTGGGTGGCAAATTTCACTAAACCCCATAGTTAACATTAAAACAAACCCAAAACACTTTCCTATCATCTTTCATTCCCAAGTTCTGACAGAGCCATGTAACAAGCAACAGGCTGATCCAGTAACTGAGAAGGGGCAGGAGCCCCTAAAGGGCAGCTAAAGTGTGCTTGTGTCCAGCAGCGGGCACACACACATGGGGTCCTGCAAGGCCCCGAGCCCCCAGCTTAGTACAACACCACGTCCCTGTCCCACGCTCCTCGTGCCAAGAGCTGCTGGTGGTCAGGTTGCAAATCGGGCAGCCTCACCGCTGGGACGGAGGTCTTGGAGCAGGAAAGCTCAAAGCTCACAGCTGCGAATGGGGGAGATGTGGGGCTGGATGTGCCTGGTGGGAGAGGGGTGGAGAGGGAAAGACCCCCACTGACCAGCTGTCTTCCCCTTTGTGTGCAAGTCTTTATGTGCAAAAGAGAGAGCCTCATCCCAGCAGGCTTAGGGAATTAAATGCTAGTTAACGTTCAGCGGGACAGCATAGCATTCACAGCTGCAGTGGTGCCGCCAGCCGTAGGAATGTGGCTTGCCACAAATCCCAGCAAGGGTCAGCAGCCTCGTGCAGGGACACATGCCTGGTTTACACTGAGGTAAATGGAATAAATACCACAAATTCTCCCTCTGTGTAGTACCCGGCTACAGGAATTCTCTGCCATTAGATGGGCATTGGCAGCCGCATCGTAGATCTCAGCTCTATAGGGAAAAAAGCCTGTATTCTTGCAAAAGTGCAGACAATATTTAAGAGGCTGTGGTTGTAACCACCCCAGTAGGCTAGCAATTATGATTAATTGCTTTCTAGTTTTCAGAAGTTTAATGCTTCCTGGTGAGGTTTTTGATGCTTTGTTTACATGATGTTTCCCTTCTCAAGAAAGCCTGCTGTTTTATCCTGGTATTTCCATAAGAACCAACAGCACATAATGCATAATCCAATTAATTCCATTTTCACTAATGATAGCCTTCAATATTAACCAGTACCGAGCCCTTTTATTTTATGCAGTCCTGCTGTGCTCTGAAATACGGTATGTACATGTGGAAGAAAAAGCCTAATAAAACAGAGAATGGAATTTCCATAAATGTCTGGCATAATTATGATTTCAAATAAAGCATATGTTGTATTTTAATGGCACTTATTTGACAAATGGATATATAAGGACTTAAAAATTCAAATTTCTGAAAAGGCTTATTGTGGAAGTCTGTCATTAAAATAATAACAGCAGCGAAAGCACAAGTTTTCTCAGGTTCAGAATGCAAGAATCTGAGAGCAAGAGAAGCTTGGGATTTGAACTTTTGTCTAAATAACAGGCTTTGGCCAATTTTTTAATAATGTTTATTCTTATTTTAACTTTTATTCATTTTGAAAATTCATTTTCATTTTTAATTCAACTGTGGAAGAAAACCAAGAGCTGGAACATCACTTTTTCATTAAACCAGAGTTGAGTTCTGGTTTTCTGAAAAGGCTACTTGGAAGTGGTTTTGGAAATTGCTTTCCAAACCGGAAAGTCTTTTCAAAATTTAATTTCAAATTATCAGGTTAAAAAGAGAATAGGTTCAATTAAATATACTTAAACCAAAACAAAACCAAACCCTTTGTTTTGGGGTAAAATAAAATCCATCCAGAATTAATGCTTTTCTTTTCCCTTCTTCCTCCTCCCGTCTCATTTAATGCATGCCGCGTGGGCAACAAGCAGGAGGAGCTAGAAGCCATTTTGCAGGTGGAAAACTATGATATAGTTGCAATCATGGAAACATGGTGGGATGACTCACACAACTGGAGTGCTGCAATGGATGCCTATAAACTCATCAGAAGAGGTAAGCAAGGAAGGAGAGGCGGTGGGGGGGGCCCTGTATGTTGGGGAGTGTTTGGACTGTCTAGAGCTTGACAATGCTGACAAGAGGGTCAAGTGTTTATGGGTAAGAATCAGGGGGAAGGCCAACAAGGCAGATATCATGGTGGGAGTCTGTTACAGACCACCTAACCAGGATGAAGAGACAGATGAAATAAGCACCTGGGAGAAGTCTCACGATCTCTAGCCCTTTTTCTCATGGGGGACTTTAACTTACCAGATGTCTGCTGGAAATACAGTACAGCAGAGAGGAAACAGTCTCGGAGGTTCCTGGAGCGTGTGGAAGATAACTTCTTGACACAGCTGGTGAGGGAGCCAACTAGGGAAGGCGTCCTGCTGGACCTGTTTCTTGCAAACAGAGAAGGACTTGTGGGTGATGTGATGGTTGGAGGCTGTCTTGGGCATAGCGATCATGAAATGATACTGTTTTCAATTCTCAGAGAAGTAAGGAATGGGGTCAGCAGACCTGACACCTTGGACTTCTGGAGGGCAGACTGACCTGTTTAGGGGCCTGGCTGAGAGAGTCCCTTGGGAGGCCGTCCTGGAATTCAAAGGAGTCCGGGAAGGCTGGACATTCTTCAAGAAGGAAATCTTAGAGGTGCAGGAGCAGGCTGTACCCATGTGCCAAAAGATGAGCCAGAAGGGAAGAAGACCGGCCTGGCTGAACAGAGAGCTTTGGCTGGAAATCAGGAAAAAAAGGAGTTTATGACCTTTGGAGAAGGGGCAGGCAACTCAGGAGGACTACAAGGATGTCATGAGGTTATGCAGGGAGAAAATTAGAAGGGCCAAAGCCCATCTAGAACTTAATCTGGCAACTGCTGTAAAAGACAATAAAAAATGTTTCTATAAATACATTAGCAACAAAAGGAGGGCTAAGGAGAATCTCCATCCTTTATTGGATGTGGGGGGAA
>JAVKLA010000027.1:10534685-10552970 GCA_034782735.1 Sagittarius serpentarius
AAGTCCTTGACTGAGTCTAAACAGGACTGAGCAATAGCCGAAAACATCAGGGTGTTATCAACATTCTTCTCATACCAAACTGAAAACACAGCACTGTACCAGCTACTAGGAAGACAATTAACTCTGTCCCAGCCAAAACCAGGACACCTAGATTAAGGATGACTCTGCATTAGGCAGGAACACATGCATTCATTAAACTGTTTCACTGTTGAATTTAAAGAATCTGTTTAAAAATAACTCAAAGGATAACTGCATAATATATATATATCAGATTTACCATTTGTTTGTCTCAAACTGCTCAGATAAAGGAAGTTCAACAATAATTATACTATACTCCATTCAGCTTCACCAGATGGTGATGTTCATGGTTGATTTCAGTTTCCAGATCTGCCAGATAGGTAGCGTTGTATAAAAGGCGTAAGTATAACTGATACATCATCTGCCATGGTTAGGATGTTGTCTCCAGATTAAAAAAGGAGGTCTGAAAGGTTTCTTTCATGTCCTGATATGTAAATCATCAGTAGGAACTTCAGAAATTCTGGAAAGATTGTCAGGTGAAGTTGCCTGCCTAGCTGGATTGTCACTATTGATTAGGATTCAGTTTTGACAGTACTCAATATGGTATTGCATGTATTGTGGGCATTGTGTTGTATTGTATATATACTGTATATATATTGTGTGTATTGTGAACAATGCCTAGGAGCGGAAAGGATATTTTAGAACTCGTACAAGGGAAAAGGAAAAGATCAAGATAAAAAATATCCAATTTTGTCTCCAATATTCTTGGTAGCTCTGCTGACCACTCCTATTCCCACAGTACCAGTCTCCTGTCATACAATACACTAACAAGGCAAAGCAAGGTGTTTATATCTCTGCCTTACTTCTCAAATACACCAGAAAGTATGAGAAAAGCAGTAGATTCAGAGTCACTAATTCATGAAGGAGAGCAAACTCATGACCCCACACATATACAATGCCTACTACAGGTATACGATGCCTACAAGGGTCAATACTGGGTCCCGTACTGTTCAGTGTCCTCATTAATGATCTAGGTGATGCAACAGAGTGCACCCTTACTGAGTTTTCTGATGATACAAAACTCAGTGGAGTCGTTGATGAACCAGAGGGTTGTGCTGCCTTTCAGAGGGACCTCAACAGACTGGAGAAATGGGCTGCCAAGAACCTTATGAAGATCAACAAAGAGTAGTGCAAAGTCCTGCCCCTGGGTAGGAGTAACACCAGACACCAGCACAGGCTGGGAGCCAACAGGCTGGAAAGCAGCTTGGCAGAAAAAGGCCTGGTGGATACCATGTGGAACATAAGCTAGGTATGTGTCCTCGCAGCAGATAGACAGCATCATACAAGGCTGAGAAAGCTCGGACTGTTTAGACTGGGGAAAAGAAGGTTCAGGGAGACCTTAAATTTGCATATAAATACCTGACGGGAGGCAGTAAAGAAGACAGGGCCAGGCTCTTTGCAGTGATGTCCAGTGAAGGGACAAGAGGCAATAGGCACAAACTGAAACAAAAGATATTCTGCTTAAACATAAGGACAAAAAAATTTTGAGGTAAGGATGTGTCATGGTTTAACCCCAGCTGGCAACTCAGCACCACTCAGCCACTCACTCACTTCCCCCCAACTCAGCGGGATGGGGGAGAGAATGGGAAAAAAAAAGTAAAACTTGTGGGTTGAGATAAGAACAGTTTAATACAATGGAAAGGAAGAAATAATAATTATAATGATAATAATAATGATAATAATATGACAATAATAATAATGAAAGAATTGGAATATACAAAACAAGTGATGCACAATGCAGTTGATCACCACTCGCTGACTGATGCCCAGTGAGTTCCCAACTGGCAATCCACACCCCCCAGCCAGCTCTCCCCCAGTTTATATACTGGGCATGATGTCCCATGGTATGGAATACCCCTTTGGCCAGTTTGGTTCAGCTGTCCTGGCTGTGTCCCCTCCTCCCAACTTTCTTGTGCCCCTCCAGCCTTCTTGCTGGCTGGGCAGGAGAAGCTGAAAAGTCCTTGACTTAGTTGTTGCTAAGTAGTGTTTATACTGAAAACATCAGTGTTTTAGCAACATTATTCTCATACTAAATCCAAAACATGACACTATACCAGCTACCAGAAAGAGCATTTACTCTATCCCAGCCAAAACCAGGACAGGATGATCAAACACTGGAACATGTTGCCCATTTTTTGAGATATTCAAAACCCAGTTGAACGCAGTCCTGGGCAGTCTGCTCGAGTTGACCTTATCTGAGCAGGAGGATGGACTAGATGACCTCCAGAAGCACCTTGCAACCTAAGCTGTTCTTTGATTCTGTGATTCTGTGGCTGTGATTCCATACTGGTATGAAAGGGTATGGCCAGTATCTCAAGGTATAGCCTTTTCAAGATTCATTTCTCGGCACATCACATGGAATCATCAACACTTTGGGTTATTTTTGGATCAAACTTTAGCTTCATGTATGTTTATATTTCTGTTATCTGATCAAAGATGACAGTGTAAATGATGCTTGATTATAATTCACAATAGCTGGAGGTTACAAGGTTTCCATTTTACTTCTAGATGCAGCATGTTTGCCTTAAGCATTTAAGGTATTTAATTTTGATAGACTCAAAACTGGGACTAGAAGACAAAAATAGATATGGAGATAGCTGAAAAAACTATCCTGTATTAAAATAACAGGATTAAAAATGAACAACAGAAACAAGATTTCCATTTGTTTTTCAATCCAAACACAATATATCCAAGAATAATAGCTAGTAGCTACAGCATATAATATCTGTAACTGAAAAAAACTTCCTCTAGTAAGAAAATCATGAAAAGTGATTTGGATAGAATTGACAGAATTTTAAGAAATGCTCTCTATAGAGAATATATCTCTATATAGAAATGCCTCTCTATAAATAAAAGTAAAATTCTGGACTTGTTATTAAAAAAATAAATGGTCAGAAATCATAAGCAGGCTTGTTCATAAATATACCTGCACATCACCAAAATTAAAAACTTTTTAAGGTCAATGGTAAAGTGAATCAAAAGTTTTCTTCTGTTTCATAGCAATGAGTCACACCTGTCTTTAATTGTCTTCATAGTGGTTGCATGGAAATAGTACCTTTCATCTAACCATTTATGTTTGGCTGTCTAAGTGATTTCCTGTTATTTAGTCTGCAACCAATGTATTACATGAATTTTATTTCAGACACATCTGCTTTTTCGACATGACGACTGATTAGTTCAAGATTAATTAGCGACATCAAGCAGATGCTAAATTAAATCTGGGCTACACTCGGCTCTATATGCATCACTTACTTTCCACCAAGGCTGGGTCCCAGTGTGAATGGAAGATTTGCTCCTGTGTATCCCTGTAAAAGCAACAGTAAACATTAGCTTGTGCTCTTGTAAGCATTACCTCTCACGCAGGAGTAATCCAATGGATTCAGATTTTTCCCTTCATGTATTTTAGGTCTGGTAGGACTTCTCTGGGTATTTCATACAGAATCTTGTTATTCTTAGTGCCTTAATGTCCTTACATTTGTTAGGACACACAGAAAAGTGTTCAGGAGAAATCAGACTGCACAAAGTCAGACTGAGAGAGAGAGCGAGAAAGAGCAGAGAGAGTTTGCTAACCCTTACTCTGAAGAAGACAAGGGAAAAAAAAGGCAGTATTTCAGTCTGTTACACTCTTAAAAGATACTCTTCTAACACAGGGGCTGACGTTACGAAATTACTAAAGTACACCAGTCAGTTATTTCCTTACTATGTCCACCAGCCTTGGCATCCTACCTTTTTGTTACATATATTTATCTTCTTTATTGCTCTTTTCATTCTATTTCCTCCTTTACCCCTTGCTACTGTATTTCCAAGTGTCATATTTTCTGTCTCTGCATATACATGTATACAGGGTGGGAAAGGAACAAACTTTCCAAAGCATCTAGAAATCTTCCATTTTCCTTGAAAGATAGCATAGGTAGCATGGAAATCTTGGAGGTCAGTAGCTGAACTTCCTGCATCCCTCCTGTTTTCTTCCATATTGTCTCCAAGGAAGAGCTTTGGGAAATCTTCCTTCTCTGGTGGTTGATTCCTTCTGTATTGGGTCTGGCTGAGATGGAGTTAATTCTCCCCATAGCAGCCTTCGTAGTGCTGTGCTCTGTATTGCTAGCTAGAAAAGTGTTGATAACAGACCGGTGTTTTGGCTACTGCTGAGCAGGGCTCCCACAGCATCAGGGCTGTCTCTCCAACATTTCCCCCCACCCCTCACTGCCAGGCTGGGGCTGGGCAAGACCTTGGGAGGGGACTCAGCCAGAACAGCTGACCCAAACTGACCAAAGGGATATTCCGTACCATGGGACGTCAGCTCAGCTATAAAAGCTAAGTAAAGGGAGAAGGAAGGGCGGGGGGCGGTCGTCATTTATGTTTGTCTTCCGGAGAAACCGCTACGAGTACTGAAGCCCTGCTTCCCAGGGAGTGGCCGGACATCGCCTGCTGATGGGAAGGAGAGAATAAAAACCTTTTGTTTTCCTTTGCTGTCGCGCGCAACCTTTGCTTTTGCTTTATTAAACTGTCCTTATCTCGACCCACGAGCCTTTTGTCATACTCTCTCTCCCCTGTCCAGTCAAGGAGGGGGAGCGATAGAGCCGCTTTGGTGGGCACCTGGTACCCGGCCAGGGTCAACCCACCACACCTTCATACAACAAAGGTTTCTTCATAGTGACCTGCCTTCTCTGCCTTCTGGTTACCCCAGGAAAGCTCCAGTGGTCCAACAAGGAAAGAATTACTGCCATACTTTATCAGCATCATCTAAGAAAGGACTCTCCTTTCGTCTGCTAAACCTATTTTTTTTTCTCTTAAAGTTTTCCACTTTTATATTCACAGAAAAAACATCTATAAAAATAAAAAAGCCAGCCCTGTAAATGTTCTTGAGATGTGGCATATTCCTTACATTTGGCAACATATTTTGCTAAGGCAAAACAAAGTTTACAACTTTTGACTAAGTTTATTACATCCTTAAGATACGTAGCTCTAAACATGGCCTGACATCTACCTTATTCTAATTTTAGTATTCATCCTGGGAAAACTTTATGGTTCATTTTATTTGTTCTTTCCACATCCATAAGCATTAAACATCTAAAGAAGCTTTATTAGTAGGAGTTATCCGTTCCCTTTAATAGCTAAGTTATATGCCAATATTCATAAAGTTCTATAAAAAAATACCTACCACATCTTTAAAATTAAGAACTTTTTTTTTTCTAGAACATGGGCATGAGCAATGACACAGAGCAAAATTTTATTTTGGTGATCTTTACTGGTCTTTCTTACAGATCCTTCTCGCCCTCATGTCATGATGAAGAAAAAGTGACAGAAATGCAAAGGAGTAAAAAGCTGCCATAGCTACACTTTGTCCTTTTGGTAAACAAATACACGCAAAAGAAATGCTGTAAGTATCTATCCATAGTCAAAAAAGTTTTGGTCATCTGCTACTTTCCCTATGTTCAAGGACTTTCCAGTGCTAATGAATTTTGTTTACCAGTATCATGGGAAGTGTATATTGTCTCAGATGGTCAATATGACCATGTTCACAGTGTTTCCAAGTACTCCTACACCTGCTCTTTAATGAGATATAACTCACCTCCTGTTTATTTAGACTCTCAACATTTATTCACTGTCTTCTTTCTTATTGAGTCATTTATATTCACAGTGGTGCTTTTTCTTCTTTCTAGCATGTATCACCCTGATGCATTTATTGATCTCCCCTAGCTGCCTTGATTAATATTAACAAATCACTTATTTCCTCACTTCAGCCTTTCTTAATTTTCTTGTCTCTCCCTGATAAGTGTTTAATTGTGGTTAATCCTTCCATTTCTCTGTTATACATTTGTCTTCTTCTTTTCCTCTTCCTTGTTCTGTGTTAATTTGCTTCCCTAATTTACATTTTTTACCACCTCTAAGCTATTATATCTATTTTATTCTTCAAACTTCCCAGGTCTCCCCTCCAGACAAAACTTCATCCTACTGAATACCTGTTGTGTGTTTTTAGGATCCTGCTAACTTCTTTCACCATAGTGGCTACCAATATGGTTAAGCAAGCTTCACTTAAGGGGAATAAAATTCTTATTCCCCTAATTTCTGAGCATTCATTATGTGTTCAGCATGCAAACCTTTTCCCGAAACATAACAGTTAATGCCAGGATCTACTAACGTAAACCAGGACTGATTTTAGATTTCAGTGGCTCTCCTAGATCTCTCCAGTTCTGAAAGTGCAGCAAATCTGCTACAAACTTGCTGTAAACCCTTGAATTTCAGGCAGCTTCTCCCATCATCAGGAAGTCCTTTTGAGTCTCATCACATGGAGATATTCGCACCACAGAGAAGTTGTATTACAAGTACAAGATCTGTTTTAGCTCCTCTAGGTAAGAGCATCTCCCCTTTTTCCCATTTTAAGTACCTTAGAAGTTGTACTGAGTAGAGTTATCCACATGCTTTAGTGTTTGCCACGAACACAGGATAAGTAAATATTAGTAATTCATTTTCACAGTCCAGAAGCAGACAATAGAGTTAGAAAGGTTTTATGAATAGGTTTGCAGAAATAAAAAAAGCTGCAAGCATTCATCAGTCTCAGTGTAAGATCTCTCCCTTCTTGTCATCTAACTACAAGTTCAGCTGTGTGTCTGCTTTTACGTAAACCTTAGGTCTGATACACTAGAAGGGTACTGCAGTTGGAGGACACAGGCAAATTCTAAGCCTAAATTTCTTCCTGGTTTTTTTTCAGATTTGTCCCTTTCCCCAGTATCTGCTTCAAGTTTTCTGAGAACAGAAATCAGTCAGGACTTTTAACTTAGCTTTTTCCTGAGGGAAGCTTCCTTACATACCCATAAATTCAGAAAACATTATTGGCTAAGTGAAGCCATCTATAACCAGATATAAGCAGTTCATCAACCTTCTGAAAGCAAAATGTTCTTTCCTTCCTGGCAGAAGGGAGACTGAGATCTCAGGGCAAGGGCAGGAGATTATACACCAACATATTTATAAATAGTAAATCTATGGTACATACAAATATATATATGAGATTATGTGTGCTGTTTTTAATAGAGCTACGCACAATAGTAATAAAGCACATTTTTGGCTTCATGACTTCCTGACCCTGGTTTGAAGTCTACTATGACAGACACTTCACATTTTCCTACAAACCCGTATCCATTCTGCTTCACTCCGTTGTCTATGGTCAGAGCAGCAAGACTTTTATTATCGTCTTGTTGGATAATCAGATGCTGGAGAAAGAGGGTTTCTCTAACCATCTTCCTTACTAGCTAAGTGTTGGTGTATTTATTCATTCCTGCCTGTTTCTGTCCATTTCCAGGGCCCCAAACCTCTAATGTGTATTTAGAAATCTGCCTTTTCTCTGGTGCCAAGTGCAAGTCATTCATAAGCAGTAGAGAGGAAAATATTTCTCAGCATTCGCTTAGAGAATTAGCCACTGTAAATATTGGTGATGCCAAGAAAACTTGCCAACCAGAGATGAGTGAAACAATTTATATGTAAAATAACCGATAGCAACAACCCATGACAACAGGAGAATTTTCTGCTACTCCAGCTGTCATTCCAAATGGGAATTTTATTTGTTATCTATCCTCCTTATTTTGTAACCTTTCTATTACAATAAGATAACCAAAAGGAGTAACAAGCAGTTACCATTTACTTTACTTGATCCTGAAAATTTGCTCACACTTGCCAGTTTAATCTGCATATAAACTGATGGCCTGGCAAAATTGGCCTTTGAAAAAAGCATATGGTAGAGTTAATCACTGTGAAATTCTTAAGGCTTTGCAAATCATTGGAAAGGCATCCAAGCAAGCTGTTCAGCAACGTTAATCTTTGCAACTATATGTTAGGTACAAGAGATCAAAGTCATGTTTCAATATTTTATATCACCATAAGCTAAAAATCATCTGTCACTGATATTTAAAAAATTATTCTGTATTATTCTGTATTTGACTTATTGTCAAGTTCTTTTATTTGTTATGAATAGTAAATCAGAGCTTATATGTGCAACTGTTTATGCATATTTATTCACAAATAAGTACTTATCTATGCATTATATATAAAACTATTACTGTGAAATTATTGCTTACTGACTCCCGCAGAATTTTTCTGTGGTGCTTAATTTTTCTGTTGATAATTATGGTAAAGGCAAAGTATGTACTTAAGGCCTCTCCCACCACATGTGAACACAAACATGTCTATGTAGAGACTGGACTGAACTACTTCTGTATTTTCTGCAAAAGCACTCATAAAAACCCAAGGCAAACTGTTGTCATGTCTATAGTAAAAAAAGTGTCACGTGAAAGTTTCTTCTAGGATCCTTTTGCTTAGGTTAGTAGCAGATTTTTTAGCCCAACCCCTTGTTTTAATTTTGCCACCATCTAAGAAAGGAATGGTGAATGCTCTCAATTTAAGCAGTAATCATAAAAGCAGAAGGTACAGACATTATCAGTCTATTTTTTAAGGTGGGCTAAATTGTATTGCAACTTCTTAAAAGACTGAGTTACACATGATTGCACAACTCAGAATTCAGACCTACAAGTTCAGCTTTTTCAGTCATCCTTCTCAAGCTTCACTCCATCATCTCACAGAGATGAGATATGAAATCCATGTGCCATCGACATTTTCTCACCTTCTCACAAATCAAATGAGTAGAGTTGGAGAACACAGCTACAAAGTTAACTTCCTCTTCCTCAGGAATTTTCTCCTGGCAACAGAAGCTGGGATTAAGTAAGTAAGTAGAAAAAAGAAAAAAAATCTGTGCAGGTTTTGCCCATTTGATTAAATGACATCCAAAAGCCAAAAATTCATGTGGCAGCAAGATACTGACTAAAATTTTTCAGTGAGTTTCAGATTCTCTCCAGTGAAGGGAAACATACACACTGAATTTGACCAGCTGCCTGACACACAGATACAGCCTTTTTCCCTTAATGTAGCAAAAACATTTCAGTTTCGAGACTTCCAATGATCCCAATGTAGTATTTTTTCTCTGACCAGTGAAAATGAGGCTGGCACCCCGAGTGCCAAAGGATTTTTATGACCTTCCGACTCGCAGGTAGGACATGCCCAGTTTCCCCAAAACATTCCAGCCAGCTCGAATAAAGTTACTTGCTAATTACTGCACAATGTTAATTACAGCTGCTGTTTGTTTCAGAGCCTGTTCCTAGCCTCCCCATTCCATGCCCAGATCAGCATGCCTGAAGAGACAGGCGGGTTATCGCAGTGCTTCTGCTGCAGGTCACGTAGCAGCAGCACACCACCGCATCCTTCCCAACATGTGCCTCCCTTCGCCCCTACTCCATTGCTCAAGCATCATTTGGAGATCAGTATCGAAACAAAAGAACTTGTTCTGAATTAAAGAAGCCTTGAGAAAGTGAAACAAGTCCATCCCATTCAGCTCCCTGCCAACAGAAGCTCAATCCTGTCTTTCTGATATTTGCTTCCAACCCCGCAGAGAACTTTGTATTCATTTACCACAGAACGGGGTTCAGAGAAGAGCTTTACTTTACCACACCAGAAGCAGTCCTCCATCACACACTGTACACTTTCAGTAACCTCAAGGGCTTTCACTTCACTAACAAGGAAAGATCAATGTTGTATCCACAACATTCCTTTTACTTACCACGAAGGAGAATAGATCATGAGTTAATATTATTTAAACCACTGGAATTAAGACATGGCACCTTTCTCAGAGTGCACCATTGGCTATTTTCTCTGACACATGTACCATAGATGATTAGTTGCAATTTATGACTGTTTATACACAGGTATCTGTGTTATATTTCTTTCATCTACCATACCAGCACAGTATATTTGCTGGTACTGTCACTCTTGCAAGTCATTATCACATAGATTTTGGCGCTTCCAGAGTATAACTATTAATAATGACCTTGTACTATGGTAACAGTCAAAATCACATTCAGATCCAATGTTTCCAATGTAATTTCCAAAACTACTGAGCCTCACAACACCGCTGCAAAACAACTGGTTCCCACTCCCTGCTCATCCTTGAGTTCTTCACTGACTTGCAGGGTGGTGCCGTGGCCCCTCTCGTGGCCCACGACGCTGCGCACGCTGGGAGGCTGCTGGGGCTGACCTCATCCATCTCTGGTCATGTTGCATCTGACCTCCACTGGGAGATCTCATGTGGTCAAGGCATTTACCATCGCATAAGCTTCCATGGAGCTGTGTCATATACTAGATGCAAAGTACTTGAAAGAGAAGTGCCTAACAAATTTTGCTAAGAGGACCCATTAGCATCATATGCATACACAGAACAGTACATGGCTAAGTAATGTTAACGCTTCCTGGGCCTCAGCCCAAGAGCAGCAGAATGCAGAAATTGTTCCCTAATTTCTTTGCCTTCTTTTTATTCTTGTTTTCAGAGAAACAGAGGTCTTATGGGCACCTATAACCTATGGGAACCTATGAGGAAAGGCTGATAGAGTCGGGACTGTTTAGTCAGGAGAAGAGAAGGCCCAGAGGGGATCCTATTAATGTGCAGAAATACCTGAAAGGTGGGTGCAAAGAGGACAGAGCCCGGCTCTTTTCGGTGGTGCCCAGCGGCAGGACCAGAGGCAATGGGCACAAACTGAAGCACAGGAGGTTCCCACTGAACATCAGGAAACACTTTCTGACTGTGAGGATGACTGAGCACTGGCGCAGGTTGCTCAGGGAGGTTGTGGAGTCTCCATCCCTGGAGAGAATCAAAAGCCGACTGGACACAGTCCTGGGCAACTGGCACTAGGTGGCCCTGCTTGATTCAGGGTTGGACCAGATGCCCTCCATAAGTCCCTTCCAACCTCAACCCTTCTGTGATTCTGTGAACTGTTAGGGAATTAAGTACAATTTTGTCTAACCCGTTCCCATTCTCCCATTTTCCACTTTAACATTTTCCTTGCTGTATATGAGCCTGCATCTTTCTCAACTCTACGTGAAAGGTTTTAGTTTAGATTTCTTCTGAAACTTCTGAACTCCCCTGTTTGTTTTTACTTTCTAAAGGGAACTGGAAAATATGTACCTCTCACATACCCAGAATTATATTTTCCAGGTTACATATGTTTCCCTATGCCTGCAACTCAGAATATGAAATCTTCAAGCATAAGAGAAGTTACTGCCCAAACCTACAGCCTGGTTAACAAGATTTTAAAAGAAAAAAACTTATTCACATATTCTGAAAAGTCACTATCCAGTTCACTGTTTCAGAATAAGCTCCCAAAACATATTTCAATGCTTTGTCCAGTCCAATGTAATAACTGAAAGTTCCTTCCATTAGTCAGTGAGCTATTCTAGAGTTTGATGGTCCTTTACCATTAAGCATTTTTTCTAGCATTCAGCCTAGATTGCCTTTTCTCTGTTTCTTTCCATCAGTGTTAATTATAAGCCACCAACAGTTTTTCTTCCTTACTGGTCACAGGCACACAGTCATTTAATAACTGTATACTGATTCTGGCTCATTTCCATAAGTTCAGTAACTCTTTGCTCTACCAGAAATCCCACTGACTTCAATGGACTGTAATTGCTGAACCAAATCTTCCATCATGACATTCACTCTTAACGCTGAAAAGCTAAGGAACTGCATTTAGAATGGCTCATTTCGGAAGCAAGTCTGCAGGAATTTTATCTTAGTGTAATTGAATGCAGACCTACCAAGCAGGGAAGAAGAGGAGGAGAAGGTGGACACCTGCAGAAGCGAGAGCTGCAGTGCCCCATTTAGCAACTCCTAAGTAAACAGCTTGATGTTTAGAAGTCCCTGATAAACAGCCGCTGCATACAAGTAAGACCTGGCTGGTCATGGATAGGTAAGACCTGCTGCAATGTGGACTATGTTGCTGTGACTTTCATCATACAATGTATTTGCGCTCCTCGGAGGGAGATTTCCAAACTCATCTCACCAATTTAGATCAAGGATACATTACCCTCCTTACAGTTGCAATGTACAGAATTTTGTCAGAACCTGTCAGAAGTTTTCTTGCAGCTCCATCAGTACATTGTCGTACTGATGTGAGCCTGGCTCAATGACGTATTTAGGCAGGCAGTGCCAGGACCTGCACCACCCAAGGTCCTTCAGCAAGTTATAGAAGAGCTTGTGCAGCCATAACTTACATATCAGAGTCCATAGTCCTCCATATGTGAGGGGGCAATAGCAAAAGGCTCAAGTTTTGCAGTTTAGCTGAGTTTTAGAAATCTTTTTCCATTATATCATTAAAAAATTCAAGTAATAATACTGTACTTGGGACAGCAGATTAGGAATTTTTAATATGACCTTGGTTTTGATCTTGAAATTTGCAAAATTCACTGCACCTCTGCCTTCATGTCTATACAATTTTCTGATGGTCTCATTTATTTGTGTCACAAATTGTTGTGTGTCGAGGGCTGCCTTCTTACTGTGTGCAGGTGCATAGGCCCTGCTGTCTTGTAAGCCCCAGTCTTTGTGGCTGACATTGATATTTAGTGAAGCATGTATTGTATATATTCTATACAAGGTTTTGACTATTAGTCTTCTCTCTGCTCTTATTAGGTAGGAACACAATTCCCATTAAGAAGATGCAACAGCATTGCAGGGAATAGACAGGTGTTTTCTGACTGCTATGGTCTCTTCTTTGGTAGCTGTAGGAAGTGTAAATAAGAGTATAACTGTAAAAACACATTAAATAACCCTTGTATAGACCTGTAAGTTACCAGTGTAATCCAGCAGAAGATCTAGTCAGGCCCATACAGACATTTCTTTCACTCAGATTGTATTTAAGAACCCATGCTTGATCTCCAAGATGCTTTTCTTGATCAGAGTTAAATAGACTTCCATGCACTTGTGGTTTTGCCTCTTATCCTTTCACCTGATATTACACAAAGTGATACTCAATTATCTTTTCTGTAAGAATTAGTTAAGATAAAGATACCTGGCCCATTCACTGGTGCAGCCCAGTATTCCTGTTAGGTTGATTTTTTTTCTTATGACACAGCATTTCTGCTTCATGAGAATCACAGTAGCTTGCAAGACTGTACAAATAACTACATATTTCCTTAGTTTAGTTCTGTGGTTAGTCATAGTTAATCTAAGACCTGACCAGCTAAATTCCTTTTTCTTTCTGCTCTATTGATCACTTGTGTAATATTAATTTAATGCCTGGCCTATTCTATTTACTTGATTTATCTTAATGAATTTTTACTGACATTCATTTGTAAACAGATCCTCATGTTTTCCTCTAATCACATTTCCACAGCTATGTACAAGTTAATTCTCTCCTTCTCAAAAACAGTATATAAAAATAAATGAAAAATATGATTTTACTACCAAAGACTGGACTATTACATTAATAGGTGGTGCTTATTTGCTTAACATCATGGAAGATTATTTATTTTACTTATGAATGAAGACAGAGCCTATGGCACGTTGAAACTACATAATTCTCAGACCAGCGATATAGAGGCTTGTTCACACATTTGTGGAAAAAACACAGATGTAAGAGTGCACAGCAGTTAATATACGATGGTGCTTAAAACAAAAAAATGCACAAACCTAAGTTTAAAGTTTGGGCTCTGTCATCATTTTTCTCTGAAAAAAAAAATTCTTGTTAACAAGTCCACTTTCCTAAAGTCAAATGGAAAATAAAGAGCACAAAATAGTCTAAAATTATATATAATTTCAATATAGTGGTACACTCCATTTGTGGACTATCATAGCTATGAGTTAATATGTCACTGGCAAAACCACAGAAGATATGGTTGTCTTTTTTAATATAAAGGGTTTAAAAATCTCCACCTGTTGCTGTTCTCGTAGGTACAAATATCCTACTGTCTCTCTGCTTTGGATGAACAGTATGGGGAGTGAAAGGGTAGATAGACATTCTATGTGCCTGTTTCTGTTCCGCAGAGACATCTACTGAAGTCCAAACAACAAAACCAGAAGTAACAGCAGCAGATACACACAGCCGAATTAATGTTACAGACCATCTTGTTTCTGTTTACTTCTGAGTTTGTCACATTTGGAGGACTTTGGGGCACCCCTCCCCTTTGTCAAGACCTAGTGCAATGAGAATCCTTAAAGAGAGGCATCACCAGACCTGCAAATTGCGTTGCTGCCTTTTTAGGGATATAAGAAGGCTGAGGTCACGTAACACCACACTTTACAGGTAAAGGTAAGGATACGCCTCTCCTGCCCAACTCCTAGCTATGTTTCTCACAACCTGGATGCTCATAATGTGTGCTTTTGAACACATACTTCTAACACTTCAGGGAATGAAATCCTGCAGGAGCAGAAACATTAGATGCTCAGATCGAAATAGCAGCAATTTTTTCCAACTCCTACAAAAACTTTCAAAGTCAGAGCACCATACTATTTTCTTTTACAGAAGTATCTCAGAAATACTGAAATGTCACTCTTGTCCAATATTCAGTTAAAAGTTTATTTATTTGTATACTGCCCTTGTACTCTTTTACTTTATTGAGACCATTAATATCCAGCCTTAATATTCAATTGAACTGAAAATTTGTTTGCCTTTTCTGAGGCAGTTTCATAGAAGACATACATGCGCTGCTGTGTTTTCTATGTTTGGAGTTTTATTAGTAAAAACATTCGTGTTTTCAATCATGGCTTTTTCTACTCCTCTGGTTTTCTGTGAGAGTTTTGCTGCTGCAAGGGGGAAAAGTATGGACTCGTTTGTCCAGTACTTCTCTCTTAGGCACACACTTACACACACTTACCTCTCCACCCTTGCTAGCTCCAGTTGATAAAAATAAAAAGAAAGTGCTTTATTCCACTTCCATGTACAAAGGGCACTTCAATACAGAGTTCAGGTTTAATGCAGTCAGTGAACATCACAGTTGTACATTGCAGCAGATTCACAATCTGACAGCTAGGTCTGGCAATTTCATAGCCAGCATGCTTGTTCCTGAACCAAGAGCACACAGCACAGGTTAGGACCTCAAGGATCACAGACAGCATTAAGATTTTATTCCAATCTTGTGCTCCCTGAGCCCGGGACTTTAGAGTACCAAGAGTATTATCACAGTTACATCCAGAAATTGCCATATGAGAAGAGAGTCTCACAACAGGGGACTGAGGAAATCATCAGTTTGGATGCCAAATTGAAGAGGTAAAAAAATATTTTAAACAAAATCATAAAATTAAATTTTTAAACCACCTAAGTTGTTTTGTAGAAAATGAAACGCTTCACCTGCTCCATAACAAATTTGTTCTGGCAAAGGCATTGGTTCCAGACACCCTCCGAACTGAGGGCTCAGATGCAGAACTAGAGTTTGAGAGAGGAGGGTCTGAAATCCCCCTCAGGCCAAGTCGGAGTAGGGGCACCCAGTTTTTCCATCAGGCAATAATCTAAAATAAGGAAGAGAGGGAGGAACTCAGGTTCTAATCCATGCTGTCAAATCACATGGGGAAGGTATTCTTTTGTGGGGGAATGGGAAAGGGTGGTAGGTACAGTTTCTGTCTGCAGTTCCATAAATCATACCCAAATTCCTTGCAAATCTTGCCCAAGATGTCCATACTGCTTACTTGGATTTCATTGCAAACTTCTTTTACTTTTCAAGCACGCTAGATATCATCGAGCTGACTGAAGCTGTTTCTTCCAGCAAATTGTCCTCTCCTAATCGCGCTGTACTGCTGACAAGCAGGCTTAGAGTACCCCCAGCAGCATCCTTACTGCTGTAACAGCTCTGCAAACTGGAGAACTGCACTGCCCAAATGCCTGTCATCCAGCACTCTGGTGCTTGGCGGCCCGCTGGAAAGCCGCCACATGGCGAGAAGGAAGCACGTTAAAGAAGGCAAACACAACTCGGAATCTCTCCCCAGGGGGAGGAAGGTTTTGGATCAAAACAGCGTTGACAGAGCATCTGGTAAAATGAGTCACTGCGACTTAGTCAAGGCTTCTAGTCATTTGCTTATGACACATGTTGCAGTCAGGCAGGCCCAAGTCTTGCGAACTTTTTTGCTTTTCCCAAGTATAGGCTGCTCTGGGAGCAAACAACTTTTTTGCCTGTGAGGTTGAAATTGTTAGTTTCTTTTCTTTCACTACAAATTGCAGTACAGGAAAATAAAACCCACCAAGAAATAAAAACAATTTCACTGCTCGGTTTCATGAGCCCATGAAAATAATTTTCAGATCCTCCACCACTAAAAATGAGATGAAAATTAGCTGCAGGGCTGTCTCACTGACAAGAGCCCTACCTCAACTGTCAAAAGTGTTGCTGGTTAAACTTGAAACTGTAAAGCACAGTAATGGTTATTTTTCTGAAAGCAAAAATCTCAGAAAGCAAAACAGAACAGTAACCACAACACACATAAATAAATAACAAAGCAGTTTCCATGTTCAGAAAATCTTTTCAGAAAATCTTTTCAGAAATGCTGGAGGGGAATATGCTGGAGGGGACTGTTGTGGAGGAACACTATTTTGATGCTTCACAATGTTAATCCTGTATCCGTGTTTCCTGTAACCGTGCCAGAGGAAAAACTTGACTCAGAACACAAACCCCAGCACATTTGAAATACAAGGAGATAAAATAGTGGAGCTGCCAACAAAAAAAAAAAAAAAAGTTTTTATGAAAAGAACAAGCTAACATGCTGAAGGAGAAAACCTTTCCTTATGCAACTTCATCAGCATTCATCAACTCATGTCTAGACCATTCCGTACCTGTGCCATCTTTTTCTTCGTTTTAGTCTGCAAAATTACTGATGTGGGAGCCAGTGTGATGGCTAGATACTCTTAAACCCGTGACCTTGTTGCAGGTACACAGAAGCAATCACTGTTGTATTCACGATGAGTACACTCAGTGACAACAGGCAAATCCCACAAAACACAGCAGGCAGCAATAGAAGAATATAAAATCTCCTGAAATTAATGCTTTCACTTCCATTTGTAATCAAAGCTATAAAAGTCATGTGAGCTTAGTCTCCAACAAAATATAGCTATTCCCACAACCAAAGAATGAAGCAAGTTTGTAACTCATGCAGGTTTGCTAAGATCTTACTTAGTCTGAGCTCTGCATGTCGTCAAGATATTCGAGATCAAGCTTACTGGGGAAGGACTTGTTTTCTGAGAATGTCTTCATGTTAATCATGATTTTCCACACAAAATTCAGAAAACTAAAATTGAAGGAAATATATATATTTAAAAAGAAGTACACATTGCTGACCCTTGTTTTTGCAATCCTCTCTGAAAACTGTTATAGAAAGACTGTATCTTCTCATAGCATCTTTACTATCTTGTTGTTGGTGAAGAAGTCTTGTGATGGATCACGAGAGACAGAGGTCAGCTAAAAAGCTTGGACCCCAGAGGAGGAGAACAACTCTAGATCATGAACTTTCTCAAAGCACTATGACTGCATCTGAAACACTGTGTCTGCACATCTGAATTATTTTGGTTTGTGACAAAAATATTTTAATATTTGGCTGAAAACCAAAGTAAATTTCATAGGTTTGCTTTATTAAGGCAAAAACTTCTACATCTTTTCTGAGATCACTTCTGTTCAGATTTCTGAGTAGTTTGTCTATTGTATAACCTTTAGTGATCTTCTAAATAATGCTCAAGTTTTATTTTGAATCTATAAAAAATTTTACATCTGTATCATCTTTTAGTGAGATATTTCAGAGGTTTATTATCTTTTGCATGAAGAATTATTTCTTTTTGTTCTGATTTGGTTCACACTAGGTTTGATTTGATGGCCCCATTCCTGTGTTAAAAAAACCCAGTGAGCAGCCCTTCACATTTTTTTATCCCTCAATAGTAAGCACCTTAAGTTGTCTTCTTTACAAGATAAAAACTCTTAGCTTATTCAGTCTTTCTTTGTGTGGAAGCTATCCCACACCTTTGATCACCTTCGTTCTCTTCACTATACTTTTTCCAAGTTTTACGACATCTTTTTTTGGCAGTGTGGGGCCCAGAATTACACAGTGTTCAAGGACTGCACAACTATGGATTTGTACAGTGGCATAATGATTTTTTTTTTGTACTCTATTGTTTTCCTAACTTTGTTGTTGTAGGTTCTGTGGGATTTTTTCTATTTCTTTTCTCCTGCTACTAAGTACTGAGGTAATGCTGGGCACAAGTACAAACTGGGAGAGGGGTGGCTGGAAAGCAGCCCTGCAGGAAGGGATCTGGGGGTGCTGGTCGACACTAAGCTCAATACGAGCCCGCCATGGGCCCTGGCAGCCAAGAGGGCAAACCTCTGCATCCTGGGCTGCCTCAAACACAGCATGACCAGCTGGTCAAAAGG
>JAVKLA010000027.1:10553388-10570439 GCA_034782735.1 Sagittarius serpentarius
TATTCTATTCTATTCTATTCTATTCTATTCTATTCTATTCTATTCTATTCTATTCTATTCTATTCTATTCTATTCTAATATTCATGAACCCCAAGTCTTACTTAAGAAGTGGAATGGTCAAGCTTATTCTCCACTTTTTTTGTGGACAAAGCTAGGATTATTTTGCCCCCTGCATTTAACTTCATATATGCAAATACAGCTAGTGTTTCTGTGGCTACATCTGAAACTCTCTTACTTTAGAAAAAGGACCAGGTTTCCATCTTGGAGTTCTGAAGCAGATTTAAGCCTTGGGTCAGATTCTGCTACTCTATTATCTCTATTAGCCTGGACTGCACAATAACGGTTGCTATCCAACAGTCAGGTTTTATTACTTTAACACTCACAATAGCTAGGAATAATATTTTAAGCAATGCAATCAAAGAAATTTAATTGAGAGTCCAAATATTAAATCTAAACAATTGAAGATACATCATAAGTTTAATAAGGCCTCAGAGCTGTGGTTACATGTCTGTAATTATATTCGGAATAGAATGGATAGTATTTGTATCATGTATCTCAAACTCATGAAATCTTTGTTCTTTTGAGTTGGTATGCCTAAATGAAGTTAAAAACTATTACATGAAGTGTTATAAAAGACAACAAAAACCATTTTATTTGTTGAAGTATTCACATGAAGAGCAATAAAGGAAAGCCATCAAGTATCACAGGATGTTTGATCACTTACAAAGAAAAATAGAAGACAATAAATCAAATAAAAAAGCCACTCCTTACATGCTGTAGATAGAATTATGAGAAGCTATGCTAGGATTCACCATGCGCAGAGAGAAAGCTGACATGTAATGACACATCTAAAAGGCATCACTGAAAAGCAGCATGGTAAATTATCTTTTATCCCTCTTTCCTGAGAAAAACCTCACAGAGTAATAAATCTAATCCATCTGGGATGATGGTGTTTGAATCAGGAAAGCAGTAAGCCTGTAGGCTGAAATTACCTACAGGATGATATGCAGTGTGATGTTTTCTGCACCAGAGAAATGACACTTCCATCTAATAAGACAGGTATTGGGAAATTCGCAAAATCAGAACTCCATCATTAGTAACCTTAATGAATGCTGTTTTTTTTTTTTTCCCTGAGCTGTAGGTCAAAGTCAAACTGAATTTCCAAACAAATCATTTCTAGTGAGTCAGTATCTAAGGAAGAACCATGCTGCCAAGGCAGCAGAACACAATAGAGGTAATTAGTCTTCACAAGCAGGTATCCCAGTAACTCTTGGCATTATTCAAGGAAGTGAACAATTAGATATGTATGACCTGATATGAGTACACTTATGTCACAGCTTTCCACTTGAAGTTAAAGACACTCCTCTGATGAAGAAATCCTATCCATCTTGCAGAATACTTTTCTAAGTAATATAATTCAGGGTGAACAGCCCTGGCCACAGACATGTTTTCCTTATTTATAAAGGCCATTATCTGTTGTATAAGAGGAGGGAGAATGCCATCCTGCCCTTTCTCCCTTTACACGCTTCTCAGACCCTGTTACCTGGTCTTTATTCAAAAAGCTGTAACAACCAGGCTCCTCGGCGGAGGTATTTATCTGCACTACACTCTGCAAGGAAGGCATATTTTTATAAGCTCCAAAGTCATGTTTGCAGATGGCATACCAATAACCTTGCAAGTTTGTCAGCCCTGTCGACTTGTACCATCAACATAAAAAAGTGAAGCTAAAGAGTAGGCTTTAAGGAAGGAAACTCAAGAACTGTTTACTTGCCTTTAAAAATCAGAGAAGCTGGAGGTGTTAGGACTTGCTAAGAGAATCATGTTCTAGATGATGTCTTACAGAAATACTGCGTATAAAAAAAGATTTCTTTACATTTGCTTCAAAACACAGTGCCGAAATTCAGCTTTCAAATTGACAGCTGTTGTAATAGATACCACCTCACTACCTCTTCAAAAAAAAGGTCCAAGCAATGAGTATTTGAGATCAAGTATGTTCAGAAGCTTGATTCATGTTTGTAAGTTCAAAACCAACATAGAATTACTTCAGTGTGCCATAGCTACGACAAGAATTTGATAGCTTCACAACAGGCTTAGAAGACAAAAAAAAATTATATATGCAACTGAGAGAGTCAGATTGTCAGAAAAGAGGTGGGCTGAATTTAACAACTACAGCTGAACTAAGACATAAGAAACATGCTTAGAGTTATGAAACATCTCCAAAGATTTTTGTTATCACATAGTCAGAGGGAACTTGGCATAGACTTTCCATTTAAAACTTCAAATCATATAAATTTTTATCCTGTTATATGCTTATTTTCATATCTCATACTACTTTCAGTAGCCAACCTGACTGTGTAGTCTTTGATCAAACTTCTTAATTCCTCTGGAAATCAATGTCTTTAGAAATGAATTTGCATTTCAAAGCAGACACATGGAAAAATGTTAAATCTTCCTTCTGGCACTTTATTTGACAAATATTAAAGAATATCACAACTTTTTTCATGCCTTCTCAACTTTGCTCCGTAAAAGCAAGCTGTGCTAGACTGCCATATTATAGATAGTGCCTTTAAAAGTGATCTACAGTAATAAACATAAAAATACAATTAGGATAAAATATTTGAACATATTCTTGCAGCTAACAATGACAAACCGCAATACCTCTCTCCTCTGTCTTGTAGACATCTATATCTCCCCCACACTTGTATCTGAAAATTCTTTCCTTCAGGTTTAATCTATGTTACGCATCCTTTAAACTCAAACTTTTAACCTTGATTCAGTTTTTAGAAGTATAAAATAAATTTTGTCCCTTCAGAATTATTCAGATATAGAGAGGGCAGTTCATCTATGGACAGATGAATCTCCCATCGTAATTTCTGAACATGTTGTCTCCCATCAAGCAGGCTTCTTAATGATCTCTCCGGTTTTTGATTGATTACAGTGTTATGCCACTGTTTCAAAAGTAATTCTTTCCTCTGTCAATATTTGCCTGTGTCACCATTCAAGTTTTCCAGAACTTATTCAATATCTTAGCTTTTCAACGAACAGAGCAGAATGTTTACTAGCTCAAAATCTTTGGCATAGGTTACTAATCAAAATAAATATATGTTAAAAAATTAAACAGTAATATTTCCCCTTTGTGCCAAAATGGATGCAAGACTTCTCTCGTTTAAGCTTTTTCAAAGGGTTATGTGCATTTTCAGAGTTCCAACAAGCTGCAGTGACTTAATAGTAAGAACAGGAGCCAACTGGAAAACCATGTCCTTCTTTTCAATGGAAAATGTTTATTTTATTTGCTTTCTGAAGGAAACCCCATATTTTGCATAAAGGACAGATTTCACAAAGGAAAAGGAAGATGATGATATGTGGAAGAAATGAAAAATATGTAGGCAACCAGCAAAGGTATAGATTGACAGTGATGGTGATGAAAACTGAATTATTTGGTGGGATGGAAGAAAACACTGAAAGGGGAAACATTTGCCTGAAGAGACTTCTCTACTGGAACTCCTGAGTGATGGGGGTTGGGATGGATCTTAGTATTTTCATCTATATTTTTTGTACAAAACTTATACCAGATTATTTGATGTCAGTGATATTTGCTGATAGTCCTATGCTAGGAGCACTGTCAATACAGAAGAAAATGGAAATATTCTGTAGGAATATGAAAGGCACTTGATGCTTAATTACATATTTGTGCTGCTATAAATGCCCACTAGTTTGAGGTAACTGAGAAAGAGAATGACCTGGGAATGGCAGGTAATCTTCAACCACAAGCCAGTAATATAATCAACCTGTGAAAAAAGACAGACGTTGTCCCAAGTTGCTCCCACAGAATCAGAGAGACATTATGTCCAATATATGATGTACATTTGAGTGACTATATGCAATAAGATCATAGAAATCAAAAAATGGTTAATTGAAATTGGGAGAGATGAAGAAGTACAGTGGTACCTATTAAAAGCCACAAAAACTCTCATAACTTGTGTGGCGAATTGAAGACAACTAAGAACTAATGTTTCCATAGTACTGCTCCTCATGCAGCTGCTTGGTGGTCTACAGTACAGTTCTCATTGACTTCGGTTGTAACTATTACTGCTCATCACTCCTGTCAAATAGGTATCCGGTTTTCAAATGGGTCTCTGTAACATGCAGACCAAATGGTTAGGTACCATTGTTCACTTTATTACACTAGAGAAAGGAAGGACATGTAGAGTGAGGAGCTCGCATATGTGAAAATACGATTTCCAAAACTCAAGAAAATTAATTTTTCCAGTGTGTCAATATTCCCTCTGAAAATGATTACAAATTGACTGAAAAGATAACCAGCCTAAATCCTTCTATCTCCTTCCAGAAAAGTTTGAAAGCACATGTTTTTGGGGGAAAAATGCCAGTTACAGTTCAGGACATCACTGAGCAGGATCAAGCTGAAAAAGAAAAAAGAGCCACAAGCAAGTCAAAGCTGGATTTTTCTGGGGGGTTTGTTTGTTTATTTGTTGGGGGTGTGTGTTTTGTTACTGTTGTTTGAAAGCAGACATTTTTTAGGAGAAATGAAGTAAAAGTTTTCAACAGGCAGCGAAGAAACCATTTCCTAAGATCAGTTATTATACAGAACATTACATCTTGGGATTTTATTGTTGCCTATAGTATTGCAAAATTACATTCCCTGGCACATATTAACTTATCGTGAGTTGTATGAGAAAAGAAAACTAAGGTACTGCATGTTTTTTGAGTAATGGTATTTTATAGAAATTTGTTGCCTTTGGGAAACATGGGTTGTTTCAGAAATTTCATTTAATATTCCGTAGCATCAGGAGGGGTACAGAACCTTTGAGGCAGGGACCGATCTGAGCTATTGCTCAGAGCTACACTGTGAAATCAAGAAACTAGATTTCACTGAGCCATTGTAATAAAAACTTCCCTGATATCATCTATTCCGATATACACTGTGAAAAGATTCTCCCCTTGAGCTTAATTTCTTTTTGAATTATCTACCTATAAAAGTAACAATAGGCCTTTAGGTTCTGTGATTACTACATTTATTCAACCATTCCTACTTGACAACATGTTGGGTTTGAATAGGCAATAGCTATTGTCTTCTTGTGAATTGGAGCTTGATTAAATGAACACTAATGACCCATTGACTGTTATTTGGCCTCAGAGCATAAAAACTTCATGACTAGCAATGCTATAGAAAAAGAAAGAAAAAACTAGCCACAGTTTTACAAAACAAAAGCTCTTCAGGAGCTTGAAGCTGAACATTACATTTAGAAGTGACACTGGGTGTTTAGTCCCATATAACTTTCCATATAGAGGAGCGAACAGAAATGTTGACAATCACGTCAAAGTAAATGCAGCAACTTTCCCTGAAGCAATTCCTGTATATTCCCACCACTTTAAAATAAGCAAAGAAAACTCATTAAGGCAAAATTACTTTGATTTTACAGATTTGATTCTTCTGTTTTAGAAGAATACCATGGGGAACTATTTTTGCAACAAACTTGAACTTGGCAATTTGGCCACTTCTGACATAAAGTCTGGACATCTAATGTCATCCCAGAATCAATGGGATGTGTCTCAGGTATCAAAGAGGATATGAGACAATCCTTTCTCCAGTTGTTACACGCTAGCCTAGTTTATATTCTTGGGCTGATTTTCTTCACTGCTGTCCTTTCTCCATAATCACTTTAAAATCTGTGCCTCTGATAAATGTTAAGTGTCAGCTCAGTCAAATCCTCAGTTTTCTCTGGTTTCTCTGTAGTGCTTGCAGCCCCAGGTTTACCTCAGTCTTAAACATAGTCCTGTGGGTCATGTGATCATGTATTGAAGGAAAAAAAGTGTCATTAAAGCTTTAGTGGCAGATCTTAGCTTTGAAGGCATTTTTCTGAAACTACAAATAATTCCAAATAGGCCTGTCTACAAATTGCTTATTGATTTCTGTAATTCTTAAGTGCAATTTTTCAGCCAGTTTGACTGTATGAACTTATTTCTAAGGAATCTAAACCTATATTCAAGCTCCGAGACAAAACAAATAAGTCTTGCATCTCACGTCTTCTGTGTTTGTGTGGCTAGAGACAGCCTTTCCAAAATATTTTCTTTTACCATCATCTGATCAACGGAATCCAAGGCAGTAAGTAAAATTTATAGTTATTAGATGATCTGAACCCACTTCAAACTAGTTTTTCACCTGTATGAAACTAGAACAGGTGTTCAGACCTCACTCTGTAGTATCTCACTGTAACCAAAGCAGCATTCAAGTGTAATTTTGTCATCTTCTGGTCACCCAGAAAGACTAGAGGATCTTCAGTCACCATTATGGGAGTTACGGGACATCTCCTCACTGGAGAAGTTAGAGAAGAAAGGAGATTTTTTTATATTGAGTTGGAGCAGGCAGTGGGGGACCCTGGGACAGAGGAGTCATGTCTCAAAGCTTGTTGAGAAAAGAGCAAACTATCAAAGAATCTGGAACGCTTTGCTAGTTTATGCTCGACAGTAGCAAAGTGTTAGAGAGGTATTTACACTCCTAGCTGTAATCTATTTTAGATTCATCCCACCGACCATTTAGTCCAGCCTTGTTACAGGACCAGATATGTCAACAGAAAGCGTAACACACTGCAACAGGGACACCGTATAATCTGAAAGTTTTTAAGGTGAGTTAGTATTCCTTTAACAATTGTGCCAACAATATTAAGCCTGCTGCAGATTTGTTCATCTCAGCTTCCTGCAGTAATAAATTCCAAAGAAAGCAATTCCTTTTAACAGCTGGAAATTCACTACATTTCTAATGTCACTTGTGTCCCTTTTACATCTGTGGTATTGCTTTCTGAAAACAAATAAAATTGTTGGGTTGTAGCTTTCAAGTTTAAATTGATTCATTACCATTACGCTATTCCCACCATCACCAGGATGCTTTGACTAAGGACATTAGAAGAAAAACTAGAGCAGACAGCAGGAGAGACTTGCAGTTCTAAACATTTGTAATACACACGGTTAAATAGTTTGGAGAGATATTACAGAAGAAGATGCTGTTGTGAGAAACTGGGATCTTCCGAAAGGGATGGCTGTTATGTTGACACCGTCTCACTATCTCTGCGGGGAAGGTTAAGGAGACAGAGAATTCTGAAAAGAAAAAGGTTTTCAAGAAAAGTCAACAATAATGTGGTTAAAAACTGTATTTAGTGATTATGACTGCTAGCATCAAGAAGTCATATTAGTTCTGTACACTAGTAGGAAAAATAGCCTTGCTTTTTGATAACGACACATAGCAAAGAGATACTGAAAGGTAATAAATAGCTTAGTTGTCTGAGATCCACTCAAAACTAGATTATATCTTTTGTTTCCTTTCTGCAGCTAGGTACCTCTGCCTAAGAGAAAGAATTGGCCCTTCAGGTATCAGGTAACGTGTAGTTGAGGGCTGAGGTAGAAGAATGCACGGTTATTTAATTACGTCGTAAGTAATATGGAATGGAAAATGAGTAGCAAAGTGAACCAGTGCAGGGTAACACTACAGGCAAACCTGGAAAATTTATATACGATCCACAGGCTGTGACATGGTTAATCTCATACTGAATACATCGCACTTTTAGACAATATTTACTCCTTCATGGAATCACTGCATTTTCTTATTTTTCCCTATATGTCAGAGATATTATTAAACTTTAACCCACACAGCTGACATAAAACATATGCATGTTAATAACAGCTGTGAGCAACAATGAGACTACAAGGCTAATGCAAATAAATACTAAACAAAATTTTTCACAGGATTCCTTTAAATTTTAGATTAAACTTTAAACTTTAGTTGCATATTAAAACCGTAATGCAAAGGCATCATAAGGGCAAAGGTTCCTTCAAGCAATTTACTGACCTCATAATGGAGAATATTTACACTACACCTATAAAAGAGTTCTGCATGTTTTATACGCTGTGTTTAAAACTACGATCCCTGTGTTAACTCCCAAGACATCTCATACAAAATGTTAGCTGCAGAAGACCTGACATTTTTAGTCAAAAGCTCCTCTGCCGTGCAATGAGGAACTAATTACACACAACACTGCAAACACTTCCATCAGGTTCAGTGCTGGTGGTGTCATGATAGGGGACTATGCAGTCGCACTGTCATTGCTCCATCATATTACTCAGTACACATCGCTGTGTGGTACTATGGAGTGAATACTTGCTCTAGTAGCCCTACCTTGACAAAATTACCCTGGAACAAGCCCTCAGGAATTGAAGCACAGATCACAGATGATGTTAAATCAGAATTTTTCTTTTTCTTTCAAATTATACTCCTCCCTGAACAATAAATATAGAAGTTGAAAAGCACAGCAGTAAGCATACAGCAAGAATACCTCTTGCAAGGGGGAGGCAGTTCCATCAAAACATTCTGTTTGCCTTTTCCCCATTGTCTGAATTAATGCATGAAGACAGTCACATCAATTTATGGCAATGAACAAAGCACCAAAAGAAGAAAAATTAACTTTTGTTAGTAAGATATTAAACTATTGGTTTCTGATGTAATTCCTTATGGGAAACATACCATACTTTGAGTTCTTTTTCTGTCCTCTCTTTCCTTTCCTTGTCTCTTAGAAATGAAGAAACAGTGGTTCTGGGTAAGTGGCTTATGCCTCAGGAACATGTCCCACACATTGCATCTTTCCCTGCCAGGCACTATTTATCTGTGTTTGTACCCTGTATTGTAGATCACTCTGTAAGCTTTCTGGGGTGGCGACTGTCTTTATATTTGTACAGCATCTGGAAGAAACAGTCCCCTAGGTTATGCCTACTGACAAGTATAACAGGAAGGGGCCTTAATGTCATCTTGCTACCTCCCCTTGGATAAAACAATCTTGAGACAAGGAGATCAGCCAGGAAATTGTAGATTTGTAGATTCAGGCCTGTAAAATGTTTTAGAGACACCCATAAAGACTATGGCTTTCTCTTTGGGTCATTTCTTAACTCTGCTTGATTCACTTCTTCAAACTTGTTATCATGACTAAAACTACAATGTCCATCTATTACGTTTTGCAGTGTGGTTCTTGTTAGCATTTCTGTCCGTGAGCCCACGAGTAACACTTGGAAAACATTTTGCAACATAAACTGGCAAGCTGAATTCAAATTCTTAACCCCATTTCCTAATAATTTACACCATTCTCCACATATGGAGTCCTAATTTGTATTTCTGGCTGCCACTATGTGTTTACTACATTTACTGAGCACTTAGATCAGGAACTGGGAAGAGGATGCAGACAGTCTCACATAGCATAGTCCAGATGGGTGGAAAATTGTAATCACAGTGTACTTTAGGATTGGGGAAACAGGACCGTATTTGCGCTACGAGTCTCGCAGGGAGTTTCAACAGCTCTGAATTTGGCACAAAGCTAGTAACTCGGTTCATTATCTTCACATTATATAGCTTTATTGCCTTTTTGTCTAGCAGCTAACGTAGAAGCAAAATATTCTGTGAAGTCTACCATGCCCTTTCACTTGCCTCTGTTTGTAGCACACACCTTATCCACTCTATGGACATATAAAAATATTTCACACAGCAGTGATGGCTCCTAGGTAGAATTATCTATTCCATTTAAATTCTGAAAACCAGTAATCTTTAAAGGCCTAAGCCAAAGCAATGCATTGTTGGAGTGGGGTTATATCACTGGGAGAAATCAATGTCACATCATATTAACACAGTACAATTTTCCTAATGGAAAAAAAAGCTGCATAGTTATGTTACTCAAATAGATATTGTTTCCAGCAATAAAACCATTCAGCAGAAATGCAAAACCTCACAACTGAGGATATGGGTCGCTTAAAATTAAGTTTCCCTTTCCAAAGAGGTACTCACAAAGCCTGATTCGTATATACCTGAGCTAAGCAATAAACTTCTCTTTCAGTGATTCACTTGTATTTCTCCTTTCTGTCATTTTCCTGAAATTGGTAACCACAAATACATTTGAAGACCTTGCAAAATTTTACTGAAACTGGCCAGTACAGTAAAAATGTATGAAAAAGGAAGCTGTGTTCTGACAGCTGAAACCTGGGTGCTCCCATGGATGAGAGATTTGCACCTTTTTTCAGTGAAGATGTAGGACCTTTGGGAACAGCAGGAGTCGTTGGACATCCTGAACATTTACAGGAAACAACACATAGCTGAAGTAATTTTTCTTAATTAAATTTTACAGAACTGAAAATTGCTGCCTTGGGTATAGGAACAACCTGTGATTACCCAATGTCTGTTAGCAACCTTTTCTTCCTCGGTTACATAATCTCTCTCATGCCTGGTCTCAGCAGAGTACTTGAGTAAGACTATTTTACAGATTACTTTTACGTAAGCCACTCTTAGCAGAATACTCTATAAAAATCAAGTCCCTGGCACATTTCCAGTAAAGGCTGAGCTCACTATAGGAGCTGCTTTTGAGATTTTTAATCTGAATTTCGATTCTTTGTAACCAAATATCAAGACGCTCATTAGCTCCACTGAATGTTATTTGCTCTTCTACAGGAATGAATATAAAAAGACTTGCAAAACTCCCCCACTGTTTGCTGAAGGGCAATGCAGAATATTGTCCGCAGGATTCCTGAAACCTGTGGACAAGAGAGAGAAGATTTGGCAGATTCTGTCATTGTGACAGCTCCTCAAAAGCAAAAAAAGGCAGCTGAGATGAGAGTAAAGCTCACAGATGAGGAACGATTGAATAAGCTAGTCCCACCAAAGTTGCAAATGAGACAAATTAAAACCTTATATTATCTTTATGCTACATTCTTCCCGCAAAGTGAATCTTGTGTTTGTGCTATTTGCAGCTGCTCTCTGATCTTAAGGGGAATCTCACAAACAAGGCTGGTTTGTGCACAAAGAATGCTGGTTTGCCGAAATGGCAACTAAAGAAGAGAGCAATAAAAACAGAATATGGAAGTTGAAGTTTTAAACTTGTGTTTAAGTGTAAAGCCATACTTTTGCTTTAAATAGAAAGTGTCAAATATGAGCCCCCATTGCCCTAATGGTTGCTTCTTTAATGAGTTGATCAATTCCAATTCACATTTAAATCAATTAGGAGACTTAACGTCATGACAACTGTATAGAAGCCCAGAAGAAACACCAACAAAAATAAACCCCAGTTTTGTTACATTATGTGAAATAGCATTTTGTTACAAGTGCATTATAGTAATTATTTTAACACTTGATGCTCTATTTGACATACATATACAAACAAGTAAATTTAAAAGCATTTTACAAGAAAATATTTTCTTCCCGTACTCAAATGAAATTATTTTGAGTTGAAAATGCTCCTGAAATTCTGAATTATTTCTATCATATATGAAGAATATGGATTAATAGCATAATTATATCTTGCCACAAATCTTCTAAACCCAGCTATGACATTTACCTAAAGTACAAGACAAAATTAATTTTCCGTATTAAAACTAAGTGAAAAAACTTTCAGGCATAAAATGGTGAATTCCAGATATTTCTACAAAATAATTGCCAAGTCCTGTTACACCAGGAGCTATTACTACAAGCAACTTCAGCATGATTCGCTTCCAGTCGATTTCTGCTATCTTTGCACTATTTAAGCACCAGAAGGATCTTAAAGCAGCCATAATGGAATAACACTAGACTAACTTGAAATCTAACAGACTGCTTGTTTCTGCAGATCTTCAATATCTGTCTTTCTTCCCCCTTTTATTGACTTTTTCTCCTCTGTGTGTGAAGAAAAATATAAAATATGGTGAGAAAGAGTAAAACCAGTCTTCTCTTGATCCCTGTTCTAAGAGTCCCACTATTGATGTAACAGAGCAGCCCATAGTTTGCTGTAATTTATTCTTTCAGGGATATCCAAGAGCTGACTTAAGAGTTACCTTCCACACATGTTACCTTCGAGTGCCCAGTGTACATTTCCACTGTAGATGAGAACCTGGTCCCAGCTCTTCAGCCACCCTCCCCAGATTGCATTCTCTCAATTGCTAGGCTCCTACTTTCCACTAAGTACTTGCCATCTCCATTAAAACTGCCATGGCGAAAGTATGCAGCATTCAACAAAGTAGGCGCAGATCTGTCCCTGATCTAATCACAACAAATTACAGCAGTAGCTTGTTTGCTGGAGGAGGCAGTGATTCCATGGGGCATGCTCACGTCTGAAATGACGGAAACAGCTGTCAGAAGCATTGCAACCAACTGAAGTAAGCTTGATAGGTAACCTAAAGAAAATTATTTCTTCCTAGTAGTATGACAAAAAAATGTTACATCATTCCATTGGTAAAAAACTTTGCAATGAATGGTATGTGACTGAGGCAGTACAGAACCTGAAGCTCAGATGACTGATCCAAACGTTAGTTTGAAGTCTTAGGTGACCTACTGCATTTCAATGGAGGATGGAAACCCTGGCTGTTCATAGTTAATAGTGGCCTGTACTTGTCATCCCTTCGTTCTGAAGGCAAAATGTCCTTTCCCTCTTAGTAGAAGTGACAATATGAAAGTTACATTAATACGACCTCTGTTGCATACATTTTGGGGTTAAACCTCAAACTTTAGCTTGGACAGGCCACCTTGTAAGTGATGAACACACTGACACTCACTTCCAGTCATGTTCTGAATGGTGGTTTAATTGCATTTCGTTAGACTTAGTACTTAAATCAAAACCACTAGGATTTGAGAAAATTTATTGAATGATCTAGTTTCTGTGCAGGGATGCTGTAAGATAGAAATTATTTTAATTATTATCTGCAATAAAGGCAAAAGTGTGAGTGAACAGACAAGGTTAGAAACACAACTATAAGGATATCTTCAAACTATTTATTTTTTTCTTTTTTTTCTAGTAAATGCTTTGGACAAAGAAAAGATGCTTAAATTTGTTATTTTCTGGGGCTGAAACCATCTCTGCTTCTGGACATAGTACAGACTAAATGAGAGCTTCATTGTTTTGCTTAGGTGACAGAGTATTACTGTAACAAATGTAAAAACTGTCTGAAAATGTCTGAAGATGACATAGGCTGATCAAGCTGTAGCATATGTCTTTTTTTCCTGTCTGTAACAAAGTACGTTAAATGTCAGTGAAGGAGAGAAAAGGTGGAGAGCATTGTTCAAAGTGGGGAAATACATCACCTCTCCTAAAAAATGGTGTGTATCTCTAAATCCTTCTGCATTTCTATTTCTAATGGCCATATATGTCCTTATCTGGTTCCTTACCTGTATGTTGTCACAGAATTGCAGAATGCAATGGCTTCTTTTCTGCCGAGTTTCTTTTTAAGCCATATCTTCTGCTCACACTCCAAGGAAAAGCTCTCAAAGCCTCCCTTCAGAAAGATTAGGCACAGTCTTTTGGGCACTCCAGGTTTTTTTTTCCATGCCTCCCTCATCTGAAGACTCTTCTGAACTCCCTCCCTTCAAATGTGTTTGATTCAGCCTTCAAAAATATCATTACCCTTACTTCTTCTGGAAATTATCCTTCTCACTTAATACAGGCCTTCTCTGAAGCTCAGACCCACAACTGATTGCCTAACGGCTGGCTTATGTGACAGGAAAATGAAAAGCTCGCATTTTTTCTGAACCGTGTGCCTTCTGGGTCAGGGGGAAGGAAAAAGAGAGGGTCGAACTCAATAATGAATAGTTTTGTAATTTGTTCAGATGCAAGGAAATTCTCTCCCAGCACCAGGAGCGGAACTCAGAAGCTATCTTCTAATCAGTGTCAGCAAGCTGGGCCTAATTATTCTGCCTCTATTAATTAATTGCTATTGGTACTCTGGCATTGTTGCTGGGGCACCTGCAGCTCAAGAGGCTGAACTATAAGACTGGCTATTTCAAAAGCAACGTTATGGGCCTGAGACTTTACAAAAACTCGGGCTAGAATCCTGATGTTAGCTTAGCCTGGCTCTCCAGGGTTGCCTTTCTGTTCGTCTCCTCACAGGGCAGAGGTGGCCATATGTACATTGGGATGGCGATGGCAGGAGGCACCCAGGGCGCCTCTCTACCCTGATGTTCTGCAGTAAGGGGAGGTGGAGAAGGAGCACGGTCTGATACAAACAACTCTCCGGGGGAGTTCTCTGGAGCATCAAAGCACGTGATAAGGCAACTTACCCAAAGCCCCCTGCAACTGTGGCAACCAGACCTGTCTAAAGTCATCCCTAAGCAAATTTTGAAATGCCAGTTACAAAACCAGTCTCCTCCAAACCACCCTCCAAAGAGATTTGCTCTTTTTCCAACCCACCCAGCCAGTTTGTATCAAATTTTATCGTTAGTAAACAAAGGCTACGTTACCTCAGCAAGTAGCATGGCCCAGGAGGAGTGCATCTGTGCCCAGATCTTCTGCCCAAACTGTGTGTGAGGTCTTTCATAGTTCTAGCTCTAGTGCTCTGGATCACCTTTAGGAATTGGACGGCATTGAGTGTGCTTCTGGAGTGAAGCACATTAGTTCCTTTAGTAAAATCTTTCAAATTACTCAAACAGCTTCAAGTTCTCTTTGGCACATACAAGCTGTATCACCTGATCAGCCTTTCTTTCTCTGGTTATAGCTCTGTGAAGGTAATAAAGAACTTATGTATAGTCCCTCACAGCCTTTGAACTGGTACAGTATACCATTCACCTTTTTGTGCCATCTGACACAACCTTCTCATTCATTCTCAAAAACAACTTCCCAACAAATTAGTTTTGAATCTTCTTTGGAAGAAGATCCCTTTGCCACACTTCAAAGCTCCACTCAGCCTGGAGATCCACACTGCAGTTTCCTTCAGGCTTGGTTTGACTCCAGCCTGAATGCAGCTAAGGCAGAGGAAGAGGCTCACAGCGATAAAGAAACAGACCTTGCAAATCTCCAAGGTTCCTTTTGGCATTTCACTTATCTCAGGAATGAGGGTTTTACATGAGTGATGAGCTTACTCAGCAGCTGCTCTAGTGATTTCATTTCTGACACATTCAAGCATACGCAAAATGTAATAGTCCTGCTAGGTGGATTCCTTCCATCATGAGGAATGAGAAAGCTCAGGAAATAGCAAATTATTGAAGTGATTGTCTGGCATTTCAAAAGGATATAAAATTTTATAGGGATTGTCATATAAATACAGCACAAACCTTTAATGGAAATGGGCTTCTTAGTCCTTATGCCTCGCTTGGACATTTGAGGAGTATGTATTTTGGAATCCCTTTTATAAGCAAAGAAACCTTTCTTGTATAGAGGAGCAGCAGCATTTCTGAGCAGGTTTCTGATTGCTGAGACAAGCTGAGAAATCTGAAGAGGTTTTGTATTGGTAAAAGGATTGCTTTTATTCTGACCTTATTAGAAACCTTGTCAGCGCAGCTGGAGAACTTTGTATAAGAACATCTAAAATGATGGCGCAAATCAGTACGGAAGTAAGTGAAAAACACTAGGACCACAAAACCAAAACTATAAGTTCATATTTCTTAACAATCAGTCTTAAAATACTTGTTTAGGAATAATGGAAAGAAGTGGTTTACATCACTTCACCAAAAGTTTAGGAAAGTCTCCAAAGCAGCAGTAGCAAGCAAGCAAAGAGTTTTAAAATATTAATAACATTTAGCAACAAGGTTATTAACAAGCAAGCTTTCTTGCAAACAAAGCTTGTCTACAAGAAAAGTGAAATTTATGTTTCTGTAGGGAAAATCTTGCAGACCCTATGAAAAAAAAACTAAAAACCCACAGGAAAGAAAAAAAACCACCTTAAAGAATCTAGGACTTCACACTAAATTCAGTATTTTAACCTCTAGGGCTATTTAAGATTGGTCTTATGACTTAGGCGCTGTTTTTTTCCCCTGCATCCTCCAACCTCAAAGAAAAGGCAGCATTGCTTAAGAGTGCATTCCTTTGTTGGAGGAGATGGCTATGGACTTACTCAAGAATTCAGGTATATTAACTATGCTGCAGTTACTCCAAAGTTATCTTATTTGCTTGCCACCGACGCAAGCATCAGAAGTCATCACTGCAATCTGAGACATCTGCCTGAAAGTATAAACAAACTTCCTGCACAGACACAGGCACCGAGGATGTCAGCGGGGAGAGGAGAGCAGGATTCACTTTGCGTACTCACACTGGGCTGAAACACTGAACAAAGGCTCAGTGTACCCTTCGGTTTGATAGACCCAGGATCTGATACCCTTCATTCACACATAGGGGAAGTTATGTGGAATAAGGTACTGTAAGATGTTTCCCCCTGAGTGAAGGTGTGAGACCAGAGCCCAAGCAGCACCCTCGGTGCCACTTGGCAGCAGATTGCGGACACCAGGATGGGGCCATACACCACGGAGGGAACAGGTGCCCTTTGAGTACCTCAACAGGACCTCCACTTCATAATAAATCCATGACCTGTGTTGCTGACACTGCAATACAAAGCACTACAAAGAGGAATGAAATCAAACAGTCCTGCCAAAAATTTACCAGGTGAAAAAACTTGATCATGCAGCAGCTCAGCTTCAGCTGAGCAAATCCTTCTACACACAGATACAATTCAAGAATAAATTTTTAGTCTTGCTTCTAATGGTTTCTTTCACTTGTCAAGAAGTGTTAATGAATAGGATGTTTCTTAATTACTAAAGTTATTTAAGGGGGTTTAGATACTGGAGTAATGTAAAAAAGTTATACATTTCATTAAATCTATGGTTCAGTTTGTTTCATCTTGGTGAATGAGTTTAGTGATGGCAGCACTAATCAGTTTTTAGAAGAAATACATTTTATTTCTCTAACATGACTCTTAAGTATGCAGATAATGCTTTTTCACTACTCAAAGGGACCCGATTGATATAGTAGTCCTGAAGATCATGAAGTTGAGTAATATTTTATATTCAAAGCAGGAGGGGGGGGGGGTCCTCTGCAACCAGGTGAGTGAATGGGGTGGGTTGACCCTGGCTGGATGCCAGGTGCCCACCAAAGCTGCTCTATTACTCCCCCTCTTCAACTGGACAGGAGAGAGAGAATATAATGAAAGGCTTGTGGGTCAAGACAAGGACAGGGAGAGATCACTCAACCAATTTTAACATCATGGGCAAAACAGACTCGATTTGGGGAAAATGAACTTAATTTATTGCCAATCAAACCAGAGTAGGGTAATGAGAA
>JAVKLA010000027.1:10570539-10587890 GCA_034782735.1 Sagittarius serpentarius
GGGCCGCAGGGGAATCTCTGCTCCGGCGCCTGGAGCACCTCCTGCCCCTCCTTCCTCACTGACCTGGGGGTCTGCGGGGTTGTTTCTCTCACATGTTCTCACTCCTCTCTCCAGCTGCAGCTTCTGAGCCCCAGCAACCTTTTTTTCCCTTCTTAAATACATGATCCCAGAGGCGCTACCACTGTCGCTGATGGGCTCGGCCTTGGCCAGCAGCAGGTCTGTCTTAGAGCCAGCTGGCATTGGCTCTGTTGGACACAGGGGAAGCTTCTAGTAGCTTTGCAAAGAAGCTGCCCCTGTAACACCTCACCCCCACCCCACTACCAAAGCCTTGCCAGGGAAACCCAATACAGTGAAGTTGCACATGTGTTGTCTATATAGTTGCAAATCACAGCAGAAGAAGTGGAGCTATCACAGCTGGATTGCATTTTGTTTTCTCAAATACACAGACTCACATCCTGCTCTAGTGCAGGGAACCAGTTTCAAGCCAGAGGACACAGGATCTGTATTTTTTCCTCAATACGTTCCTATAATTTCCACTTTTTAAACGGTTTTACTCTAATGCCTTTGGCCCAAGTATTGAAACAAATTATTTTCTCCCTTCCACACTGGTTCCCCAAAAAATAGGTGAGAGCTGCACCCCTGCTTGCTCTCACACTTGAGCCCTCTCTGGTTTATGGCATTTCAATCCATAAGGAAACCGCAGTCACAGAAAAGTCAAAGTAACTGCTCTGTATTAAGAAAGACTATTCAAAGTGAATTATGCTGTTTCTGCTGTTAAGGATCTTAATTCAATGTTTCCAGCAATGCTCATATACTGTAGACACAAAGTTCTTCCTCTGGGCTTTTCAGAGGCCTTTTGGGAAGTTAAAGAACTTTGTGAAGACTCTAGGGATGTACTTTGCTTCAAAGTTACAGTCAAAACTAAAGAAAGCTAATTAGCAGCTTGCTACTATCTGTTAAGTCCTGCAGGTATTCTGATTTCAGCCACAAGAGATGGCCAAGTCTATTTGCTATTATCATTTCATCTGAGCGCGTCTGCAGTTCTCCCAGTCTCCAGATTAATGCATTATATTTGTGAAGTATTAGCCTTGCCCAGTGAACATCATGCACTTTGCATAGAATTCAGTTAATTAGCCCTGGAGGGAAAAAAAAAAAAACCACATAAAAACCCCACCACCACCTTGTGAGAAACCTATTGCCCTATACTTGAAAAAATGAGATAAAAATAGAGTGGGGGGTTGGGGGGGGGTGTTAACAAACCTTAAATCATGTCAGCAAAAGGAGGACTCAGATTTCCTTAACACAATTGAATATCATTCATCTTGGTCTTTCCAAGCTTAGGAAGAAGCAACAGAGGAATGAGGACATAATAAAGAAAAATAATTTTATTTGGGTGTTCTCAGATAAAAATTCTGCGAAATAATCATTCATCTGAGGTTTCATTTCAACCTTGAGACTCAAAGTAAAACTACTAAAACTTAAAACTGCAGAACTCAGAAAAGATGACTGTTGCCTGCATTCCTGCAAAGCTTTTTCATTCACCATGGACACTTACTTAAAGACTCTCCCTACCTGCTTCTTTGGAATAAACCTTTCTGCATAAAGCAGAATGAAGTAATAATGAAGTAGAAAAGTTGCTTGGCCTACAAAAAATTAGTTTCGATTTACTTCAGTTTCTTCACCAACCAGAAATAAAACAGACCCAGAGCTTCATATGGTCTCATTCTGAGGCAACAGGATGTCTTTAGAAACTGTTGTCACAATTATTAATCTGATCATCAAGAAAGCAACAGGGAGTTAAATATCATGACATCAGCTGAAGAAATAAAAAAAATCAATAACAAGCCATTGGGATATTTCTTATTCTGTCCCTCCGTTCTTGCCATTTTTGAATGGGAATATTACTCAGCTGGAACTCTTGCCTTATGCCAGGGTGGTATCTATTACTAATATCTTGAGCAATGCAATAGAATTGGAGCTAGGCTCTAAAAGAATTAACGTCAGCCTCCTCACCGCTGGACACAAAACTGTCATTTGCCAGACAAACTCCTACTAAACCAGCAGTAAAAAATACCAATACCTTTGATGTTTTGACTGACCGGCCTGGCCTTGATCTCTCCAGGGTCTGGAGAAAGGACTGGGTTCTCAGCTAGGAAATCCGAGGCAGCAAAAGAGCAAGGACAAAAAGCTGTGGGTGAGAAGCAGGCTCCTGCAGAGGCGGGAAATGCTCCAGCCCTGGCAGGAGGCCCAGACCTGCCTCAGCGGGTACCAATGCCTGACAGGCCCTGAGCACTTGCCCGGGTGAAAGTTGTTCTCTCTCATAAACCACTACATTTTGCTTCTGTGAAGGATGGATCCCAAGGCCTCCTGCTAGCCTAGAGGAGACTACCAGCCTATGGATCTATTAAAAAAGGCAGAGAAACTCAGGATTTCACCCAAAATGCACAGCTGGCAAAATGACCGTCACTTTAGAGGGTGCATGGGGCAGATGATACCAAATAAACTGAAAGGTCGAGTTCAGAGGCAGCCCCTCAGGTCAGGTGCCGGAGGGAGGGAAGTTGCAGGAGAGGACAGGAGGCAAGTGCTCTTCATGTGCTTTATGTGGAAACGGCCTGACTTTGAGCAGGTAAGGACCAGCTTGCACTGCGTTTTCCTCAACTCTGAAATTAAAATTGGTTTCTCCACTTCTACACAGGCTCTCTCAAAAGGTGCTGAACCAACAACTTAGGATTTTTTTTCTATTACTTATTCTATTAATTTTTCTATTACTACAGACTAATGTAAATTTCTGTGTCCTTTCAGAGTGAAGTCCTGCCACCTAACTTTGTAAAGGAGAAATTCTGCTCAACCACAACAAGCATGAAGCCAAATTGTGAAGAACAACCATACAGCTAAAAAAACGTTTCAGGAGGATATTGCAAGATAATACCTCCGCTTCTTTTATGTTCATGTGGGACCGTGTATATTTTCAGGTGAAGAGATAAACTGTTCCTCTGCCTGTCCATTGAACTGGGCAGAGTGAGGACAGGAAAGGTATGTCTTGCAATGCAACTTACAAAGACATTTTGATGTCTGAAATGTGGGGGAAAAGGTATGAAGATCAGGACTAAGTGGTCACTTTATGGTTATTTAATAACACATACATCTCTCTTCCCTTCTAATTAATAAAATGATTGAATCATTTTAGGAAAATTTTCTCCATCATCTCACCAGTTCCTAGAAAAAACTTGTTTACCAGAAGCTGCGTGACTTGAACATTCCAAGCAACAACAAAGAGCTGAATAAGGCTTTTTAATTTTTTTTTTCAGTCAGCATGCAAGCCTCAAGAAATTGAATAATTGATCAATGAAACAGTAGGCAACAAAACAAAAAGAGCTGTACTGCTAATAAGGAAAATATTTCCTTTGGAATTTAACATTTAACCTACCTCTTGAATTTTTCATATCCATGTTGCCTTTCTCCTGTTCTTTTAATGCCTTCTTTCCTGATAAAAGCATCATGGACTGTGCTCTTAGCAAATCGGCATGTTTTCCGTTTGCACCTATGTTCTTGATTCTGCCTTCATGCTACAATTTTACTGGAAACAAAGAATTGCCAATATAGTGAATGGTTTCGGTTTTTACTAAAAAAAGAGTGAGTTATATGCTTAGGTAGTGTTGTGTGGGTAAAAATCAGTATTTAAGGTAAGAAGTTAAGAGGTCTGTTTTGTTTTTAAATTCTGTTTTCAGTTTTATGCTGCCATGCATCTAAGACAATTTCAAAATAATTAAATTACCCCAGAAGAAAACAGAAAGTGAACCTGACCAAGGGAATTTCAGAGCAGACAGACATAATCCTCTGGTATACCACAGAACTGTGACCCCATTGTTAGGTATGGGAAATAACCAGAATTTTACAGATATTGCACTTACGAGAAGTTGGACCTCGTGTTATGATTTTTTGGAAAGGATAACAGAAAAATGAACCACCACTTACTCATCTGCTATGGGAACTGTGAAAACTGGGACACACCAAGACGTCAAATATTCGTAAATGTACCATATAAATACAAAAACATCTAAATGGAGCATGCCATTTTCTATGAAGCATCCCCATAATTTATTATATTCTTCTAAACTTGTCACAGAACTTTGAGAGTTTCAATGCAGAAGTTGGTCAGCTCATTAAAGAAAACCATGGATTTCATTATGTACACAGCAAGAGGTATTTGAATGATAATATTTCAGTAAACATTACACCCAAGTCTTTGGTTGCAGAACAAACAGCTAAGGTGGCATTGCTTTTTAGCCTACTGAAAATAACATTGGATTGAAGTTCTTATGCTCAGTTAATGTAACTGCTAAGTAATATTAAAGTAAGTGGCTTAGATGCCTTGTTTCTACTACGGAATTAGACTGAACCTACTACAGACTTTGCAAGAAGATGATAAATTTGTCAAATGAGATACGGCATTAGGAGGAAAAGGAAGTAGTTTTGAAATTAAGCAGAACACAATAAATTGCAGAGTAATGGAGTCTTTTCTTACAAAGCCAAATGATTAAAAACCTGCTTGCTTTATAATTAGCGAAACTCCAGGTGCTACTGGATTTCATGCTGTCCTGATCTATGGGCAATTCTTTACACATCCTTTAGAGTGCCCAGATAACAAGGCACTATCAGCATCCTTTCCTTTGCATTAGGGAAAGAGACATATACAAACCACTGTTTCCTTCCCTTCTTTCCACGTTTCTTAGAGATTCTTGGAGATACTCAAAATGCCCCCACGTCCTGCAGTCTCTTTGAGGCACATGTCAAAGGGAGATTTAGAAGAAGGTATGTATTAACTACCACCAATAAAAGGAGGATGCAGAAATGGAGCAAAAGGCAGAAGCATGAAATCTGGTCATGAAGAAATTAATCAAGGCACCAAGGTATGAACATAATGGACAAATAAAGAGAGTTCACGCATAAGCACAACCATAGAAAGAGTCTCCTGTTATTTCCAGCAGCTGCCTCTCACAGCACCTCTCCTGTAATGGAAAGAGGAACCAAGTCATTGGCAGAGGTGCGGAAAACTCCTTCATTTTGCCCCCTTATATCTCCTCCTCTCTGCAAACTGTGGCTCTGCAGCTAAGCTCTTATCCTCATAAAAAGCACAACATGAATCACAAAGCAGTTGTAGCCAGTAAAATTTCAAGTTAATTGAAATGTTCCTCTATTTCTGCTTATTCAAATAAAGCTGTAGCTTTTGTTTGGTTAACTCCTATATTCTCCCAGAAGCTTCAGAAGTAGGACTAACTTCTACCCCTGCTCTCCTGGGAAGTGTCAGTGGATATTTAAAAATGTGTTTTCTTACACCTGTCCTTAATTCAGATGATGATCTCTTAAATTTCTATACCACATTATCCAATTTGGGTATTAAACTGCCCTTCAGGGTTGCTAGGTGTATCTGACAAAAATGCCATTGATGCAGATAAATAGCAACTGTTGGGAAGCAAAATTTAGCATAGGAATGAAAATTACAGCAGCAATAAGATTGAACGTATACTTGTGAATACAATTAAGCATATGCTAAGGGTGAATAGGATTAAACCAACATTTTCTCCTACCTAATTACTAAATGCATTACGGAAGGATTATGAATGTATCATAAGTCTTTAACTGTAAATTACAAGTCTAGGAAGCAAAATCTAAAAAAAAAGATATATTGAGGAAACGAGTAATTTCTTAAATGTGTATGTATTTCAATACATGCCATCACTGAAGAAATTGCCAGTCTTAGAACAACTTAGAACAACAGCTTTTAAGACTACTGTAGAAATTTCTCACATGTATAAACAATACACTGGAAAGACATATCGAAATATGAGAAATTATTTAGTTAAACAGCCCTTGTGCCTAGCTTGTCTCTAGATACTACATCAGTTAGGTCTCATTAAAGTAGTGGGTACCTGTATTAAAAGGTGTAAAGCTGTTGTGCTTTCCACACTCAGTTTTTCTGTTTAGAAGGAACTGGTTTTTGTCTAGTTGTGAGAAATACAAAGCAATTTAAATATTGATTACTTTTGCTCTCAAGTTCAGTATTTTCCAGACTATCTCAGTATGTTGCTACATGCTATTACAGTGCTGTGAAACTACATAGACTTGATCTGAGAACAGAACAAGTAGAAACATAATAAGATGATGTTTATTCTTTGTCACATATGTAGGTAATTTCCCATATTAGTAACAGGAGAAAAGGAGGGAGGGTAAAAGTTGAATGGTTTCAATGGATACACAAGATAACATGATCTAAAAATGTGCAACAATTTGGCTAGTAAGTCCATAGAGGTATATGGTTCGGATGGCTAATGTGGAAAGACATAATGAAGTTAGTGATATCTTTTGATATTCAAGTCATGAATGGCATCATGTGATGCTTCAAGTTAGCAGGAGTTCAATTGGGAGGGATGATTTTCTTTAATGTACTTACAGCAATTTTACTTTGCTACTGCTTGTCACCTGACTGTTACTATTCCCTGTTGGAATACATGCTTTTTCTGACATACCTAAAAGAAAGGGGAAAAAAGCCAGAAAAAGAAATAGAGAATTGAAAGAAATAAGGAAGAATTAATGGTACAGGACTAAATCGGTCCTTTGGCCAAGAGAAGAACAGTTTAATGTCCATTCATTTCTCAGTCTGATTCATGATCCAAATCTTGTTGAAGGAGACCCTGAAAGATTACAGAATAATTCAAGTTGGAAAGGACTTCTGGAGACTATCTAGTCCAACTCCCAGCTCAAAACAGGGATAACTTTAAAGCTAAATCATATTTCCAACTTATATCAAGTTGCTCAGGGCGCCATCCAGACAAGTTTAAGCATCTCCGGGGTGGAGGTTCAACAGCCTCTCTGGGCACCTGCTCCAGTGATCGACCTCTCTCATTGCCAAGATGGATTTCTTACGTACGCCAGAAATTTCCTTTGCTGCAAATAGTGATTGAAGAGAAGAGATTGAAATTCCTGAATGCCCTGGCATCATAAATCCTTCAAGACACCCTGCTCTATTGCTGCTAAACCTGTCATAATAGTTGACAAAATGTTAATAAAAATAGAGGGAAAAGAGTCAGACAACTGGTTTGAGGGCAGAGATTATAAACGCATGTTTCCTCATCTGCTTCCTTGTGGGACCATCCACATGCAACTGGGTAGATACCAACAAAAGAGATGTGAGTAGAAATAGGCTTTTTGATGGTTGTGCATCATTCTTTTTGACTCCAGAGAGTTTGTTACCTATTTACCATGGCCTTTTGTGACATCCAGCAGACTGTGGAGCCCGGCAGTGGAACAAAGGTTCCAGGATGCCCCTCTAAAACCCCGAAGTTTTTAGTACGGTGAAGTAATTCTCTGACATGCAGTAAAAGTGTTTTTTGCTGTGACACTGATTTCACAGACTAGTGTACAGCCAGTGATGCAGTGAGAAAGATGCTCAGTGAGAATTAGACCTCAGCTCCTGATCTCCATCCACAGAAATCAACAAGTCCCAAGAAATGCAGGCTATGCGCCTAGCAAACATGTAAGCTAACACGCATTCAAAATTTCAGATTTTAAGGCAGCAGTAGACAACACAGCTATATTTTATCCATAGCATAGATCAAAAAATCATAAGTAATGTACACTTTTAAACTATTTAGTGTATTGCATATGACTATATTTGATATAGAGCTGGACACAGTACTGTAAGAAAGTGAAAAATATATTAGCATGTTTTTTACAGATTTATTGTATTTTTTTAATTAAATTGGCAAAAACTTTAAACAGAAATAATGAGAAAGTTATTCTAACATTTGTCCTATTAGATACCGTGTAATTCTTGGCAGTGTATTCTAATCAATATTGACATATGATGAACAAAAGTTTCATTTTCCTGGGAGAGTACTGCCCAGTTCCATCTTTAGCGAGTCAAGTATTGCTTGCATATTCACCTTTGAATGTTATCTAATATCACTGCACCTGCAACAAAGCTCCTAAAGTAACTGAGGCTCCTGACAATTACGTATCTACTTTTATTTCTTGTTTCAGAACAAGAAACACCTCAGAACTTTCCAAAAACTGTGAAAAATATGCTACATTATTCACAAACACCTGTTTCCAGCCACCAACTCAGTTTACATCATATTGCCACTTCAAAACTGTGCAAGTTTCCCTCCAGTGACACACAAGTCCAAGAAGCCGGGCACTGTATTCAATAAATCTGGCCTTAAACCAAAGGCAGATGGAAAGGGGAGAAAGGCATGAAGTGTAAACTTCTAAACTCTGAGCTGAGTTTCTGCTTCACAGGAGCACAGGGGTGGGAAAACAATATTAAATACTTGCAACAGGTTTGGTTGCTTGTGAAAACGTGACTGGATCTTTTGAATCACTGAAGAATAATGACATGGCAAATCAGTACCTGACGCCAGTAACTTTATTGACCTGTGCAGCACAAGATGGTGGCCGTATGCCATGCATCGTTACAGTAGGCTGTAGTAATAGATTAATATGGATCATTATAGTAAATAATGATGTTATATTCATGCCAAAGCTAAGAAAATTGCAGCTACTATATCCTGAACAGCTTAGCTACAGAAAACCAGGTGTTCGTTCAGAGGAAAGCCTGCTCTGGTGATGGGTACTTGGTGAGATAGCTGACAATACAGGACCTCCAGGAAGATGTCAATGAAATATTTCAGCTTAAAACCAGCAGCTGTAAAGGGTATTGACTGGTTCTACCGTACGAGCCCTCCCAACACCAGGTTGGCTGCAAGTCTTACCAAGACAACCAGACTTACTGACTCCACCTGGAGTCACCATGAGTTAAGATAAATATTTGTAGAAAATTCAGACCTCCAGTCTTTTCTACTCCCATATGAGTACCAGGGTACTACTCTCACCTAGCTACAGATATGATGCTCTGCAGACAAAACACTCAGGCAATTAATATGTTGAAGCTGAAGGAAAAATGCAGCATCTTCCTGCTAGCATACACCTGCTACTGGCCTTCCCGCAGGGCTCAGAGCAATTCTTCAGTGTCAAGTTCAGCTCCTTGATTAAAGAAAGAGACATATTTCTGCACTCCTAAAGCTCTGACATTTAGTATGATAAGCTAATATTCCTTTCTGGCAAGTGTTTTTCATTTTTCGGACTTAATCAGATAACAAAACAGTACTTTGTTTCAACAATAGGAAGGCTAGGTCTGACAAGCTGTTGTTCTAAAAATGAGTCACTGTTGTCTTATTCTGAGGCCCGAGGACAAAAATATGCCATTCATTCACTATAGGCATCCCAATACTCTCTCCATTCTCCCAGATAAAAGGCTTCACATTTTTTTTTCATTGTCAACATGCTTTGGGGAGAAGTCTTCCAGTGACTTTATTACAACCTCCACGTTGCAGGTTTTTGATTTCCCTCTGAGGCCATGAGGAGGGAAAAGAAGGATAAGTGTACTGTTTATAAAGTGTCAGTCAAAGCAGCCTGGAGCCAGCTCTGGCATCGCTCGAATGCCAAGCCAATGGATCAGTGTGCAGGTAAGGATGTGGAAGACAAATTTCCTCCAGCAACCTCACCCCTGGGTGCTGCTGTTTGGACTCTGGCCATATTGCCTGTCTGGAAAAGTGCAAACTAAACTGAAGTACTGACACCTTGTACAAGGGCCTCTTGGCTTTAGTCCCCATCACAGCACAACAGCCTGAAAGGAGAAGAGACCCTTCATTTTTATCGATAGAACAGTTTCTGTAATTGACTTTTAAACTCCTTTTTGTTCTCCAGGTTTCCATTTCAGCTATTTACTATCCACTGTTTATTGCTGAGAAATTGTTCTCTGAGGGCATATGGTTGGTAAGAAGGGTTTAGTTTCCCATGTGCCTCCATAATGGTATTGATAATTTACAGCCTGTGAAGCAGCTACAGGCACTACAAAGAACATTCAAGCAAAGCATTGCTTTCCTTGCTTTTCATCTACTTTGGGTAAAATCCAACTATAAGTAATGCCCAGGAAACACAATTGTGACAAATGATTTTTTGGAAAATAATTTGTAATGATAATAGAGAGTATCACTTTGAGAGGAAAAAGTTCAAAGTCTGAAGAACCACTGTTACCAGGCTGCCTATCGGGGCATCTCCAGCATCACATCTTCTCCATGGAAAGTTATGTGAGAGTTATTGGGAGAAAATAAGAATATCTGCAAAATAATTTGCTATAGAGGAAACTAAAAGCTCCAGAGGACCATTCAGTTGCTGCAAAGATGGAATGATGTAATCAAACCCAGACTGAAGTGTCCCATAACAAAAGGCTGAAAAAAAGCCAAGTGCAGACAGGGAGATCCTACGCTAAAAGACTGCTGAAAGGATTTCTGCAGATCCATACCCTACCTTTTTATCTTGGTTTTGGAGATTTGAAAAGCATTCATTTTATTTGAAAAAATACTTTAAAAGGGCTATATTTACCAGTGTAGCTTGCTAGAAACCTGTGTCTACATGTGGTGACAAATTTGTCACCTCATTTATCTAAAAGCAGGAATTGAATTCAGAGTCCCTAGCTGGTCAGTGCAGACTTAACAATCTCTGCTTGCCAGTGATCTACCTTTTGTACTTCGAAGACTGACTGAATTGATCAGACTGCAAGACTAATAGCGCTCAAACAGAGAGTCCTATTTCTAGGCTTTGTCAAGGGCAGCACTATTTGTTCCTCACTTTTTTCATTTTCAGTTTACAGAAAAGTTTCTGTAAGTTCTAGATTAATAAATCAAATCAAAAGACATTTTAATTGCTATTGACAGCTGTTCTATTCCACTGTAGCATCTTCTGTCATGTTGGAAGAACAGAATAGTAAAAGGTATATCCCATATCTTTATTTTCTCTACATCCACTGATACAAAAGTGACAAATTCTCATCAACTGCTATCAACACTGGTCTCTTTTTTTGTAAGAATAAGAATAATAAACTGACCTGTTCTAAGTTCTCTTTTTTAGAATTCTTCAAAGTTGTGGTATGAAATACTTTCTTCCACTCAAATTCTAAGCTATATTTTATTCTCAGTTGTATGCAGGAGTTAAGATTATGCAGCAATTTATACAAAGAACTATATTAAAATTTGCTCCTTCAAGTAAGGGTAAGACAACCACAGAGATTCAAACCAATACTGTAGGTACAGAGTGGAAATACAATGTGTTACAGATGACAGGAAGCAAATAAAATACTTTAAATGTCATGAAAGACCATTATATCTCTTAAAGCCAAATGTTTTTCCCAGTTGTTAAAGCAGCACCTCTGTCCTCATCAAACCTTCTCTTTTTCCATGCCGAGCACAGCAAACCTCCTGCAAACCTTACATCTCTTGGCTGTAACAGCACATCAGAAGTCCAAGGGTCACCTTTATAAAGAATGAGTGAGAAAATGTAAAAGGTAAAAGTTTTCCTTTCCTTGAAAGTACGTAAACTTCACAACTACCATCGGCTCTTTTAGATCTTAATGCTAAGAAGCAATAAATATTAATTTACAATTAATGAATCAATTATGAATATGGTTATATAATTCTGAAGAATACCTCATTTCCACTGACCTGCTGAAGCTACGTTCATTTGCACAGCTGAAAATTTAAGGATCAAAGAGTGTAAGAGCAGCTGGGTTTGGGTCAGGCCAGAGGTCCATTCAGCCTGGTAACCTGTCCTCAACTATGGCCATTAGGAAGTGGCCACTGGGAAGTGGCTAGCTAGAAACTAGATCTAGCTGGAGTTTCTAGCTTGAAACTAGAAGACTAGCCTCTTTAGTAGGAGAGGCGGACAAGTGAACAACTCATACAAGTCCACTCAGTATATCCTGTTGAGATGATTCTTTCCTCAAAGTTCAGGGGACAGAGTAACTCCCGAATCTACTGCAATCTAACTATGACGTGTAATTCAGAAGGCTTCAGTGTTTGTGCAAAGGCTCAAGTGGCAATTTCTTTCAACACCCGGCAATTTGTTCCAGCCAAAAAGGGTTTTCCTTATTTCTCCTTTTATTTCACTAGTCATACCTAAGGCGTTCTCTGTACATTTTAGTACAACATGGAGGAAAGCCATCCAAGTTTCAGCTGCTAAACATCTTCTCTGTCTTTCAAAACTGTGTGTAAGAGTTAAAAATATAAATAAAAATTATAGTAAGAAAATGAGGACTTGTGGTTCTCACATAAAGAAAAGGGGAAGTGTAAAATAATCTTTGCATGAATATAATTTCAATAGGATGACCATATTGACATGAACTTGAAAGAAGAATTCAGCTCTGCCATCAGCAGAATTTGCAACCACACCTGCAGCAAAAGGGAGGAAACAGCAGATGTTTGTGTTGATATTTCTTGATCCTGTGCTGATTCTAAGATTCAGTCTTGACTGATTCCAAATAAAGATGTGGGGAACTTACCTCTCCCTGTATAATAACTTACAATATCTTGTTTTTATTTAGAATGAAATGATGTTATCAATAAAGTGATTCCATTGAAGATGGTGGTTTGCCAAAAATGAGTTTGGCTAATACTTTCAGCAACTAAATTATAACTCTGTTCTTACATTTTGCAGTTTATCTTGTCATTAAAAAAACTAGCCATTAGGTGAAATAGTGAGTCATTATTTTTCTTTCTTTGATGTGAGAACTGAGAACAAAAGATGGTAAATTGCTGGTCACCATGGATACCTGCTTCTTTCATCATACAGGTATTTTTATGAGACCTACTTTGAGCCAAAAGTCTAAATTATCTGGTAAGATACTGCTCTTTGGGGAAAAAAAAAAAATCCTTACCTCTCCCTTAGTCTCAAGAAACCAAGAATAAATTATTTTTCACAATGTGGCAAATGGCAAAACTCTCATGTGTATGGGGCAAGTGTGTAGAATTTCAAGCTGTTTCAATAATTTGGCAATTGTCTTTTAGATTAAAATTTCCTATTTGCCAAAATTATCATTACCATTTGTTTGCAGGCATATACTAAAAATACACATTGTTGCAGTGGGATTTGCAAAATCTCAGCAAAACCAGGTTACTTCTTAATAATAACCTGTAACATTAACAGGGAATCTGGTGACACCCCAGTGACACCTGCTGTGCTCCAGAGGACACTGTGGTTCTGTGTTTCAAGCTGCTATACTTACATGTGAGTGGAAGCAGTTTCTGTCCCGTGCTGCTCACAGATGACAGATGGAGAAAAGGAAGCATTATTTCTATTTGCCACCAGCAAGGCTCTAAAATGGAAGGGTATAGATCCTCTCGAGTACTTTGGTATGACTGCACTTCACCATGCAAACCAAATCTCAAAGGCAGTCTGGCATTGTTCAAGACTGTCTCACAATTCACGAACACGTGTGCCCACAAATCTTGAAAAACAGAGTGAACTAAGCCAAATTAGCCAGGGGCGAAGACAGAAATGGTACAGCGCCTATGACTCTGCAGCTGACCTAGCCAGAGCGTTTCTCCCCAGGCTGAGGATTTCCAGCTGCTGAACCTTTCCAGAGGAAATGGGCTGGCAAAAGAGAGGTATTCAACACACTAACAAAAGCAAAGTGAGAGATCCACTACAGAATAGTGAATGTCCTACATGGTGGCTAGATCTCCCATTTGGATGGTAAAGAAGCTGGCTCGACCCCTGCTCCAGATCCACCCCACCACACTACATGAATCCAGGGTCACGTTTACCACAGCACTCGCTTAGGACAGCAGGTCCCAAAGGCAAGAGAGGCAGGAGGACATCTCACACAGGGGCGGCAGATCTGTGGCTTGCATTAGGGGCAGGCTGGACACCACTGAGAAGAGCACGTCTTCATCTTCCCCAGTGGAGCTCTTCTCTGTGTGCAGTCAGTTTATGGAAGTAATTTGATATTGCACAACCCACCACATTATTCATCTCTGACCAAAAGTCTCTTTTGGTAGGGTGTCTGTTCAGTCTGGTTCACGCTTTGGTACAGTTTAGGCAGAAAGCTTTCTCTCACCAAGCAGACCTGCTTTTGCAAATGCTCGTCAATGGAGAAATGCAAACTTTGCTTCTTTCTCAGGTAACTGTGGTTTACTGGGGCAGGGCTATCAATTCAACACTCATGGACTTGATTCTCTGAGCCAGATCTTCAATTCTTTGAGGTCAATACAGTTTTATAGCCTTGATATAAGCTATGAACCACATCTCCAGCGAGAAACAAAGTCTGAAACATTCACGTCGACAGGACCTTAGGTTCTGTACAATTAATGTTTCTCTTCAGATATCTGAACAACTTGACATTTGAGGTCTTTACACTGATGGGAACAGAAATTTTTGCTTTCTGTTGATGCCAGCTGTGATATTTTTGTTACCTTCACTTCAAGGAGGGTGTCAATCTAAGGATCTAGAGTATCAGAATGGAATTCCCTGAGTTGAAGCAGATATATTTCAGAAAGAATTGGACCTCGAGCAAATATTTTACTATTACATTGTGATTGTCTTCTCACTAACCACTCCACACATTCACAAGATGATCCCTCTGTAAAGGTTATTCTGTACTTGTCAAAAGCTAACCTTAACATCGTGAATCCATTTTTTAATCTCTGTACTCATTGCTAGCTCAGTCCAATTATCATACTAACAGACCTAAGTGTTGCTTCTTTTGGGAAAAGTCAATCTGAATGTTCTGGAAACAGAAACACTTCACTTGAAGACAGCATTATTTGGAAACATGTAAATAGGAGAGTGTTCTAGAGTTTCCTAGATTATAAGACTTTATGTTAAAAAAGATGATTTTATGGAAAGCAGTTGAACATGAGAGAGGACAAATTTTCAGCAAGAAAAAAAGATTTCCAGAGGCAAAAAAAAAAAAAGTGTCCCAACCAACAGTATGTACTTATAGACATTTGCTTCCTGCTAGAGAATAATGTGAGTTTTACCAGCTGACAGTTTCCCTGGTAATATTTTCAGTACAAGAGGATTTAGTTCTAGTATAAATTATACAACTGAAAAAGAAGTAGAACCTGTTAGCAATAAGTTTGGGCATGAGTAATGCCTTGAATCCTTTCTTATTTTATTCACAAAAGGGCGAAAAACAATTGCATGAAAGATAAAGGGCTACAACACACTGTAGAGTGAATTTTTAAAAGGTAGGTCTCATGCTGCCTTGTGCCAAGGACAAGTTTTACAATGCACTTCTACATAAATGCACTTACCGAATTCCAGGACTCTTGCTGTTTCCAACCCCGGAAATACCAATCCCAGCATGTATGGTATGGATAGCTGCTTCATACACATTTCCACAGACCACCTTATCTGCTTTACCAGCTGTATACAGTCTTTTACATTACAGTGCACTCCAAGGCAGGCAAACTTCATTTTCATCACATTTGGTATAGAAAAGAGACTGTACTTGGGCAGCATTTGTGCACAATAAATGAAACATAAATGGGGTAAGTCTGAAAGCCCTCGAAGTAAGTCTCTCTGACATTCTATAATTAAGGCTAGCCCTCCTCAAATATCACTGAAACCATACAGTCTCCATTATTATTTATTTTCCTCTGCAGAAGACCATACGTCAAGGAGAGTAAACAAAAGCATTAATTAATAAATCAGAGTGGAAGACATTAAAAACCCACAGAAAATCAAAATGCAGAATATTAAAAAGTGCTTAGTGATGTGGTAAACGAATACCACTATGAATCACTTGACATGAGGGACATTGCATTTGACTGTTCTCCTCCTGGATTAATAGTGTACTGGGAGGTAACTGTAGAAACAATCCATCAGTCCACATGCAAGGCGATAAGGATGGACAATGACACAGTGCACACAGTCAGTGGATGGCGGGGGCAACAGATGATAGAAAGCTGGGGAAAGAATGGATTCCATTCATTTTCTTTTGTCTCAGTGTGAATACAATACACTGAGATTCAATGGGGGTGTGAAGGTTGATGAAGTTCATCGGAGATGACAGATGTATAGAATTGCTGTCCCCATAACAGAGTTCTTAAGCTTTGGTTGTTAAGGGTTTGTTTTGTGTTGAATGGTGCAAAAAGGAATATTTTGAAAGAGTTTTGATTTGTTTGTGTTTCAAATTTTGAAGCAAATTCCTAAACAAGGCATTTTCTAAATAGTTTTTCCCTTTGAAGATGTTTTTGTTGTTTTGTTTTGTTTTGTTTTGTTTTAAAAAATGAAAAGTCCCTCATAACTAATAAGAAACATCTAATTAGTCAATAGAGTAGCTAGCTTCAGAAGAGGCGTAGATTTACTAATGAAGCAAAGGGGGTCTGATATCCTCCTTCACAACTTTATTGACCAAAGACAGCATGGTGCACTGAATGCTAGTTTCCTGATGTAGAAATGGCTGCACAACTGCACAGTTCCGCAGGACTGCCATACTACCTGAAATCTGTTGGGTCTTCTAGTCCAAATTAGGTGTGCTCACCAGCTACTGTCTATCTTTCAGATAGCTGTCTTAGGGTTGTTGTTAATTATTATTATTATTAGGAACTGCTATTGTCCAAAACAAACAAGTAAATTTTTACAATTTGAAGAGATGACTACCACTCCAGAATACTCTTATTTTAAGTGGTTATTAAGCAGAATGATGTCCATCTCTAAATTACTGCTTAGAGAAATACACAATGCCCAGATATTTGATTCCTAGGTTTAGGCTGGAGTAACGTCCCTTTACCACAAATCTTCCTTTCTATGAGGGTGCAGGTGGACCCTACACTTGGAGAAACAAAACTGTTTTGCGAGGGGATTAGCTCAGTCTTGCTGTAGCTTGCTGTCCTCTTCTACAAAGCATGAAAGGAGCTTGTTGTATGCAGGGTCTGATATACTTTTTTGACTTTCCAGGCTACTTATGGACCAGAATATAAAAATCTCTATGCAGCATCTTCTCACTCTGATACTTCTGTTTTTCACTTCCATTTATTTCAGCTGTCTCCCTGACGTCAAATACTCTAATGGTTTTGGCAGAGATTGCTGCACAAAAAGGCATCTAGTAACTTCATGATGACAGTTTCTTCCAAGTTTATATTCTGTTCTGTTACGGTTTAACCCCAGCCAGCAGCTCAGCACCACGCAGCCGCTCACTCGCTTTCCCCCCACCCCCAGCGGGATGGGGGAGAGAATCGGAAAATAAAGTAAAAGTTGTGGGTCAAGATAAGAACAATTTAATAGAACAGAAAGGAAGAAACTAACAATGACACTAACAACAATAAAGTGGCAATAATAATAAAAGGATTGGAATACACAAAAGAAGCGATGCACAATGCAGTTGCTCACCACTCGCCGACTGATGCCCAGTTAGTTCCCCAGCAGCGATCCCCGCCCCCAGGCCAACTCCCCCAGTTTATATACTGGGCATGACATCCCATGGTATGGAATACCCCGTTGGCCAGTTTGGG
>JAVKLA010000027.1:10595073-10606000 GCA_034782735.1 Sagittarius serpentarius
AGCTCCCTCAGCCGCTCCTCACAAGACTTGTGCTCCAGACCCCTCACCAGCCTCGTTTCCCGCCTCTGGACACGCTCCAGCACCTCAGTGTCCTTATTGTGGTGAGGGGCCCAAAACTGAACACAGTATTTGAGATGCAGCCTCACCAGTGCCGAATGCAGGGGTAAAATTACTTTTCCCAAGCAGTTCCCTGGCACTGCTCAGGAGAGGCCAGGGACCATTCCTGGTGGGCAGCACTCCTCAAGCCTCCATGATTTGGAGGCAGGATTTAGGGATGCAGACTGTTCATTCCTACTAGCCTTAGTGTCTGAAAAGTAGTTAAGAAATCCAGATAACAGTTAATTTTCCTCATACAGACACAGAGATTACACACTGCCTATCCCAAATTAGTTTTGTTTGCACATCATTTGCCGCACTTGGCAAATCAAAGAATTACATTTTAGTGCTTAGGGGAAAAAAAAGTGAGGCAAGTAGGAATTAGATATCTGGTTAGAGAACCATTACTTTCATTCGTACCATTTAATGCTTGGGGACAGGGGAAGGGACTGCAATGTTGAAAAGCCCCAAGCTGCAGTTCTGAGTGGTAGAAAGTGTACGTGGTGCTGCTACTGTCCAGCTCCTTACAGAGAGCAAAACCTTCTGTATAGGGCATAGTTCTACCTTAAGGTCAGGGTGAAGTTCACTTAAGGTACATACCCTTGGGTGAAATCAGCAAAACACAATATGGTTTGAGGCATTTGTTTCTTGGCAGGATCTCAGGCTCGGTCCTTTCCTTCCGTGGAGTGAGAGCTGCTGAAAACAGTCCACTGAAGAGCAACAGTGCAGAGCAATCTGCAGGCGGTTTTAGGTGAAAGGCGAGTTACCCTGAAGATATCAAGGAGTGGAAAAACAAAATTAAAACCTTAAAAAAGAAAAAAGTCACAGCATACCTGAGTATTCACAGTAAGGCAGAAGAGGATGGATGCTTGGTTCTGCTGAAAGTCAGAATAGTTAATTACACACCCATTTTTCAAAATCTTGGCCAGGAGCCTCACTTTTTTGCCTCTTTATACTGCCTGGCAGCATTACAGGTCCCGAGAACAGATTAAAATCAATTCTTTGCTTGTTAGCAGCAAGCTATTCTTTCCAGGAGAACTCCTGACTGCCTGGTGCTATCCAGACTGAGTTGAAGATGTCATGAATTTCTCAGAGGTTTTCTGAGAAAGAAAAAAAACCTCTTTTGGGAAGCTCCATCTGTGTTAGTGCCACCGTGATTAAAGATGGAGGTGCTTGGACTGTTTCTTTCCTCATCCTATAAAAAGGGCTATCAGCAAAAAGGGCAACATACAGGTTGTCAGACTCCTGTTTCTGTATCACCCAGGCTGACTGATTTTTTCCTGGAGCACTGAGGCTGGTCCTCTTGAACAAGCTGCCTGTGAGACAGTGCTAACAATCCAAATCTGTTCTGCTGGCTCTCTAATATTATTTTAGTTTTCACAATTAATTGCAAGGCACTCACTTAACCTTGAGAACTGTTAAGTTTCATTTAAACATTAAAACAAACAACACAAGAAGAAACACAAGTTAAAATGAAAGGACAGGTTATGTCACGGGACACAGGAGGTAGAAGTATTCCTAGGGTGGGGTAGTCCAGCTGCCAATTTAGGCATATTAGTCCATCGGGAAGCATACTGCTCTGTGTTTACATATGGTGAGAACAATGGCATGTCGGAATAATATATACTACGTAAACTACAGTTTACCTAAAGACAGTGCCATGCACACAAGGCTGCATTTGTGTAGCCTCCAGCAGCTGAGATTGCAAGTGTTCTTGAATACATGGTAAACTGAAGGGAACAATAAACTTCTAGCTATGGCATAGACCTAGAACTGGTCAAAATGGTGAAAACTAACCTGGACCTAGCTACGGAGTGGCCTGAGGCCACAAATGTACGAGTCACTTACTATGGCAATCAAACTTAACAACTGCCTGGCTGGAGCCACAGGCAGACAACAGAAACAACTGGAGTCAGGAAGCAATGAAAACTTTTCAGTCAAAATCATTCATCACAAAATAGGTAATAGTATCCCAAAACGTCAGAAACAATCTTGGAAACATAGGTCATAAACAGCACATGCAGAAGCAAAGCATGAAACACCAAGTATTGTTCTTGCTGTTTGTGTTGCACAAAACTCAAAGTTAACACAAGGTGTTCAGAAGAAAGAGTTTTAGTTTTCTGTGTAAAGTACCAATAAGTCTTTATATTCCAGCTCACATACAGAAATCTTTCAGTAGCCAGCATATAAGCAGTAAGCTAGGGAAGAAATAGGGACTATACCTATATATAAGTCCCCCTATATATGTATAAAAGCAGCATGGTTTCCTTCCTTGTTTCTGCTCCCATTTTACATTTGTGGAAGTTATAGCTGCTCCTTCTTCATTTATTTCACTCTTTAAAAGACTTTTTAGCAGATGTCCCTTACAAGGTCTACCTTCTTCCTTTCCCACCCCACAAAAATCAGACTGTGTGTGATAATTTATCTTCATAGTCCTCCTTGCTCCTACCCTTTTCTCATTCCTCTCTGCCTAGGCATTGCTTTTTTCACAGAATAAATTCCTGAACTGTTTTCAAGCATCTCTGAGGTTGAGTTTCTTGATAAAAGAAGAAGGGGAGGGGGAAAGAGCTTTTTCTCTTCTGTCCATACATAGCCTTAGAAGTACAGAAGCATGTTCTTCATGCTTCATGACGATTTGAACAGCATGTGCTTGCTGACAGTATTCCTCATTCTAGAGATGCTTTTAGTAGCCTGAACATGGTGATAAACACATCATGGCTATGGGAGATGAAGGCTAAGCAGTAGCCCCAAGACTAGAGTTGGCTACACCCCAGCACAGATGACTGGCTTTGCCTCTGGAAAGGGAACAAACCAATTCACAAAGCAGCAGATGTTGTTGCTTCACAGACTAAAAAGGTTGGAAGTATTTTATTTGAACGCTTCACTGAAGGGGAAAGCAGTGGGGTGGAAAAGGCATGAAGGGCTCAGCAGGAAAACCTGACTCTCCAACACTGGTAACTTGAGCCCAACAAATACTGTAAAGAAAAAAAAACCACACCATGTCGTTTCACTATTATATCCAGCAAGCAGTATTAGCTACTCTGCCCTGATTTTGATTTCAATAAGCTTTTCTGCAGCAGGAAGATTTTCTTCATCTTCAGCCCCAAACAGTCCCATTGAATTTTTTTGTTTAAATCTCCTTGGTAGCTGTATATTGAATAGATATTCATAATTTACACTATTTCTTAAAGAAATATCTCCAAGAATAAAATTATTTTCCTGGAAAAATACTTATTCAGATGTAAAGTATTAGAGTCTTCCTACTCCTACGCCATGTTTAATGCAGTGAGTCAACGGTTAAGAACAAAGGCTCACCAGTAGTTCTGCTTAGGGTGTAGTTGCACACCACTGTTGCCAAAGGCCAAAGTTAGCTGTTTTGCCTTTAAAGAAGATGTAGATTGGCAGTGGGAACCTGTGGGGCCACACTGTACACTCACCTGAAAATGAAAAGATAACCAACAGCCACAGCTGTAGAACTGGACAGGGACAAAAGAGAGAAGCTGCAAACCTCCCAAGCTGGCTTTCCTCCTGAAGGCAACATCACCACACTGTGAACCTTGAGATAACACATTACCTCTTTGGGCTATATGAGCTTCGATGCAATCTTTCCTATATAAAGAGGAACACTTTATTTAGGAGACTCATGAATAGTTTCTAGATAGTTTCGGTGAAGGGCAGATGGCTTTCCTCATAGCCAGCTGTGTACTTGTCCCACAGGCAACAGAGTTAAATGCCCTGCTTGGAACAGGGAACAGTCAAACCCAGAGATAGGGTGTAAGCTGGTACCTACTGGACTACTTGTGGAATCATCAAGAATAACAGTATATGCACATACAGTGTATGTACAAATTAGGAGACTATAGGGAGTAACAACTAGAAACCAGGAAGTCTTAGCTGGCTCCTGCCAGACCTTTAAACGCGTGGTGAAGGAAGTTAAAGACTAGGAAACCTGAGAGTAAGAAGGAGATTTTACCCCTGCAGGGTGTACCTGATTATGACCATTCATGTGCAAATGTATTTTGGGGTGTTTTGTTCAGAACAGCAAAGGATAGTCAGGCATCCCCAGAAGTCACATCCTACTGCACTAGGAAATAAGGATTTCTTTGAAGTGAGTTTTCTGCACCACTGTAAATGGACTGTATGAGAGCATATGTTTGTTGTATTGAAAGAACTCCAGTAAAATAATTTAGGTTGTAAAGTACATTGAACGATATAGATTGAGTTGTTATGTTTAGGAACTGAGGATTTGCTCTCTGCTATGAGCTCTGAAGTGTGTTTAAATTTTAACTGGGTTCAGGATATCTCCATTTGATCCTCCTAGAGAAAGACTATGGAGATTTCCTATTACCCTCATATCCTAGACAGAAAGGGGTGAGTGCGAGGGGGTGTGTGTGTGTGTATACTCCTTTCTATCCTTAGTATGCAGTAGATCGTGATCTGCAACTACATGCTAGCTCCACAGACCCTTTGCCTTGTCTATTCCAAATACTTTTTTAAAACTTTCTTTAAAAAAAACAAGTGCCTGAAAAAGTACCTGACTGAGATTTAGTTACTTCAATTTGAAATTCTCCAGATATCACAGCACTTAGCCATGTAACTTTCAATAGTAGGTAAGTCTACATTTCTTAGGTCTTGTCTCCAGTCCTAAGACTGCACAAACTAGGATCACATTACATCATCAATGCTTTAATGTCCTAGGGCTGGGCGTGGACCTCAATCTTGATTTTTATTATGAATCTCAGAGAGATTATGAGAGCTATAACAGATAAACTATTTTTCGCTGTGAAGGAATTAACTCAGAGTCCTCAAGAACCTGATGCACCCTCCACCCCAGATGGTCCTCTGGCCTATGCAGAATATTTTCCTTTTGTCTCCATTCATTTCATTTTGTCTCTATCTTTCCTTCCCCCAAGCATCCAATTTCTAAATGGTGCCAATGCTGAGAAAAAGCTGCACAGAGAAAAATAAACTGTTCATCCAAAGACACACAACGTGTTTCAAGAATATTTGTCTGTCTCTCAATACAGCTGAGCTCTGTAGAGTAGCCATTACACAAGTTCTCATATCATTTAATTTTTCAGGCCAGGAATATCAAGTCTGATCTGCTCTTGTCAAGGCTAATCCTTCTGTAAGTAGCATATAGACTTCATACAATTGAAGGGTCAATTGCTTTCAAGAAACACCCTGTAAAAACGCATTTAAGTCTATTTCAAAGTCAATTCCAAGCACAAACTACACTCCAAAGTCTGTTTGTGGACAACTGAAAATAAAAGTGTTCCCTGAAGTGCCAAGTATTGTTTGGTTTCTCTGGCAGAAGAGAGAACTTAAAGAAGTGCTGATACTGCACAGTGTTCTGGTGAAAAAAGCAGTTTACATTAAAATGAGCTACTGCCACAAAGTTTGTGCGGAGCCACAAAGAGGAGTGTCAGGCTGTGCACAGCTCCAAGAAAAAGAAATTAAAAAAAAACCCTAAAAGTGCATTAAATTCAAAATATCTCCACATTTATTTATTATTAACACAGTATTTTCATCTGCTACAGGATTGCGTTTGAACAAGAAGGGATGAGGACTGTTTTTCTGCAGATACATTTCTTCAAGAGTTCGGAATTGACTGAGATCTCAAATTTGTGTAAACTGATTAAACTCCATTGGATATTGATCATTCTACAACAGCTGAGGCTAGGGAACTAGAAACTGACCTTCGAGAGCTATTTTCTTCAATTCGTTATGATAAATATCCCTTATAAAGAAGCCTCTGACCATCTGCAGGGGGGATGAGCACAGAAGGCTGTACTCAGACTCAAATGTAGTAGTACGTGGAGCAACTTTGTGCCTGCACCCAACTACAACAGAAACTCGCAGCTTCCACTGTGCCTCCTTCTTCATTTCAAACAGCAGAGATGATGCCTGGCGGCAAGACGGTTTGTGGCAGCGCAGCAGCAGAACAGCCTGAACAGCCCTTTGAGCTGTCACTTAAAGTAAACCTCATCACTTATTCTCTTTGCCTTAGTGTTTCCAGTGTCCCGTTCACTAAACATTGCTTTGTGTACTCAGAGACATATCAGACAGAAAACAGGCATTAAATGCAGCAAATACATAAACACAGGCTTTACACAGGTGATAAATCTAATATTAGAACCGTTTCCAAAATTCATGGACAAACTCAATAATAGCAGTAAATTAGTTCTTCTCTCCATAACAGACAGTACTGTAGATGCAAAACTCAGAACATAGAGCTTCAACAACACCTTAAATTAGGCAACAAAGGGTTTTTTGGTTGTTTAGTGCTTATAATTATTCATTTGTCCATTGCCTAAATAAGGCCCTAACAGATCACAGAATCATAGAATGGTTTGGGTTGGAAGGGACCTTTAAAGGGACATCTTCAACTAAACCAGGTTGCTCAGAGCCCCGTCCAACCTGACCTTGAATGTTTCCAGGGATGGAGAATCTACCACCTCTCTGGGCAACCTGTGCCAGTGTTTCACCACCCTCGCTGTAAAAAATATCTTCCTCATATCTAGTCTGAATCCGCCTTCTTTTAGTTTAAAGCCATTACCCCTTGTCCTGTCACAACAGACCCTGCTAAAAAGTCTGTCCCCATCTTTCTTATAAGCCCCCTTTAAGCATTGAAAGGCTGTAATAAGGTCTCCCCAGAGCCTTCTCTTCTCCAGGCTGAACAAACCCAGTTGCCTCAACCTTTCCGCATAGGAGATGTGCTCCAGTCCCCTGATCATCTTCATGGCTCTCCTCTGGACACACTCCAACAGGTCCATGTCTTTCCTGTGCTGAGGACCCCAGAGCTGGAGGCAGTACTGCACGTGGGGTCTCACCAGAGTGGAGTAGAGGGGCAGAATCAGTTCCTCGACCTACTGGCCACACTTCTTTTGATGCAGCCCAGGGTACGGGTGGCCTTCTGGGCTGTGAATGCACATTGTCAGCTTGTGTCCACCTTTTAACGCACTAGTACCCCCAAGTCCTTCTCCGCTGGGCTGCTCTCAATCCCTTCATCCCCAAGCCTGTGTTGATACCAGGGGTTGCCCCAACCCAGGTGCAGAACCTTGCATTTGGCCTCGTTGAACCTCATGAGGTTCATGTGGGCCCGCTTCTCGAGCTTGTCCAGGTCCCTCTGAATGGTACCCTGTCCCTCAGGCATGTCAACTGCATCACTCAGCTTGGTGTCAAGTGACTGGTTCTCTCAGTGGCTAAGTAGGAGGAGATCAGGGGCCGTGAGGTCTGCACCAAAAATACCACCAGAAAAGGAAGCACTCATTTTCACAATAAAGCTCTCTGAAACACAGCCATGTGCTCTATAAAGTCAGGTGTATAAATTGCTCTACCTCAGAGTCTCCAGTGTACTACCCCAGAAACACCTCATCTTGCTTTCAGCAAGGTAAAACTGCAACAGTTTACAAGACTGGCAGGGTAGATGTATTAATTTTTTTACACTTTTCTTGTAAAAACTAATATTGCTGTTAGTATCGGTTTTATTTTCGCTTCCTTTTCATGCCAAGACAGAGATGATACAGGAAGGTGTTTTATAAGGGCTGTACACTTAAGTTTGTGAAACAAGAAACATGTTGGATTTACATGTACAGTTTAAGTTCTTCATGGAGAAAAAAAGAAGTGAAGAAACAGGAAGGAAAAAAAAACATAAGGAATGCACATTACGTTAAAAACGAGAAGGGAAGCTATCCAAGTTTCCTCAAGTATTTGGGGCTTTCTAAAATAATCTCCTTTTGCAAATATTCATTTCTCTTGTCTTGATGTGGCAAGGTATAGGTGTCAAAACCAGGCAGATGTAGAGCCCTGTTCTTCAACACAGTCCCACCAAAACGAAGGGTTTCTAGCCTTTCATAGCTGAAGGGGAGTGCAAGGTGCTGTGTAGCCATGCCTGGTGTCTATGGACTATCGTTGGAAAGGGGACATTAAGACACTCTTATCCACTTCACATGACAAAGTTTGATCCACTGTAATTCCGGCTTTAAAGCAAAACTGAAACAAGTTAAGAGGACCAAAACTTCAAAATGGATTAAGATGTGCAACTTAGCTATGAAACTGGCAAGTCCCAGCTTTAGGAAAAAAAGATCACATGCGACAAGTGACACTTGTCACTGTTTCCCTTTTGGCATACTGGGATGCAAACCCTCTAGCCCAGCATTTATTTCAGCATCTAGTATTTCAGCATCTTGGCTGCAGGACGGGCAACAGACTGCAAAAAATAGTATGTCCATATTATCAGGGAGGAAAGTGTTGTGGACCAGCACCATGTAATATTTCCAAGCAGCGAATTAGCGGCCACCGAGTTACCTCCCCTGTCCGGCAGGTTAAAGAAAAAACAATTCTTGGTTTGTCCTGGCTATAAGGTTTGATTCAAAACAATTCCCTGAGGAGAAAAAGAAGTATTTATTTGAAGGGAAAAAATGTCAAGCTGATGAGAAGTTTTGATTTGCTATCAAAAGAAATTTTACCTTGGTATTTTGAGTTCAGCCATTAAAAATTCTTTAATGAAGAGTCAGGTTTAGTTAAGACATGGGTATTTACCCTGTTAGGCACATTACTGAGCATGAACAGGTGGTCCCCTTCACTTTCCCCATTTAAATCACAGTAAAGTTATTTAATTGATTGCTTCTGTCATCAAGCACATATGAACATGAAAGTATCCAAGTAAAAGCTGGGTACAAGTGTTAAATGGTCAGTGACTAAATTGTATTTGTGAAAAAACTTTGCCAAATTAAGAAATACTGTTTATAAGTATGCTAAAATATAAACTCAGCTTAGTGGGTTTAATAGTTACGAGCAATGTGCCAATAAACAGCTTTTATAGCCTGTCTCAGTGGAAAGCTCCATTTGACACTGACCAAGTAGCTGCTCGTTCACAAGCGTATAACACCATCTCATCACCATGGCTACCATTTTAATCCTTTTTATTACTGTTTAGTATCCAAAAAAGGCTCTAAGGGAAAAAACATTATGAGACTTTTCACTTTCAACTTCCAAATCACAAAGTACATGTGACCTTCACAATAGTGTCACTGAAGCACTTTGGTACACAAACAAGAGGAGTTAAAGACACATGCTTATTAATATACCCTGAGATCTCAGAGCAAATAAGTACTTGTAGGGAGGGGCGGCAGGTAACCAGATTTCCAGAAAACCTGTAATCAGAGCACCAGAGAGTTGTAAAATACTACGATCAACCTCTCACTTTCCCCATTGTAAGGCCTGACCTACACCACTGTGTTAGAGAGGTGCACTTGTCTCCTCAGGCAGAGAACAAGTTCACCACCAGCAAACTGCAGGCACAAAGCAGAAGAGGCAATGGTGAAGCTGCTCTCCCTGCAGCTGCAATGCGGCTGCCATCGCAGAGACACACGGCCCAGCAGCGGCTCCAGGCAAAGGTCTTCCAACATCTCCTACCGCCGCCCCCATAGCTGCAGAAGGAAACACCTACAGCAGAAGTGCTGGATTCGTTGAAATCCTGATGAGCTGAGAGTCACAAGACTCCAGAAACAGGTTATCAGCTCCTAAACCAATACACATTTTCATAAATGCTTTTGAGGTCACCAGGTAAAAATGCCTCAGGCCATCAAGAGGACTACATGATATCACATCTTTTATGTTTGATCATCATCCCAAAGTGAACAACTACAGATTGTTTTGCCTTTTACCTTAACTTTTACAGATTGCTTTTAAAAAGATGAATCCAAAACATGCCACACTGATGTATTTAATACAATATACTGGCTTTGCTTTCCTTGTACCATATTATACACTCAGTTAATATACACATCCTTGGAATAAAAGCCAAAATAAAAATCATGAAGATGTATGTGAAATCCTAAACTGAAGACACCAGCTATGAATAACATCAGACAAATACGCACAAACAGCATGCTATGGAAATTTAAACAATATGTTGAAAAAGAAGATCTGGTATGCTATCAATTAATGAACTACACTTCAGCAATTGCTGATGAATCTCCTCTTTAAGAAGCTTATAATCTTTTCGGTGTAATATTATCGGATAGCTTCCACATCTCGGTCATAAAATTCCTCTTAGGAGAATTACAAAGTTGAAGTGACAATTACATACTAATTCAGTCCTATAATCAAATAACTGACAGCTTTAATAGTGAGCTAACCAAACCACCAGCAGATGAGAAACATCTTAAGAATGTGAGCTTGCATGCAATGACAAGTCTGACAGAAGGAAAAAGGGAAATAATCTGACTATGTTTCCCTCAGGTAGGAGGAGGGTGGCGTCACGGTAGATAGAGAATATAAGAAGAGAAACTTCAAAGTGCCCTACAATGTTCTCTAAACTTCAGAGAGCTCACCCAGGGAGCCTTCATTGTGTTTTGAAAACTGTAAGAGTTAGGACTATAACTTGAGTATGAAGTCTCACCATGGCGAATCTAAAAGTTTGAACATTTTTTTTGGAGCTTGCACAGGAGTGCCTGTACTTGAAGGTTTGTGGTTACTGCGTAGAAGGAAGGTGAAAAGCCTGCCTACACTGATGGAAGGGTTTCTGCTGTTACAAAAGCAGGCAGGGACAGCTGTCCTTATGTCATCCTTGACAGAAGACAAACTAGTGTAAAATGGTACAGTAAAAATAATGTACCAACACATATATTTAATCTATTGAAATACAAGGTCTCTTGCAGGATTTTCTAGAAAGTAAAAAGGATTAAGAGGCAGAGTGAGGCTTTCCAGTTCTAGTTAGACTGAGATATCAAAATTTCTGCATCTGTAGATGTCGTGGTTTAACCCCAGCCAGCAACTCAGCACCACGCAGCCGCTCACTCACTCCCCCCCCACCCAGTGGGAT
>JAVKLA010000027.1:10617005-10630204 GCA_034782735.1 Sagittarius serpentarius
CGGGGTGGCGGCGGGGGGCGGCGGCGAGCCCCCGCCCCCCCCGGCGCGCCGGCTCCCCGCCCTCCCGCCGCCCGCTGCCTCGGGCGAGACGGGCACGCGTGTAAACTCTCGGGACCGAGCGACGAAGCGGCACCGGCGACCACCGCCTGCCCGGACGCGGGACCCGGGACCCGCCCCGCTCCTGCGCCCCTCCGGCACCGCAGCCAGGCTGGCAGAGGTCAGTGCATCCTTCCTCCCCTTCCAAAGCGCTCGGCCCCGTCGGGAAGGGAGGGCGATTTGCTTTTTGGGGAGCGTCCCAAAGACAGCGGCTCCCCCCGCCCCCACCGCCGAGGGCAGGAGTCCCGCGGGCCGGGGCAGACCGCTGGGTTCCCAGGTGAACGCCTTCACCTTGGGGTGGTCACTTTGGGGGAGTCTGAGGCCGGGCGCTGACCTCGCACGGGTGCGGGGGGGGAGGGAAGGGGCAGCCGGTGGCTGGCCATCCCCACTTTGGCGGGGCGGGGGGGGGGACGGGAGGGGACGACGACCCTCCGCCGCTGGCTGAGCCCTCGGTGACCTCCTCTTGCTCCCAGCAGGGCAGCAGCGGGAAGCATATGTGAGACCTCGGTGGCTGGACGTGCCGGAGGAGACAGGCTTGAGATTAGCAGGGGTCTCACCTATTTTCCCCCACTTCCACGTGGGCCTGGTCACCCTCTCCTGTGGCCATGGAGAACTCCTCCCTCCCTGACACCGATTCCTCATGCGCAGACTGCACCGGGAGAGGGGATGGGGGTCTGAATATGTCCACGGCCCCACTGAGCCCCACCTTCTACGTCACCGTGCCTGTTATCTACTCAGTCATCTGTGCCGTGGGGCTGACAGGCAACACCGCCGTCATCTATGTAATCCTCAAAGCCCCAAAGATGAAAACAGTCACCAACATCTTCATCCTCAACCTGGCCATTGCTGACGAGCTCTTTACCTTGGTGCTACCCATCAACATTGCTGACTACCTGCTCCTGCAGTGGCCCTTTGGAGAGTTCATGTGCAAGCTCATCGTCTCCATAGACCAGTACAACACCTTCTCCAGCATCTACTTCCTCACCGTCATGAGCATTGACCGCTACCTGGTTGTGGTGGCCACCACCAACTCCAGGAAGATGTCCTACCGCACCTACCGAGCAGCCAAGATTGTGAGCCTGTGTGTCTGGTCCTTCGTCACTGTCATCATCCTGCCCTTCACTGTCTTTGCTAAGATATACAAGGAGCAGGGGCGCTCCCAGTGTGTCTTCGTGTTCCCCCACCCTGAGAGCGTGTGGTGGAAAGGCAGTCGGATCTACACCCTTATTTTAGGCTTTGCCATCCCAGTGTCCACCATCTGCATCCTCTACACCACCATGCTGTGCAAATTGAGACGTGTGCACCTCCATTGCAATGCAAAAGCCCTAGACAAAGCCAAAAAAAAGGTGACACTGATGGTGGTTGTCATCCTGGCCGTGTGCCTGTTCTGCTGGACGCCCTATCACCTTAGCACAGTGGTGGCCCTCACCACAGACCTCCCACAAACTCCACTCATCGTTGGGATTTCCTACTTCATCACTAGCTTGAGTTATGCCAACAGCTGCTTCAACCCTTTCCTGTATGCCTTTCTGGATGACAGCTTCCGGAGGAGCTTTCGCAAACTGATAGATTGCAGAACCACCTCATAAAGCCAACCCTCTGTCCCCTCCTGTGTCCCTCTCACAGTCACCTGCTCTTCCTGGGTGACTCCAGCCCAAAGAGTGCGTACTCTCCAGCCTCCTTGTGATGGCCCACGGGGCTTCAGATTCTCTCACTACCCAAGACACAAAATGGAGACAGGTGGATCTTTCTCAGCTTTCCTGCACTCATTTCCTCAGCACTGCTCTCCATCCATTGCCCTGTTTTTTGGTGGTTTTTTTTTTTAATTTATTTATTTCTCTCTAATGTGCTTTCTGTCTTAGGTTTGTAGCTCACAGAGCTCCAGCAGGTCCCTTTTCCCTTTTTCAAGTTACTGCTTTGTGAACTCAAGCCACACAACTCTTATTACTGGTGATTCATAAAGCCCAATAAAGGTGTGTTATTGAGTGTCTTGCTTAATGATTCCTATGCTGGTTTTGGCTGGGAGAGAGTTAATTTTCTTCATAGGTAGTACGGGGCTGTGTTTTGGATTTGTGCTGGAAACAGCATTGATAACACAGGGATGTTTTCGTTACTGCTGAGCAGGGCTTGCACAGCGCCAAGGCCTTTTCTGCTCCTCACCCCACCCCACCAGCGAGGAGGCTGGGGGTGCACAAGGAGCTGGGAGGGGACAGGGCCGGGACAGCTGACCCCAACTGACCCAAGGGATATTCCGTACCATATGATGTCATGCTCAGCATATAAAGCTGCGGGAAGAAGAAGGAAGGGGGGGACGTTCGGAGTGACGGCCTTTGTCTTCCCAAGTCACCGTTAGGCGTGAGGGGGCCCGGCTTTCCTGGAGATGGCTGAGCACCTGCCTGCCCATGGGAAGGGGTGAATGAATTCCGTGTTCAGCTTTGCTTGTGTGTGCGGCTTCTGCTTTACCTATTAAACTGTCTGTGTCTCAGCCCACAAATTTTACTTTTTTTTCCGATTGTCTCCCCCATCCCACTGAGGGGGGAGTGAGCGAGCGGCTGTGTGGTATTTAGCAGCCTGCCAAATTAAACCACGACAATTCCTTAGCCTCCTTGGTATCCATGAGGCCTGCTTACCCAAAGTCTTGCAAACTTAGCAAATTAAAAAAAAAGGCACAGCTCCAAAGGATGAGGAATAAACCAAGGTATTGAGCTCATTTGCTTTTACAGGGGACTGAGATAAGCTAGTCAAAATCCACTACAACAGGCAAGAGAGACTTCAGTCTGGTTTTAAGGAAGAAAGAGCAAGCCCTCACTAGTGAATAAAATACACAGATGTGGATTTGGAGCCACTTTTTGTGGAAAATAACTTGTAGTTGGTAGCTGTAGTTTGTAAAATTTGCAGCTTTTGTTTGCATCAGAAGTGGTGTTTACTTTTTTATTTGTGATATGTTTATGGGTAATCTTCTTGCACATACAGATTTTTTTTTTTTCTTTGGTCCTAGAAAACAGAATCGGGACGTATTTTCAGAACAAGTTAGCCCTTAAGGGTTTGAAAAGGACTTGTTGAAACACGAGGAATATTCTGACTTCTTCCCTACAAATCACAAATAACATACGCAGTGGTTAGGTTACTTTTAACAGTTTCTCACACACTTGTACTCTGCTTGCTGGTGAGATTTATTAACATTTCTCTTAAGGAGGACAAAGGAAGTGAAAAAAAAACCCAACCCAAAAGATTACGTTAATTTTATCTGGAGGAGGGGGGAGAGGGTCAATGAAAGTTTGACTAGAATTCACATGTCCAAACACGGCATGAGGAATTAGTTTCCTCCTCTCTCCTCTTTTAGCCCTCTAAGGAAAACTGAAAAAATGTGGAAGACTGGGAAAATATTTGTAGTCACTTAACATTTCTCATCTTAGTGTCTTCCCTGTTGTTCCCTGCAGCAGATGCTAAATCAGTGTAACACAAGTTTTGTTGCATATTTCCCCTTCCACTGAATACAGGGAGAGAGGGAAATGTGGCTAAGGAATTGCATTTCCACTTACACAGGAAGGGCTGATGGGTTTCTGGAGGTGCATAAGGATTCGTGTGGCACATGCTCAGGTTTGCAGGTGCCTCCTGAGAGCCCTTGCACCAGGTCCCTTCCCACTGCTGCAGTCTAAAGGACTGCCATAGGCGTGTGGAAAGTTTCCTTTGCTAAATCCAAATAAAAATTTTACTTGCAGATTTTTAGCAACTATACAAACCCTGGTACGTTATAATGCCATATAACTGGGTTGATGATGAAATTATTTCTCCTTATAAGCCATTAATGTTCTTTGATACAGTCAGTGCTAATTTCAACACCCAGTCTAGCTGTCACGGAAATGAAAGGATTCCTTTGGGGGACAACGGTGTCTAATCCTGCCTCATTAGAGGGTGTATGATTGACTTCCATCACACACAGAAGCTGGCCTTTGAAAGAGCAAGCCCAAAAGGTGTTGAGCACCTGTTTCCACACCACGTACAAAAGCGTGCCGCAGGAGCTGGTGTCCTTCACTTCATCTTTCTGCCTGAAACAAAAGGTAATTAACTTTTCCCACCAGCTGCCTGCTGTTTCGGCTGGGCTTGTAAATTGTGATGGTGCTTCTCTGCGGTCAGTCACTTGCTGTGGAGAAAGACGTTACTCCGTATGGGCCAAGTAGCAAAGTCTGTCTTCGTTTAGACCGATAATCTATACACGCACACACACCACCTCCCTTGTATCCTTAGGCCATCGTGTCCACAACAACATTACTTATGTAAAGACTGCATACAGTTTTAAAAGTAAACAGTATTATTCTCAGAAAAGACATTTTCAAGATCGCTGTGTTCTGGCTGGTTGCTGATCCTTCCCTGAAGATTGAAGAATGCCCGTGAAATATGGTTCTCTGTCAAACAGTCACCTTAGACAGTGGCCCAGATTTGAGCATTGCTCCTGGTAGCGACCACCTGAACATTTTGGTCAAGCTGCTATGCAGTCACATTTGCCTCATCACCTGTCGGGGCTTCTATTTACCCCAGAAATGTTACTGATGCTTAAGTAGCTTTAGTGTGCTTCTGCAAAACCTAGCCTGTACCTATACATCAAATGCACCTCTGAGGGGCTCAACTGATATTAAAGGTAGGTTATAAGAACAGTGTGATTTGTATTTCATTTTTATCTAGTTTTGAATACTAAAATTTTAACTGTTCCTGAACAACATAATCTGGTTCAAGATTTAAACAAACAAACAAACAAGCAACTTTCTAATCCAGAGCAATGTAAAGATATTTCTTTAAAATCTTCCTGTTTCTTAGGAAATAGGAAAGCATTTTGAAGTATGCCTTTCCTCATGCTCAGTGTCTTATCCCTTTATCTTCCCCATACTCGATTCCTCTTGTCCGTAGGGGAAAAGCTGAGAAATGCTATCCATTAACAAATTTCACTTCAAAGTATCTTGTGCTGCTTGTCTTTTTTTGTATCAGAAACACAAAAATGGAAACAGAACATCACCTGTGGTAAACACAACACTTCCCTAAATTGCTTCTTATTATGAAGCCACATCTTACCTGTTCGTCATAGTAGGATGAATATATGAGAAGAATTCAGTGTTTCCCAAAACGCCTGGGGGTTTCCCATGGTTGTTAATCACGGAATAGGCTGAGACTTGAGCAAGGGCCCAGCTCTGACACGGGCGCTCAGCTCAAATGCGTGCGTGGGGCAGGACGCCCCTTGCACGGCTGTGCCGTGCTGCCTGCCGTGTCCGTGACACGGCCGGGAGGTGGGACCGGAGCCTGTCCTGCTGCAGGAGTTGCAGATGGGCGTCTACGTGGAGGACAACGTCGAGCCTGGACAGCCTGGGGAGAGTGCTGAATGGTATGTAAGGCCCCCTTTGGTCTTGCAGAGCTTCAGCATTAAACCAGGCAGTACGTATTTTTTCTTCCATCGTATGCCCTTTTTGTTTGGGAAACAGAACTTTCCGGGGGATTCCAAATGTGACCAAAACCAGCATTCAGCAGGAGAGGGAGAGGTTCGACCTTCAACGCTGCCGGTCAGCAAGGACGACCTGGTGCTGTATAGAAGCTAAACTTTGGCTCCCAGACAGCAGCAGAGGATAACAGCTCAAGAAATTTTCTCCCCTTAAACATTTCTACTTCTTTTCCAGAGGAGGTGTTTATGCTCCTGGTTCAGCCCCTGCTTAACCAGCTATAATGAAATGTAACAGTGTCACATCTTGAGACAGTATAGTTGCTGTAAGGAAGTATTTTATATATATGAAAATAAGTAAAATAAAAATAAATCCATTTTCCCCACAGCACAACTCTTAAATTGCCCCTGATATTGCAGATGTTAGATACAGGCTTCCAGTAGGAAAGCAGAGAAAATAGAAAAGCAGATTATATAATTAAATATAATAGAATTTAAAATTTTTAAAAAGTGGACTATTTTCATGGTATTGAAGTGGGACTGAGAGAAGTTACCGTCAGGCCATCGCTATCCTGCCTGATGGAAATTGCTTCGGGTGCAGAGTTAATCCTTTTCATAAGCAAAAGCAAAGTAACCAGTCCCCTTTGGTTAGTAACTTTTGCTCTCAAGTGTATCCATTTCCAGACGGAAGCAAATCCAGGATGCCCTGCAGATCCAGATGGCACCCTCAGTATGGGTATGAGCTTCCCGAGAAGAAAATACAGCTGACACCACCAGGCCTGCTACAGCCTACTACTTTATCTAACAGCCACTACTTTATAGGCTCCCTGGTAGGCCAGGCAGGCCAGGAATGAAAGATTAAACCTTCCCCAGATTGAGACATCCTGACCACAAGTAACTGACCCCTGTGCTGAGGCTCACAGCCATGTTCCACGTTCTCAAGTTCCCCACTGCGGTGCATACAGGCAACCACATCTGCAGCTGGCAGGCTTAGTCTGCCTCCCGGTGCTGCAGAGCAGATCATCCTGCTCTGGTCCACTTCGCTGTGGAGTGGGGGCACAGCTGCAGGTATCCGTGCATAAGCAGAGCCAGTCCCACAGAGGCTGCTTGTGCCTCATCCTCACCCTCTGTTTGCATCACCCTGACTGATGTTAAACCCAGCATATTGAACTGCTGGCCACTGCCTAAAGGCATGCAGCAATTTTTTTGTGGATGCATATGATTTTTGGGGCAGACAGGGCTGTATTCTCAGGACCAGGTGCCTTGCCCTGTGGAGAGCGGGGACGGACAAAGTTCTGGGTCCCAGAAGGGGCTGAGCCCCTGATGCAGCAGAAGCACAAAGGACGGCAAAAGCAGTTCCACTAGCAGCCGCAAGCACGGAGCCCAGGCACTCCATTAATTGACAGGGGCTTGTGAAGTGGAGATACTCAAAGTATTATCACCTGCACTGGTAACAGGCAGCCCACACATGGAAACTGAGAAAAGAAGGTAATCAGTACAGGCCATAAAACTAATCAGCTACAACATCTAAAGCTGACCAGCAGGAAAGTATAACCCACTCTAAACTACAAAAAGTGCAAAGTAGTCATAACATTGATACAGCAGCACACACAGCAAAGCATGCTGAAGAAGGCAAGATATGTGTAATGCAACTAAGTGATTGCATGTTTGATCAGCATGTGAAAACATACAGCATCCGTAAGTTCCTTTGCAGCCTTTATATACAGATGTGGCAGCATGGATAGGTAAAGGGGAACCCTCAGTGCCTAGGGCCCTGTGAAATACCATCGTCCAGCCCCACGGGTGTCAGATGAGGTGCAACAGGTCACTTTGCATCCAGGTTTAGTCAGCAGCACGAGCTTGCCTTTCATCTGCAAGGTACTTACCTCAATATAGTCCTGAGACCCATAGGCTTGATATTGTATACTCTTTACCTAGAGCTGGTGTGACTGCAGCAAGGCCTCATGAGCCAAGGCAGGAGAAAACAGTGTCATATTTTCTGTGTGAGTATTCAGCTTCCCCCCACGCCCCGCCCAAATAATGTGATTAAACAGAACCAGGCCTCCAGCTTGTTGTAGGCTGTCAGTACCAAATTTCCTCAATACTTTGGCTTCTGACACATGTGCATTGCTTTCCATGACCATCTCTCTACAGTCTATGTATAGCAAGCTATAGAGACCAGAAAGTAACACTGTGTGACTGCCAAGCACCCCTTCAGCTAGAAACCCTGAGCGCATGTGTCCCTCGGTGGCCGAGGCACATTCTGGGAGCTCTGGTCACTGTAAACCAGACATTCCTTCAGGCCCATGAGTTCTCTAGAAATTGTTTTTAAAAATCACCCCGCATACTCTTCCAGCAACAGCACAATTGCCCGGCCATTCCTGAGCCGACCACCCCAAACCTGTACCTGCCCCCAACCGCCACCAGTCCCCGCAGTCTCTTGGGCCCCCTCAGCAGGCTGCTCCGACACTAGAGGACAGAGGCAAGTTTCTCACTCAGCTCAGGCGAGGTTTTTTTTCTCCATATGGCCTTTTGCAGCACCTCTAGCCTTGAAAGTTTCCATAATGGAAGGGATACATCATGCCATGCTATTTTTCATGTTCCAGATATGCTGCAGCACTGGGTCAAAGCATATCACTGGCCAAAGCAGCCCTCAAAACATACACCTCCTCTTTTTTTCTACATCATTCACTCATTAAGTTTTGCACGTCTATCAGTTGTATTATAGTGGCTTTCAAGCCACTTTTCAAGCATCTCTCCAATTATTTGTTCCACCGCATAAAGCTGCCCTGAAGTCAGGAGCAGCACATCAGCAGGAAGCAGGCAGATGTAAGGGGGAGTACACAGCATCAGAGGAGAATCATATGATGTCAGGCTAAAGTCATCCCTGTGTTTGGGTCTGGGAAGGGAGATCCTGGGCTCTGTCTATATTAACACTAAGTGCAATAAGGAGAGATCTGTTCTTACGACTGGTGTTACGAGCCCAGAGTCGATGCTGAGTTTATATTTCAGGAGTTTCTACCCTGGACTAGCTGTGGTCTGACTGCGCAGATGCATTAGCAGTTGCAACACATTAGCTGTGCTCCTGGATTGCGTGTGCTGCTTTCATTTCATCCACATTTGTAGGCGGCTCTGCAGAATGGACCAAAGGGTGGTAAGGGGGAATGATCAGAAGATTTACTTCAAAAGCACACTCCTGGCCTAACTGCGGTGCTGACGTGCACACATCCCCATAGCATCACGAATCTTCACAATCCAGGTTCAAGAAGTTCTCACTCTTGGCGGTACTAGGAAATCCAGGATCTGCCCCCTAATTCCTCACTCTGAATAGCTGATGAGAGGACAAGTACAAATGCTTAGAGCATATAAGTTTATTACAATATATAACTACATAGCACTCAATGGGACATGAAGCACCATGCAGTTCTTTCCTGACTTGCTGCTGTTCAGGCTGCCTGTCACTGGCATAACAAGCTGAAGTCTTAAAAACGCTCTGCATGCACATTACTGTGACATGAGTAGATTTCTGATCCCTGTAGTACATCTGGAAGGTTCCCTGCAGGTGTCCCTTGTTGGGCACATCTGGCAAGGAAAAGTCCATCCTCGGAAAGAAGCATTTTGTATCATGAAATAATGTTTTGTTTAGATTGACTGCAAGCTAAACTAAACCCATTTAGAACATTTTCCTAATTCTTGGAAGTCTCTAAGAATCAATTTCTTTGATTTCTCTCATAACAATGTTTCCAGTTTCTGCTTCTTTTAATCAACTAAATGGTAACGTTTTTCTAGTAAAATTTTGGAAAGCAAAATCTTCCACAGTTTTCTTGTGCTTAGTTAAACTAGGTATTCCCATTTCTAAAGCAGATTAATGCCTTCCTTACTTTTAGATCCAATATTTTTAGGAAGATTGTTGCCATAGAGACTTCCTCTTAAATGAAGAATGCATTGAGTTTTGTCTAGTTATATTTGAGCAGACAGACTTTTCCTCAGTGACTTCAGAAATTCTGGAATTTCCAGAGCCCGGAAATACAGAAAAATGCCTTTTCCAGAGACCATTCCTATGGGGACCCAACAATTCCAATCATATAAATAATTCAATGGAATAACATCCAATCTCTTATAAATAAAACATACTTAAATTAATTGCTAATTAATCAAAGAGCAAAAAGGATCCGATATTCACCCGGTGCAGATAGTATATGAAGCAGAAGTTTACAGACTTGAATTTGACAGACCAATATTTGGTCTAATATTGGTGTGGTTGTCTAACATACATCGCACAATATGCAGCTGGCAAACCCCCTGTACGTTCACATGGGCAGTGCAGACAAGTTTTCATTAAAAAAGCAGCAGATTGTGATTCTTTTCCTCATTCTGGTATGCAGCTGCTTACATAAGCAGCCCAGTCATGCCAAGGAAATGTCTTTAATTAACCCTGTCTGAGGGTTAATTGCTCACCGGTGTGAGTAAAGCTCTCGCAGAGCAACCCATTCCAGTTAGAGCGGTCCCCAGCCCCCTCGCCTTCTCTGGCCTCTTTCTGTTTCAGAGTAGTTCCTTTGTGGACAACAGAGAAAGTTTTGTGATTGTGCTACTTCGTCAATATAAAGCATGCTTGCAAATGAGGGTAGCTCTATGCGTTCGTGTCTCGAGAGAGAGAAACAAGCAACTTCTTTTTCTGCATTATAAAATGAAAAAAAAAATAAACCGTGCTTAAGAATTTTATATATTTTCCGGTTCTCCCGTCTTCTCCCAGAGCCGTTTTTAAGAAGTGTGAAGAAAAATCACGAACTATCCACTCACTGCTAAAACCATGTAACTTGAGGCTCCACCAGCGCGTCCCAAACCTGTTTCTACTTCCGAAGCCCTTACACCACCAGAGGGAGTTCAAAGACAATTTGCTGAGCGAAGGTACTGCCTGGGACCGAGCTTCTGCCGCCCGGGCCGACAGGGAGCTTGCGTTGCCCACGTAAGGTGTCTTTTCCTCAGATTTTACTCGAAAGCGTGATAAACAGAAGTAGGATATTAAAACAGCTTTAAGAAAGGACTTTTATATATATACACACACACACACACCCCCCAAGAGTTAGGTCAGAATTTTCTGAAGGTGTGATCCCCAAGCTAGCTGGTGGTTTTCCCCTTCTTTATGAGCAGCCTCTCCGAAAGTACAGTGCCCTTAAATACCGAGAGGCCTGATGGATGGATCCACCTGAGGACCCTCCTGCACGTTCCCGCCGCCAGTCCATCAGCCCGGTGGAGGGGCCGGTTTGGGGGAGCAGTGAGCAGATGTCACTGACGGGAAGCAAAGGCAGCGTCAGCAGGCCAGAGGACACCTTTCCTCCCCCCCTCCCCCATTCCCCAAGCCAGGGCAGCCCTGTGGAGCCCAAGCTGTCTCTGGGCAAGGATTTGGGTGCCTCTGGACTGCGCTTCCCACTATGTTCATTAGCTGGATTTTTTTTCCCTATTATTTCCACTTTTTCCTGTCCCTGGTTCCCGTTACCCGGCAGGCTGTCTCCGGTGGACGCTTCCCTTCCTTTCAGCTTTCAGCCCCTAGATGGCAATGGTTCTTCACTGACAAGCCATCACCGTTTTCCCACACCCGAGTTAAAGACCAAAAAAAAAAAAAAAAAAAAAGCTCCTGAGAGCTAATTCGGATGCTATGTTATAGGATATACCGAAACTAATGTAAATTAGCCAGGGGAAACAAGACAATACTGGCATTTTTATTGTAAACTCTACATAAAATGGCATGAATCCATAGGCATTTAAAAATTTTGGAGATGAGTGCTTTTTAACAAGTATTGTTTGAATCGTTGAAGAAGGTCTGCTGAAATCGTAGAAGTAGTTTAGCTTAAATCTAGATTAAAACTCCTTTTTGCTCCCAAATTTAAGTTCTCAGTTCAGACACTACGCAGATCAGTAAGGCAAGAGATTCTCAACCAAAACGCTCAAGTCCTTAAAGTAAAACGGGCGTTTTCTTTAAAGGAAATGTGTCCGAAAACTTTTTTTAATGTGTCCATTAAGAAAAAAAAAAATCTATATGCTTCTAATAAGGAGCAAGGAGTGTAATCATTTAAATATCTGGCAGAATTCTGAGGAGCTGTAAATAGTACCATGGGCTTGGATACAATTACTATAATTTTAATATATTAATAGCCAACAATGTAACCTGTCTTTGTAAATTATTACAGGCTTGGATGTTACCACACTCCCCTTAAATACTGTAATGTATATTTATCTTTCTTATCTGATGGAAGTCCTACAACATGCCTGCATGGTAGCAGATCCCTTTCCTACAGGGAGAAATCTAGGCTACACTACCTGGCACCTGATGAGTTAGCACTCCTCAGCTCTAACTCCGAGGTGCATTACTTCTGCATTACAGCCTTGCCTGCTGAGGGTAAGTCAAATCACTAGAAAAATGCTAGCAGCAACGGTGGAACTGTTGGGTGATTATTGCTATTTACTGCTGGTACTCAGATGCTAACCAATCTGGGTTATTGTGGCAGACATTTACCCACCTACAGCAAATTAAAAGGTGCACAAGAGAATTGGCAATCTAAAAGAGACAGACACTGTCTTGCTGTGCTGGGGTCACTGGTCTCCTGAAAGCCTGAGAGGAGCGTGAGCCTGCTCCCTTCCATGCCCCAGAAGAGATGTATTTTCCAAAGTCTACATTTCACTTCTGCATTAAATTCACCTTAAAACCAAATCTGAGAAATTGCACATGGGCTTTTATGCCTCAGTCACTGAGTCTGGGTTATAAAACAGATCTTCAGCTAAAGAAATAACAAGGCTCATTTCTGGTTGGCATAGTGACATAGCAGCAATGCACTATATAAAACTTCCATGTGCTTTATATTAGGTACATATAGAACTATTGTCTTCGTATTTGATGGGCCTTACAGTTTGACATTTGTTCTCTGTGATGAGCTAAAGCTACCCAAGTATTACCCAAGTACTAGCAAGAGCTAGTGTGATACGTCATTTTTTATTTCAGGTGCTGCAATGTGTGATGGAAACTTTGGACAGCTAAATGTGAAAAATTCATATAATGGGAGAAGGCAGCTAGCTATTGTCTTTTGGGGGTACCTTGTCCAGTTTGAAAAAAAACCTCCGAACCTATCTTCTAAGCAGGCTTAAAAGGAAGAGATTCAAAAGAGTATGGTAATCTTTCCATCCTAAGGCTTTGATACTCATTTGATATACTTGTTCTTTCACACAGGCAATGTGTGGTAAAGAGGATACCAAAATGTTGCAAGTCTTCTCAAAAACTGCAGGTCTCAAAAAGCTCAGAACAAACTTCAACCCTGTTGACAAGCTTTTTTAGTGTGATGAAGCATTCTGCTGAATCTTACTTAAACTCCATTAAAATCAAAAAGGCATCAAGAGATGTTACCCAGAGAAATTAATCCTGGTATAAATAACTTAGAACACAGTTAAATAAACCAGCCCAAGCTGGAATATGAGACAGAAGGATCAAATGCAGAAATCACTCTAACGGGCCCTGCTGTTGCTAGCGATCACCTTTTGAATTTTTGCTGTATTGACTGCTGGACTCTCCTTCAAGGCAGCACAACAAAGAAAAGGCGATGGGCAACAGCAGTAGGCGACTCTCTTCTGAGAGGTACGGAGGCACCCATCTGCCGACCTGATGCTCTCTCTAGAGAGGTGTGCTGCT
>JAVKLA010000027.1:10641435-10667796 GCA_034782735.1 Sagittarius serpentarius
AACACGACTGAGCAACAACTGAAAACATCAGGGTGTTATCAGCATTCTTCTCATACTAAACCCAAAACACAGCGCTGCACCAGCTACTAGCAAGACAATTAACTCTATCCCAGCTGAAATCAGGACAGGAGAATGCAGAAAAAAAAAAGTCTTATGTTGTCACTTGCTATGCAGAATATATGAAGTGTCACTGGCATAAAAATTTGAAAACCAAGTCAGTGCCTCTGCAAGTTACCGGGAGTTTCATCACCAGGTTCAACGGGCAGTGTTTTACCTCTCCCACTAATTTCTAGTCACAACAGCTTGTCCCAAAACAACAGGCACAGACTCCCCAAAAGGTAAGCGAAGAAAACTGATGCCACTCAAAAGAAGCAAAACCAGAAGCGATAGTCTGAAGGGTTCCTCCAGTTCTGAATAGCATTTTCTGAAACTCGTTTTCGTTGTGCAATAACACAGAACCACCTTTGGCCGTGGACCGCAGGCAGCAGTTGGGTGAGATCACAGCTCCAAGAAAAACATGGGGGAGAGAGAAAAATTCATTCTTCCTTTTCAAACTTTGTCAATTAAAAAAATACCAACAGCATCAATCTCCAACTGCTTTATTGGAAGCCTAACCATTTCAGCAAACTGACAAGACCGCAAACAGAAACCCCACCAGGTCCAGATCAATTCAACAGCTTTGTTTTAATAACACTGTAATGCTGAAATTAATGCCAGTTTGTGTAAGCTGGATTGTCTGATACTTCACTCTAATGAAGAACCCATCACATTGTCGGGTGCAGCTGAAAGGCAGAAAGCTATCCTAAACTTTCAGTCACTAAGCGAAGATGAAGACTTGGTCCTATATTAAATCAGGCGCAGAAACCGTTGATCAGAGGTTTGTCAGGCCAACCTCCAGGTGAACTACACCTTCACAGTACAGGTCCTTGCCCTTCAGAGAGAAGAGGAACTGAGTTGAGCTAATGCAGTATCCAGAATACTATATTTTCTTGCAGCAGCATTTGTAAGAACCCCTACCAGCCAGCCCAGAGTTTATAAAGTTGTAATATTTTTTGCCTGGTTGTTACAGGGCTAGAAACGGAACAGGTATCAGTAGAATTAAGATATGGAAATAAGATCTTTAATGTGGCATGAATGTTGACAATTCAGGGGAGGCTTTAGCTATCTTGATTGCACTAATGAAGAAACATCCTCTCTGGGAAAAGGTTTGTGTGTCTTATTCTAGTGAAAGTAAGCAAGTTTCATTATGGAACGAAACAACTCAATAAAGCAATGTTTCTTCAAGCATGAGGCTAAAAGAATTAATTATACCTCTGAAAATCTTCTGACAGGGACAGTCATTTGGGGTCAGTCATCAAGATACGTTGTCCCAAGAGAGATCTGCTCTAGACCACCACCGCTGGTCTCATTCATGTGCAGACTTCTAACCTGCTGAGCTGCAGTTTTTCTGCTGTGAATCAAAACTACACAATTTAAAGCTCACAAGGCCAAAATCTAAAAAGTAAAAAGAAAGATTATTTGCTTTGAAAGACAACTGATATTTGGCTTGATCTGAAATCCTCATTAACTAACTTCAGCAATTGAATTCAAAGGCTGTCTCACCATGGATGAAGATGAGTAACCAGAAGATCAGGAAATGGGAACAATGTTAGTTGAAGTATCTTCAAGAGTGTTTCTACAGCATCTATTTGTAAGAATCTGGGTTTCAAATAAATTCCTATTATATTTTTAAATCTTGGTAAAACAGACCTCCATATTCACTCCATTAATTTGAAATAGACAGGTTTATAAGTAATTCCTTATCTGAAGTACTAGTAGGTAATTGTACTCCTTCCATTTTGGTTTTTATAAGATTTTTACTTCCTTGGAATCAAAACATCCCTACTATCTCCACATTTGTTTGCCTTCTCACTTTAAAGTCTGACCCTCTAGAATTTATGGCAGGCTTTCACAATCCAATTTTAGTATCAAAATAAGATTAAAAGAAAAAACAATAATCTTCTCTTGAGCTCCTGTGCTACCTTTTAGAGTCTTCACTTTACAATCCCACCTGAGTCCTTTGCAATATCTCAAATAGAATAAGTGTAAAATAATCTCTTCATGCAGGTGTATCAGTTTCAGGTTCTGAGAACAAATTTGTTAAACAAACAATTTAAACACTGAAGAGTTAATGAGGAATGCCATTTGTTCAGTTCCTTAATAGTGTAGGCTCACGGCAGTTTCAAGAGGACAGTAGGATTTTTAACGGATCTTGACATATCACATGCAAACCATATCCTTAGCTAAGAGCACACATCCTACAATTCCTTTTACTGCACTGTGGAGACCACAGCTGATACTAAGCTTTCCCTTGTAGCACAGCCAGCACCAGTGATGAGTTTTGAGACTGAGATACAATAATTAGTCTCCGAGTACAGCTTCTTACCTCACCAAGGGTACAGTCTACATTATATTATATTGCTCACCCTGAAATATCAGCCTTGCAAACAAGGGAAATGAACAAAGTCACAGTCACTCTCTCCACTCAGTATTTTCAACTTGTTCAGTGCGTTGTATAAATCCGGTTCTGCAAGATACAAATCTAACATTCCAAAGCTCTTCGTTTCTCTCTTCTTTTTAAAAGTACTAGGTCATTTGTAACCTCATGATGATCAGCAACTGCTTCTTCGTGACAAAAAAAACTTAGCATTTCTCAAAGTTACCTCCAGGGAGGATTTTCTGTTTTCTTTTTTCTAATTTGGTTTTCCCACTTAGAAAATCTACCCTTTTTGAAAGCTTCAGTAGTGCATTTGGTATATAGTGTCCACCTAAAACCTAGAAACAAAGTCCATCAGGTCTAAGTTCAAAATGGACAGCATTGAAACCCAGCTAGTATGAGCAGGAGGGAAAAAAAAGCCCTCATAACCAAAATTTATAGAAAGGAAAGGCTTGTGTATCAGAAATGCCATGCGATCACTGTTTGGAACTGATTCTTTTTCCTAAACAAGGGTGGAGACTGCAGTGGAGGAGTAAGTTATCTAGTTACTTCCAGCAGCATTGTCTCCTCTTCTTTAAGGGGCCATGTTTTTGAACCCCTGCCTTTAAAACGTATTTTTTCCTTCGGTGAATAATCAGTATGGATAAAGTTGGACATAAGAGGTAAAATCATACTGTTCTCTGGCAAACATTTTCTGCCATCTGAGTTGTGTACACTCGCAGTACTTCCTGAACCTTGCCCCCTGGGCTTGCACTCCAGAGGACCTTGTACCTCCCCTCTGCTGTTCATTCACTCCTCACTGTACAGAGCTGGTGCATTGGTGTCAGCAGTTGCTTAAATCGTTCGGACATCTTGTTGGCTGGAGTGCCACTTCTTGAGGGCCTTCAGAGCTCATTCGGGAAGAGGAGAGGAAGGGGCACCAGGGCACCCTGGGACCTGGTGCAGGTGGAGGGGCAGCCCCTGAACCTGAGCGACAGTGAAAGGCGGGGAGAAGTCTTCATGCACTGCAGATTAGAGGGAAAAGGGAAGAATTAAAAGCCTAAGAAGAGTAAGGAGTATTTCGCGCACTGCCTTTCAGGTAACATAGATGACTATGACAGTAAAAAAATAAAAATAAAAAAAATATATAATTTTTAAAAAAGACATGCTGAGATTCCTGCTAGCATCGCAGCCACTTTCATGCTACCGAGCCCCATCACCTTTCTGCCTTCTCCCTCCTGCAGGCAGTGTGCCCTCTTCTAAACTCTAGGCAAGTTGCTAGGGAAACCAACAGTGTGGCTACAGAAATGGGGAGGAATTATAGATTTCATCAACATATACATAATTTACCTTCATCAAAAAACAAGAAATGACACAAAATGGCAGGCCCTGTTACTGAGTCACTTTCACCCTGGGGGAGAAAGGACCTTGTGCAGAAGGGATCTCAGCTGATCATCAGCCCTTCGAGCCAAGGTCACCCTGAGGAAAAGTCCATAAGCAACCTCCGTCCCTCTTCAGCTGAGAACGGTTAGTGCAAGATGCCCATTAACAACTTACATTTATTTCTGTTTTGTTGAACTCATGTAATCTGCCAACAGAAGAGTCACATCGTTCCTTTCACTCTAGTTTTGCATCTAGTTCTCACACGTTGACACAGCATTTGGAATTTATTCCTCTTTGTAAACAAAGATGTTTGGGGATCCTTTCAACTTTGGTAGTTCTCTAAGAAGACACTGGGCATAGATGTCTCTGCCTCAAAACTTAGCTATCTGAAAAGAAAGTGTCAATGCAGAAAAAGGAAACAAGATAGTAAAAAGAGCAATGTATGACATGGGCTTTCCTATAATAAGGTACATGGTTAGCTCCAGTCTTCACGTTTTCTCCTATCCCTTTGCGAGATTAAAATATGCCCATATTGTTTGATAAATTTGGAGGAAAAAGGTGAAAATAGCACTGTGTGTGTAGAGAAAGCAAGCTGTGGAAGGAGGGAAAGAGGAGGCAGGGAACTCTACTAATTGTTCCTGCGTTTTCCTTGTTTAAAATTAAAATACACATAACACATGCTGAGCAACCACTCCTTCAGAAATTCTCTTGCAAATCAAAGCTTTCTAATGGCTGTGTATAGAAGGATGGAGTAAACTGGAATATTCAAACCACGTTACTCTGCAATTCTTCTTGTTGCATTAAGTGAGTCGTACATAGGGAAGTTGGGAGAACCTGACCAGAACCTTTGTCTCTTTTTCTTTTTTTTTCCTTCAAGCTGACAAAAATGCCTCCTAACCAGCTGAGCTGTATTTTTCATAACTAATTTAGCTTTGTCTTAATTCTCTGTACCATGTTTTCCTTTTTACCACTCTCTCTGTCCTGCTCCATTGAAAAAAAGGAAAGGAATAACAAGGTAAATTGCATTTCATGACACAACTTTCAGAGCTATAAAAACTCGGCAATCATTGCAAGTTTAGGACTGGGGAAAAAAAAAACCTTCCTTTTCTAGGCCCCAATCCACTAAACACTTATCCAGTCACAAGCACATGAGTAATTTAAGTGAGCTCTTGGATTCAAGCCAATAGATAAATGTTAAATGTGTGCCTGGCTCAGGCAATGCGCACAATCTGTTGCTAAATGTGACATTTACATATATATATATATTTTGCGGTTTTGGAGATTAGAAAAGCTGTTTATAAACCAGTACATAAGGCTAAAATCGTGATTAAAATTGTCCTGAAAGTCTCTCTAGTGATACCATGAAGCATTGTATAATTTTGTTTGCAAAGGGCTTGGAAAAAAACAAAGATTGATGCAATTTACACTTAGCGCATTTTCAACTAATTATGGCATGTAGACAAGCTATGAAGAGTAAAATAAACAGGTTCTATGAACAATTCAAAGTATCAAGACAACTAAACTCCACGGAGCGTTTTTGATACTACCTATTTCAGTGGCATTGAAAGACAGCTGTGAGTTCAAATTATAGTTTAATTGGTGTTAATGCATTTTCCCAAAAATCACAAAAAGAGAACAGCATCTCTTCTTTTTTTTTAAACTGAAAGTCAAGGGGAGGGGAAAAAAAATGATGTTTGACTCTCCAAGGAAAATAATGGTTTCAGTTTGACAGGAAAATTGAACTAACCACATTGAAGGATGAGTGCGTTTAATGTTTCCACACTCAAGTTTTTGCAAGCTTATCTGTCAGATAATAAAATAAAGTTCAGCTTTTTGTGGCTTAGATAACATATTCATATTTTCGTAAGTATGGTTTATGAAAGCCAGGCAAAGCTAGAGAAAAATAAACAGAGATGCCTCAACACTACCACAACATTTAAAGAGAAAGCACCAACCCTGTGTCCTTCTCATATACCAATAACCTGATGCTGTGATAAATTTGCTTCAGTGGCTCTATTGACTTAATCCACCACACTCTCATTAATTTGAAGAGGGACCCCTACAGCTTTTGTTCAAATCTCATTGATGTCAACAGTCCTTGCATTGAACTCGAACAGGCCTTGAGTTAGGTCTTTAAGGGTCTTTATGCTCATTATTGCTACAGTTGGCCTTTACATATCTCATCCTACGGGAAATCCACTTACACACTGGGGCTCCCTACGCGTTCTCTGTCAGATCAGGGAACACAGCAGATGGGAGGGAGACACTAGCATAAGCGTTTGAGGAGAAGGGAATGCCTACTCTGGTCCACTGATAGGGAGCTCCTACATTTTACAGTTCATAACTCAGTAATCTCTGCTAACATTAGCCACACAATTAGTATTTTTCAAAATCAGCATGGAGCCAGGCACTTTCTTCCAAAGAAGACTGTAGCACTCTGTCACTCCTGACCCAGCAGCCCAGGGGTAAGAGTTTCTCCCTCATCCCATCAGTAGGAGATGCAGCATTCAAGTCCCCATGTTGCTTGTAAAATTTCAAATGTGTCTTTTCTCCTGTCCAATGCTTTTTACTGCTTGTGAACCTAACCATCCTCCCTTGTGCCAAAGGTAATAGCCACTGATTTAGGGTAACTTTAGTTTCTTACAGCTTCTCCGTACAGGGCTTCATAGCCTTGTACAGCCAGCGACTGGAGGCGGAAAGGTCCTAAAGGTGTCACTGGAAGAGAAACAGGGACATCCATTTCCCCTGGTAGGTGAAGCCTCTGATAACGAGACTGTGAAATCATGTGCCTCCTCTCACTGGGGCTTTAAGTATTCTAGAAAAAAAAGACTACCTCACTGGTAGGGATTGACACCAACCTAATCTCACAGAATGATGTATAGCCCAAGTAATGTACAGCCCATTGGTTACAGCACTTACCCTGGTGTCGTACATTTGCATCTCCTGAGACAGAGAAGGCCTTAAAGTCAGGTCTTGCATATTGCATGGAGGGCTGTAATGCAGCATTTTACTGGAGAAAGGTGACAATATTGCTTGCTCTTTCAAAATAGGATCATTGCTTTTTGGAGAACCAAATGAATCATTCAGATATGCCTCTTGGATCAAGACCTTTATGAAATACATACGTTGAAGCACTTTGTTAGTACATCCCATCAATTCATGAGGACAAAACAGACACTGGGAACTCAGACCTTTCGGTTCGCCCTGGGCCTACTCAGAAGCTGAAACTGAAACCTGGGAGTCCAAGAAACATAAGCATCTGTGGGAAGTAGGAACTCCTATGATCAGGCAATATGTCAAATTCTTATTCCTTTTAAATCATGACGGCTTTGCACATAGATGTGGAAATGGGAAATTCAAGAGGACTTGGATACGTAAGCACTTTCTGTGATATTAATCTTTACTAATTATTAATCAGTTATTAATAGAACGAGATTTTCATTAATTCGATGAACATTCTCCTCAGTATGGACATACAAGATCTTATTTTCATAGTATCAAGGCTGCTATATCTCATGATGTTCTGAACAAAAATACCAACTCATTTCAGAAGCTCAGAAAGACGTCTAAATTTCCACACCCCCATTGTTGCCCTTGACTGTGCTACCTAACAGTCGAAGGTAGAAGATATGAAGTAGAAGGTAGAAGAAATGAATCAACTTAAGCTCCCCTCTACCCCATCCCCAAATTACCAAAATTCTTGAAGTTCATTAAACACCATCTGAGAGCAAATGTTTGTCATTCATCATTATTGTCTAATGGACCAAGACCTTAAAGCATTGCACACAGTGAAGCTAATTGCCATTAGCATCTGGAAACAGTGGTGGTAACATCAGAAATCTTAGAACATAGTTAGATAATGATAATGGTTTGTATCTGAAGTTTGTATCATATAATTCACGGCTATTTCAGCTGCGAACAAAAGAAAAAGTGACTGAACTGCTCAGTAACCTTCTAAGGCAAAGAAAAGCATGCATGCCTTAAGTGAGGAAATGCAGAGAGGTTGCACTGATGTAATTCATTCCATGCTTTGTTTATATGCACCCGTTACCCATTTACTAGAAGTAAACTAGCCTTCCTTATGAATATTCAGCATACAGGTTTGTCTCTCTTCCTCCATGCCTGATGCTGATGCTCAGCTTCCTGATTACCAGGAACACCTACTTTCGAGCACTGTTCTGAAATCAAATCCACCGAAGGAATTAACCTGTATCAGAAGACTCAAAGGACAACAGATGAGAGAGAGAGAAGTGGAGAGGGTCAAAAGGTTGAAATTTTCTACTCCTGGTCCTGTGGCAGTGGGCAGTCGGCAAATAGGTACTGCAACTTGGTCGTACCTCACATGTGGAGGATATAAATAGCAAACGAGGGGGAAAGACCTGAACAAGAGGTCTTTAAGGAAGAAGCAAGTGAAGTGCAACCATACACATTCAGTGTTCATGTGCTCCAGGATCCTCCTCTCACCACAAAAGCATCACAAGTCTGAGGACCTTGTGAAACACACTACAAATGCATTTGTGCTCAATGCTCCATGAAGGATTTTCCAGTTTATGTCCCCAGCGTACAATGGGATTAGCTCAAGGTACAAGCTGGGCCACCATGTTTCTTCATCCTCCTGTAACATTAAGGTATCCTGCCAAGACATTAAAAAAAAAAAGCAATGGAGCTAGCAGAGCGTGAGTGTGTGCTGGAGGCACTATTTGATGGTTGTCCAAAAGACTGTCACACAGCCTACAAAAATGGTGTGCAGGCGTGGAGCTGAGGACAGAGAGGCTCACAGATCAAAGGCTTAGGCAAAAGGTCTGCCAGGCTGGCGTGTGGGTTGGGTGGGGCTACCCCTTGCTGGTTGGGAGTATTGCGTGGGTTCAAGGAGGACTTCACTTGTGAAGCAAAATGTGGTAAAGTGGCTGGGCCATCCCATGCACTGGGAAAGCCGTGTGGGGTCTACCTTGTCTGCCAGCTGTAGGAGTCCACGATTTTGGCAGTGCATACCAGGATCACCCCCACCTCACCAGTGGATCTCCACCTATCTGTGGTAAGAAAGGGAAGATGCGCAGCAGGGTGTCTGCTAGGACATACTCTCACTTTGGGGCCACAAGAGTCGTGGTTTCTCCAAAGAACCCAGGTCTTGGCGAAAGACTGGAATCTTAGAGATGCCTCTGAGGGGACCCCTCAAATCAAAGGATGTGTCAGTCAAATCACAGCCTGCAGGAGTGGCAAAAGAAGGTGCTTTCCAGGATGTTCCATATGGTTCTTCTAGCTCAAGCCAAAGGGACAACCTGTTAGTTCAGCTCAGTGAGCGGTAATACCCTCAACTGCCAGCACAGGAGGCAAAGGAAGGACTTGGTGGTGATGAAATAGAGTTGGACAGGCAAAGGGCAGCCCTGGCACATGCCTCGTCAACAAGCTTGCACAGGACCCAGCTTCACCAAGTACTCTGCAGCAGCACAGACAGCCTGGAAGAAACAGGTAAGTAGACATCCAAACCAAGCACCTCCACAGTACCCATGAGATATCTATGACCTATCTTGTCAAACTTCTTCCCTGATCAAGGGACAAGAAGACAAGCAGCACAGTCATATATCAGGTGGAGGAGGCCACAGGTCAGAAAAAACGTTGTTAGAGATGCTCCAGCCCAGAAATTCATAGGTCTGATCTGAGAGAATTATGTTCCCAGCACATAAACATTCTTCAGCAGTATGGCCTTTCCTGCAATCCGATAATCATCTCTGGGGATCAATACTGAGCGCCAGTTCCTTGGGTTGGAAAGTTTCTCTCCTTTAGTATGAGAATGCCCTACTGCATGAGAGGGAGAGAACTAGTTCAAACAGCAGCAGAGTCCAGGGCCCACACATCTCAGAAGTCACAGTAAAACCCCGTAGTCAGCTTGCCAATGCCGAATGACTTTTTAGTAGGCATTTGGCAGCAAACTTCAAAGAAAAGCAGGAGCTCCATTGTCCCAGTTCTTCATACTAAGCATGGCAAACCTGTGCCGTAGGACCTACCAAGCACCATGGTGAATGGAATACGAAAAGATGGGGTACACATCCTCTTCAGATCTCTAGAAGGACTGCTGTCTTTTCCTAGAGAGAGGTGATATATTTCTTGGTACCTCTGTTCTTCTCCAAGGCATTGGCATGCATGCCGTAGTCCATGAATACATATCCCAAAGCACATGGACACACAGATGGACAAAGGCACCCCAAGCCTGATGCACTTCCAGAATCTGGAGCTCATGCTACTTCTGACATTTTCTGCATGAGTTGTCAGGGAAGATTAGAGAGGTACCTCTGAGAGAGATGTCCTAACACCACTTCTCACCACTGGATGGTCTTGTACAAAGTCATTCCAAGAGTCTGCTGTTCATTTTCCCCACATCCCACCACCTTTGTTCTAAGGTAAAGGCATACCTCTCTTCCACACAGGGGAAACAGGACTCCCAGAAGATCACTACAAAGCCCAAACCCTTGACATCAACCCTGCTGAAAAGCCAATAGGTGAGCCTCACTGCAGAGAAGGGACAGCCTCTTGTCACAGACAGGAGGTTGGAGAATTTTCAGTTGATTTTTTTCACCTCTCCCCCTCGTGAAAGATGGTTTTAGAATTGCTAGATATTGCCAGTGCACCCCGCCTTATATGATCTGCAGATACATATAATTCATGTTTATACATTAATACATGTATCATTCAAAGACAAGTTTCTCCTCAAACACCCATTTGCACAACTCTTTGCTGAAGGAGCAAGGAAAAGATAAACATATTGTCAAACTGAAATGGTTTCTAGCAAAATGTTTGTCCCTACAGTTCTTCACACATTTCCAAAGGCAATAAGCTCTCCGCCCTCCAGGAAGGCTGTATTTGTTCTCAGGTTTCTTCCAGGAACCCCACACACATCCAAACCACACTGCTGTGGAGGTAGGTAGCGTCACACTAGCTCCAAAAAAACCCTAGTGTTTGCTTAGCATAAGTTCTTGCTCAGCACACGGAGTCTTTATGCAACTATTTAGACCACTTGTGGCCTGCACTGAGTTCCCCGCTGTCCTGGATATGCTGCATACAGGTTGGCAAATTTCATCACAGCTCATCCAAGCTCCAAGTTCTCCAGTTGTGAGAAAAGTGAGCGAAGGAGAAAACGTTTATAATGCCCAAACTAGCTGGAAAGGAAACATAGTTCACCTTTAGTGGTGTAGATGGCTACTCCTGAGCTTCATGTCCACAACTGGTGTGCACAAAATGGCCACAGACCAGCTGTGAAAGTGTCCAGCTGGCAGTGCCACATCTTCAGGGTGTATGTCCTGTCAGTTTAATTCCCCATCTGCTCATCACCAAGGAGATCCATGAAGTTCACCTCAGACTGTCTGCTGTGGCAAGCAGCAAGGATTTATGTACATAATGTGTAATGCACATACTATGAACCCGATGTGAGAGTGACTAGGAAATGCCTTTTGCCATCACAGCAGTTCATCACTCCTGTAGCAAGAAGAGCGACCTTCAAGAGTGATCCAGGTGAGAGTCTTCCTCATAGACCACAGCCCCAACCAAGCATCCTGATGTGAAGTGTTGGAAAGATTTAATATTTTAAAGCCCCACGTCTGAAATTTTTTTCTGCTAGCCCTTCAAAGTCAGTTTTGCCTTAACCCCAAAGGAAATCTTATTTACTGTGTTGAAACCACTAAATACTATCACAGAACCAATTTGTCAGAGTTTGCAGACAACTGGCATTTCCACTCACTGATCTGTTTTCAAGTATGAACTACCAATAGACACTGGGAGGAAAAAAAAAAAGGAAAAAAAAAAGAAAAAAGAGAAAAAAAAGAAAAAAAGAAAAAACAAGAAAAAACCCAACAAATTTAACAGGGAAAAACGTGTAATTATGAAGCCTTTTTCACCCAGGCAATGTTTGCCAGTAACATGAGACACCAGAAGTGATAGCTTATTATGTGGTGAGCTGCTGTATTCCTTTGGAAAACCATCCCTGACAGAACAAAAAAAACCCCTGACAGTTCAAAATAAATGTACTTAAGTGCTTCTGTCGGTCATCTGTAGGGAAAATTCAGACTCAAAAGCCTCAGTGATGACTTACAAGTTTTGCTCATCTAGCCAGCTTTAAAGAAACTTTTCCACAGCTTCAGCAGTTTTTGCAAGTTTGTGGCAATGAACAACAGATTTTCTGTGACAAAAATAGCAAAGCTATCCGTTACTGTATATTCAGTTTATGGCATATCATAAAAATTTGACAGGTTTCAACACAACCCACAGTATTCAACAAATGAGTCTTGCCTGCAGATTCTGAGCAAATCCTGCATCCTTCCATGAGATTTCCTATTTCAGCTGGGGTCTTGCCCAACCAAATGCAGAATTTGGCCTAAGAAGGAACGTTTGCCCTATGAAAGGTTTTGTCTCTGCTCACAGGTTTAGTTAATCATTAATGAATAATGTTGTTTTCTTCCCTTATTTTTGTTCCAAAACCTTGTATCATTTCAAACCTCTTAAAGAGAACAACATCAATCTGAGTCCCCAAAATTTCATTTTACCTCAGTATATATTTAAAATAGCGTGGAGATATGTGTTTACAGTGATTAAGGACAAACATTTCCTTCTCTTAAAGAGATCTTTTCCCTGCACAGTTAGTAGTCAGACACATCAAAAGCCCAGTGCCTCTGAGATATTTTCGCATGTCATAAGATGTTCAGTGACTGCAATTAAACACCTGCATTCATGCAGGTTATATGAGAACTTTGCATTTGAAACAGTGACCAGCTGGAGCAAGCCTCTCAATCTGGGCATCAAAAGTTCCTCCTGACAAAGCTTTTGGGTTTGTTTTGATTTAAAGCAATGGGACTTACCCATGCAGCTCAGTTACTGCATCAGCCAGATGTGCTGATCCCAGTAATACAGAGAGATTGTGTGTATCATTACGTTAGCTGTTTATTTTGCGGTATTAGTTTGAGATTGGCTTAACAGATATGTTTGTAAAGCCTAGTGACTGGACATTTCCTTCTGTCAGTATTTCTTTTTTGCCCTCAGAAACTGTGGAAGTTACTCATCTTAATTATAACAATATATCTCATTCTTACATAAAGAATACCGTTTCTCTTAATGCCTACCTGACATGATTCAATTTCATGTCCTGCCCTTTCTGTAAGCCCTGTTTTCTCCCTAGTTTTAAAACATTTCCTCAGCAGAGCTTGAAAATGAAAAGAGAGCACAATCTTTAGAAATCTCAGTCATTCTTGCTGTGTTTTGCACAGTGATAGTAATCACTTGAAGTTAATAGAAGCAGTATTACCACAGCTGGGGTAATTTCCCATAGCCCCTATTTACAATCTCTTTCTAAATGCTCATTTTAATGATAGCTGGTTCTTTTCTTGAGCAGCAGGTTGTTTTCACAAGATGAAAAAAATTCCATCACTTTTGTTACCAAAACTGAAAAAATGTATTTCAAGAAAGAGAACATGAATGTTACACATCCATCTCCAACTGAATTTCAATGAGAATTAGGTCCATAATACCTCTCATAGATCAAGGCATAAGTAACTATAATTCTGTATTACTGATCCTAACCAATACCACCTATATGAAGTTCCAACAAATGACAGCTGCTCTTCTGTGACACTTTTAATCTTGAGTATTTATTGCCACCTGTTCACTGCATTTTTTATTCCCCCTTCCTCTTCTGACCAAAAAAATGCCATAATTTTTTTTTTATTTGCTGCTTAAATGCTTTTTTCCCCCCTTTTTCTATTTAAAAGTGTGTCTTTTTTACACAACTAGGACAAACTAAGATTATTTTACACTATCATGCCCTCGTCATTGTTTTGTCTTAAAATAAATATCCTGAGCAGAAAAGCTTATTTGTTTTCTCTGTGCTTAGCTTGGGAGGAAGACTTTGTACAGACAGCCTGAAATTGGGTGGGTACCAACACTCCCAGGAGACATTAATATACGTCTCCTCAAACAGCCACCACCTTGTCTGAAAACAACTACTACCTCCAAAGGTGTCAAAAAGGGAATAGCTGTTTGACGGATGCTGATAAAATTTGTGGTTTACTAATTGGTTTTAAACATTGCATTCTTTTATTCTTCTTCCTGCCCACAACGTGTTACTGCAGTATTAACCCAAGGGGCTAGAACAGCTTGCCCTTCAGTGAACTCATTGAATATTAAAAGATGTGCATTAAAAAGATTTAATTTCTTTAGTCTTTACCTGCTTTTATTTAAAAAGGTATAAAGAAAAAGCACTGGTAAAATAGGTGAATTATACTAAGGGTAAGGGGAAAGAGCAATGGCTTAAGGAAGATAAAGGTGTTATTAGGCAATAGCAGGAAAGGGAAAATAAGTAGAAGAAGGGAGGAGACTTTCAGACAAACTAATTTCAGTAGTTGAACTAATATGGTTAATAAGGCTCCAAAGGTGATTCAGAGTACCTCAATCCAGAGCTCAAATCTACCTCTTCAATATAAACAGACTCCTAACTTAAAAGTCTAATTTAGAGGACTACATATAAACTAAGCAAAATATTTCTTTAAAAGTTTTTATTTTAAAACTGCGTACAGTTAACCTTTTTCTGTGGTTATATTGAAATATTGAACACTATAGCCAAATGTGTTTCAGGCATGCTTCCGCTGATATAGCAAAATTACACTAAAGATGTACGTGGTCTAATAATGCAGTTTTAAATAATTATTTCTCAACTCCTGATAAGTGACACAATCATAAACAATTCCTCACAAAACATTACCTTCTCCCTGATAAGCAATGGCTTTCCAGACTTCAACAAATTATGGATTCAACTTGTTTCATTTGAAATGAATGACATATTGCACTGTGCCATCTCAGCATGCCGAAACCAAGGTTAATAAACTGTGAACCTGAAACTGCTGAAGGGATTTGTTATATCAGCAATATTAAGTAAATCTGTCACCTATATATTCTATATTAGCTTCAGGCTATGTATCTCAGCTGCCCTTGCAATAAAAATGAGCTGAGAACATCTTAAGCTTTTAAAAAATGGAAGTACCATTCCAAATCAGAGGAATACATGCCTAAAAATGACCGTCCATTATGAATGGGCATGGAGGTTCTCTCTGCATTTGAATAAAATGTGAAAGGATTTGCTTGTTCAACAGATCTGCAGTATGCTTATATTCCTTCACTCCTTACCCAGCAGTTTTTATTCACTTATGGAAAGTTTTCATAGCAGCAAATGTCTTTCTGGGCTAAGGATCTGGGATTACAATATGGGAAGGGATTAGATAATGGCAATCTTTAATTACCCGTAGTAGCAGCAACCCTTCTTCCTTTCCTGCAACATGGAGAGCAGTAGTTAGACGAGAAAGAATAGCCAAACACCCATAGGACATGGAGGTCCTGAAGGGAAAAGAGAAAGAACATGTTAAGGAGGATGTGTTCCTCTTGAAAGAGCAGACCTTGCTAGTAATGTCAAGCAAATCATCCACCTTCTAAGAGAGAAACCAGTGGAAGTCAAAAAGGCCTGAGAAAAAGATAGGAGAAGGAGAGCAAGGAAGATGAATTCCTGATGGGAAAAAAATCAGCCAGGTTTAAAACACAGTAGGAGCTGAAGTTTTTTCTAAAATAAGTGAGAAGTAGGGCAGACTGAGAATTGATGGAAGTGTATCTAAAGCATATGGTTCCTCTGCCTCTAGCAGTAATGTCATTTGATCCTTACAAGATCTCTTGAACTTCAGCAAAACATTTCTTTACAGTTGTAGAAGATGAATATTTGACAGAACGTGCTGACCCCTTCCAGGCACAAGAAACTATTAGATTTAGAGATGGAAAGCCATTTCAGTTTCATGTCGTTTAATGCTACCCCAGTATTAGCAAATAAGATGTTCAATTCACAAAGAAGCTGTTCTTAAATAACTAAATATTATGGAAGTTTCTACAGATGAGGTTTTTTTTCCATTCAAATTTAATTAGCTGTGTACAACATTCTTTACACTGGAATGCAAGAAAATTAAGAATTTCTACTGAATAACAGAATAAAAAGGAGGAAGAAACCTGAAAGATTTTCAACTGATATAAAACATATACTTTTGGATTTTTTAATAGTTTCCTACTAATAATTTTATGACCGATTCAGTAGCCTCTTCACTATCAGTAGAATTCCTTTAATCATCTCCCATGCATAGAATTAAGGATTCTTTTACAAGTCTTTTCCTTCTGTCATTCATTTTGAAATATGTTTTCATATTTCAATAAAAAAGTATCTCAGCATCACGTTATGTTGTCTCAGTTGTTTTGTTTTCTTTTTTCATTTTAGCAGCATTTAATTTTATATTTGTACAACATACCAAGGCATTCTTCTTCTGATCATCAAAATTACCTTGTTTTCTGACAATGCTACTTAAGAGCTTTAGTTTTGGTTTGTTGGCTTTTTTCCACAGCTTTTAGGGCAACCATTTCATCTCCTTGTGCTTCTGTTTTGTTTCTCTTTCCTTCTCTGTCTCTTCACCTTATGAGCACTTTACATTTTAGAAAAGTAGTGTTTAAAATTCACTCAATTAATTTCTCTTTCTGGTATCTTCAGCAACATCTTGTAAATCCCTGCTCTCTTTTAAAAAGCACATAAATAATAAGGGAAAAATAAAATATTTCACTTTGCCAAAGGCCAAAGCAGATTTACTGTTTTTACTTCTGTACATTCGCGATACCTCAGATTCTAAAAACATCAGGACCTTCCTGTTTTGTGGATGAGATGAGCTTGTGAATGGAGATCTAATTAGAGAAAATAAAAATAAGTTACCAGTATAGAAAACAATAACAGACCCTTCCCACTTTAGTTTGGGATTTTTTTTAATCACTAAATTAAAGGACAGCAAGAAAAAAGACAAGACAGGCCATATCCATAGGTATCATTTTCTCCATTACGCACATAAGCAATCTGTTCCCATTAAGTCCAGGTCTACTGAGAGCAACTTTTGTTTCAGTCACCTTTCAACCGGACTGCAGCAACTTATTCTGTGGTGTATGATCATCATAAAAAACCTAAAGCTGACAGAGTGTTTGTCCTCAAAAAGAATAAGAATTTTTACGGGTACATCACACCTGGCTTTTGCAAGATTGTCCTATTCTCCTGTTCCTACTTGCATCGCCATAGCTTTTACTTTGAAATGGGCTTTAATCTACAGATTGAGGTCTGTTAGCTCTTGGATTGCATAAACTTCAGGGCAATTATGATCCACAGAAAAAAATGCTTCTGAGAGTGCCTCTTTAAATCATTGGAAACAGAAGGTATGCAATGCTAAGCTTTCTTATTGCAGAATTTCTTTGCCAGAAGAAAAACACAGAACATCTGTGGGAAACATTTTTTTTTTTCCTCATTTAAAGCATTTGGTAGAATACCATATCAACTACATCTCTTCAAATTGCTAGGGCAACTTGCTGTGCAAAGTTTGTCCTTCCAAGTGAATGCTATACAGTTTTTCATTCAGAAACTGATGATATAAAACCATTTTTATTAAATGTCATTTCTAAAATTCACTCAGTTCATTTCTAAATCCAGATATTTTCAGGATCTTTTTTATTCTTGTTATTTAATAAACAATAAATGAAAGGAAGTAGTTTATCCTCCACATCCTCTTGCTGCAGATCATTTTACAGCAGGCAGGACCTTTTCTTGGCCATATTTTTCTGCTACATGGCAAGTTTCTTCTTCCAGTCTCATTCCAGAAACAAGGTCCAAGAGCTTGACACCTTTGAAGCCGTTTTAAAAAGGCTTGTCTCTGCTTCTGCCTCAGATTTGGGTTCACTTCAGACAATAAAACACAGTACATTTTGGGCTTGGGAGTAACCTATTCATTTATCTCACAGCAATAGTTAATTGTTTGGTGCCTTTGGAGTTTAAGAACCTCCTTTAAATATCTCACTCCAAAAGCAGGGAGGTTGTATGTACAACTTCTGTCTGGACTGCTTTTTTTGTTATATTCAATATGGCTTATGAAATGAGGGAGTCTAAATTTGTTTTCTTAATATGATTTCACCAAGATCACTTTAAATGAAAAGGATGTCATTGATTTTTCTTACCAGGCCTGGTGTCTCAAAGTAAAAAAATCCTGCAACTTCTAGCCTCCTCAGCTGCTCAGCAGGCACTCAACTGCATTTGGAGGCAGGCCTAAGCCTGAAAACTTGGACAATCATTATTCTTATGAAACACATCAGAAATTCAGTTTTTCATTCCTGATCTGTGACACCTTGCATATCAGGACCTAGTTTATCAGAGGCTGCGAGATTCACTGGTGTAAAATTAGCCCCCACCTTTATTGCTCTGCAAGAGACTTTTTATATATTTACATCAGACTACAGTATTAAAGGGCTTATTGCGCCTCCAGTAATTCAGTCACTTGAAAAGAATACACAAAACCTGTTTCTCACATAGCGTGATAAATCCTGTCTGTTCGTCACGGCTGGTGTACATATTTCATTGCAGCCGACAGTGTGTGGGTAGGCCTGAACAGCTCCAAGTAGGAGGACAGAAATGGCAGTGACAAAACCTGTGGGATCAATAATGAGCCACAAAGCTGCCTCTGGGCTTCCACCACCCCTCAGCCCCTTCTCCTCTTTACAGCAACCTCCTGGAACTGTTGTGACCCTGATCATCTGCCCCTCACGCCTACCCCCAGAGAGATGGACAGCCAGCTGTGGTTGCTTTCAGCCTGTCAAGAATACGCTAACATGAACTCTGTCTTTCATTCATGATGGTATTAAATTGCGAAGGAAATTAAAAATATAGCCATAAAGCAAGTTTTGGTTTGTTGTGAAATTTTGAGGTATACCTTAGTACATAGAGCTTTAGCAAACCCATTAATGCCTTTACTGCCCAAAGGAGCTGGGACGCACTCCGAGGGATCTGCCACGTTCATTCCCATCACCACACATAGAACGTAATAATGTTGATGCCCACACAATCCCATGTTCTTAGAGCAGCTACAGCCTCTGCAGCTCTCCCATCAACTCATTTTGAGGAAGGAAAGTACCTTGGAGCCAACCAGACTGCGTAATAGAAGCCATATACTGCAAGGGTGTGTGAAAAATTATGACAAACTGGAATGGGTATTGTTCTCTAGTGTGTTGCTTGGACAATTCCTCTACCTCAAAACAATTCTGTTTGGGATAGTGCAATCTTTAGGGGAGAATGTGTTAAGTACAAATCACAACAGTATATAGCGACTGAAACAATAATTAAAATTATTTTAGATAACTTTTGTGCAACAGACTAATAATCTGTTTCAGCATCCAATTATCAAAAGAAAATTTTTCTAATCCCTCTTCATCATGTGCTTCTTTACTGAGTTGTTGAAAAATGGCAGTCTAATTTGTTAACAGCTTTGAAAAAGTTCTTGCTAATCATGTTCTGTCTTTGCTCTATGTCAATTGTTAAATATAGACAAATAGCCTATTTCAACTGGAGTCGTCTATATAAAATTATAGTTACTAATCATAGCAGAAATGCAACTGCTTTTTGAGTGAGGCCAAAGCCTGGAAGCTTGAAAGGTGATTTTTTTTTTATGAAATACATCAGGAATTGAGTGTTGTTGTTATTGAACTGTGACACTCTGCATTTCAATACCAAGCATGCCACGATCCATTGATCCTACCATTTCTACCATTCTTAGCAGAGATGACCTTCCACAAAAATATAGTAATAAATATAGAAAGATTATAGGAAAAAAACCAATGTATAGATCAGAGCTTGTGTAAGTCTATTATTACTGCATATACCACTTTGGAAAATGGCTTTCTCAGAAAAAGTAATTTCTCCCGCTGAAATGTGGCAGAAGACATTCAGAAGTCAAGAGACCTGTCTACTAAGGGGAGAAGTCGGATTTCACATTTTGCTTCATTTCCTTCGCTTCTGTCATCACACTCTACAGCTGCTCGGAGGCAGGTGCTGACTCCCAAGTCTGGTTCTCATGAAGCCAGTGGCATCTTCAGCTAGTAACTTAGAGGACCTTCATTAATGTTCAGAATTTTCAAATTTAAAGGAAGCACCACATAATACATATCTCTCTGAGGGATGTTGCTTCAGCTGGGGGAATTCAACCCCACAGTGCCGTCTACCAAGGGCAGAAGTCAAATTTCACATTTTGCTTCCTTTTCTTTTTTTCCAGCATCACATTATGCAAAGCATCGACTTCCCAGAATTACTTATTTGAGGTCCAATCTGTCAGTGTGAAGGAAATAATTGTGTCTGGCTTTACAAGCTAATCACAGAAATATACTGAATTTTCCTTACAAACGTTACTAAGTATTTAAAATACGGGATATTTTTCTCTCTTTCTCTTCCTATTCACAGGCCATCTTGCCAATACTGAAAATCCAATCAGGAATTCAAGAGGCTCATGTTTTTGGTTATTAACTGTAATTTTGTCTGTTCATTAATGTACAAGCAATGATTTTCTTCCTGCCTGAAACCTTTCTCATTACTATCACATCTATTGTTATATGAAGACATTTTCCAAACAAAAGATAGGAGGCCAAGTTCAGAATGCAGCTGAAATAATTTCTGCCAGATCTGAAGTCACTCTTTTGTGTCTGTATTAGGAAAGGAACATTACTCTTTTCATTACTGTCACACATTGCGCATTTCAGTCCTCCGTTATTCTTAGACTGTAGACTCTTATCTTACTGTCTTCTCCCCTTCATTAGCTGCCAATCACCCTATTTTATGTGGAGACCAGACAGTCTTAAATGCCGTAATTATCACAACTAGTCACTGAGTACCTCAGCTAGAAGCAAGACTTCAAGTGCATTTAGCCGAAACATCTTCCCTTGTCTTTTTTTGTGACAAAAACTCCAAACCTGAAGGAACCTGCATGTAACGGTCATGTACGTCTTCTACTAAGCACCCTCCATATTTATGAATGCTTCCTATGCTAAGCTTTGCACTTGCTGTTGAAAGACTTTTGGTAACTTTGCAAAACTCAGTGGTGTGCCATGATTCATTTGTTACAAGAGAGACCAGTATCTCTCAGAAAAAGGTATGAAATCATTGCGTATGTACATGTGCCTCTGGATGTCATTCCTTCCTAATGGCTTCTAAACCTGATGATCAAATATCAGTGAAATATGACAGAAGGGCTGGCTTCTCAAAAGTATGAAGTTCCTGCAAACTTTATGAGGTAAGGCATCTGGTTAGAGGAGAGAAAAATCACCAAGAGAAAAGCTGTATCTTGACTTTATTAGTATTTATATCACTTTACTTTACCAGGCTTTGCATAGTAGATGAGCTCTAAGATTCACAGAAGGATTCCAACAATTGATGTAGGCATGATTTAGACACTAAAGTATGAACCAGCATAATCCTCAGAGCTTCTGCCTTGACTCATAAGCACCTGTATTTTCACGAGGTAAGTCTGCTTGTGCACATATCCAGATGGTTTTTGGTTTTGCTGCACAGCAGCTACTTCATGCCTTCAGCTGGGCCTTCTGCTGTCTAGGGTCCAATTTACCAGACAAGCTCAGAAGTTCATCTAAAAAACAGGTCATGACTATTGTCTTCTAAGAGAGCAGGAATCCTTGTTTTCACACAGAATAGCACTCTCTTCCCACAATTTTTCTTCAATAGCCTTCTGATCAGAGACCTCAAAGATGCAGCTGGACTGTTCTCCACCCCAACAAAACTAAAACTATTGTCTTTTAAAGATTCAGTCAGAAAGGGCCAGTAAGAATAAAAGAAAGGCAACATGACTATTATTAGTGATTAAGCAGTTCTCCTGGGAAAGGGCAAACCCCATTTTCCATGCACACTTTAAAGCCTGTTTCTGCCCTTGTATTACTCAATCATTAGCTAACATGCAGTCCTTAGAGTAAAAACATACCTCAAGTATCCCAGTGTATAGCTTACTGTTTATTGCACGAACTTGAGAGTTGAGAGCTGTTTCAGACCCCTCAGGCAATGGCAAAACATAAAACAGGGAATCCTACATTCTGGGTAGAAGGAGGATGAAACACTTCAAGTCTTTCCTAAAAGTGAATTGACGTGGACCTTCATCTTAGGCTTACTGAAGGAGGATACAACTCCATGGAGCCCAGGTTCAGGTACTTCAGCTCTATATAGGAAAGACTATAAACTTATTGCCAACATCAAAGGGTTTTTTTGTGGCCAGTCTTCCCTACTCTACTTTCCATATACCACATAATGTATAAGTACCCTCCACAGGACTTGAGATTTCACTGTGCAAGGTAAGTACCTAAGAACAATGGGTGCAAGGATCAGCTCTGCAATGCCCAAGCCGCTTTTTAGATGCCCAGGAGATGACATACGAAAAAAAAAACAACTTCATTTAGGTTATAAATCAGATGTGGTAGCTCAGGGGTCTGTGCTGTCTTCTCCTAAGAATGCACGAAGGGATCATGCAGCGACTCTATGTAAAGGTTCTTCTCTTAAAAAGAGCTGGCAAATACGTTCTAAACCTTTCCCAAAGTTAGTTTTACAGGTTGAACCACAATTTAGGCTTGGTGAGGTAGACTGTCATGCTCTTGCAAAGCTGCTGAATGACTTAAATGTAGAATGCAGCTTAATGAAGAAGCCCTAATGAGCATTGACCAGATGATAGTGTTTTTCTTTGAACTTGGAATAACAAACCACTGTAACATTAGATCTCACAGAGAGCAGGGGATGGATATAAATGGACACAGGAATGGGATTACATACTTATTTAAGGCCGATGTATTCATCCACCAACAGCTGCCCTCACATGTTTTTAGTTTTTTAACTCTGTTTTTTCAACACCTCTCAATTCAGTCTGGCCATGTATTCATCTGAGAAAAACCACAATGGTTAATTGTTTAAGACCCTCAGCTTCTCTTCTAGCCTTGAGGAAAGAACAGCATTTGAGAATGACTGCAAGCTTTTGACACTTTTGAGAACACAGTGTACTAAATACTAGACTCAGAGCAGCGGGCTTAGTTTTCTAAATTTTTTCCCCAGAATTGTCTTCATAATGGGTTTGCATAACACTGACAATACACTAATCCACTTACATGTTTTCAGGGAATGTGAACGAAACCTGGAATGCCCCCAACCCCAGATGACAATCTGCAGCAGCCTCGCCAGCATGGCACCCGGCCTGCCCCAGGGCCAGTTCTGCATTTTCACAACTGAATGTAACTCCTGAAAATCCCCGACTCTGAGTTGCCCTGTCCAAAGCCCACAGAAGCAAATAATGACTCTCACAGAGCTTTAAGCAGAAACGTGCTTCACTTTTCCAAAAGGCCTTCCGGAAGAGAAATACAAAAAGGTTTTGCACTTGGACTTTCAAGTTATGTTTCCCTTAGAAAGAAAGCAGTGAAGAGATTCCTATTTCTTATTGCAGATCCACAGCTTTCAACAAATCCTATGTAATCTATAATCTTCTGACAACTTTAACAATCGAGCAAGAAGAAATCACACCATACTACAAACAACTAACAGTAATACATAGACACGGTAGCTGCAGGTCTTTAATGAAATGTTACAGTCTTAACAATACTAAAAAAAAAAATCACAGCGAAGACAATAAAAAGGCCTGAACCTGCATATTGAGTCACAATAGCTTCCAATTACCCATATTAAGTTTTTTGCCATGTTCCTGCCTATTTACTTTGCTCCTGTCTTTGGCAAACCTTTTTATAATTTTCATACACTGCTCTTTTATGCCTCTACTCCCTTTTGCCTGCACAGCATGCCTACATTCATCCACAAGCCCTTCCAAAAGCCCTGCATTCTCTCCACTGATGAAGTCACTCTGCTAGAGTTTCTCCTGAGATGTAAAGGAAAGAGTTCCTCGTTGTCCAAGTTCAGGAGGGTCTTGGGTGTCTTGTGCACTGCTTGTTTTTAGCAAGTCAGTAGAATACTTCTTGTTTCACCATCTTGTTCTTCCACCTCACCATTGTACTTCTGTTTTACAGCTATTTTTAATCAGGGGAAGGATCAAGCCTACTTCTGTGTTTGATGACAGAGCATTTAGATTATACTGGGAAAATGTGCGTATATGTCTATAAATGCAGATAATCAGGATTGCCCAACCAGCTGCTATATTTTCATTTTTATACTAGAGAGATGTTTGGAAAATCAAGATGTACTTCGAAAAGATGATCAACAAGGAGTCTGATGTAAAACCCACCAAACCTACCGGAAGACTCCCATTGATTTTAAAGAGTTTTGAAATAAACTCTTTCATATGTTAAGTCAGTTGTTAAAGCATTTCCTGAGGAAGTTACCATTTCACTACTACAGAAACTTAAAATCCCACTATATAAAGGAAGCTACAATGCATAAATCATTTAAAAAAACTTCAGAAACATTACTCAGCAGGAGAAAGGCTAGGAAAGATGAAAAAGAACAAATTTGTGCTTGCAAATTCATGTTTCTTTGAAGGCTGATGATAAAAATTATATAGAAGCAAGTAAATTATGGCAAAGTAAGGTAGAAATTGAATTAATTTGAATTAAATTGAATTAATGCAAGGATGCTGCTAAAAATCAGTAAAACTAATTTTTTACAAAAAGAAGCCCACACCCCCAAATCCTACCATAGCCATAACACAATATGGAGAGACATAAGAAATCAACAAATCAATTCAACATTATAACGATATTTGAGAATTTGATAGCCAGGAGACATGACAGATGGCTGAATAGCAAACACGCAGACATCCTGAGTCTTACGCAGAGCAAAGCTTTTTCCAGATTCTCTCAAAATGTAGTTGCTTAATTTGCTGAATTAGTTTACCTCCTACATTTGGGAAATGCAGAGCAAAGAAGGAAGGAAAGTTTGCCAATTTCAGAGCATTCACATATTTTAAAACAACAAGACCCAGAATCTCAAAGAGTTTTAATTTCAGCTCTGCAGATAAAGAAACTGAGGAACAGATGGATCGAGAGAGTCGCTCATGCACTGAGAAACTCCCCTTGAATTCAGTAAGCAGTAAACACAGATTTGGTGACAACAAGATTGCATAGCAGAGCTAACTACTGGAGTTAGAAATGGGATTTAACAGCTCCCTCAACATCACGCTTCAGACTCCAGGTCAAAACAAATCTCTTTTTTCAAAATAACGATCTGATAGCTTTTCAGAACCTGTTCTCTGCTAATCATTGCATGAGGTTTTATATTCCAGAAGAAAACCCACCAGTCTGTTGTTTCTTAGAACTAGTAATTTTCTGACTCGCCTTTGCCATAGAAATGTGAGATGGACCCAGTTTTTGAAAAAGGAGGTGTAATGAATTGCACTTTACTTTGGGTGACTTCAGATTTATATGAAAAAAAAAAAAAGGTAGATTTTGATATGTTTGGGAGGGGATACCTGACGGTGCTGGTGTCTTTAAAAGCACTTCCACAGGCCTGGCACAGCCCTTCTCTGCTGCTCAGACCTGTCATATTTGTTGTGATTTTGGCCTTTTCACCAACAGTGTCTAGAATAAAGCAATCTCTACACCTAGATCCAACAGGCTTAACTGAAGGCACATAACTGCATTGTCTTAGGCTCCCCATACGGCCAACACTGTGGGATGTGCCCAGAGCTAAACAGAGAGTATCTAGACCTAGATAAGGAAAACATTGCCGATATGACCACACTGCATTCCAGTTCCTGAAAGGAGCGTGCTTTTTAAGCTAGTATCACTGTTGTCACGCCTCTGCTTCACCTCACGGTGACATCACAGAGCTCTCAGGCTTGCGAGGACGGAGGACGCGTCTGGCAACCAACCTGCCGGGCGGCTCCAGAAGCAAATCCCCGCTGTGCTCCAGCTGCCAATGGGCGCAGAGGCCACAGGCGGGCGCCCCAGGGCAAAACCAAGGGGAATGCCCCTGGAAGACCTATGTTGAGAACACCGGGTTCTCAGCACCAGTTGTTTCACTCTATAAATCCACCCATACTGAGCCACGCTATTTGCTAATGCAGACATAGCGAACTCTAGAACCAGATGTAAAAGGATTTCCTGTCTCGTATTAAAAGAAACCCTATGATCCTGAAAATCTATCAAAAATCATTAAAACTGATTACATCATCAGTGCTATCTAGATCCTTCGAAATATTTTCACTCAGTTTGTATTTACATTTGAAATTTTCTAAATAAAACTTTTCATCTTGGGTTTGGTTGAGGATGTTTCTGTGGGAGGTTTGGGGTTTTTCTCTATGTTAGAAATAACGAGTAAGACTCAGCTCATTTATTTTTAACTATATAAAAGACAGATTGCTTTCAGAAACACATGCTTGAGGTGGTGATTTATCCCATTGTTCTCAGACACTGGTTGTAGGATAGGATAGATTACTCCCTGAAGATCTACTCTGCTGGTTACTGAAGGAGCCTAGAGGTACAACTTAGATTAGAAAAGTAATATTTAAATATACACAGCTAAGACAGGAGAACCAAGGCCTGTATTTCTGTCCTGGTTTTGGCTGGGATAGAGTTAATTGATGTCCTAGTAGCTGGTACAGGGCTGTGTTTTCAGTTCAATATGAGAAGAACGTTGATAACACCCTGATGTTTTCGGCTGTTGCTCAGTCGTGTTTAGA
>JAVKLA010000027.1:10685241-10706315 GCA_034782735.1 Sagittarius serpentarius
CTCCCTCTCCTGTTCAATCAAGGAGGGGGAGTGAGAGAGCGGCTTTGGTGGGTACCTGGTGTCCAGCCAGGGTCAACTCGTCACACCATCTTGTATAATATCCACGTACCCAAGGTACTCCTACCTATATCGGCTTCTTAATCAGCAATACCCGACACTGGAACTCATCCTCACCGGGATGGGGCACAGGAATCAAAGCTTTTTGAGCAGGGAGAAGTACAAACCGAGGCTTTCAGCTGCATTTCCTGTGATGGGTACAAGGCCAGAAGATGCCAGTTCAGCAGTATGTCTGTAGGTGCTTCAGCCTTTGAATTGCCTTCACAAGATAGAGTTAGGCCGTAAAACAGGTGGTCCTCAAAGTACCATCTGAGGGACTAAATGTCTTGGGAAACAGCTTTTGCTGGTTGGACAGGAGGTACTCTGTGAATGAAAGCCCTGCTTCAGAGCCGCGGGTGCTGCCCGCGGTTCCTCTCCGTGAGCCCTTTTCACGCCCTTTTATCCAGCCAGCGTGTCCTCCAGTCCTGTCTCCCGCCTGGTTCCTTGTACTTGGTCAAACCAATCCCCTTCCCTTGCCGTGAGCCACTGTTTGCCCTCTGGGAACACCTCTGCTGTAAAGAACATCAGACTGGCTGGAAACCCCATCTGCTCATTTTCTGCAAAACCGCAGCGTTTCCTTCAAAGGGGCTGGCTGGTTATAAGCCTGGCCACTCACCTACCTGAAATGCTCTGGCTTTGCATTTAAACAAAAAGACCTTTTCACTTCTCTCAATAACCAAATAGCTTGCTGCATTTCTTCAGCAGGAAAGAAATTTCTATTCGTTGTATGTATTTTGTAAAGTACCTTGGGATCCTTCCAAATGAAAAGGGCTATAAAAAGATACAGTTTTATTATTTTAATTTATTTGTAAGCTCTGTGCTGTTTGATGAGACTACACAAAAATGCTTCCTACAGAACAGCATGATGACTGTCCTGACTACCATCTGATCTTTTTTAAGCCAGATCAATGAGAAATATCCCTTTATAAAACCTTTCTACCTTTTCCTATACCAATTAAGAAATGAACAAAAGTTGTACAGTGGTTGTATGAGGGAATCTAATCTGACACGTTGGATATGTGACACCAATTAATATTACTTGAATAGGTAGGAATCAAAATCTGTGTGCTCCTGGCCAGAGCTGGTATGAAGAGTTAAGCTTGTAAGTTCATAAAAAGAGCTCTATATTAGTCATCTGATGTTAATGGCGTTTGTGCAGCAGCTGTGATGTTCATGGGGTTATCATTAGGTCTGTGTGACTTAACTGTATTTTATTTTCTGTTTAAAATTCATTTATGAGTGAAATCAGAAATGTGGTTTCTGTCACCCACAGAACAATTACTTTCAGTACAAAACCTGTGAAGAGAAAGATCTGCTTCTCTTTAAAGAATAGGTAGAATTTAACAGAATTTTGTACACCAACAGCATACTTTTTATCTCTTGCCCAGCTGCCATTTAACACTACAGAAACCTACAGGCATATACGTGTTCCTGAAGTTTTCCACATGTCCAAGTTTTTGTGTTGTGTATGCCAAGCCTGCGCCCAACCCAAGGAACTCCTTGCGTAGTTCATGCTTCTGCCTGACAGTTGTGGCTTGGAAACCTCTCCCACATGCCTCTTGGGCTTCAACATAAAGTGCACCTTGCAGCCGCCACCATTTAGCATTTAAGCAGGCGAAAGTAACACTGTAGTAGCAGCATTAACTTGAGGACAGAGCACTCTACACCATGCTCAAGTCCAGCACTGAGACCTACTATGTGAGGTTCAAACCTGTATCGCTCACTCAGCTGGAAGCGCCCTGACAGGGCACATGGAAACTCGTCTGTGTCGCAGAAGGTTTGTTGAAATTGGAAGTGGCGGGGAGTTTTATGCAGTGGAAAACAAAAGCTTTTCCACCGTATAAAAACAGAAAAAGCCCACTGGCCATAACTGAAGTGTTCTCCTGGGATGAGAAGGCCTTCTATTCTCCCTCTGATCCCAGAGACAGTACATGTATTTTTTCATTAATTGAATGAAATGTCTCAAATGTCTCATTTCTTTCAAGGAAAAATATTTCAATTACTTTCATAACATTTTATACGTTCCATTTATTATTACTATTATTATCACTTGCTCTTACGGCCGCCACATTGAGGAATCAATTTGTATGTTCCTCTGGGTTATGGCACAATCAACAACAAAACATTTTTAAAACGCACAATCAGAAACACAATTAAGAACCGTCTATATCATCATACGTTGCTGATACCTCCAGGGTGCAGCAGAGTGACTAAAGTTCACTTTGCCCTGTCAGATAAGAAAAGAGAAACTCCATATCAAGAAACAGCTGCCAGGTATGCATATGTACATATGGGGCAGAACTGTAACATCTGCTGTAGTTCACATAAGGCCAAAGCATTATATTTTTAATGTGATTCATATAACTGGAGGTAATCACTGAGTTTTGGGGATATATAGGGGTTGCTAAGATAAAAAAAAAAAGAGGGGGGGAAAGGAAGATACAGATGTACAGGTAACAGCTTTACGCCAACATATAAAATCTCTAAGTCCTTTTTTTCAGCCAAGAAGAAGACAGGAGTTGGAGCAGGAGGGGCAAGAAGAGGGGGCCATGAGACGCTAGGTGAGCCTAATGCCTGCGCACAAGTTGCGCTGCCCGTGGCAGCACCAGCGGCACCTCCTTCCTCAGCCGGTGCCGTGGCCCACTGCTAAGCATCGAACGGCCCATGCTCTTCCCCATCCCGCCCCGGACACTTCTTGCACCGTGACACAAACCAGAGAGAAGAAACATCACCAGACTGAGGAAAAAGGTGCTCCGAGAGCATGGCGTACCGGCTTGCCTACTACAGAGGGGAGTATATTAGTGCTATTTTCGAGCTGAATAACGGCATCTTTGAATAAGGGCATTTCTGGCCATACAGATGTCTTCTTCTAGAAGAAAGGGAAGACAGAGGGGAGGTATGTATCCCTAAAATGCATCCTGCCATTTCCTTGGCTAATTAACAGTGGGTTTGGCAAGTACCTTACAACTTCACAGTACAAGAGTATTTTCACAGGTCAATCAAACAACTGTCCAACAGATGCAGAATTTCAATGCTGTGTTTCAGATTTTCAGAAATAAAAAACAAATGCAGTCAGCAGGTTTCTTGCCCATACAAACCAAGAACTAAAGAGCAACCTTTAGCCCCAGGTCTCTCATCAGACTGCCTTCATGATTGCTTCCTGGTGTTGCTTTTTGAAAACCTCCTTGTACAGCGAAATATTTTAAGAATGGTTGTGGCTTTTTTGGAGTCAGACAGCTAAGCATTTGGTTTGACGGGAGACAGTCTGGAATAAAATGCATCAGCAGTAATAAGTAGTCTTCTTCCAAGACATGTCTTCTTCCAGGACATGGTGGCCTCTACCAAGAAATTCTGCAGTATTTCACAGAAGTTTCCAAACTCCCTTTTTACCTTGCACCTTTTTCCCACCATACCAAATCTTTTGTACTTCAGTACCCATCTTTTCTGCTTTATCTCCATACACGGAGGCCCTCTAAACTGTTTGTGTTTTCAAACCTTTTAGAACATATTTTAGCTGATTTGTAGAAAGAGAGGTTGCTTCTCTGTTGAAACGATAAGAGGAAATACAGACTTTCATCTTTCAGAAAAGACACACAATCCTTTCACTTTTGTTCAGAGAAGCAATTATTTTTCAAATATAATTTTCTTAAATTGTGAGTTTGAAATGGAAATATTTTTATTTTTCTTTGGCTGTGTCACAAGAGAAAATCCAAATTAAACAATTTTCATTTCAGACCAAAATATAAAATTCTTCTCCTATTAAAATCTTTAAAATTAGATATAAATAGCACTTTGGAGTGCCACCCCATCTCTACCATTAGTCCTTAAAGCCACATTGAAAATTTTCCTTTGGTAAGAGTTTTTCTCCACTTTTTATACTCCTGTCTTCCTTTTTTGCAGATTAGAAACGACCTCAGAATGGCAAATGTGCACTATTGTTCTGAAATGTTAGCTCAGCCATGGACAAAATATTTCATCCAGTCCTACTGGGTGCTGATGACCATTAACAGCTTCTCCACAATACACACACTTCATCTTAAAGCTTAGTATTCCAGGACCAGTCTTCTGCCAAACAGCATTTTACAGCACGACTATTTTAAGACAAAATTATTCTATTAATAAAGTTTGCCTTAGGATGGATACAGAGACCCAGCACTCAAACTCTGCTAACAGCTGGTTTGTGGAGAGGATTTGTGCACAGAAGTCGCCCAGGAGCTCCATCTCTCCGCGTACTGCCAACCTGTATACGTCAAAGGCACGCCACTTTCGCCTGGCATTTTTATATTTCCCTGGGGCTTCGGCTCCACAGTGGTGATGCTACCAATAACTTTCTTTTCACCCAGAGCTACTGACTTGTGCTTTATGGTAGCTTCATAAAACTGGGTTCTGTGCCTTCCCATTACCAAATTCCCAGAGTCTTACTTCAACAGACAGGTGAGCAGGTAATTGTGCTGCAATGAATGAAGAAACACCTACAACCAAATATTTATAACAAGCCTTAGGAAGAAAATTATATTTAAAGTTACAGAGAGGAATCCATAAAAACTTAAGACCTTTTAACCATCATGCTTTGTGAAATCTGAATTTACCTGCAGTCTTCATTTCTAAGCCAGACCCGGATTAAATCCGTGTTTAATTCTGGAGTCTTATTTCCATTCTGATGAGAAACAGATGATAAAGTCAGCTGTTTCTTTGATGTAACCCATATAAAATAGACACAGTTTTTCATCAGAAAAAAAAAAAAGAGGTCTTGTACACCTGCACGTAGGTACACACATGCTCACACACCCTATTTCTCATGTCTCCTAGCTTTTATACTCTTTTCCTAAGCATCTGCTGTCACTGTCAATATAGTTTTCTCATACCATGTACCCACTACCCCACCTCCAAGTTTTCACACCATTAAATCGCTAATGAACCCTAACACCTCCAGGAGGTTACAGGTTTTGGTGCAACTTTGCAGCGGAGTACAAAGCAGCAGATATTTCTGATATTCCTTTTAGCAGGGAAGTAACAATCTAGGTCCCTACAGCCACCAGTCTGCCCCAGGACTTGGTTACTTCGGAAGGAGGTGGGTCTTTCCCTTCCGAAACTCCCTAAAGCCATTTGAGGTGGCATAAACAGCTCTGGGAGCTGGATGAGAGAGCTTGTATTAGCTGCCAAGTTAAAATCAGCCTTGGATGGAAAGCACAGGCTGGTTACTTCCATGATTACCTCCCGTAACTGGTGGAACCTAAATCTGAGCAGTCCTTGCCCACAGCTGGTGACAGGGCAGTGGGCACAGGCCAGGACTTACCCAAGGCAGCACCCAGTTCCTGCGGTCAGGCACTTTCCGCCAGCAAGCAGCTCTCGGTGCCTGCATGCCACCTTTCTTGCACTAGGCAAACAGCCGGATGATTTATGGACCTCAAAACGCTTTTCAGTAAGTGATCAAAATCTGCGGTCAGAGATCGCTAAAGCCTTGCGCGTCAGCGCTTTATGCAACAGCCGCTCCCGAGCGACACGCAGTCCGTCAGGCAGCTACTCGGGTATCTGAAGAGGCAGGTAAAGCTTGTTGTTTTCTGGACAGTTACAAAACAACGTTGCCACCACAGCTAATCATTTATGAAGAAAGGTACCATTATACCTCTGACTTACCAAAACTGCTGCGTAGTGGCTCAGAATTTTACACTTCCCTTCAGAAGAGGAGAATATTTGCTTCCTTGCTAGCAAAGCAAGGAAACTCGGAGCCGAAATGTTAACGTGAGCAGAAGACTCTGAAACGGGTGCTAAGTCTTAGCTTTCTAATTGTCAGTTGCCTCACAGTCCTGATCTACCCCAAGGACATGCTCAAAGCCATCAAATTGCCATTTAGAAGGCATAGGGGGCAAGGCTCCCAGAATTTCTAACTGGGGCTGAGAATGTGATAAATCATACAGACAAAAAAATACTGATCTTTTACCTGCTTGATGTAGTCATATCTAACTACGTGCTTTCTGAGAAAGTTTCAGCCTTAGCATTTTACTTGCAATCACAATAAAAAATCTTCACCTCTTGAGATACTTTCATCAAATACGGTATCAAGTAATGCTGAGCAACATACCCTGCTGTTTGCACGTGGCAGGAACGCAGCAGAAGGGAGGAAACTGTTTATTTTCCTAGTTACATTATAGTCAGTCACATGAGTAATTTGTGCCAAATATTTGTATTTATTTTGAAGATGTGAACAACATGTGTGCCATTTGAAAACGGGATTATTTTGTCAATTATCCCGATGTCACACATGCAAAGCACTGTTGCAGATACTGAAGGGGAAAACGTGGGTTTCACCTTTTATTTTTCACAATTATATCATTTCACATGTAATAGAGCATTGGCATTATGGTAACAAGGTTTTTAAAAGTTGTATACAAGGCCAGGCTGGACGGGGCTCTGAGCAACCTGATCTAGTTGAAGGTGTCCCTGCTCACCGCAGGGGGGTTGGACTTGATGACCTTTGGTGGTCCCTTCCAGCCCACGCCATTCTATGATTCTATGAGAGATCAAAATGTAGCACAGAATATAAATATATAAGGACAATATTGTTAGCATTAAAATTAGTTGGTTGGTCAAACATTGCTGTGTTTCTTTATTCCCCAGAATCTACTTTATGAAAATGTACATCTTTTCTTTTTTGGCTTCCTAAAATAGCACTTCTTTACTATCCAGCAGATACAGGATGCCTTGGCCCATAACGCCAATGTGCATCATCAGTTATTCCTTTCCTGAGCAATAGCTCTCATTTTAGATTCCATTTTACAATTGCACTTTCTCAGTCCTAAGGAAAAGCTGCTCCTTGTAACTAGTTTCCCTTCCCATCAGATACTGTAGCTCAGCCTAAAACTCCTGGGTATCCTTCTCAGAGCAACACCTACCAAAATGCCCTGCTGTGCTGAGCAGGGGCTTGGAACGAAGCTGGACACCAACTTGCTTTGTGTTACATGTCCTAAAAAACTGGAATTTACGTTATACTCTTGGCAAGGTTAGTGTTGGTTTAATGCCTGAAATGGTGGTTGAAAACTTGAAGGTTTTCATCCTCCTAACTTTCTGATTCAACTACATAAATAATTCTTTTGGACTATGACTCAGCCATGGCCTTTAATTTCATGTGCTAGCAATACATGTTATATGTATAAAAGTACTTTTATTTATGAGTTTCCAACTCTTTTTCATTTTCAAAAGCTGTATCTTTATTCTTCTGCAATGGTGACAGATCATCTTTCTCCCCTCTCAGTGTCCATTTTCCTCTGCGTGTAGTGTGGCCCACCCAGTTCCCTTCCTTGGTAACCTGAACGCAGCTAGTGGAAACTCAAGCTGAAAAATTCACATAGCGCAAAGTCGCTTCCTGCGCATTTATTGAGTTGACTGAGCTGTGACGCTGTTGCAGTAAGCTCTGTTTTTTGGGCAGCATTATACAGCCACCGCTGCCCTGTTTTTATACCCAGACAGGCAGGGTACTATCTGCTCAGGGAGGTCTTCTCCTCCCCATGTTCCCCTATGTTCTTCTGCTGGAGGCTGCTATCACACACGTGGCAGCGGGGTCCTTGTCCTGAGGGGTAGAGGTAATACAAAAACCACATGTAACAAGCAAAGTCCCTGTTCTGTCAGAAATTCTCAAACTTTCTGTTTGCTTCTGAATCAAGACAGGAAGTCAAACTTCCAGGATTTTTCAAGAAACAAAACAAGCCAAAAGACTTTGATTCAGCCAGTTGAAACATCTCCTTTCAGTCTATCACTCTGGCAATTAATAGATGTACTCACTATATTGTACTACACACCCGCAAGATACAGTTAAAAATGAAGCACTTTGATATTATTCAGGCAAAATGAATTTCTTTATTTGACAGATTATGTAAGTTATCACAAACTCCATCAGTTTTGCTGAATCCAATTTTCAGAAGAAAATAGCCCAGTGGAAAAAAATGACCAGATTTGCAAGGGTTATGTTAGATTAAGAACTGATAAGCAATGAAAAAAAAATTTTCCCAGTACAATCACACCTGACTGTCTTCTTTGCAAGGACTACATTCATTTACCAGCAGCAAGAGGAAAGTGGCTCAAATCAGTGAGAGTTTCCCTTTGCCTTTCACAGGACAAAATTTTCCCTTTAAATTTTCCTCCGAATTTCTCAGCACGTTGAGAAATTGCTCATTCACTAAGCTTGGAGTTTTTCAGCATTGAGCACTGTATCTCTGTCATCTGGTCTCACCATTTCTTACATTTCAAACAGATTTTTACTTGTGCTGTGCCATCCCCTTACCACACAGCCTTCAGCTTAAAGTTCTGTCTTTTAGGCAGCATCGCAAGTATTTAAATCTGGAACCAAATTCTAGCAATTCAAAAATATCACACTTCTGTGAGGAGGTGGGACAGGGGAAACAAGGGTATTCTCATCGATGGTCACTTCTGTGTCCATTGAGCCTTTTATTACTGTGCATAATGAGAAACCAAACCTTATCAGAGAGTAACACTAATCAGCCTTCAAACCAGCACTTTGAAATCAATAGTCCGGAAAAATTTGTTCTTTCTTGACAACGTCCCACACGTATCTTTTGGGGGGCAGGGAGGGAAAAAAAGAAAAGAAAAAAAAAAGTCTGCAATCTTTTGCAAAAACAGTATAGAAAGGAAAGATTAACCATATCTTACTTTTTCTTACTTTTTGAGCAGTCTTCATCATTCTGTGAGGTAAATCAGCTTTAGTCCACTGCCTTCTTTTCCTCCTGTTGTTTCACCACTTCATAATCCCTCAAGAATGTATTGCTACTATTTCTATCGTATGGTCAAGGCTGCTTAAGAGGAAGCCAATTTCTACCAACATATCAAGCTGAAAGCTAATATAAGTAGAAGTTTTCTAGCTGATTACAACAGCTGCAAGCAGAAAAAAATGGCATTTCAACATTTTAGTCTCACTAATGATAGCCTCACTATCAAACATGTTTTAACCAGCAAGTGTATTGTTTCAGTAATGGTCTGTTTACATTGACCATACCTTGACAGAACTAAGGAGGTCTGAATTTTTAGGGAAGGTTCTGTTTGCTGAGAGATGGCTGCTTTTAATGGATATGCTCTTTGAACCTGGAAAGCAGCTTTGGACATTGGGCAACACCTCAGGGGCTGCTTCTTCATCTGCGGTAAAAATAGCATCACTTCATTGACATCTGTGTTTTTTAAGTCTAAGATTCTTTTTAAAAAAATAATGATACCTGTCTTTCCTCGAATCCATTACCAGAGCCTATCTTTAAAATCAAGTGCTATATGGACGTGTGGAGGAGATGTTTAAAGGCACATGTGAGATAAGACATCCAAGGCTTACTAGAAACTGTATACACTGTTGCATACATATTTGTGAAAATAGTTTCTTTGGCCCTTGGGACATAAATTCCTCTTGAATGTCACAGGTGAAAAGTTGAAAGTGATACTCTGGCCTAAAAAGTATTAGCTGAGCCTCTTTGCTTTAGCTAGGCAAAATATGGAATTTAAATGAAAACATCTGTTTGAAAAAATTCCTTATCCATCTTTAGACTTCCTGTTAAAACACTATTTTTACTGACTATAAGGAGGATAGCTAATTGTGATGTTTGTGTGACATTATTTTTCCCCCAGGACACTTAAGAGTCATATATTTTCCCTGAAACACATTTACTATCACATATTTGTCTTAATTCTGTGATGGCGTGCAACACAGATCACAAGTTCCTTCTCTTAGCTGGAAACAATACAAAACCTGACTGTCCTCACAGCATGTGAAATTTGCTCTTCTGGTCCCGTCTGGCATCAGCACAGAAAAACACGGAAAGGCACGTATTTTATGCCACCCTAAAGATTCCTTCTGTGTCCAGTTGTTCAATGTAAGACAGTATGAGTGGCAGCCTAAGTTAGTTACTTTGCCAGATGCTAAATCAAAAATGTTTAAGTCCAATCCAAAACAAGGTAGCATCTCTCAGCATTAATTGCCTCAAACTAGGTGAAACTACCTGAAAACTTAGCTTGTCCTATTCACAAACAGTAGCAGATCATATCTTATTTTTTTGCATTTGAGTAATGATGCACAATCTTGCTTTAATATTTTATTTATCCATGTAGCTAGAAAACATAATGCTGAATACTTGTTTCCTCTTCAATTTAACACATTCTGAATGTGCTAGCAGTGAGGCACAGAACAGTTCTGCACATGCATGTGCACGTGCACATGGACGGGAAGAAAAGTTATTTCTCATGCACACGAACAACCTCACATCCTCAGCACCATAGGTGAGATGTTCTGCTTTTCCATTACACTAATTGTATTTTCTTTCTGTTTCTCAGCTGTCTCTGTCATGGAAATTAGTTATGTAAATTGTCTCTCTTTCAGTGCTTATTTGCTTTCATCAGGTTAGGAGGAAACCAGGACTGCCATGAAGTAAAAAAAAAAATAAATCTGGTATAATGTTGTCTTGGGCAGTAAGAAACAATGCACTACCGAACTGTAGCTGAAGGCAAAAGGAAGACCTTGTGGCCACCTTGGTTTTTAGAGGGTAATGTCAAACCTAAGCAACAGTTTGCGTATTTGAAGACACTTTCAATGTATAGAAGATACTTAGCATTAAGGAAAGTGAAGGACGTTTGACACACATGGATTTCACTGGGGTTTTTCCCCAACTTTAAAAAAAAAGAAAAATGAAACCACTATTTATTCCTTGTGGTGCAATTCTAAGACACAAACGCGTAGACTGAGTTAAATCCCCAGGAACAGAGAGATTTGAATAAGGTTTCTAGTTATTTTTTACACCTAATTGTTCTCCTGCAATCTGCATTAAAAAGTGTACAAAATTAACTGTAGGGGTTGTCCAGTGGCAGCTGTAGAGTATTTAAATGTTAAGGATTGTTAAACTTACAAGGGAGAGAGGCGAGACTGCTCCCCTCTCTAGTTAATCTGGTACCTCTACGCTGCAGAAGTCTGAGGTTGCCGAAAAGGTACTTACTTGATCTGCAAACTCCAGTAACGCCACGGTACGGCTCTTTTGCTCTGCTCTCCAAAGCAGAGACAAAAGCACTGAACCAGAACAGCTGGTATGTTTTCCACACAAAAGACTTCTAGATGAAAAGAAGCAGGGAACACAGAAGGCGGCACCCTAATACCCACACTAGCTGACTGGAAAAAAATGACCGTGTACCGTAGCTTTGCAAGACCAAATTTTTGGAACCTCCCAAAAGGAAGAGAAGTGAGACTGGCTGCAGCAAGTACGGCTGATTCCCAGGCTGCCTGCACCTTATCTGCCCCATGTCGCCTTCCTCCAGAACCCACGGGACACCACAGCCTGTCCCTGCTGCCCCATCCCCTACCCATCCGCTACCCATCCCCTACCCAAGGGCTGGGCCAGGCAGCTCTTACCCCTTCCTCCACCTCTCGCTGCCTCCCGGAGAGGGGGGGCCACACAAGAGCTAAGGCAAGTCATTTGTCTGGAGTTGCAAAGAAAGCGAGGTGCTTTGCAAGGCTTACATACGGGTTTCCAAAGTCACCATGCATGTTCCTGTGAGAATAATGGGCTTTTGCCTGTTAGTCATTCCAGTCTGGGAGCTGCTGAACAAACAATGGGAATTTAATCATCTGGAAGCAGATTCTGTGAGCCAAAACATAATATTATTTTTAATATACTTTCTCAGCTATAAAAACCATCCTGGCCAACTTCCCTTTGTTGTTCAGTGAAGTGTGGTAAGCTGCCTAGTTTGACAAGAAAACCTCCAAGGCTCCTTTCTGCTGCATTCAGACTAATCTGGCTGTTAATATTCCATGAAAGAAAGAAATCTTTAGAACACATTCTAGTATCACTTTTCAAGCCTAATATTTCTATACTACAGAAAAATTGCTAGGTTCTCATATTTTTGTCCCACTATGATAGGGAAAGTGGTCTCCTTACTAAAAACATAATCACAAAAATAAAAAAATTATGATTATAAAGCTCCTTTTTTACAAATTAGGAACATTGATTTTTCATTACAATGTGGAGCACTGCACAGAATGTATAGTGTAATAACTGTTGAAACACAGATACAAATATGCCAATGGTAAATAATTTAAAAGAACACAGCTTATTTGGAATGAAAATAATTCATTAGGGCCTAGTTCTTTCACAGTTCATTTGCTCCTAACTTGATAAATACCTTAGATTGTCAATTTTTATCTTAAACATTCTCTTTTTGTGACCGTTTAAAGGTCAGAACTTTATTTATAAAGGTGTATGCATGCAAAAAAAAGAAAGAGAGACAGAGTAGGAAGTTAGACTCACTCAAGCAGTTGTATGAACATCATTCATTTCCCCAGGTAAATCAGGTATCCTGAGGTCAGCTATTCACTCATTATGTAAAAACAATCAGAAAGTGCTGGATTTGTCCAGAAATGATTATCTTTAATATTTTTATTAACAAAGATAATTGCATTCGAGCAGCTAGTTCTCAAGTACCAGACTCCATGGCCTGAATCTCACAGCTCTGCTCCCCACAGCAGAGCCACTGAAAGGCTGTGAACACCTCTGGCTGTTCGGGATTGGTTTGGGACCACAAGAAGAATGTAGGAGCACTGCATTTATCAACCTGATATCAAAAATATTTGACATACATGACTGTATTAACAATAAAGGATGTGGAAGTTATGCAGAGGGCTGAACCTCTACAGCATTTCCACAGGAGCTGTACTGCCAGCTACAAGAGAAAATCTCATTATTTATACTCATGTGCATAAAGGGTTTTTGGTCCAGTAGGACCAAACCAGACTGTGTTTCTGAGAAAATTTGCCATGCAATGAAGGCACTCACCTTATTCGAGATTTTGTAAAAAGAACAAAGTTACCAGGAAGGCATCTGGTGACCAGATCTGTTCCCAGTGAAGATAATGAGAGCATTCCTCCAAACTTCAGCAATAGCAGAAGTGGGGGTAGTAATATATCACAATTAAGAAGACAAAAGACTACAGACCGAAAATTAGGCTCAGTTTTACCATAAACTTACCTTAAGCAGGCCAGTAACTTGCGTAGCTCTGCCTTGGCATCTTCATCTTCACAGAAAAACAGAGAAATTTACTGAATTCATAGGACTGTATCAAAGAAAATGTATCACCATCAATAAAATGGGAATTTTTCCAATCAAGTGCCATTAAAGCATCCAGTATATTTAATCTTCATTTCCTTTGTAGCAATCCAGTTAATCCATGTGCTAATTCACTAGTTTCTAATTCATCAAATATTTATTTTAGTCTGCTTACAAATTGTCCAGGAAAACAAGAACAGCACTATTTTTAAGTATGTCCATTTGTCCCCTTCACTGAAAACGGAATGCAATTCTTTCCCCCCCATGTAATGAAGGTGGCACGGTTTTCCAACAGTCTTGTAACAAGCAAAGTATTTGAAGTTTTCTAGCCTCTTGTTCAAAACACGTTCTGGAAATGCATATTATATTATTCACAATCAATCAATATACAGTCATCTTGGAAAATCACACATAGAAAACATTACACATAGGTGATTAGACACGTGCTAAAAATATACTAACAATTCTCCTTAAATCCCAATATTTTTAAATGCCAAAATGCTTTACCATACACAGACACAATAAAAATCACTTTGGTGTGTAGGCAGATCATGCTTAAATTGGATTTCCACAGCACAGACAAATGTTACAGATATATTGGTTGAGAACAATATTGATTATAGCTCTGGCATTGTTCTGCAGAACCTAAACAACACTCTTCACGGTAAACGAGTGTGACAAATCAAGTTGTCAAACTACAGAAGCAGTCACTGTTGGGACAGAAGTTTCTGGCATAGCTCAGTGTTACGACCAAACATTGCTTAATATAACCTTACGTATTGTAAAGAGAAAAGCCAGAACTTCCCTCATCCAGAATCAGCTGGTACAACACTATCTCCCGTCTCCCCAAAAGTGTGTATTAGTACCTGCTTGTGTACAGCAAACACGGTGCTAAAACCTGGCCATCAGCCAGGTCCTTTTCATATGAGCTTATTTTCAGGAGGTTCTTGTTTGTCGATAATAAACTTGCTTTAGTTCAAACTACTAGGATTTCTGAAATATTCCAGGAACATCTGTCTGGGTGGGTCTAGTTTACACCGCAGTGGTAATCTGCGTCAGTCCTAGGTCGTTGGACTCTTCTCTCTCTTGAGGACAGTAGGACGTCATTTCCACGACTAGTCATACAGGTTTGTTTGTCCCATCTGCTTCCCTCGTATAAGCCGGGTCTTGCACAGTGTTTCTGACTCTGCTGGTGCTCTGCCTGTCCATCCTCATCTTAAAGGGGAAGCAGAAGTCCTTGAAACATCTCTTGAAGTTTTCATCCAAAAAAGCGTAGAGGATTGGATTGAGGCTACTGTTGGTGTAACCCAAAGCAATACAAAAGTAATAGCTGGATATAGCAGCAGTACTGTGGGACACATCCCCCAGCGCTTCAACCAGCACAAAGATGTGGATAGGAGTCCAACAGATAATAAAAACTGCCACAACCACAAGAACCAACCTGGTGATGCGGCGCAGGTTTCGATCTTTTTCTCGAGACCCGGAGAGAAGCCGTACGTTTTTAAGGCGCAGGATCATCAGAGTATAGCAAACAATTATAATGAGAACTGGAATAACGAATGCAAAGACAAAGACACAGATTTTCATGAAGATGTCCCACCACACATAGTCTCTGTCTGGAAATTGCAAGGAGCATTCAGTGCTAGCAGTATCTAGGTATGAAAGAAGCAAGAAGAAGAAAATTGCTTTATCATTAGATATTCTAAACAACGTAATTATCATAGTATAAGCTAGGAGAAGTGATTATCCTGCAATGTGATACTAGTAATGGAGTTATCATTAAATCACTCCAAGGAAGGCTTTCAATTACCGTTGAAACTGGTTTTATGCAGCTGTCTCTAGAAATTACTTAAAGAGATAGGGGCTTTTTAAAATGCATAACATCATTGTATAAAATTTGTTTCCCATGGGAGGATCTAAAAATGCAGAGCACAAAAACAAAAATTTGAAAAGGTGGTTCCATTTGAGTCTCACTGAGTTTTAAACCCAGAACGAGTACCATGTTCAGTAGAGTAGAAATCTCATAATTATTATCAAACTACAGAAGTTTTTGTCTGTGGGCAGACACAGAGTTTTGGTATCATGAATGGTGGGAGCCGAATGAGGTTTTGATCGTAGGAAGATTTTGCCAATATATGATAATTGTGTAATAATCTTTTCCCACATGTCTTCTTCAGCGCAAATGGAATACACGTAAGTGCTTGCATTCAGCAAAACTTATTTCCTGGCAACAGCTTCTTTTCAGTTAAACAGAAGCAAATAAAATATGTGTGAGTACAGAGTCAAATGGAAGCTGCTCTTTTTGCAGATCAAGTCACTGAAAATTCAGCCCATGCAGAGACTGCAGGATCTGGGCCGCTGACACCAGCCCACTCCCTTTCTGATCCCCCATGCCAGGATTCAGAGTCACAGGCTGTCACTTGTTTTTATGTCCCAGAAATACTCCCTCTGACAGGAGGTTGCTAAGGAATGAAATATTTGAGGTTTCATTTGCCGACCTCATTGGAGCCTTCCAACATATAAACCATATGGAAAACCAAGAACCAAGGTAAATGGCAAGGCAAGAGAAGGGATAAATTTACAACTGCTATCAGCAGTTAAACTCTGCTGAAGACAACTCAAGGTAACACAGGGATTTTTCACTCTGAATTGCAGCTTAGATTTTATCCTCTTGAGCACTGCATTATTCCTTGGATTTTTTTCATATTCCCTACTGAATTTGTCATTCCCCCACAAGTTATTATGTATTGACTTTTACTGAATCAGATCTAAGGGTAGAATGATTCAATATACTCTTGCACATCACTTTTTCACATCTGTCTCTAGCAGAAGCAGTCAGAAAAAGTCCATCAAGCCACATTTCCCTGCTATCGAAATGCTTCACAAGTCAAGATGATATTGCAGAGAATTTGTTTTGAAAAACAACTAGGGGAGGAAGTTATCATTATGCTATCATACAGACATTTCCGTGGTTAGATATTAGAAAGCTGTAACTGGGTGATACTGACTACTAAAACATTCAAATAAAAAAGTTGAAATCAAAGCTAAATATTTGGAGGTTTTATTTTAAACAATAGAACAACTAAAGGATGATTCTGAAAGCCGAAAAGTGAAAGGACCTATCTTTCAAGCCTGATGGAGGATGCTAAGCTGACAGCACATGTATGACTTAACAGGGTCTTGACACTCCGTCAACTTTTCTAAAGCCTTTGTGATCTACATTTTAATAAGTGTAGTTGCTTTTACTTAATTTTATCCTAGAAATGTCAACAATCATCTTCAAAGATGTTCTCAGGTTGATTATTACTGTTATTTGTAGTAGATCACGGCCTAGCAGCAGCAACAAAATCAGGATGCAGCTATAATACCTAGACTAGTGAAGCTGCATCCAGACGTGCAGTGCTGGATGGAAGTGAGGCGTGATCAGGGACGACTGCTCCGGACCACATCCACCTACTCACTGAAACTCCCTCCCAGAGGAAACTGCCCCTTCAGATCTGCTGACGTGATTTCATATGTTTATCAAAATAATTAGTCATGCCTGCTACATTTTAATATAATTTGTAGTTGGCAATGGTATTTTAGAATTCCAAATTAACAAATAGAAATTTAATAATTGTCTTATGTCTCATTACAGTTTACTTTCTATGGAAAAGTTTATTCTAAATTCATCAATATTCATGTGTTTCACTTGATATATAGATAAGGCTATGAACTGTATCAAACCCATTTACATTTTCCCAGTTTACAACTGGCAAACAATCAACAAACATCCTTGTCATAATGCATAATATCATAATAATTTTCAGGAACTTTGGAAGAAAATAAAATCCAATTTATATTTTATTCTTGTTGCCTGAAGAGATGCAGAACTAAGTACAGTGTCACAAACTGAGTACTTAAGATTTCATAGTGACCTTTTCCACTCTGAAAGCCAAATATTCCAAATACATTGGTATATTTAAGGAAAAATACTGCATTCTAGATGGTATTTTGGTGGAAATAAATTTTAAAATGTATTTGATAAGCTACCATTTAAGATCAGTCTTAATCTTGATAAAGGAAATATATTTCTGTTAGATAACGTTATTAATTATGTCACCTTCAGGCATCCATACTCCTCTGTACTCAAATGGAGCCTTCATACTATTACTGGGAATATTAATAGTACCTCTAATTTTTTATTTATTTTTCTTTTAGTGAACAATTCTTCAGCAAGAAAGACTCCATTAAGGCCAGAGAGGGAATATTTACACAGATGTAAAATTTATTCTGCAGGGAAAATGTATGCAGAAGGACACCGCTGGGAGCAATCCTGTACTGTGAGAACAAAAGGGACTAACTGAGCATGGGGTGGGAACTTTAAATATAATCACTCCCCGTTTCATGTTCAGCTGTTGTTTAAATCTGAATCCAACAGAGGCCCTGTAGGATATAAACAACAACCATTTTGACCAACACACCACAAAGTTTCAGTCCTGAGCTCCAGCTGTCAGGCAAAGGCAGGATCCTTGCTTTTCCCCTTCAGCATTTCCCAGCACAACTCATGAACACACCAGACAAGATAATTGGCAGTAAATGCTCAAGAGAGACCTTAGATCAGACAAGCAGGGCTGAACAGTAGGGGCTGACAGGCATTTGCCAATAATTTCCAACCTCGCTTAGCCCAGCTGAGCTGTGTATTACTAGTCTCTGTTTCAGGAGGAAAAAAAAAAGGCTGCCTGCCACGTGGCGTGGAAAAGGCGTTTAATCATTGCTGGCCCCAGAGCAGCCCCTTGATCCAAATGCGATGCTTACAGTGAATGAAAGTAATATTCTGCTAACACCTGGCTGAGGCAATGTCCCGTGGCCTTCAAGTGGCCATACGTAGTGAAACAATCGGTCTTCCCGAATTAAGATGCCTGGAAGTGAGTGTTTCCTGACATTGTTCCTAGACATTGTTTTACAGAGCCTGTCAAAACTTTACTGGGGACAAGAGTTACAGCACTGAGACCAGGTCACTTGATCCCCCAAAGGGCTGAAAGAAGCCTTTCCAGAGGACCCTCCTGTCACCTATCCACCAGAAGACCAACAGCAAGAACAAAATCTATACAACTTCAGCCAAATCGATCAGCCCTTGAGCAGCTGTTACTGAAACGGTTTTTTTGCTTTGATCTATGCCAAACAGTTTAACACACAGCATTTATTTTCTCTGCCAGATAAACCAGTGTCCTTATGTAAAGTTTACCATTTCTCCTGGGAGGAGTGAAGCCTTTCTAATAGAAAAGGTTGTTAATTCAGGAACTTATTAATCATTCTTCCAAAGATTGTTTACATCTCAGACAAGACTACCACCAAGTAAATATGCATGTCTTGTATTTTATCGAGCCATTCGTAACAGATGGCCCCAACACAAGGGCATCATTAGAGGCCTCAAGCCTTTTGAAGACACTGAGGTGCTCCGGCACCACTGTCATGCTTGTGGGTCTGAAGTTTATGTGTGTGAGAATGCTTCTCCCCTGTCCTTCTCAAGGAGGATTTCAAAATAAGATTAACTCCATAGCGGGGCAGTTTTGGTAATGAGTCACCAGCTATAGAGGCTAAATCCGCAAGTCCTTCATGGATTATAAATTTCAAGCAGAGCCTACAGGTGGTCTGCATACAGATCTCATTAACTTCATGTTCTTATAGTTGCTTCCCTGCCTTGGTCTGTATGCCCAGTTACTCTGCTGATTCTTATTTTCAGCCTTTCCAAGTCTCCATGTACATCCCCATCCCTTCTAAACAAGAATCCGAGATACTGTCATTTTCATAGAATTTAGCTTCATTTTCTCTCTCCAGCTACTGACTTTTTTCTGTTCTTCACCACGCCTTCAAGTTCTATGAAACGGCTGCTGATAATAAGCTCCCAAGTCTTAATAATAGTTTTAATATTAACACTCATGACAAGCAATCTAGATTATGCTCTTGGAAATTCAGCAGAACTACTCTCACAACATCTACAAAAAAGGACCTTGAGCCCACATTTCAAGTTTCATCCACAGGTCTGTCCACTGTGATCAAACTCCTGATTATTTTCTCCTGGTGTCTGCTACTAGTTTTTGATGGTCTTATTCTAGCATGGGCAATGCTTCAAAGTGCATTTTGTTCTTTAAGTTGGCAAAGGCATCTGAGCTTAAATGATGTATATGTCATACTGTAATGTTCCACAATATATTTCAAAATGTCAGAAATTTAGACATACTTTTTGAACCAAGGAGTCTGGATGAACATGGTGAGCATGCACAGATTATTGAAAAAGGAATCAAGCAGGTTTAGTCAATATTCCAAGCTACATTTTCAGTCATTTGAGAAACAAAGGGACTCAATTTTGAATGCTCACACTCACCTTCCCTGACTTTGGTACCTCCAAGAACTATTGCAGATATACCAACAGATGAGGACAATAGCCAGATGCAGATGTTGATTATCTTGGCCTTGAGGGGCGTACGGAAGTCCAGAGCCTTCACAGGGTGACACACGGCAATGTAGCGATCAACGCTCATCATGGTCAGTGTGAATATGCTGGTAAACATGTTATAGTAGTCAATCGAAATAACTATTTTACACAGCACATCACCAAAGGGCCAAGAGTTCATCAGGTACTCAGTGCTTTGGAAAGGCATAGTTGTGGTAACTAGTGCATCTGCCATAGCCAGATTGAAAATGTAGATGTTGGTTGCTGTCTTCATCTTTGTGTACCTGAAGAACAAGAAAAGGAAGGCGATAGTATTTCAAAATATGATTATGCACATTCAGATATGTAACAGTTTATCAGTCAGCCTTTGCCATAGTTGGGGTTTTTTCTGTCATTTCTAATTTATGACAGAAGTGCACGCAAACGCAAGTCCCTTGGGATAAAAGTAAACAAATCTGACTCGGTCTCTCAGCATTTGCACTAGCAGTTAGTACTATTCACCACAGGCAAAACCAGGTATATGAATACGTTTAACCTAATGACACCTGCCTGTTTCAATTCTATCTTCTCAAATGCTTCTACAAGAAAATATCATTGTTATGTTTGCAAGTGATCAAAATGTTTCCTGTTTTCCTTTTCTTATAGCTAACTGTCAGTGGCTGCGAGCTTTTGGGGTTTGTTTTGTGGAAGGAACTGTTATCCCGCTCTCAGGTAAGAATCCATGTTAACTGTTATGTCTGCCAGGCCAGACTGCCTCTTACATGGTAGTTTCTCTTCCCTGAGTTCACTACAACGATGCCAGCTTATACAAGTTTTAGTCATTTCCCTTCTTTGCTCCTTCATTTCCAGTTTCTCCTCCTTTCTTATCATCAGTTTTTCCCAATCTTCTCTTTTGTGACTGCTAATGTCAAAGATGACTCTTGTTTAAGTAGGATACCACAGCGGGAAAAAAAGTTGTCAGCGCAGTATTTTTTCTGCATCCTTTAATTTCAGCAAAATGAAGCACTTGTTCTGACCAGCTGGTACGAACCTCAGCCTACACAGAAAAGGATCTGGTTTTTTGAGACGGCACCCTGCTGTATTGTACCCTGATGAAAATCTGGGGGAACAGCTTGCGCCCCGGGGTGTGGAGGACAGCTTCCAGCTCTGCTATGGGCACAAAGGATGAAGGAGAGCCTGTTAACATAGGGATACACCTAACTTTCCTTTCTGAACTGCTTCCCCCCAGTTAGTTACTTTCGGTCATTGCTGTTAAATTATTATCAGATTCAATGACAGATTTTCTTTCTGAAAACTGCTTCAGCCCCGTATTTTGAATGTGTGCCCAAACTAAAATGTGCACATGTAACACACACAGAAACATATCTAGCTAGATTTTGCTATATGTCATTGTCCTGGTTTCGGCTGGGATAGAGTTAATTGTCTTCCTAGCAGCTGGTACAGTGCTGTGTTTTCAGTTCAGT
>JAVKLA010000027.1:10709724-10727037 GCA_034782735.1 Sagittarius serpentarius
GGGCCGCAGGGGAATCTCTGCTCCGGCGCCTGGAGCACCTCCTGCCCCTCCTTCTGCACTGACCTGGGGGACTGCGGGGTTGTTTCTTTCACATGTTCTCACTCCTCCCTCTGGCTGCAGTCTCTGAGCCCCAGCAACTTATTTTCCCTTCATAAATCTGTGATCCCAGAGGCGCTACCACCGTTGCTGATGGGCTTGGCCCTGGCCAGTAGCGGGGTCCGTCTTGGAGCCGGCTGGCATTGGCTCTGTCAGACATCGGGGAAGCTTCTAGCAGCTTTTCAAAGAAGCTGCCCCTGTAGCCCTCCCCACTACCAAAACCTTGCCATGTAAACCCAATACATACCTGAATTTCGTTTAAGGAAAAAAACCTGCTATCTGCTTTAATTAGTCTAGCAGAACAGATAGGGGAAGCCTGGACATAACTACAGCATAGATGGCACAGTGGTAATTAATGACAAACATTTTCTTAGTGTCTTTGAGATATAACTTTCAAAGACCATTAAAATATTTGTAAAACATTGTTGTATAACTGCCCATAGGAAATCCTGTGCCTAGAAAATGGTTTGTTAAATACTAGGATTTCATAACAAGGTGACAACTTTTCTAATACTACATAAGAATTGAAGGTCCCTCTCTTAAATCAGGTGCTAGAATCTAATTTCAAGAGACACAAAAACCTCTGATGACCTAAGCTGTTTGGTGGGTCTCGAGACTGCTCGTCAAGCTATAAGTAGGTCTCAAGCCTCTGCAGATTTCAAATAACTGGAAGCTATATGGAAACTGCAGAAAAATAGTCAAAATTAAAAATAAAACTTTGGTTTGGATGTATTTTTTTGATGGGTATATGATGAGGGTTTTTAAGGAGCAAGTTTTAAAAGATGTCTACTTACATGTCAAAAGTAAAATTCTCAAAACTGTCACAGTTTAGGCTAAGACCACTTTCCAAAAGTGGAAAGTTCTTTGAGACTGACTTTAGACTGACCCTTAGAAAACTTCACCCATTTCTCAGTTGACTCATCATTACTGTACTTTTCCTTCTGGAGTAGAATTTAATTTGCACATTTTTTTTAAGACAGTAAATAGGAAGAAATCACACCTCCAGCCTAAGCTTATCAATGAAATCATGGTCACAGAAGAAGGAAGCATGCTATTAAGGAGTTGGTATGCTTTCAGAAAAAAATGAAAATGCATTACTAAATCTGCTAGTAGAGCCCCTTAAAGTTATTATCTCAAGCAGAGGAGAGGAGTGTGATTCTAAAGTACTCCATAACATTAGTAAAGCTAATAAAAGCTGAGAAGGAGGCTCTGGTCAAATTTTTTTCATGAAACTGTAATAGGCTGAAATGTTCCCTGCAGTATGAAATAAGGGATGGGGAGGGGAGCAAGACTAACAAAGATACTACAACAACATTCTCCAGTAGCAGAGTGAAAGTACAAGAGCATGAAATAAAACGAGATATAACAAAACACATATTTTTGGCAGATACCTGAGTCAGTGAATGAAAATGAAAGCTAAAGCACATCTAAAAGCAAATTGCAAAAACACCTATCAGCAGGATGCAGGCTCTGTTCCAGTCGACTCTTCTGTATGAAGTACACGGAGATCAAGCAGCTGAAGAGCTTAGGCAAGACAACTCTAAATCTCAGGGCTATATTCAGGGCACACTCAATATCATACTGCATCAGAATGGCGGGGGCAGGGGGTAAAAATAAAAATATTTTAAAAAAAACAGCCCAGGAGGATATATTCCAAACACAAACCATGTCAAAAGGATGGCTCAGCTATCTTTTGGATCTTCATAATTCAATATAAAAGGCTTATGCCAATATGAAACTAAGACTGAGGTCATTTAAAGAATGTAAAAATCAATATGCTGCAGTTCCCATGTTCGTATTGCATTTTATGTTATTATCACAATTTCAATGACAGCCAGAATTTAGCGGTAGACAGGACCTTAAACAAAGGCAAACATTGTTACTGCACACGTTTAAAGGTTGCCTGTCTTTAACATCAAAATTGTTAGGAGCCTACCAAAAATTGTACATGTTGCCTACAAAATAGTATCCTAAAGTGGAATTCTCTTTATTAATAAGCACCTGTAGGTACCTACTTTTAAGCAGCTTAAAGAAGAAAAGCATGATCTTGTCTTTTATTCTCCTCTCAGGAAGCACAATCTACCTGAATGTCAGAAGGTATAATTAAAATCCTTACAATTTACCACTACGATTACTCCTCTGAACTAGCCATAAACTGAGCCTGAACAAGATCTTGCAGCTTTAGATTAGATGTGGAAGCTTTCCTTCTCGAGCTAAAGAACCAGCTTCTGAATTGGAGAGGAGAAGTTCAAAACTATATATATTCTGGTCAAAATGAAGAAAAATTCTCACTGCTTAACAAAAATGAGCTATTTTTCCTCCTTCTATGACAAGGACTTTTAATGTTGTTATGTGAAATTAAGAGCCTCTCTTTGAAGAAATACGCTTAATGTTAGAAACAGCAACACTGCGAAATTTTTGCTTCCATGATTTTGGTAGAAGAGCTCAGAGAAATGTCAAGGTGTGATTTATTGTGGCTTAAACTGAAATAGTGAGAATGCAGAATTTTACAAAATCGGTACTTTACCCAAATACCAGTATGCCTAATATTATTATTAGAGAGCCTAGGCAATTAGCTTAGACTATGTACCTGATTTTTTGACCTCTACTAGTAAGTAAGATTAACCTAGACCTTGTCAATCAGCTGACTCTGTCTCTTGAGAAACTTTATGCTGCTGCAGATGTTTTCCAGTGACCAGTCATGCTACAGGGAGTTCCCAGGGTGTTACACAGCTCATCTTAATCCTTCTTACTTGACACAGGTACATTGCCCTGGCGAGTGCTGAGTCTCTGTCTCTGGTAACATCCACCTTTCCCATTGTTCTTATCTCTTGGAAGGATTTTTTTTTCATGAAGGACATGAGCTCCCCTAGCAGAGCCAAGTGGTTCCTATGTGCTTGTGGTAGAGGGAAGTGAGTAGGACAGAGATTGCCTGGCAAAGAGAACAAGTTTCATTGCTCAAGGGGACAGGGGTAGCTGCTCCAGCAGAAGATTTTTCAGGGTCTTACTTTCCTTCTTATTCTTTGGAGGGGCTCTGATCGCCATAGGTAGCTATGTATGCAGACGTCGGTTAGAAGCAGCCAAATGTTATTGAACATTTGCTTCCCCTAGATGCTTCTGCAGGAGAGAAATAAGGAAAGAATTCAGAAATCTTTCATCTCACGCAGGGGTCTTCTGGTATGGGTATCACTCTTGTTCTCAAAACCAGGCACCTGGTCTCCATTTTGCCACCAGAACGAATAATAACTGCCACTGCTGGGACTGTTTTGTAGGACAGCTACACACTTGGATGTGTGGAGACCTGAATGTCTGGTCAGCACTCCTGTAATAAAGCTGAATGGGAGACAAGGGACCTCACTCTGTAACAAGTATAGGATTATGTGGCAAGGCAACAAATACCTATGTCAGCAGTGAGCCAGCTCAGGGAAAAGTCACCAGTCCCTCTTAGGAGGCAGATGGGAGGCTTTCTTTGGACTCGACCCATTCGTCTCTTTTCCTCACCTGCCTCAGAGAAGCCCACAGCACAGACCGAGTGAACACACACATTCCCAAAGGAGATGATTCAAGTGAAATGCAGGAAACTTTAAGACACAGTCAATAGAACAGCACAGCTGGTAGCTCCCATGGTGAAAATGTTCTTCTTCTTCTCCTGCGCACTTTAACAAACCAGTCATTCTGAGAGGCAAGTCTAACAGTAAGTCCTGATGCTGTCCGTCAGCCAGCAGCATGGTAAAAAAACTTTTCTGAGTGTGAACACTAAATGAACATTGAATAGCTTGTCCAAACTAATCCTGCCATGCAGGTTCCCATCTGTCGCTACTCAAGGAGGCCTCTGCCAGTTGCCCATGGTAGCCACAGTGGCTGCACTACCTACAGTGCAGTGGATTTAGCTTTGTATGCCATCAGCAAATATAAAATCCTCTGTCTTCCAGGTGCAGCGTAGCTAAGTTTGGGAACCGAGATACTCACTTATAGTGCACGGCTGAATGGCAATGACTTTTGGAGCAGAGGAACAGCCAGGCAGAGCACTGTGTGTTGCATAGGTGAATTGGCATGAGGAATGGAGAAAACAGAAAAGTTCTGCACACTCTCTTGCCACGTACTAGTGGAAACTCGTGCACTGAAGAAAATTGTTAGGCTCTCATACTCATGCAGACAAGACAGAGGTTTCATTGTAAATAATGTCTCAAACCAGAAAATAGCCAACTGCCTAGAATTAATTTTCACTTCCCTAGGGATTGGAAGGTGAATCTAGTGAGGGCTGAGCCCTCTGGCTTCAGGACAAGTAAATGTTTCAAAGATGACACACGGGCTAGCATGCAAACTTCCCAACAGGAGTATGGAAATGCTGCACACCTGTACATATTCTTTATTTATATCCTTTTTACATTTTGCAGAATGCCAGCATGGTCAGACACTCCTCTTTCCATATGCTCATTCCATCTGTACACACCCCTTCCCCACAGCTAATTCAGTTTGTGCACTCATGCCTGTGTGTAGACAAAATGACATTCGTACTGCCATTTCCTCATGCCTCTCAGACTCCACAGAAGAGAATAATAAACAAAGCACAAAGTCTTCCTTGAGGAGAAGAGCACAAAGTCCACACTTTGCAAGAATTATCTGATTTTTACAGATGGAAGGACCAAAACAGAGACAGGAAGTGAACTTCCTAGAAGTAGAGTTTATCAAAGTTTTTCTGGAAGCTTTTCCTTTAGAAAGAAACACATAACTGAAATCAAAACTCGCCTTGGGAATTCATCTGATTAAGGGAATTTAACTTAAGGGACAAACTAGTCACAGTTTGAATAGACAGTAAGAGTAGGCAAGCGAGGAAGATTATCCTCCCTTGCTCTAGCGCGTGTCAGGCCATCCAAATTACCAAGTTAAAAATTTTCTGCCGCAACACCCTTTCAGCAAATTCAAAATCCTCTCTCAGATAAAATGAAATGAGGGGTCCCCACTCTTCCCTCACTCTGTCCTCTTCAACAGAAGGGCTTAGCCGGCCTGCCCTCCCCGGCACCATCTCCCCGCTGCGCTCCCTCCCCATGCTTCATCCAGGAGTGTGAGCTTCCCCACCGCTCTCCTGGCTGAAGACAGGCAAGCTATCTCAAGCTTTCTGCCTTGCCAGCAGCCAAACTGGAAAGTTCTTGTAAGTTTTCACTTTCTGCCAGTTCAAAAGGGCTCCCTGTATTTGTCTTGCTTCCAGACACTGATTCCAGTTACGCCTTTCTCTGAAGTAAATGACTACCTGGCTGCTAGCCCAGCAGAAGTGTCTGGACGGATACCAAATTACTTTTCAGAAGCCAAACCCGATTACTCACTATAAGCTATAGCCTCTCTCTAATACTGTCTCTAGTAAATATTCCTTCCAGGCCTTTCTTCTGCTCTCTCCGCTCTTTCAGGATCAGCTCTTCTTATCACAGCATCGTCTTGGGAACTCATGTTGAGTTTCTTGCCAGCTTATAAACCTCAGGTCTGCAGGTCTCACCTGGTCATTATCTAGCAGGGTATTAAAAGTATTAGAAACATTCAAATTTTGTTTAAATGTGCTGTGCTTGTCAAACAGGCAATGCTGTTTTACAGATCTGTCCTCTTCCATGTTTCCTGTTACCCTGGTCTTTGTGCCATCTGTAAAAGCTGTTGGTAATGATCAGTCTTCAAAGTTGTAATGAAAATTAGGCTAAGTTTGGCCAAACCGTGCAGAACCTACCAAAATTACCTCCGTCAGTGAGGTAAGGCCAGATGCTCTTTGAGGTCCTGTGATGAATTACTATCAATCCATTTGATACCTCTGTACTGATAATAGCAAGGTGTCAAATGTTTGATTGGGTAAAAAAAGGTAAAAAGCCATAAACTTCCAAAGTATTGTACAGTTCGGCCTTTACTTTTAGCAGCCAAATCCTTGATTTCATAAAAGAATGAAATAATATCAGCTGCAAGTAATAGGGAACAGGTAATTCAGCTGGGTTGACTCTTCTCAAGCTTACTTTTTCATTTCAGAATAATATTCTTTCCAAATATAATTTAATACAGTTAGAACAATAATTGAAAGCAAACTAACAAGTAATCTTCTTGTTATCAAAATCTGTTATTGATTTAAATGAATATATTGAATCAATTTCATTTTTGGTTTTTTTTTTATATTTTCATTCTTGTTTGGAATGAATGAAGGAGGATATTTAAAAACAATTTTATATGACATTTCTTAATAGACTCATCCTGTTACATAAGATGCCACTTGGTTCCATGAATATAAGAAAAAAAAATGTATTACTAGTTGTATTCTTTCTTCAACATTAGACTAAGCAGAGGAATACAAGCTCTCTCTTTTCCCTTAGGAATCAATCTACATATCTGTGACACAACCTCTTGTTAAAACTGTTATTGAATGTAGAAAATTACTCAGTTCACTGGAAGCTTGAAAGATAATTTTAAAAGAAATACAGGATTGGCTATTTAGGATCCTGATGATAGCAGCTGCTCTCAGTAAATGACTTCAGGAACAGTGAGACTAAGGCGCATACATAGAAAAAGTGAACCTGGAGTGGGTAAGAGACAGCATCTCCCAGAGTTTTTACCAGAGCATGTTTATGGCTTTGATAAGGGAAAATCCATAGTTAAAACTGTAATTTTAATCAGGAGACTTTTCTTCCCCTCCAGCTGTCACAAGAAAGCACCTTTAAAGCCAGCACTAAATTTTAGAGAAATAAAGTTAGGAGGGAGAAGAAAGAGAGGACAAAGACCTTCTGCTTCCAAGGACAAGTAATTTTATTTATCAACTTCAGCCAGCTATTTCACCTCCAGAAATATCTGCTAAGACCTCAGAGGTGAAGCTAATCGCGAAAAGGTTTGGGGTTGAGAGAGATTCTGGTCATGCCAAGACACACGTAGCTGTATAACCTTACTCAGATGAGGTCTATCTGACCTCACCTGGTTTCTACAAACCCATTTCATGCCTCCTCTCCTCCTCCACGGGGGAAGGACCGCAATTCCCATGTGGTATCTGCATTTCCCACCAGTGCAAGAGGCAACGTGATGCCCTCTTTCTCTCTTACTCCCTCCCCAGGAAAAGCAGCAGCCCCAGGAGAGGGTTACATCCCGTGTGCCGTGGCTCGGCGTGAGCGAGGCACTGTCAGCCCACCCGGCCGGCTGCTGGCCTGACAGCAGACCCCTCGGTGCTGGTACACATACCTCAGAGCTGACCTGAACACGGCGAGAGATCCTGCAAGCCACCCATACCGTGATTGCCGACTGCAACGGGTGTGCAAAGAGTACACGTTGCACTGTGTACTCAACACAGAGCTCTTTCTGCACATTAAAAACATCCACTCTCAAGGTGCCTGAGGAGTCTGGGGTGCCTACGATAGCCCTGGTCTTGCTCTGTTAGGATTGTTAGTGACTGGGCTTTGGCTTTTAAATCTAACAGTTGCTGTGCGTTTAAAGACAGTGAATACCAGTATCTCCATTTTACATGCGAGGAAACCAAGTCACAGGGCCATGAAGTGACCTTGTCGGGACAGGACAAAGTGTTGAGCCTGGTAGTAAACCCAAGAGAAGAATCCGGGTCTCCTGAGATATGGTTTAACAGGCCATGCTGCCACCACCGAGCTAAAGTACCATTCCCCCTCAGCCTTCAACACAAATCTATTTACAGGAGCTGTATCAAACTCAGCTACTTTTCTTTCAGGAGCTTGTACGTGTGATCGAAGCGCCATTCTCCTGTTATCTTTCCCTCTGAGGGAACTCTGAGAGGGTCTTCCCTCTCAGCAGAAACACACCCCACCACACCTGAAGGAGATTTCGGACACGCAGCACTTTGTACGCAGGCTGTTGAGATGCTGACTTGTTGGTCTCCATAAGCTTCTTCAGCAGCCCTTGTGCAGAAGTAGCGAAACTGCCCCTGTGGGCATATTAAAGCAAGGAATAGGCCAAGGCCTGTCTAAACCACAGTTTATGGCTGAATTTGAGCCGTTTCTGAGGCATCTCAAGGCTATTTGGAGTCTCCTGAACCTATTACAGCATTGACACTTCAACAGTTTCACTGAAAGTCTCAGAACAAAAGAGGTCTTGTTTGTGTCACCCAAAAGATGACTCAGCGTCAGCCCTGAAGCGGTCAGGCAGTTGGACTAGATGATCACTGTAGGTCCCTTCCAGCTGAACAATTCTAACAATATCAGGTGTTGTTTAAAAGAGCAAAGGGAGGGGGAGCCGGGCCTGCGTTGCCTACTGGTCTAGAGGGGGTCAGGAGGAGGAAAGCAGATCTGGGATTCAGAGAGACGAGAAACAGCAGTGAGGGGCATCACACAAACCCCGTGCTCAGCTGGAGGGTAAAGGAGAGCCACAGTCTGTTCCCATCTTCCCTTAGAGATGTGGCAGCTGGACGAGAGGCAACGTGGGATGGCTGCAGGACAAGATCCCCCGCTCCCTTGCCACCTTCTTTCACAAACTTCATACAGACCTTGGCTTTCCACGCACTGCAGGCTACATTTTGAAATGGGTCATGAAAAACCCATCTCAAGATGCAGTCATGCAGAGAAAGAATGTAAGGGAAAGAGAGAGCGAGATGAGAGGTTAGGACAAAAATGAAAAAAAAATACACCTCTTGCATGAACATTTGGAATGTTTCAAAATCATAAAACATGTTTGAAACAGTAGGTGTGTGTATACATGCACCTCAGCTCATGATTCTAGCAGTGTTTAAAGTATTTGCCACAGAGAAAACACAGGAGAGGGGGATACTGGAAAAAAAAAGAAGGAAAAAAACAACAGGTGTTTTGTCATTCTTATTTTTTTGATCATGTAATCAAGAGATGGACCAAGAGAAAACTGAAGCAAAAGTCTAATGTAGGAACTGGTAGGAGAGTGATCCATAGCTAGCTAGACCTCACAAAAATAATCTTAGGAGGGCAACAGGAGGAGATAAAAAAGGAAATACGTATGTACCAGTATAATCCATATATGCTAACTTTTAGGGCTGTGGCTAAGATTGAATGTATTTCCACTACCCAGGACAGTTAGTCAACTATCATTGTTAGTGATTGACGGCTTAGAAAACCTCTGCCTTTGCAGCTGTGTCTGTGGCAAGCATGAAATCTCTCTTCTTGCAAGATAAATACAAAAAGAAATGAAATCTCTACTCTGAATGAAGGGCAAAAGGGCATGGAGGGCTATAAAAATTACAGCATCGCAAAGCTGGAGCAAACCAGTTTCTCCACATTGACCACAGGCATCTTTATTTCTTGCACTGACTATTAAAGGGGATCTATTTCCATTTTTCAAGAGTATTCACCTAGTTATAACTCATCTTTTGTAAAATACCTCATCAACAACTCCGCTTCTAGTTACCTTCCCCCAATGTCAAGTCTGATAGTTATTTCAACATTCTGCAATTGCTTGACCCTTATCATGCACACTTTACTAACAAGATCCCTTCCAATACCTCCCTTTTTCTTTCTATGTACAAGCTGATTTAATTAGAGCAACGAACTTGCCACAATTATATTTTTTCAAAATTTTTTGCAGGATTCAATAGATTGTGAAGCAAGAGTCCAAAAAGTTGCATGATTTCAGTCCCCTTGGTTGCTCATTACGGCCCTGCTGATCTGTACTGTCCAGATATTTTATAACTTGCAAAAGGAAAGGACAAAAAGAGAGAGAAATCATAGCGCAAGCTAAAATACACAGCAATACACAAGTGTAAGTACAAGGGTAAGTATTGGTGCATTTCACCAATAGTTAAAAACTAAGACACACACACACAGAGCTTTCTCCTGTTTCCTGAAAAACGTTAGGAAAGATAGACCCCTCTCAGCATCTGCTTTGCTTTTTTCAAGCCAACACCAACGACTGGAGTTAAACACCACTAGACAGAGAAACAACATCCCTTGCTTTACATTAGGAATTCCCACATATTTTTATCATTTCCTATTTTTTCCCACCTTGTTAAATGAGCCACTAGGCGACAAGGCAGCGACGTATCCCTAGACACATAAGCCATCCCTCCGGGACTCCTCACGGGGGAAAAAGCTGCCTTGCAGAAGTTTCTTTCTTCCACTTGAGCTTGCCCTCGGATGCGAGCAGCCTCTCATCCCTAGAGGGCACCCGCCGAACGCAGCTCCCGGGCACAAAGCGCCTTTCCCGCAGGCTGCAGGATTTACCACTTTTAACCACCTTCTCCCTTCTGTCTCTAACTGCACATCCAGGCAAACCACTGTGACCAAAAAGCTTCGGGTCATTCCAGTTGCTTTCTTCCAGCTCCTCATACATGCACACCCAGAGAGCTTCCATAAACGACCCCCTCCCCACCCCCACCAAATTTAGGGATGGCTGTTTGCACCTCTTCCAACAGGTAGTCCAAAGCCCCTTACCTTATGATGACAAACATGACCAGAGAGTTTCCCACCAAGCCGACAACGAAGACCACCGAGTAGACAGCAGTGATGATGATGGGGATGGCGGGGGAGATGCTGGTGTGGTTGTGCTGGGCGTCCCCGAAGGCCCCGGTGGCATTGCCGTCGTAGTCCGCCCAGCCCAGGAGCCAGCTGCTGCTGGTGCCGGGGGGACGACAGGGCCCCGGGGAGCAGGTGGAGTCCAGCCCCTCCCGGAAAATCTGTACGGGGGCATCCATGGGGGCACGGCCCCCACAGGCAGGAGGAAGACGAGGAGGAGAGCGCAGGCAGCAGGAGGCAAGTACGCTGGAAAGAGGCAAGAGAGGGAAAGAAACAGAAGTGCTACCACAGCCACCAGACGTTAAGACCTCTGAAATTTGTGTGTGTTAAGGGGAGCTCTGCTGTGATGGGAAGTGTAATTTGCCAAGCAGAGATTTAAGCAAACCACATTCATATTAAATAATTACAGGTTTTACATCTCGCTGTGTAATGGGTATGTGCTGCTCCTCCAGGTGCACAAGGAAAGTTTTCCTCCACTTGCAGAGATTGCACAGAGAAACAAATCAGATGAGAAACAGCTCAGATCCACCCCCACACTTTAACCCTGTCTCTCCCATCCTCCATATTTTAAATCAAACTGTGTCCTAACAACAGGGGCTCCTTACTGCCTAAGCTCTGCTATAAAGGGTGGGGGGGGAGAAACCCACCACCTCTCTGCACACCTGCTTTGACATCCTGCCCTGAGTTATTTTTTTTTCCTGATCCCACACCTGCTTTCAAAGAAGAGACACATTAACGACACAAAATACCTCTTTCAGTCGGGGAAAAGGAGCGGTGTCCTCAAACAGATGTTCTTCCAGGAAAAACAAAAAAATAAAGCTGCTCCGCTTGGCTCCTGGAAGTACCCCCGACCTTCTAGGACTTTTGAACCCGAGGCACCTGCTCCTTCGGAGAGGTGTGCTGGCAGCGGAGCTGATTCCCGGGCATGAGCTGCAACGTGGTAGCAGCCGCTGCTGCCGTTCCAGCTCCCACCGCTTCGCCTTTTCCCTCTCAGGCTCCCGCTGCCTCCCTCTCGCTCTGCCAGGGCTCCCGCAGCGCTCTGCGCTGATGCACGCGTTCTCCTCCGACTCTGTCCCTGCAGCTCAGCAGCTCACATGACTTCTGTCTAAACACTGAGAGGCAGAGAAGTTAAAAGAAAAGCAAGAAATAAGTTTTGCAGTGAATGAATGCTTATTTTTAATACACTTTTCCAAGTTGCCTTTCCTCATTCCCCCTGCACTCCCAGGCCTCAAGCGACGATCCCCTCTGCCGTCTTGAATCCCACGGGCTTTTACAGACTAGTAGACCCTGAATAAAAGGGAAATCTTGATTTAGAAGCCTCGCCTGGTCCGTCAGCCCTTTCATGCCTCAACTCCACAACTGCGCCTCCAAAACACTTCTCGCTGGGTGGCTGCGCCCCTGTTCCTTTACACCTGCAACTTGGAGAAAAGTCAGAAGCTGGCTACCAAAGCAGAGAGAGGCACCCCAGTTACTCTCCTTAGTTTATTCAAGCTGCCCCACATGTGAGAAGCCAAGAATTCCCTGTAGCACTGCCGGAGCTCTGCTCTCCCTAGGCTCCAGCTGGAGCCAGGGATGGAGAGATCGTGTATGCAGAAATCGCATCCCTCAGAGCTTATCCCTGATACACTCCACTGGGAACACGCCAATCTGTGTTCAGGATATCCCTTAATTTGCACACAGACTTTGAAATCCCCAGCAGGAGTCCCTCTAAATGGCAACTTGGGAGAAGTGAGGCAAGACCCTGAGATGTTCCCATTCCCTTGGAAGAGGTGGGGAACAGCCGGGCTGGTTGCACCTCAAAGCATGCAGCAGGAAAGCAGGTCTCTGCAGGGAATAGCAGACAGCAGTGCCTCTCTGAGCATTTGGTGAAGCTTAGATGGCTGGAAAGGGGCTGTGGGTTTCCTTCATCCTTTTCTAATGCTGAAGCTCTACCTCATGCTCCTCTTGTTGAGTGTCTGCGATCAGGCTGCCGTTTCTATTTCTAAAAAAATTTTTTCCTATACTCAAGATGAGAAATTATGTCAGCTGTAGATTCAGAAGTCATGTAGGAGGTTTAAAAGGCACAAAGTCTCTTCTCTTAGAGGCAGAGGCTTGTGCAGACGTGGTGATGGCTTTGACTGCAGTCACTGCTTTCTCCAGAACATCAGCATCTGCTCATTATCATCTGTATAAAGCTCTCTAAAAGTTTCACTCTTAATGAAGATGGATAAAAATGCCCAATAGCAAATACATGACAAAAATACCCCCACTAATAATTTTTTGGAAGATAAAGTGAGATCCTAACATAAAATGTACCCCAGTCCTGTTTTTACCCTCTACAATCCATGGGCTCTTGCAGATGTACTGAAGGGAATTACTACTGCTATATCTTGTCATACATAGTCGTACTTGGCAGTTTTCAACTTCTTGTTACCATCTTCCCTGCGCTTCTCCACATTCTAGAATTAAAATATACAGAAGAGCTTTAAGATAGCAATATTTTAGCATTCATTGATAATTTCTCTCTTATAAGCAATCATTTTGTTCAGATAAGTACCTTAAATATGAGCATATACAGCCACAAAATAATCAATAAAATGGATTCTAAGGGTTCGGCTGAAGTAAGGGAGAAAGAAGCAACAGTTTGTCACTCTGCAGTTGCTACAGGTGGATCAGAAACTTCTATATGGGGAAGAAAAGTCTATTATCGCTCTGCATAAATCTAAAGCACAGATGATGTAAAAAACTCAGCAAGATTAATAGCAGACTCAAAGCTGTTTCAAGCACCAGTGGTTGGACAGTACGGCACTCTTTCTCTAGCTAAATTCTGCACTGAAACTCTCCAGTGATCTTAGAGTTAGTACAAAAAAGATGTGCTCACAGCCACAGTCACTGACCCTTAATGGAGTGTGCATCGCAGCTACACGGGACTGGAACAAGGTGGAGTTTGACTACAACACTGCAAATTATAGGGTGAGCCAGTTGCTTGCCATTTTCTCTCTGTGTGTGCTCCATGTAGGCCTTTGCAATTCAGGAGAAAGCAAGTACTTGGGCTAGAGAAACGCGTTTTCTTCTGAAAGTCAAATCAAATTTATATAAACCGTTAAAAATAATCTTTTCCCTTCTTATGTTTGCTTTCTTAATGAAAACTTTAATATCCAGGTCATCAGCAGTAACTGCTCTCACCGCAGGCACTGGAAACACCTGCAATGATATAAAAAAAAAAAAAAAAAGCCAGGAGCAGAGGGAGAACCACGCTCCATCACCGGCTTCTTCTCCTTCAACACGTAACTTCCCAGTGCCTCTGTGCCCTTCCCAGCAGTCCTGCGGAAAAGGACAGGCATCTCCTGATGTCACTAGGGCAGAGAAAGAAAGGGTTTGCAGGTGACCTAACCCTGACTGTCCGCACACCGATGCCAGAAGTCCCTGTTCCCTCCCAGGGCTCACATTAGACAAAAAGGCCCTGTTCTTTCAAGGGAAAGCAAGGAAAGATTTAGGGAGGAAAGACAACATAAAAGCACGGTCTCACCACTCAGCTACAACTTGCCTCCAGCACTGTTGTTACAAACCTGTGGCTCACATGCCCCCCGATTTTTTCACTGTAGTGCTGTAGAGCCACCGTTCACCTCACTAGACTTTGGGAAACACAACAGAGATCAGCTGGACTTGTTAAATTAAAAATACAAAACTGTATATCAAATTGTATATATAGGGAACATAAAGTTGTGAATTCCAGCCCTCAAAGGTAAAAAACCCACCACCTTCAGCCATCCGATACCTAGGCACTACAGTACATGTGCATTTGCACAACCGTTAGGGGTTTTTTTTTTCCAGGCTCTCTGCCTCATTCACAGATCAGCTACACAATGTTGCTACATTTAAGTGGAAGGACAACCATAAATTGGGAATTTTCTATCTGTAAAGTGTTTTCTTTCGCAATCCTAATGAAATTCCTTCAATGAATAAGGAACATGGGGGGAGGGAGATATGTGATAGTGAACAATAGCAGGTGGGAAGGGTTTCGGCATTGTCTTTTTAGTTACTGAAAGCTAAAGTAAAGGGCTGCCCCCATCAGCACACTGCTTCAAAACCTTAACAATGCGCTGGGACGTGAACTCAGCCCTGACTCAGAGGTAAGAATGAACTGCACTGAATCACCGGCACGACTCCGTGTGGCACCCGCTCGCCGTGCCGCGCCGCCGCAGAGACCCAGCTCCACCACTCCAGCACATGCAGGTTTTGAGTGAAAGCTGCTTAAGTCGCCGGCGTTGTTTCCCAAAAGACCGTGGACACTCTCTAGGTTGAAGTTAAATGTGCAGGGTAGGGCAGACCTTGAAGTTCAGCCATGAATTGTTAACACTGGATGCTTTGATACAGGCTCATTTGCAGAGGTCACTTTTTATTCTAGACTTGGGGAGGAAGGCTGGAATGAGTTAAGCGGAGCACACCGTCAGGATGCTTTTTTTGGTTGGTAATTGGTTTAACTCCCCGACTGACCACAGGCTACGATGCTAGTGAACCCCAGTGACGGGAGGAGGGGCTGGAAGCGCCAGGGAAACAGAGTCCTCCGGCCTCTCCTGCCGCGTGCGAAAGTGCTGGCGCTCGGTGTGAACGCCGCGCTCGGGAAGTGGAGTGCTTCATCCTCTTCAAAGACCAGCAAGGGGCGGGGAAGAGAAGCAGGAAAGCACATGTAATACTTCCTAAGCGGTTTTTGTACATGTATTTTGGTCATAGCAGACTAAATATTCGGCATGAGACTTGTGCTTTGTTTTTCACTTGTCGATGGCAGAAGTTCGTGTTACGTTTTAAAACAAATTACTAGTACAGAGCTCCACTGTCACTTTCGGAAACCAACCCCATGAAACCCTGAGCACCGGGGCAGCCTCTGTGGCCTGTCTCAAGACACATCCACCTTCCACGGGAAAGTCCTTGGGAGGGTGTGGAGAGACTGGCCACCCTCAAACCGCCAGCTGCAGGCAGGTACGGGGCAGGTGTTGAAATGTTTCTGACCCTAGGACTTTAAAAAGGAGGGGTGTCGTGCAGACAAGAGCTAACTGGCAGCGAGGAGGTCGGTGGCCGGGACTACGGAGTTCAGCAGGTCATAACAGGAGGCCGTCTGCTCTGCTCTGCTGTCACCCTGCCGCTCCTCCGCCGGCTTGGGGCGGGGGCAGAATTGTCAAAGCAGGTCACCCCACTTTCGCCGTCTTCCCTGCATTTCGTTTCATCAAGGTCCTCAGCTGGAAGTTTTATAACTTCCCACTTCTCTGGAGCAGGCTACGGCTGCGACTTCTGGAGGAGACACAGGATGCCGAGCGCAGCTGAACAGCAGCTAAAGAACAACTTTTAGCGCTTCCCTTTAAAAGAGTATTCTTCAGATGTCTGTAGACGAGATATCAGATCGGCTCATCTGAGACAGATTTTTTTTTTTACTGAAAAAAAGCCAAACCAAACCAATTAAGTCTCTCTAATTATTATTTACAGTTACTTCTCCTGTGGGGCACTATCAGTTAATCATCTTTCACAGCAAGTTGTCTTCCCAGCCTGTGGAAGCACAGATCTGCTGGTAGCTGGTACGCTGCTCCAGGGAGGGAATGGGGATCAGCTAGCACAACCCGAACTTCCACGCGGCTTCGGCTCTGAGACACGAGGTGATGTTGATGCCATTGATAAGCTTTATGGGAATAAATAAAAGCCACTTTAAGATTAGCCTGGTTGTTTCTTTTTCGGATGAGCCCAGTGGATTGTGTGGGTTAAGTACTGACTTCTCCCCAAAGAGCTCGAGCTCCTGCAGAGCCTTCTCTTCACCTTTTTGACAAGAAAAGAAAGATGATTCATTTTCAGGAGGTAAGAACTGCGTTGATTACATGCCAACGATACCTAAATCTTAACCTTCTTTGCTTCAGACGTAGAATTGGTTGTTGGCTCTTTCTGATGCCTGGCAGACTGAGAAACGAGGTAGCGGAAAACTGAGAAAAGTAACTTTTACATACACAGCCCCTAAACCTTGCCCCTCCTGCCTCCTATGTTTAGCACCTTCATTCACACGTAATTAATGGCTTAAACACAACAGTGGCCTGATAAAAGAGGGGTGAATTTAGCCCTCCGAATAAGGGGTTGTGCCTGAGCCAGCGGACTAAGCCAGTCGGTGCTGACTCCAGGGTAGGGTGGGGAAGGCCGAAGCTCCCTTGGCCGTCCCCCCCCCTTTCCCTTTCCCTTTTCCCCACGGATGGAGCCCTATTAGTGGCTCGGTCAGTGCCACAGAGAACCTGCTTGAGCTGCAGGGGCGAACGGGCTATTAACAGCCATGCTGAGAGGGACGAGTAACAAGGAAAACCGGGCGGGAGGACAAGGCCTTCCCCCGCGCAGGTGAGGCGAAAGCGGGATGGCGGAAGGAGCCGTGCCCCGGCGAGGCGCGCCGAAGCGACCCGACCCCGAGTGCCTGGGGGTTACTTGGGTTTGTTTGAGCACCACCGAACGAAGGCGTAGGAACTGGCAAGCAATTACGCAAACGCGAGGGTCACGGGGGGGGGGCCAAAATCTGCCAAACTGCACGGAGAGCCCGTTTAGCCAGAGCACACCCGGGGGGCGGGGAGGGGGCAGAGGGGAGGAAAAAAAAAGCAACCAAAAAAATCCTCACACCAAAACCACCAAACAGGAGGGGGGGCACCGCGCACCCTCCGGCGGGGGGGGCAGCCGCTGCCCGCCCTCAGCGCGGTTCCCAGAAGAACCAGCGGAGGGGGGGGGGGTGCCCCGCCCCCCTGCCGGCGGGGCCCGCAGCAGCCCCGCC
>JAVKLA010000027.1:10727321-10763516 GCA_034782735.1 Sagittarius serpentarius
TTGTAGTTGCTCCGCGGCGCCACGCAGCAGAACGGCACCTCTCTGAAGGCTTTGGCAGCAACATCTGTTAGAAGACAAAGACAAGACGACATTGAAGCTGGGGGATGAAATGTCACCAAGAGGACAACCGGGCATTTTGCACCGTATTGGCTGATGCTGGTAGTAAATTGTAGGTTGATAAGTGTGAAAACGAATCTGAAAACTCGTGCCGACGTTTCCCGGCGTGTGGAAGCGCGCCTTTTGAGGCAGCTGTTTAAATCCGCGATGCCAGAAGAAAATGAGTCTGGGATCAATTTGTCAATTGCTTACAGCCGAGTTGGGTATCAAACTGGAAAACTCATGCTTCCCTTAGAGGGGTGCTAAGTGGGTCACATAAAATACCAAAGTCCAATTTTATTGCCATGACTTACTGTGTGTAGTGCCGCTAAAATCAGTAACACTGCTCATGCAGTAAAAATACCAGGCTAAACATTCCATTTCTAAAAGACACGGAGGAGGGGAGGGAACAGAAAATCACTGGAAGTATAACACGGAAAATTGCAGGAGCAACCCAGGCTGTACAAAACCGAGAGAAGGAGAAAGGGTTGACTAGGTATCATCAGTGCAAGCGAGCGGCACCAAAAAGAAACACCAAGTGTAAATTAAGACTTTGACAGGGGAACAAAGAAAATTATCAAAGGCCTAGACATTACGCTGAAGCATACCCCTTTTTTCTGATTTCACCTCTTCCACTGTTAGTAGAACTGCCTATTATTACAAGTTAGCAGCATATTCATGAAGTGAACGGCACCAAGGCAGTTCCTTTTTATCTGAATGAGTTAGAATCCTGTACCAGCTAATTTTCCAAAGTACTTTTCAATTGTGGTAAAAGAAGATTACTAATTGCTTTAGAAGGGTTTTTTTAGTAAGGGCAAAGATCCTTTGAAACCTCAAGAAGAGAAAGTATTTTAGTGCCTAGTGGTTTTATTTTCATTGTTTCGATAGCATGCTTTAAGTGAAGACAGGAGCGTGTCTTTTCTGCCTGTGACTTCTTACTTGCTCTGTCATGCAAAGTGGCAGAAACCGCTGCTTTCTACCAGCCGGCAGGGTTGGCCAGTCAGGCGTTTTATACAGCTGGCTGTTAAAAGATGGAACAACCTCGGGTTTATCCGCGCTGGCTATTAAAGGACAAGGCATTAAACATGCATAGAAGTCCTTATTTCATACAACACAAACAAATCACTGATCAGCTTTAGAAAACAAGGGATGCGCATACAGCCCGTAATGATCCTGACAACATGTAACAGTTTGGCGCATTTGCATCCTACAGACAGAAACTCTCCTAAAAAGTATTCGCCTTAGAGGGACTGAGCCCAGCAACCAGCTTCTTATGCAGATATGCAACTTCTAAGAAAATCTGCATCATTAGAACCAATGTTACTCCTAAAATGTACTTACGGGTAACCCAAATGGAAACAGTTTTCATAGGAGTGCCATCCAATGGCTGTAAGTAATTTTGCACAACAAACAGACAAATTCCCTGAGACTGTCCCGTGATCAGCTGGCAAAGACACTGTCTGTATAGCAGGTTTTCCTCAAGCCAGAAAACCTGAAGATCTGCAAGTAACCCATTCTTGAACACAATTTTTGTAGAAACTGTCTATTTCAGTGGCCCTTTATTACTGCCGAAGACGGAAGATGGATGCATATATATACATACACAGGGAGAGTGAGAGAGAGAGGGAGCCCCAGCAGCTGAGGCTGGCAAATGGGTTGGTGGTTAGGGTTATGGAAACGACCCATCTTTAGGCTTTAGCCTTTCCTCTTGGAGCCAGACCATCGTGGATAAACAAATACTCAGAGAAAGGCAGATTGCTCTCTAGTCTAGTAGCCAAAACTCTTGCTAGACATGTAGAAAGCCAAGGCTCCCCTCCTTGCTCCAAACCAGAGAAAGTAACTGTCTTGATCTCCCACATGCTGGCCACGTGGGCCTGTCCTTACTGGGTTCCACCAGTAATGTGTTTGCTTTCATCCAGAACATTCACATTTAAATTGCCAATAGCAATTTAACCGGTAAATTCTACTAATACAATTTAAATATTTCAGTACAAATTGTAAAATCATCTCACTATCTTTTTAGGTGTGAACCTGAGTGTCTTCCTTCAGTCATTCAGATCTCAAGTATTGACTGTAGATTTTTAATGCCATTTACCTTGAATTTTACCAAGTGTTTATGGGATACTGTATAGTTTAAAGCCACAAGATGCTTGTGGAATGCTTAATTCACCTCTTACGTTGATGAAGAGCTCGGAAAGTCTCAAAAACTATTCAGATTAAATTTACTGTGTTAGCAGTAAACAATAACTTCAGACATAATTATGGGTCCTCTAGCAAGACAGGTTTATTGTTTATGATGTTAAAATTGATATGGAAGAGGCTAAAAGTTATAAAGGAAAACTTCTTCAAGATAAATTATGTCCTACTGTTCTGGAATAGTCAGGTGAGTGTACCAGGATTAAAATATTTATTGCAGCATTGCAAAATCTGTATCCTGCTCATGCTGCATGGCAGTGACCCACACCGTATTGTTTCAGAAATCACAACGTACATGTCATCTCAGAAGAGAGTTTCAGAGATCATCTTAGACGACCGCAGGGATGAATCCTGGTTCCAAGGAAATGAGGATCTGGCTTTTATAGGCAGGTCTACTGAGTGCAAAGGATCATGATGAGGTGTTCTTCTTTGTGCTTCTCAGAACAATGCAGGATAGCTCTTGTCGTTAACTTTCCCTCCATTATTAGAAATACCAGAAATACAGGACCAGCTTTTAGGAACTGAACAGTACGAAAGGAGAGACAAGAGCTATTCTTCTACAGGAGAGGTGACACTCTGAGTTTTGTATACAGTATGGACAATACAAGAATGAACCATTTGAAAGTAGACAGATTCAGAGGCCTCTGCTCTTGTACCTTCGTTGCCTCTGAAAAAAAAATTAAATGAGCTCAAGGCTGCTGTGAAGAGTTACATTCCTGAGTTTCTGTGAGTGTCGGGGGCGGGGGGGAGCGGATAAGCTGTTCTTATAATGAAGTTTTCTCTCCTTTTTCGTGTCTATGGCAACAAAATAACCAGGGATTTTCAGAGTTCATGGTCATCCCTGCTGTTCAGCCCAGCCTCGCGGGCAAGACCAGTCCTACCATCCCTGGAAGCGCTTCATGCAGGCATGCCGCCTTTTAGGTGAAGGTCCTCTTTTGCAGATGTTGCCATGGAAGCTTCTTAGTAACTCAGCTCTGGTAAGCCCTTACTGTGCAATTACCAGCTGGCAGTTTGGCTTAAAAAGCCTGCCGTCCCTCGGCACTGTGATTAATCTGAAGACCCATGGCGCGTTTCAGCTGACACTACTATTACGCACCCGTGGTTTGCCTTGACTTGTTAGTCCTCCATCCAAACTGCTGGTTTTCCTGGGCACCCGTTCTCCCTGTAATTCCTGCTCCATAGCTACTAGTTTACCCCTATGGGTTAGTACGTTATACCAAACAACTGTATATTATGGAAAAAATCATAAAGAAATACAATAAATATCTAACAATAAACCGTTGTAACTCAACCATTTCTGCACACCTAAGGTAAGAAGATAGTGATAATCAGGTGAAATAATAATCTTACCTATATAACGTGAGCTTTCTACGGACACCACTTCTGCAACAACTTATTTCAACAAATTGAAGGCCAGTTGTATGTGGTATTTTGCAGACTATGTTCATGAATATTGGTCTTTTGCAGATTTTGTCACTTGAGAGGATAAGTAAGACTTTATCATTTCCAGATTAATAATTCCTCCTGGAGAGAAGGTGTTTCTGGGAAAGGATCCAGGTGCAACATTTTTTAACCTATGTACCATATGTATGCACAGCTGCTGCTTTCCATCTGTGATTGCCCCACATTGCTTTATAGCAATGCACTAAATGGATTTTGGGGGTACACTCCACTAAAACAATTTCCATCATAATTATGTGTCCAGTAGGCAGAGGATTTTTAAGTGGCCCAGCTTTTCTTTTATTTCCCGGTGGGCCTTGTTTTGTGCGTAAATGGACGCGATTAAATAAATTCTGCCAGCAAAATTTTCTGAACCAGCCCTGTGTGGAGGAAGAAGGGAAATGCCATTGCTGATGGGAACTTTCTGCTTCTTGTGCGTTCTGATTAATTCTAACGCAGTGTTTTACAAACTGCTTAAGCACCACAATGCTGCTGTGAGGCAAATACAGTAAAAAGGCTCGCCATCTGTAAGACGGAGAAAACACGTAAAGGTTGTACTCTGCTTCCAGGAATACAGAAGGAATCAGTAGGAGGGCCAGAAGCGGACTCAGAAGTCCCTTCTTTTTTCCTCTACTTATTCTCTCCTTTACCAGTTCATGTGCCTGGCCTTTTCTGCAAGCTTTCCTGTCATTCCTCTTCCTTAAGCTTTTTTCCTGTGTTAGTACCACTAGCTAATTATGCATCAGACCTGTGAACCCTCTGTGAGTCAAAAAGTCCATCTGTATCAAAAGCTACCCTCTAAAGGCTGCCAGGACTCGGTCCAATTAGCCCTGTTCGTAAGGCCCTACAGGACAGGCCTTTTAAAATAGTGGATTATTTTTCTGTGAGTCCAGATCAATAACAGATTCCAGAAAATAAAAGCACACCTAACACCATACCCTGTGGAAACATCTACCCTTAGTATTTCACACCACCTGCATCTTCAGGAAACTAGTCTCTTTCATAATCTGAACACAGCTCTTTACCATGCAGGCGAAGGAAAGGGATTATGTGAGCCATTCAACTCTAGACCAACAGGAATTTTACTGGTGTAAAATCCATATCCTATTGGTACTGTAACTTTATTAAGAATTATTAATTAGTGTGCATGAGAATGATTTCAGAAACTGAGCAACAGCAGTACTGGCACCTGACTAAGGGCTTGGCCACCAGTCTTAGACAAAAAACTGTTTCCACAAATAAAAATATATACAAATAAAAATATATACTCAATACATTAACTGATAATTAGCGCTTGCATTGCTACTTTCCTTTGAAAGAGATAAGCAACAATTAATTACAACTGTAAAAAAACAAAATATGCCATTTGCCTTTCTAGTTTTCGTTTGACTTCCCAGAAGGTAAATGAATTGCACATGATCTTATCAAACCTACATTTTGGTAAGACTTTGTAGATCTTTGAGGTATGAGAAAGATCTCTTAGGAAGTATGAACTGATGCATGAGAGACAGCAAATCTTCAAAGTGGTTTAGTCTCACGACCTTTTCAGTACAACCAAGAAATAAGAAAAACCAGAAAATAAGAAAGGATGACACATTTCATTCTGACACTGGTATATCTATAAGGTGCAACCGCCATAGATATGAAATACAACTGCCAAATTATAATTTACCCCTCTGGGGAAGATTCAAATTTGGGGTTTTTAAAACTCTATCAGATATTAAAACTGAATTGAAAATGGCTTCAAAGTAATTTATTCAGTGTTAAACAGCTGGCTCCATAGCTCTCATTCTACAAGAGAAGATGCACATCTTTTTGCTCCTAAAATCCTTCTTCCTATGATCATCTCCCCAGACTGCACTGGTAGTAAACCTTTTCCGTTCTTATTTTTAAGAAAGGTTTTTTCTTTTGTCTTTCTTCATTTTACACTCAGCAGAAAAGATATATTTCCTTTTCGATCAATTCTGCTGCAACTAAATTCTGAACATGTAACTACTAATCTCTTCACCATGAGATCCAAACTTAATTTCCACCCTATAGCTATTTGCCGTTTGAGTTACAGACATAGACATGTGTAGAAGATACAATATGAGATAAGGCAGGATAATAGCTTCCCTGGTTCAAATTTGGATTTTTTACCTTCTGGAGTATCAAATTTGTCCTAACCTGATGAGCTTAGCGACTCTTCCTCAATAAAAAAAAATTACATCCTACACCCATCAAGTATTTCATTTATGCAGTATAAATATAGTTGTATATAATAAAAACCACTGATAGGCAACATTAAACATATTCTGAGAGTTTTATACAGTTTTACCAACCCTATCATTCCCCTTTTCATGTAAAGTCAAATTGTCAGTAGTTAAAAGTCATCAAGCTCACAAGACAGGTAATGCCTGGCTAGCAAGGAGAACACTGCTAGAATGAATAATATTTTAAAAGCATATTTAACCTACCCTAGCCTAAATATGCTTCTACTGAAAACTGGAAAAACAGAATAAACACTGGAAAAATATGCTTCCATTGAAAAAAGTTCCCAGTGTCTTTGATGGCTACAGTTACTTGGCAGGATTAAGCCACTTTGCTAATCACCAACTTCAGCAAAATAAGCGCAAGTTTGTGCCCCACCCTCCCTCCCTTGCCCCACAGCAGACAACAAAAAGGCATCAGCAGCAGTCCCTGGAGAAAAATGAGTGAACTCCCTCTACAACAAGAAAAAAAGCCTCCTCCTGCCCCTTCCCATAGCCCCCAGTGGGGGGGCTATTCCCAGGGTGGTTTGGATCAGCCTTTAAGAAGTTGCTGCTGCAGCAGGTAGAGACGCTCGACCATTGCCCTCTCTGAGACAGCATTTTTCAGTTTTCAGACAAACTTTTAATATTGGATCTGTTTTTTTCTTTTTCCTTCATGCTAACTTTCGGCCTTTAGCTGAATGATTTTAAGGGAAATTGGCAAAGAAGAAAAGCATTCAGCCACTTCAGAGAACAACGTTAGGCAGTTTGCTTTTACCTTGTCTTTTTGCTGAGGCCCTCTGGTACTAACACATCTTAGCGGAAAGACTTCGTATTTTTCGGCGTGGAATCACCTTGAACTACGAGAGCACCGCTCACATGGAAATTTCCCCAAGCGGTGCTATTGTTGAAAGCTTTTGAAGAGTGTCACTTAGTAAGTGCCTCGAGGAGACTTGTCAGACCATAGGAAGGTGACATCTCCATAGAGCCTGCTGGCCCTGAGCAGGCTGACTCCAGCTGAACACAGCGATCTCAGCTCATCAGGTCCCGCTCCGGTGCCGAGGCAGTGAAGAGGAAAAGAAAGAGACGCAGAGAGGGAAAGGAAGGAAGGATTATAAGGCTGGGGTGACTGGACAAAGAAAGAGGCAGAGGTGGACAAAAGCAGCTGGCTGTTTGCCTGCTGCCTTTACTGAGAATAAGACATAACAACTTGTAGAAACTACATGGAGAAACTGGGTTTTAATTATAAACTCTGTAGAGAGAGTGCAGTCTAGGAAAATAGCCTGTGATTATTTTTTCGCTTGTGAACAGAGACAGTAAGCAGTATAGTTTTGATCACCTGAATAGTTTTTTCTGCCTGTTCCACTTTAGCATTTCTTCCGTAGCATATCCAGTCAGCACACAAATAATTGAATAACATAGAATAAATCCAGCTGAAAATGCAACGATTTGAATGATATCTCCCCAAGATTTTCCAAAATCCAGCCACAGGGCAGTAACTTTCAGAAGCTTTGGTTCATCTGGCCTGGAGCAAAGTCAAGTCTCAAGGCTCTCCAAGTCAGACTACAGGGAATTACTGCTACAGGGAATTACCACTACTCCCATTTTACAGTCTATCATCTTACTGCTCATCCTTTTCTTCTACAAGCAATGTCTAGCAGAATAACTCCCAAGCAAAATCTTTCAACAATTATGTTCACGCTTTATTCCATGTTGCCTTTTTACTTCAGGAGTCCATAGGAAATACCATAAAATTACTTATTTTCCATCTCATTGCAAGGTGGATGAGAAAATTAACCTCTTTTAAAATCATATTTAGTAAGTTTATAAAAAAAGATGCTTTGAAGTAAATCGCCCAAATAAATTGAAATTAGACTTGAAAAAAAGGATCCTCTGAAGCCCTGTGCTTCTCAGTGATTTCGTTGCCCTGATGTCTGCAGGTACTCAGCCGTGCAACTGGTACTGTCCTTGTTATCTGGTGGGGTCATTTTGTTACCCCGTTTGTTACCCACATTTGTTACCTGCTTTTCTGTAGTCTGATATGGAGAACCTTCTACAGCCATGCGAGTACACTGTCTCAAGCAGGACCATCAGTTTGATAAATGTTTGTTGCTCGTGAATGCCTTCAGTTCCACCACTGTGAAATTCACTTCTTTTTTGGCATTAGCAAAACAAAGATTTGCTCAAAACAGCAGAAAATCTACCCTGGGTTGAAGGCTTATTTCCCCTTCCTCTGTCTTTCCCTTCCAGTTTTCTCCCCTCAAAACCCTGTAGTCTTTGGTCCAAGAATGTATTTGGAGAAAAAAACATATGCTGCTTCACAAACCAGCTACTTCCAGTAGCCAATAGGGCTAATAAAACTGATGTAATAAAAGCTAGAGTGAAAACAGAGAGAAAATCCCGACCATTTTCCAGCCAACAGAAAAACACTCATTGACTGCTTCAGCATCATGACTGTACCTGTAATTTCCGGTATCGATGGGTTTAGAAAACATAGAAAAGGGAATTTTTAGTACACGAAAGACGGAAATTTTCTACACTGAATTCTTCCTAACTGCTTGGCCTGCCCTTTTAAAAAATCTTTAGACAGTTTTTCACCTAGCTCTTACATGGAAGACCTTGCATGTAAGTTTTCACAAGAAGAATTTGGTGAATTGCTTCTTTGCTGTTAATAAAGAAATCTGAATTTGGAAGGACGCTTAGGCTGGCATTTGAGTGCTTCTAATTAAATCTACATAAATTAACAACCATGCATAAGTGTCTAAGGAAAATAACATTTATTTAGTATGAAAGCATTTTTTTTAAATTTTCAAGCCTGTTTTGATTATGAACATGATTAAATAAAGTATTTAATATTTGAAAGGGGTACCAAGGATGGATATCAAGTGGTATTTTTTAATACTAGAAAAAATGTACAGAAAACAAATATTTATTTTGCAGTGAGGCTAATGTAATCTTCATGCCTAATCTAAAATGCAAAGCTATAAACCAACATAATAGTCTATCTAGTTTATATATGTTCTACAGAGATGACACGCTTCCAGTCTAGAGAAAAATGCAGAAAAATGTGTTGTTACTGAAGTTAATCAACGTGCTACTCCCAGAGAACCACTCAATCACAGACTTGGAGGCAGTAATGGACTGGCAAAAACGCACTGTTCCAAGTGGATAAATGATGCTCAAACTGACATTTGGAAAACAGAAATTTATTAAATGCTTCGTCATATAGTACATTTTTAAGTGTACTTCCTTTGGAAGGAATTAGGTGTACATCACTTCTGCCTGTTTCTACTTTCCTGATGTAAATCATAAAATAGGGCACTGTGCCCCAGACAACTAATCTAAGCCAAGCGAGGTCAGTGATCATCAGAGAGACCCTTAAGAACCCACAAATGCTTTAAAAATAAAATAAATTGTCCTAGCAGTACTGGAACAATTCCTGTCCTGTTTACAACCTCTCTTTACAACCCTGCCTCATATGGGGCTCCTAACATGCGCTCTTTTCTCCATCCAGTCATTCAGTTTCACTAAACTCACCTCACCTGTATTAAATCCTTTTGATTATTCTTTTGACAAGCTGGGTTAAAATTGGCCAATGGCTTTAAAAGCTATTAGGACAGACAGCCAGAGAGATACAGGTGACATTTAGTTTTGTTCTTTCCACCTAAAAACAAGTAATGCAATTTGATACCTTCTAAATTGTAGGCATTCTGTATGTAGCACAGTAAGACTACGGTGCTGCCAGGCATGGCATACCTTCAAAATTAACCAGTTTCCTATGGTTGGAGATTAAAAGAAGATAGCGTTCTGCAAACAGTGTTGTCCTACCCTCTAGTTCCAATGGAGCTGAGATTTTGTAAGTAGGAACTGGCCTCAGAGAAGTTAAAGATGCATAGTAATTTCTCCTGTTTCAACATAAATGTGATGCAGAAAAATTAGTCCCTATAGTGGAATGCACTGGAGATCTGGATTGTAGCAGCAGCAGAAAGAATGAACTATCTTCCAGCAATGACCATCTAATCTATTTTCTTGATAGGTGCAAAGTAATGACAGAGACTGCAACATGAATTGTGATCCACTGCTTCCATCTGCCAGAAGAGGAAGATGACATTAGCTGCCACAAAAGATGAAGAATGTCTGAGCAAGGAAAATGGAAAAGGAGAGTCACTGAGGAAAACAAAAACATGTGGAATGCATAAAGGCTTTGAAGATGAGCTCAGTTACAAGAAAAAAGTCAGCAAAAAAATAACCATATGGGACAACTAATCCATAATAGGAGTTTTTTACAAGAAAGACAGGGTCCTCTTAGAGCGAGTCCAGAGGAGGGCCACGAAAACGATCAGAGGGCTGGAGCTCCTCTCCTGTGAAGAAAGGCTGGGAGAATTGGGGTTGTTCAGCCTGGAGAAAAGAAGGCTCCGGGGAGACCTCATTGCAGCCTTTCCATACTCAAAGGGGGCTTACAGGAAAGGTGGAGAAAGGCTTTTCACCAGGGCCTCTAGTGACAGGACAAGAGGCAACAGTTTTAAACTGAAAGAGAAGGTTTAGATTGGACATAAGGAAGACATTTTTTATGGTGAGGGGGGTGAGATACTGGAACAGGCTGCCCAGAGAACCTGTGGACGCCGCGCCGTCGGAAGTGTTCAAGGGCAGACTGGACAGAGCTTTGAGCAACCTGGTCTAGTGAAAGATCTCCCTGCCACCCATGGCAGGGGATTGGCCTAGAAGACCTTTAGAGGTGCCTGGCTTCATAGGAGAGGTGCTCCAGCTCTCTGATCATCTTCATGGCCGTCCTCTGGACTCACTCCAACAGGTCCATAATGAGAATACTTTTGGTCTCTGCGTTTGGGAAATAAGCAACGGTCTGTGACACATAGCTGAATGTTTTGAAACAGATGAGAAAGCAGAATGAGGAGCCTTTCCTCCGTTTTAAAGACAGAAGAACGAGACCCTGATTATCATACAGACATTTCTGAGGCCAGAATTTTCATTTATTTTAAGTATGGAGTTGTGGAGGGCTGTGCTGCTGCACTGAAATCCCACAGAGCGGAAAGCTGCCTCATCCTAAGTAAAGGCTGACAAGGGAGTGCCAAAGCTGGTGGCCATTCTGCTGCCATGGAAGCAACTAAGCGTCATAAGAAAAGTATGACATGTCCTTGGCACCCACTTTGCATACAGTGACCATTTGCATTTGCACCCATTTTCTTAGTTTGTCAGCCACTGGCCATTTAAAATGCGATTTTGACAATGTGAAAAACTATGCTATTGTCAGACCATTGTCTTTACCTTGATTTGAAACTAAAATTGAAAAAGGGAGCAAACAACTTGGAAATGTTACCTGTTCTAAGGAAAGGTCATATCTTAGTCATATCTTCACAAAACAGCATGATGTTGGTTGCTTTCAGTTCAATAACTATTTTATACTTGCCTCCTTGTTTAAACTCTAAGTAGTCAACATCATGTTATTTTTTTTACATATAAGTTAACATTGATGTTTTTTTCTTTCCTACTGAATTAGTTTTCCATCCTTTGTATTTCTACAGTTGACAGGATTAGTAGTACTTGGACTAAGCTTACAATCTAATTCTTATTTTAGTTCAATTTATCATACATTATTGTTATTAAATCTCTGAGAGTCTTGCAAAAGATACTTTACAAAAAATAATAAATACTTACTTTTTCTGGAAAATTAAGTTTCAAGATCAGTAGGAAACAGGAAACAAGGATTTGAAGCAGAGAAATAATTTTGGCAAAAGGAGATGACTGGTTTTTCTTCGTCCAGCACTGATAAAATTGTAACCAGTAACAGAATAGATTAGTTAGAGAATATTTCTAGTTATGGAAATGAATATAAACAAGTTTTTCTACAAAAATACATTTCAAAAGCAAACAGAAATCTTGGGACATTCTTAAATCACAGGGGAAAGGGAATAATCTTCAAGAGTGATGGCAGACTTGCACTGAAATTTTTCTTTGTAAAGGGTAATGTATGCAAAAGAAAACAGAGAAAATATATCCTATAAAATATTCTGGAAAGTAAATTACAATGAGAGATCCTGGTCCTTAACATAAGCTGTGAAGTAAAGCAAATTCCTTCAAAAAGGAAACTGCTAAAATTAACTCAGGACACTTCTGATCCTTGAATCAGGTACATCTGACCCTGAGGCAACCAATTTGCTTCTTCAGTAGTTGAAGAGCCTGGAATGTTTTCACAGCTCTACTAGACGTGGTCACCTGGGGCTCCCAGAGAACCGGAGACCCTGGAGACATCCCTTTGCTGTGACCAGCACTGGTCAGAGTCCTGCCCGCTTGCCCATGCGTGGGGCAGGAGCACGGCTCAGGAGGCCCTTGGAGGGGGGTTCCCATGGGATGCCCATGAGCCTGGCAGGAGGAAGGTTTAGCCAGGCACAACAGCGTGCAGATAGTTCTGACACGGGGAATAATGCCGCCCTGAAGTGAGCAGAACAAACCTTACGCTGACCTTATGTTTAAATGCCTTCATTTTTGGCATCTGCTACATCGTGGCCCTAATTACTGGATCGGAAGCTAATGGGAAAATGAAGAACACCCGTTTCTGCCCACAAACTACTTTTGCTGCTCTTAGTGGTAAGAGACACATTAGACCCAACTGGATAAATGATGGGAGCATTCCTTCTGCCTAACCCAGCTAGCCGCTATATTATTTCCACCTGGTATGAATTTATGACACTGTGCTTTTTTTCTGCCCTTTTTTCTTTTTGATCAACGTCTCTCTAATATTTTAGCTCTCTCCTCTGACATTTATGTGCCATGAACTTCCAAAATTACTTTGTGCTAACCTGTCTTCCGTATTGTGTATTTTCAATTAAGAGAAATGCAGTAAGAGGCATGTAACAATCCGTAACAATCCACACTGCTGCCACTACACAAATAGCAAGGAAACTCGTTATCTCCTCTTAGCATATGCTACTTCTGTACGGCACAGAGTCATAAAGTCACTGCATCACCATCTCCGCAACACGTAGGAAGTAAATAATTCCCAAATTTTAGTTCCAAATGAGATATAAATGCCAAGGCCTGTCTCCTATAAGAAAGGAGAGCCATAGGAGACTCAGGGCAGGTAGCGCCTCATGGTCATACCTGGTTTCAGTACCCACAGCCAAGACAACCACTGCGCTGAAAAGCGCTTGACCAGTTGCATTCACAGGAGCATTTTGAACATCGCCAGGTTCCTATTCCATATCCATTGTAGCATCGGTGCTTGTTAGCAGCATGCTTAGCACAACCCTAAATTAAGATCCTTTACAACGAGCTTCGTACACACAGAGAGCGGTAGGCTATATCTGCTGCAAATTGCTTATACACCAAAAAGTCCAGGCAGCCCACCTGCAGGGCTGGGGCTCCCCTTCCGCGCACCGAGCATTTGCTCTCTGCTCAAAGTTAGTCCTCCGAGTTTCCTCTACAGTCAGTGAGAGAGACTGGCCACGCACCAGCGAGGGGGGGCTGGCCTCGTGCTGAGGATGACCACTAAATCAGGAGGTCACAGATTATTTCTCTGAAAGCCAAAACAACAAACTATGAGTATCTCAAATCTTGTAGTTCGCTTTGAGGGTGGACTTCAGAGAGGAATTCAGTCCAAGCGTTAAATCTGAAGAAAACCCAAATCATAGTCACAGCTATAAACAGAATAACTAGCTTTTCTAAAGGAACATATTGTTGCTAAACCCAAACGTCCAGTAAAGTGTTCTCCAAAGAATGCTTGACTTAACCATGCTTCTGTAGCTAGGAGGTCAATAAAATGCTTCATAAGTTTTGGGACTGCCATTACATCTTGATGAATAAATAAGTTACAACTACTGTAAGCAGGCTTTATTCCTTGGTTCCTTTAAAATGTTAATAGTCAGTTTTAATAACCACATAGTTTGTGCTGTTTGATTAGACAAGTACTTCATACCTACAAACTCTCCTAGTGTTACTCTCCAGCATGATATTAAAGTTAATCTTAAACACAGAAGGAAAATTCTTGAGAACTGAAAACTTCCCCCCTGAGAAATCCACACCGGTTCAGTCCATGTTAGACTGCGGTGTTACATACAAAAAGTTCAGGACATCTTCACTGCTCTAAGGTGATTATATTCCTACAGGGGTTTGAAAAATTTTTTGGAGTTTCACAGACAGCTATTTTTTTCCCTTCTCTGGCTGGATCACATTCTGTCTGGAGAGAATGAAGGAAGGTCTCCTGACCTTCTAAAGTTGACTGTGATTACTGTGTTAAAATCCGCTCTTACTATACTTGTTTAACTGCATGGATCTTTTCTTTCTTGTTTCTGTCCATTTGCCCTGAAAATTCATCTTTAGATACAAAATTTACTTTGAAATTGCTGTAATATTCACTTCTCCATTGTGTCAGTACGTATCTACACTTGACTGTAACAAACAGAGTTTTAAATTAAAATTAATTTTGTCCCTAGGAGATAAAGAATATAAAATATCTCCACAGTTACTTCCTTTCGTTGTATTTGGAGTACTCCTCCAGTTCACAGGGTACTGCAAGAGTGGCAGCATTGATTTTCATGGTTACTGTGTCTCAATACAGTATATATCAATTCGGAAATAAAAAGGCAGCTTTCTGACCATCTGCGCCTCAGAGACTCGACACAAACTAGAAGACTAGGAGGATTTTGTGTTCTTTTTTTTTTTTTCCATCATGACCAGGCATAAACATTCTTTAGACCAAATCTTACCCTTGCTTATATTTCAGTAATCCCAGTGTCTTTATCACCTGCTTTTGGAGACAGCTGTAACACTACCACGCCTTGTACAGTGAGATTCATCAGCTCATCGTCTTCAGCAGAGAGTGCGTATCGTTCCAGCTAATATTTCTTTGGTGTGACGCTAACGGTGGCTTTGCTTGAATAGGAACAGTCATGCTTTCAAACACGATCAAAAGGTTATTTCATCCGATTGAGGTTTACCCTAGGAGTCCCTGGGTTTTCTAACAGGGTGAATTTCTGAGGGTGGTAAAACAGGTAATTATAAACAGCTAATTTGTTTCCATACAACTGCCATTATCTAGGGATAGGGCAAGGGCAAAGCAGTTTTTAATATGCCTTAATAAAATGTTTTAATTAACAGACATTTTGTTCCTTGTAAGAAGGTCTGAGGGTGAAATCCTGGCCTCACTAAATCTGGTCTGCTTGTATCCAAAATTGTCAGCCATAGCCTGTCACTTCCGCCACTGTCTCAGCCTATTAAGAACAAAAGGGTGTGAGGAAACCAGGCTGCAGTTTTTCAGCCAGCTGCAGGAGCTTCAGGGGAATGTTCTTTGGTGAGACTATATACGTTTTCCCTTTGATACAGCCTAGCTATGCTTTTTAACCTTGTAAACAAGATGTCTGTACCACCACCAAACCTCACGCTGGTCTTTAGCATCCAGCTGGTTGTAGACTAGGACTTGAAACGAAAATGGTTTGTGCCTACCTTGGAGAAAAAAAAAATTATGAATGGGTTTAGATACACAAGGGCTGTAAAATCTTGACCACTTTACTGTGCCTGTAATGCCAGCAGGAGCATTCATTCCCCTGGTGTTACTGTGCTGAAGCCTTCATGGTCTGGAGCATGTTTTCCCTCGCTGTGGTCAGCAAGACCCCCGCCAGCAACTGCCTTAGCCCTGTGTTACTTCAGGGAACAGAAGTGTGACGTTTACTTCCATATGCCACGGAGACCAAGTTACACAAACCACCAATGTTGCAAAGCCTGCCAGGTATCCAAAAAAAAAAAAAAATCCAGAGAGTGAGCACAAGAGTTTTAAGAGGGGATTTTTTTCAATGCTTATAAACTTTACCACCAATGCCAGCTATCATCTTCTGGTTTACAGTAAAAACCAGAATTCCTATCAACCACAGCTTCTTGGCATAAAACAGACATTGGTCCAGTAGGACAATATGTATTTATGTCAGTGCTGCTATCATTACACAAATGCTTCCAAAGCGAGCCAACCCATTTTCTGCCATTTGGTTTGTTCTTGACATCTCACTGGGACTCAAAAATCAAGTCCAGACTGAAGACTAACTTGTCCTTAAAATGTATAAAAATTTCCAGTTTGTATCTTATACAAAACAATTTCAATTTGAACAAATGCCTGAATAAACATTTGTCACAGAACCTTACCACAGCATTTATTCAATCCAAACACCAAAAAACAAAGTAGTAGAACATGAAAGATGTCGTGTATCTTGTAATGACCATACATATTTGTAGTGAACACAAAAAAATAAGTTTAATCTCAAAGATCCTTAATTCTGATCTAAGCATTTTAAAAGTTTTTTTCAATAGCATTTTTAATCTTGATTCTTCTATCAAAAAGTTCTTTTAAATGTTATTGGTAGACAGACACTATTTTTAGAATATATTTATTAATGGACAAACTTTTGATAAAGTATTTTTGATCTGAGACAGTCCCACATAACTTCTGAAAATACATAATGTTGTCTATGTTTATATATATGTGCGTGTGTATGTTTATATGTAAACATAAACATAAATATGCAGATGTACAACTATAACAGTTGATTTAAATTTTTAAAGCTATTTTGTGCCATGTTTATGTCCAATTGCGCTTTCCAGATTACTGAGGAAATAATATTTATCTTGAATTACTGTGGTTGAAATTTACTTACTTAAGTGCAACATTTTCAGTGTGGGAAGCTCCCCAGGCTGGGCATGGAAGAGGCAGAAAAGGCAGAGGGAAGGATGCTTGGTTTTGACTTGATTTCATCCGCGCCACTCTCCCTCCTGTGCAGATGCATTACCATGGAGATTTTAAAGGAGATGAACTGTTTCGTTACCTTCAGGATTTCAGCTTCATGCCGGGAATACATTCAGCAGAGATGTCGTGAAAAGATCTGTACAGCGTTATTCGTCATGATTGGTGCGAGCTGGTGCCAAGAGCACCCCAACGCCATCGTTGCAGCTGTGGGATCCTGCGGGAGTTCAGGTTCCAATCTAATCTCAGCTCCGAGTTTCTCTGTCATCTTGAACAAGCCTTGCTGGGTATCACGTTTGTTAAGGGGAAGGCAGCGATATTCCTCAACCTCACAGTGACAGGTTAAGGTTGAATTAAATAGCATCTTGCTACAAGCAAGCATTTGCTTACAATTGAAAAGCTGTAAAAGAAAATAAAGTCTTGGTTCAAAGCTGGGTGAAAATCAGTCTTATGGGCTGTGTGGCAACACCTCTCTCCACTCTGAGCTTGGGGTACAGAGAAATGTCTAATGCCTGTGCCTCTCATCGCAGACTCTCATTTACCAGCTATCACAACTACCTATCTCCATGGTTAGGAAGAAAGGTGAACGAATCATATATACATTCATCATCCATTCAACGTCCACTCACTTCTGACCTTGCTCAGATCAGAAATCCCTCAGTTCAGAACCAGGCTGGAACTAGACTTATTTTCTAAATTTTCATCTGTTCTTCCCCCCTACACCCAACTGGTTCTTAAATGGTGTCTATATGCCATTTGTCTCTGCGGTGGGCTGACCTTCGCTGACCGTCAGGTGCCCACCCAGCTGCTCTCTCACTCCCCATCCTCAGCAGCACAGGGGGAGAAAATGAGATGGAAAAGCTCGTGGGCTGAGGTAAGGACAGGGAGATCGCTTACCAAGGGCTGCAGTTCCTGCCAGGAAACCTGTTCCTGTGTGGGCTTCTCTCGGCAGGCCGCAGCTCCTGCAAGGAGCTTGCTCCTGCGTGGGCTGTCCATGGGCTGCAGGGGACATACCCACCTGCTGCAGCGCAGGATCCTCCACAGACAGCAGCGTGGCTATCTGCTCTGGTGTGGTCCTCCATGGACTGCGTGTTTCACCGTGGTCTACACCGCAGGCTGCAGGGGAATCTCTGCTCCACGGCCAGGAGGACCTCCTCCCCGTCCTTCTTCACTGACCTTGCTGTCTGCAGGGCTGTTTCTCTCACATTTTCTCACTCCTTTCTCGCAGCTGCTACCCAGCGTTTTCTACCCTTTCTTCAATATCTTTTGCAGAAGCTGGTGCACGCAGCTTTGGGCAGCAGTGGGCCCATGTTGGAGCCACCCGGATCTGGCCCTGTCTCACATGGGGGCAGCTCCTGATCTCTTCTTACAGAGGCCATCCCTGCAGCCTCCCACATACCAAAACCTTGCCACATAAATACAGTCTCGTGGGCTTTCTTGCGTCTTTTCAACTCTGTTTGAATACTGGTTCACACTAGGCCGTTGGTACAAACACATCAAAACTTTGGGGCACCACAGACTCCCGTGCGTACGTGAGAAACTATGAGAAAAGAAACTGAGGATTCATAAAAAAGTGTGGAGTCCTTGGAAAAAGGTGCTGAAGAATTCTCTTTATACTTTATAGGAAAGACAGAAATATTTCATGAATCTTCTCGCAAAGCATTTGCTCCGGTATCTCCGACATTTCCTAAAGGCAATATTTACCATTTTCCTCCATAACACTGCATCATTCACTTTTAGTACCACTTGAATGACATGACACTTTTCAAAACCTACTGTGAAGGCAGTAAATCAGTCTAGTGCTTAGAACAGATAAAATTCATTATTCAAGCACCGGTGTTATTGACAGTATATCAAAAAGGTCAAATGAGCAGATTAAAAACTTGCGGTATGAATTAAACATGTCAGTTGATCTTTATGAGAGTGAATACATTTCACACAGGCAAAAGAAATTTGTATGTTTTCTGTTAACAGATTTGGGCTCATCTTTTGCACTTTCTGCTTGAGGAAGTGCAAGATATGTTTGGACAGAGGCAGATGACAATCAAAGAGATGATAAGAATGTGAAATTTTGCACATTGCCATTTTAAAGGGAAATGTTGACTGAGAGAGTTGTAATAGAAAGAAAAAAGTGTAATTTTCAATCTTCCTAAATGGACAAAACATTTCTGACTGAAAAGATGGGTCGAAATTTTGTGTACATGAATACCACATATACAGATAGATAATTTTCCTTTTTTAATCTTTAATGCATTCTATAAAGGGCTTACAGCAGTCAGATTCACTTTGTAGGTTGTATGCAGTCATTGCTAACCTAGGAAGCATAATTTTAAACAGAGGACTTAAATCAGAGCCCACAGGACTAGAAAACGCGGACATAGGAATACAAAATCCAGATGCAGAGAGTAATGCAGATTTCTATTCATTATGGTAAGCAGCCCAGTTTGACCTGCGTAAAAAAAAAGAAAAATCAGGCAAAAAAAAGAAAAATATATATTCCATGTTGAGTTTTTCTTCTGGTCGCTGAAACCAGAAGGCTCCCAAGAAAGCAGCTGTGACTCATTTTTCTCACTGACCTCTTCCAGATAGGAAGTCATCCCTATACTGGAATACATTGGAGACACCAGTGTTTATAGTCAACACTCCTTCAGACAGGACTGGTTTGTCAGAGTTTTGTTAAGAATCAGCCGTGCACAGTCTTTATGGGTCACAGCCACAGTTACCAGAATTTTCGACATTTCCACACTTCACATTTAGTCTAAATTTTCAAAACAGTAAAAGCACTGCATGCCAAAACTACCGTTTCCCACCTGATCAAGGATGCTTTATAGTTTTTTTGCATCTCTTGTGATCCCCTGTGGTCATCTTTGGTTTCAATATAGATTGCAAATTGCTGTGTGACAGACACCATCTCTCCAGAGGACCACAGGAAAATTCAGGTTAGAAGGATCTGCAGGGGTCCAACCACCTGCTTGAATTAGGCTGAGCCACGAGGCCAGCCCAGATTGCTCAGGGCTTCATCCAGTCAGGTCTTGAAAAGTCCCGAGGATGGGAACGGTACAACTGTGCCTGTGCCACTGTCTGACTGTCCTCGTGGAGAAAAGTTTTTCCTTGTATCTAGTCTGAACCTCTCTTGTTTCAGCTCATGCCTGTTGTGCCTTCTCCTCCCACCATGCACTGTTGTGAAGAGCCTGTCTCCCTCTTCTTGATGACCACCCCATAGATATGGGGGGGGGCGGGGTCTGCTGTTAGGTGCCCTGCCCCCACAGCTGTCTCCTCTCCAGGCCAACCAAGACCCCATCCCCCAGCCTCTTCTTGCAGGGCAAGTGCTCCAGTCCCTGACCATCTCAACAGCCTTCTGCTGAACTTGCTCCAGTTGATCAATGTCTTTTTTTTTCTGTTGGTTGACCCAAAACTGAATGCAGAATCTCAATGCAGCCTAAAGAGTGTTGAGTGAAAGGGGATCATCGTTTCCCTCAACCTACAGGCTGTGCGGCTGCTGATACCACCCAGGACACCATCAGCCTTCCTTCCAACAGGGCACACTGGACTCATGTGCCACTCACTGCCTGCCACGGCCCCGGGGATCTCTTCAGCAGAGCTGCTGCCCCACCAGTCCGTCCCCATCCTGCATCGCTGCCAGCCATTCTTCCTTCCCAGGGGCTGGACTTCGCAGTTGTCCTTACTGAATTTCATAAGTTTACTGTCGGCCTGTTCCTCCAGCCTGTTCAGGTCCCTCTGGATGTCAGCCCTGCCTTTGACCATATTGACTGGTCCCCTCAGATTGGTGTCATCTGCTCATCTGATGAGTGTGTAATGTCACTTCCTCCAGGTTACTGATAGAGATACAAAACAAGAGAGGTCCCAGGATAGCCCCCTGTGGTGCTCTCCTGCTCACCAGCCCCCGGTTAGAGTATGACCTGTTAGCCACCACCCTCTGAGCCCAACCATCCAACCAGTTTCTAGGACTTGGCAGTGCCAGGGCAACATCTGTCCGACAAACAACAAATTAGCACATCTCTGTTGACCATGCTGGCCCTTTGGCTCTCCCAGTCTGATGGAAAGGTTTTTCTTGACTGAAGTTTCTTGCCTGATTAACTGCACCTTGCACATGTCACAGAAAGAGAAATATCAAATTTAACAGACTTGTTTTTTTCACATGAGACTATTTACATTGTGCCAGGCCATATTAGTGATCGTGGCTCTAAAACAATAAAATACACGTTCAGACATAAAAGAGAGAAGAGTGACCAATAATCCATGGGAGACCAGTGTAGCGAGTCAACAACCACAAAAAAACACTGAGAAACAGAACAGAAAGAAATGCTAGTCTGAACCCTACGGAACAGTTGGGCTATTTCTACTGCTGGTCTTTTAGACTTTAAATTACCAGTTTTCCACAGCAAATTAAAGGAAAAAGAAAACAGCTATGGTTGCATCTGCAGCTGTCTATGAAGTATGAGAGCCGAAACAACAACAGCACTACAAGAATAGCAGTTATGCTTGGCCAAAAAGAATTCATCACAGGAAACATCAGAACCCTAGTTAAAGAGGTCAGTGACTGTTTCAGTCAATTACTGTTGAAACACATGGATGCCTCCTGATTTCACAGCAGAGCAGTAGCTAGCTTTCTGCTCATAATACATTTTGAAAGTACTATGTAGCGATGATATGCATGCTCCTGTGGCAGTGCATACACTTTTTCATACATTCTATAATTTTGTACAAACTTTATAAACATAACTTGGGTGATCTAAGTTTCTGTATGTCAGTGGTTATTAGGTATCACCAAGTATTCCAGTCCTCCAAAATAACGCCTACCACAGCTTGAGAGTATACTGCTGCCAGTGCTCAGGCCTTTCCTTCAAAAAACCATTCAGCTCCATGATCTTACCAGTCCCCAAGCTTCAGAAGAGAGTGCACATACCCCAACCACCTTTAAAGGCCCTGTCAGCCTTACCTGGGGGGAAGAATCCTGCCCAAATCGATACCTGGATACTGGACTAAAGCAGAGAAATTATCCACACCCACATACAACTTCAGTTCCCGTTAAAATAAGCATGCCCAGTTTGGGGCTTTATAAATAAGTAGCTCTGACTGTATATGTCAAAACTTCATGTCAAGTGGAGGTCTCATTGCAGATTCCCAGTCCCAAGGCATTTCTTCTCTCAGCTGCAAAAGTGAACTGGTATCATGGTGTTATAAACTTGATGACTTGCTTGGCAGAGAGTAGCATATTGCTACTTGTAATAGCTTGCTGTGTAACTTGTACATCCAAACTTCTCAAGTGGTCTGCTCTGTTGCTATTAGAATGATAACAAAACTCTGCAGTTCCTGATTTGTATTCATTTATTTCAGTATCGCTCAAGGGTTTTTTTTAGTGTAGAACCTGCATTTAATCTGAACAACTGCCCCTTTATTTGCAAAATTAACCAAGCAGTAGTCCATCCACCCAACTCAGTTCTTGATGCAGGATAGTCCCCTGGAATATTTCCCTGCTCTGATTTTAGAAGCCTGAACAATGCAATTTCCACTGTATGCAGCTCTTTTTTCTTTTAGTGGGAAACAGCCTACCGCTCTTATTTACACCCACATATAATAGTGAAACCAGTGAGTTTGGGTCTTGGACCTATTCCGTATATCTCCTTGGTGCTCAGAGAGGTTTCCTCCCACAGAACCTACTCTCCAGCTCAAGACATCCCAAGGGTCAAAGTAATGAGCACAGTATCTCTGGTCCCATTCCTGTTCCCTGCAAATGTTACTTCCCTGGAGCCACCATACCAATTAACTGCTCTTTGTCCAGGCACCCCAGGTTGCTAAGACCCAGGAGAAAATCTCTATAAAGTTTAGAAGACAATCTCTCTGAAGCAAGCATTTCATATCTCCGATCGTACATCCGAGCTGCCATCACAAGCATCTGAGACTCAATGAAAGCTAAAAACATGCTGTAGCCTAAATTAAAATAATCATCAAACTCTATTACAGATAATGCAATGCATAAGCAGTCAAACCACAGATGGCATTTGCATTTTTGCCTTCAGAAAAACCCATCCAGTTTTAATGGAAATAAAGCTACCACAAAGTTTAAGAACAAGTTTAGCTGAACATGTAACAATTAAGATGGTTTGTTCTTGCAAATCAGTCCTTTCTTCCTTCCTGTTTTCTAAAAATATTCTTCTAGACAGTCAAGCATACTGCGTTTCCAGATCTGGTAAGTGGTGAAAACATCTATATCCCTTGATAGTATTTTCCTGTACCTGCAGACCAGCAAAAACCTGTCTGCTTTTCCTCTGTATTTGTATGTCTTGTCACAAGCAATTGTCACAGGATTGCAAAGGGTTAAGAATATCATCATCTATAGCTAATCTGCTGCCCACTGTCACCCTGAGGTTTTTCGACATTATGTTTTTCAAGGTTTCTGCCTTATATGGAACTTTCCAACCTCCCTTCCACCTCCATTTGCATTTTTTCAGATAGAGTGTTTTGTCTCCAACTCTAATCTGTCTAGGTAACACTGAGTTATTCTTTTGATCTGAATAGCTTTTGCATACTTTTACTCCTCTGGATGTGTTGTGAACATACTCTCATTTTGTTAGTAGGATATTTCCAAAAGATCTGTACGTTCCAGCTCTCAGCTAAGTTTTTTGATATATATACATGCATATAAAAAGAAAAAAGGGAAGCTTGGCTGCCTTTTTCCTGCACTTTCTTTAAGTTAGCAGACTCCAAGGTCTAGGACTATCATCCTGGCATCTTCCATAAGTCTTGAACATAAAGTTCTCCCATAACACATCTAATGCATCACTTCAGATGGAAAAGGGATTTTAAAGCAACCAAATGTGCTTGGAGCCTATTGAACTGGCTTATAAACTAAAAGTACCACTTTAGCTGTGTCACCTCAGCTTGCAGTCACATAAGCTGGTGCTTAGGCCTTGTGTCAGTGTGAATTTCTTTTGTATGAATTTCTGCTGCATCTTTCTGCCTTCTCCTCAGAAACTAGATGAAGTCAGTGCTGCGTTTCCCATTTTACGACTGGATCGATACTGTTAGTTGACCACAGAAAACACATTTTCCCCATGTCCTGCACAGGGGCTCGTAGCAGGGCAGGCACGCTGCAGGCAACCACATGGCCAAGCCAGGCTCCCAAACCCACAGCGAACCCACCCGCTCTGGGCCGAGCGGAGCTTCGCACAGGATCAGCCCCTAGCACCTTCAGGAGCTCCAGCTCTCAGCCAACGCCTCCCTGAACAGCCTGATCACAGGGTATGGGGGTAGCTTTTTGGGCTGTGATGATTCAAGCAGGCTTCAGGAAGACGAGGAAAGGTGAAGTGAATTCCCTCTTGGACAAGTATCTCCATTACTGTTAGTTATTAGCGCTGCCAATGTAAATCAAATGTTCTCATTCTGTTAAGCATAGTGTGTTACTTAGACTTCATTATGAATATTTTATAAGGTGTTATTTATTTGTGGCAAGTTGCTTGTTTATTCCTCACCCAAACATACAGCTTCAAGAAGTTACGTAACCAAGATATACACACACACACACAAATATGCATATGTACATATATATACATATATACACAAATACATAGTTGTGGATGGTGTGTGTCTAGCTGTTCAGTCCAGGTTTCTCAGGCCACAGGGAGAACCAAATTTAAGTAACAGCAAAGTCCTCTGAGTGATAAGGAGATCACGTAGAAGTGGTTCTTGCCAATGAAATGATTCAAAATTTTTCACCCACATGCTGTATAAAGCCAGCATTTCTGGGGAAGCCTGAGCTGGCTGTTCCTAATAGGTGGTGAGCGTCCCGACCAGAGGTGCAGGAGAAAGGCTCAACAAAAAAGGCTTTTGTCTGAAGAGCTAAACACTATGTGCTGACTTAAATAGCCCTTGAGAGGTCCCAATATCCCAAAACTGGAATAGAGCTGCAGAGCTAAATCCCGAGTTTAAGTTTCGCTTATCACACAGCAGTTTCATCTGAAGCACTTTTCTTTTTTAACCCAGCACTTTGGTGAACAAAGAGGAAGTGACAAAGTTAGCTGAACTACCTTCCAAACATTAAATATATTGGTCTGTAAATTCCCGAGGCAGATGCCTGCAGAAATGTTTCTTGTCTGTTTCTCAAGGTTTCCTCCTAAAGCTCCACCCCACCGCAGCAGAATTAAATCACTAGTCAATCTACTGCTTTCACCTTTATTGTTACTGAATACAGCATTCAATTTTAGCCCTAGGTCTATCACTTGTGCAAAGCTATTTCTGCTTGCTTCTAGACAGAAAAGTGCTGAAAGGGAGGAGCTAAGGTAATTAATATCATTCTTCTCACTTGAAAGAGCATGCACAACAATCAAGTAAATTTACATTAATATCGCTGAGAATTGCTAACTTCCTAGGCCAGTTCTAGAGCTGCTGTAAACTGAAGTTGCGCATCTGAAGGCAAGTGAAGCGATAGTGTAGGTAGCTCCTTTGAAGGGACAGTGATTGATTCCATCTGAGAATCTAAGCTGGAATCTGGAAAAATCAATGTAACTGTAAAAAAGTTAGCTTATAGAGAACCTACTCCATAAATAAAATGTACTTGCCTTAGGACAAACACATTTCCAAGTGCTTGTTTGCAGAAATACCTAGTCTGCGCAGAGCAAAGCATCAATTTCTGAGTATCAGGTGATCCACAGAGCTTATTGCAGTCTTCTCCCCATACGATGAACTTCCTGCTCAGCCTCCGCTTAGCATGGGAGCAGGCGTCCTCCTGTCCTGTGCCGAGCTGCAGGTCAGTCTACACTGCAGGGGTTTTCTCTAAGGTGCACTGGGGCAACACTGAAGAAGCACCACTAAAAGTACGGGGATCACACTTACCATTTACCACACTTGCAGGACCCAGCTTTTAGCCATGCTGGGCATCACCTGCCCTGGTCAAACACAAAAGCCTGGTGTGCAACTAGCAGATGTCAGTGAGCTTGTCCCTTTTTATTGTCGATGAAGAGTACCCCATTTTAAACTGTGGGAAAACACAAAATGCCACCCAAATTTCCCTTCATAAATGCACTGTTCTTCCCACACACATTTTTTCAGATTCCTGCTTATGAAGAGGCAGGCTGAGCAGGGGAGGCTGGAGCAGATGATCAGGAGGTGCCTTCCAACCCAAACAGTTCTGTGAGCTAACGCAATGATGGAACATGCAACCATCCAAACGCCAACTGCATACGCTAACCTGCCTGTTGGCACATAGCCTCCACCTTTCCGGCCATCACCAGCTCCACGGGGCAGCACCTGGGAAGTCCTGGTCGGGCCCACCGCCCTGCTGAAGGTGGCTGCAGAAGGCACCCACGCCAGTGACGGTGGGCGACTAACTCTGACCCAGGGCAACTTACCTGACAGGGTCCGCGCCTGCTGCTTCTCCTCCTTGAGCAGGCCACAAAGGGTGTCTGAAGGAACATTCCCAACCTTGACCCGCTATGACTTGTGGTTTTCTGGATGATCACTGGGCTGGCATCTGGTTGGGTATTTCCTCAGTCACCTTGCTGTGATTTTATCTAGTCATCATTGGTCTCCAGCAGACCTTGCGTCCATCTACTCTTAGTCTGGAAAAATTGCATGTAAGGTCAGCAGCTTCCTTTTGAGCTGTATTGACTCCTTACAGCTCACCAGTTACTCTTGCAGCTGTCTGGCAGGCTCGGGGTTTCAAGGCAAGGCTGTGTAGACTCCTCCATGCAGGCCAGCTTCTCAAACAGCAATCGTCTTCTGGAGGAAGCTCAAGACTTGCATTTTTTTCCACATTTTAGCGCAAATCTGTTCCTTCCCACCTTGAACAAGAGTACACAAGGGCCACATGCAATTGAAAGTGGCACTGAGACAGATGTTGGTAACTGTGGATTAATTCAGAGTCTGGCCAGCTGTACACGCACCTCTCTTGGTTAATAACAAAAACCTGTAAGACATTCTATTATTAGACACAACAGGAAGAAAAAAGATGTAGAAAGAGTCAGTCTCTCCTCAGATCAGTTATTACACCCCTTGAAAGGAGAGTGTCCCGTGTCTAGCCATCCTATTATCCTCTCTCAGTGAGAACTGGAAACTGCTGGGAACGAAATTAAAAGCAATAAAGGAAGGAACTGTGTAACAGGACTCCATGAACAGGGACAGTCATTTTCCCAAAACAGACGTTTCTTTCTCTGATGGGATCAAATATAGTGAATCAATACTTTAGCCCAGAAGTGATTCATGGTTTTCAGAGGAACCTTTCTGGAGGAAGGGATGCATTTTCCATTAATAAAACCAGTACTTTAGGGAACAAATACAGCTATAGCTCTGTTTAATATTATTTTAATACAGTTACCATGTTTTGGGAGAGGAAAAAAAAGAAAAGGAAAGGGTCGGCTTTCTGTCCTGACATGCTACAACACTGATAAGATTGAACTGGAAAATGCTGTATCTCTGAGTGCAATATACCAGGAGGTTAGTGAGCAATAAACAAAAGTATTTTTGTTATTAGCTTGTGTCCTTGCTTGTACTGGGTCTCATGTTTCTTTGCCAGAAAATATATTATTAGTTTTCCACCCTTAGCTCCCAAATGTCTTCAATCTGTACAAACTGGGGGTTTATTCCTCAATTACACTTATATATATTTCTACAAAAATACATGTGTATACACACACACCCCCCAAGTGGGAGATAATTTTGATATAAAATACATAATTATATTTATACATCTATATTTACCTGAGATATTAATAATTAATAATCAATATTTGTTATATATATATTTAAGAGGGCATTATATGTATGTATATAGATATATCTAAAAACTTTTTTGTAGAAAGATGCATGGGATCAGCATTCAGAGTTGCTGTATATTTGAGTTTCACTGTAATCCAGCATTCTGTGGCTGAATTCCCTGTTGTCCCAGTTCAACCCATTCCTTCACTTTCCTTCACTTCCAGTGCTATGACTAAGGAAGACTACAGCTATCTCCCATCTAAAGCTTTTTCTAGAGGTCTCCGGTTTAGAAACACTGTACAAGTGCTAAACCTTCGGTATTACAAATGCACAAACCCACTCCAGGTTTTGTAACCTGGAATCGGTGAAGATTTCCTGTCCAGGGAAAGACCGAGTTTCTGAGAAACACATCCCTGAGCCTTGCGTTGGGTCCGTCCTTCGTAATAACTAGGGAAACCATTTGGCAATTTCAGTCAACTTTGTTGTTGGAAGAGATGCATAAAGACACATTTCTACATGCAGTCCTGTAAAAAGTGAGAAAAAAGTATTTACAACCAAATGAGTATAAATACTGCAGGAAGGGCAACACCACTATTTTTTTTGACTCCTCGCTACAAACAGTTAGTTCAGTGAGCTTAGTCCATCAAGCATTTTTCTTTTAAACTGTTATTTATTGTCTGTTCTTCTCCTTATCCACCTGCTTTCCTGCTGATCCCCCTCATTCATCTTTGCAAACAAGGTTTTATACAGGAATTTTTAAAATTGAGCCTCCAGATAAATATGTACTCAGAAATTCATTCTCAGCACGTCACTCACATACAGTTTTAATTTTATAAAATACATGTATTTTTAAAAAAAACAGTGAGATTTTCAATTAATTTAGCTAATTTTATTAGCTGTGGGAAATATTAGAGTAGCTGCCTCCGGCAAAAAAAAAAAGGAGCAGATGCTGCATGAAGGAAGGGAGATTATTTTCCTTTTTATATTCAGCATCTGCTTTAATCTTCTTTGACCTGTTGAATGATTAAGCTCCAACGAGACTGTTTGCACTTAGATCTTCCTGAAGCCTCCTCTCACTGGGAAGGATTCTGCATCTATTAGGAAGGATTTGATGATCTACCTATTCAATATTAATGTCCTGCAGATAATCCTGCCACTTCTTTGTTTCAAAAATAGCATGTTCCCTTTCTGTCACCTGGTCACAGCTGTGCGTGGCAAAGGCAGCCCACTGCACTGAGCATTAGGACGTTTTCCCTTTGTACAACCTTTGCTTGTAAACTTAGGTGAGTAACAAAAGCAATCATAAATATATGACATAAAGCATAAAGACTAGAGTATGTGCCTGTTACCATTGTGCAGTAAAAGTTTTTCATCTTGAAAATGCTAACGTCTGAATACTAATGGCAGACAAGTGACCTTCAGTGACCTTTTTTAGTTTCATGTATCAGTTTTATCTAGCCTGTGCTTCAAATGCAAATGCTGGGGACGTAATTACTGGTGGATGCAGACTTTCACTGACTGAAAGAGAGACAGACAGATCTAACTAAAGCTTTGGCCCAGAAAGCACATTAATAACATATTAAGTATAATTAAGCAAATCATTTGTTCAATGCATCTTATTTCTTTTTCTTGTATATGGAATATTTATTTCTAATAAATATATCTAAAACAGAATATAAAACAACTGTTCCTCACAGCTACTTACCTGATGGTACAGACGAGCCATATCCAGTCTTACTTCAACAGTTTCACAGAAGCATCCTCCGTGTCACACATTTGATCACTTAAAAAGCATGGACTCTTTGGTGTCATTCAAATGACTCTAGGTTATCGGACTAAGAGGAAGAGCTGAAGGAGGACTGCCCCTCTAATGCTGAGTATCACCCATTTCCATGGAACTGTACCACCTCTACCGTAAGGACGCAAAGACACGGAGGTAAGAGTCAGTATCTGTGTAAGCATGAACGTTCACGGAAGGCTGCTACAAAATCTACGTTACAAAGGAAAGTTTACATTTTAATCTGAAGAAATTGAAGGTCTACTCTTTCTTCTGTCCTGTAAGAGAATTATGCAAACATAATATAATTCGTAAAAACAACAAAAACAAAGAAAAGGAAAACTGAAGAAAGAGACTCCATACTGAAGAACCTTGAATCTTGGTAGAACACGTTTGGTTTGGGGTTTTTTTTATGATGGAAATAAAATACATTGTCATGCTCTCGCAGACCTCATCAGTTATTTTTGTGGTGAGTAACTCCTGAACTAATAAGGCCTTCCCTGGCTGGGAGAGCCTGGGCAGGCAGCAGGGCTGAGCAATGACGGATGGGTAGGAGAAAGAGCCAAAATGGCCACGGTGGCCAGCCAGCCGCTCCAACCCTGCCGCACGCTGCTGCTCCGGCCGAGACACCCGCTGCCTGTGTGCGAGGGATCAGGGGTTAACCAGGGGGCAGGGGGGGGAACGTCGCTCTGGGCATCATGTCTGCACTACTGCCTTATTTTACGTATCTTTTGCTGATCCTCTCTAATTTACTGTTAAACATCAGCAAATGCGTATTTTAAAACACATTTCTGTAATTCTGCCCCTGCAGGTCGGGCTGACCAGACCCTAGACAGAGGAGACAACACAGCGCATCACTCTGCTATCCGGACGCTGGCTGGCAGCTCCTGTTCACAGGTATTCAGCACTACCCTGAACAGCTTTGTGCGTCGGAACACGACTCAAGGCAGTCGCCCTTATCTGATGCAGTAATTGTTTGCATGAATCCTCATTTTAATTGCCAGCTTGGTGGCCTTGCACAATTCACTTCCCTCACACTTTGTTTCAGTTTCCCAGGTTTATAGATGGGACTGTGACACAGGCCTTTCTGTGCAGTCTTCAGGAACTGATGGAAAGTGTTGATTGAAACAGGAGCCCTCACACAGTTACTGTGTGATGATGGTGATGATGATAACAACAACAGCAGCAGCAACAACAATAACATATAAATAAAATATTGTTGCTGTTGTTGTTGTTGTTGTTGTTGTTATTTCATCTGGTTATTGCAAGGACTGATTTTTCTCCTACGGATCGAACACAAGAGAAAACCCAAAAGTAGAGTCTTTCCCAACAGACTGTGCTGTATTTAAAAGACTATATCAGTAGCATACGCTACCATAAGGTTTAAATACAGAAAAGCCATAATTAGCAGCAAGATGTTAGTGCTGTTGATATCTGACATTAAATTAGATCTTGTATTCAAATTCAGTTGCACATGTATGCACATACTTGGTTTCTTTTCATATTCGCATTTTTTCAGAAGGACAACTATAACCTTTCCCTTAAAACATCACAATATCATTTCCTTAAGCTTTAATGATTCAATAATTATGTCCCCCTAAAATAACAGGTAGAGAAATGTTCCATTAGCTACCAAGAGAGGCTGGGCATCTAACTTTCATTAGACACCTGAGTTTCAAATGACAAAAAAGTGTGTTAAAACAGGTTAGCTTGACTGTGCACCTGAACCCCAAGAGCACATGTGAAGGATTTTGCTTTCAAAACAGGGAAAACCACCTCATAGCTAGTGCATGTTCAGAGTGATCATCAGGGAAATTAGATCAGAGCAACTAGCTTACTATAAATTATTACACCCTTGCTAACTGCAAAACACTTCCCCCAGTAAACTAGAGCTGTGAGAAAACATACCTGGTTGCAGAGAGTTGCTCCCTCTAATCAGCCCTTGTCATTACACTGTTGGAGGGCAATGATCACAGATTTTAAAAATATATTTCGATAACCTTTTTAGAGGACTGCAGACAGAGTTGGGGAAAAAAAAAAAGGAAGAGGATTACTCTGGCACAATTTTATCCTGAAATTTAAGGCCTCACATAAAGGTTGTTAAATGTTTGACGACAAAGACATATTGATTGTAAAAGAATTTTTGGAATAATTCTTGATAGATTTCTGATATGAGCAAGCGAAAGAATCTGAAGATGAAGACTTCAGCAGCTAGTCAAAAAATGAATGATTTCTGCTAAAACATCAGTACAGTTGAACTTGGAGAATAGGGACTGTCTTCACAAGTGAGTTTAGTAGCCGGTGTGCCTCTTGCCAACAGTTGTATCCTGAGAAAAATGTGGTTTTGTAAGTAGGGAAGGGAAACTCTGATAAACATTGTTCTCTCCCCAGATTAATGATTTGTACTGTGCCACCTCACTTGTAAATTTAGCAAATGCATAGATTACCATTGAATACTTCAGTTACTCACGAAGTTCAAGTAATTTCTAGGCACTTGATATTCCTGCAGTGACACAGACTTTATGAGGACTGTACTGGTACGTCATACAGAAAACAGGAAAGAAAGATTACTGTTATTCTCAACAACAGACGTCAGAACTGTGATTATAACCCCCTTGAAATACCACTCAGTAAAAATTGTCTGGAGAATTTTGGATTTTAGTCATTTCTAAAAGCCACTTTAGAGCCTCTACCCAGTAGTTTGTTCCCACTGCGTGTGCTGCAACCCTTACAAATAACTTGCTTGGGATTTCAGGTCACACCGAGATCTCCCAACACATCAGTTATCTTTAGCACATGCAAGAGAAAGTTAATTTGAACGGTGTCAGTGACAAAATCCCCCGAGCCATGACCACTGTCCATAAAGACGACAAGCCGGGGAGCACAGCCAAAGCCTGCACAGCCCATGGTGGCCAGTGGGAATCACCCAACTGCAGTGCAGATTCAGAAACTCAGAGGTTTGGTCATACTCTTCAAAAGGCACGTGCATAGACAAGATATTCAACCCCTCCAGTGTCTGTAGGATGAAAGCACCAACCATGTTTTGGTGCTTTCCAGTATTATTATTAGACACTCTGTCTTTGAAAATTTAGTAATTCCCAGTATAACTCTTGGTGAAAGTTTCTGGTTTCTATCTTGATGTTCACTTAACAGTAAGCAAATAAGAGAGATTTTGTACATATATATGTGTGTATACATACTTCTATATAGATATATATGCATAATATATATGCATAATTGAGAGTCACTCAGGCAGTATTGAAAATAACATCTAAATAAAAAACTGCAACTCTGAGACAGCGCTCTCAGCCTTCCCTTTGCTCAAGGAGGGAGGGATTGGAAATGGGGACACCTCCAGATAAGCCCCAGCAATTTGGGAGTTTAGCTCCTTAGTTATCTCCTCACCAGTCCTGTGTAGCTGCAGCACAGGTAGCAGAGTGGCTGCTGCAGCTGGTGCACAGCCGCAGGATGTTTCCCTGTCTATCAAATTCAAGCTCCATTCAGCCAAAGCCTGTGTTAATAAGCCAGGTGTGAAACATGGCGATACAAGACACACACCCTCTCCCACACCTATTTGTGAATCTCCTCCTGCTCAGCAGACAAACTGGGGCAGCAATGTCCCTGTCAGACGAACAGTTTGAAACAAATATGCAAAATAGCCAATAATTTTAAAAGCCTTAGTGAGATTTCTGCTTCCTTCGATTGCTTCTAGGAGGACAAGGAGGCCATTCCCCAAGGTAGAGTTTGGCTGCGGGAAGGAAGCAGAGAAGCACAAGCAATTTGTTGCCATTCATGGATCATAAACCGAGGGCGAAGTAAATTGTGCCACATACCACGAGCTGGCCAAGTACTCACTTCAGCGCAGAAGCTTGCAGCCCTCACCCCTCCTGCACAGACGTACAACAGTCAGCTGCCAGCTTTTCCTTTCAACAGCCTCGTAGGATAAGGCTTTATCAATTCACAAAGAATACAAGTTCAAAACTAAATTCAAACATAAGAAAAACCAACAGCTAGGGTTTTATCCTGCATTATCCTGTGAAGACATCATGTTTCCACTCGGTTACAGCTGAGGAGAGAAAGAACTGGGATGAAGCAAGCCTAAGGGGCTAGAGAAGTAGGAAGGCAGCAGAGTATGCTGACGGCAGTCCGAGTTGTCCATCAGCAGGTCCATCACTGCTGGGCCGCTTATGTCCAGTGCCACCCTTACTGCACACTCTCTCTTGGGTCCCGTCAGGTAGATTTGCTGGAAATGGCTCACTGGGTCAAGAAAGCTTCCCACAGAAAGCTGGCTTGCCAACAGGACGAGAAAGCAGCGTACGGCGCAGGGTGCTGGGTACGGTCAGTGAAACTCAGCTGTTCAGTCTGCTCAGGGAAGATGAAAACGAGGTATTGGTGGATATAGCACAATGCTGAAGTGCAGAGAAATGCAGCCCTGGTACGAGAGCAGAGGCCCTGAGAAGAGGGGACGCAGGAGGTAGCATACGTGGATACTGGCATGGGATGGCAAGAGATGGGGCTGGCGCCTGGCAGTGGAAGTCCCAAGCACAGCCGTCTAACGGTCAGTTAAAAACCAATGCAGACCTGGAGCTGGGCAACACTGGCGTTGAGGGTAACAAAGAAATAGCGTCTGACACGTGCAAAAGTTACTGTTTATGGTAAAATCAGCAGCAACATGAAGCTGGAGCCCGGTGGAGTAAGGTGTAAAAAGAGTGCTAGCAAATACACACAAATGACCCCACGTGGATTGCGGTAGAGGGAACCAGCAACATGAACACCAGATTCTCGCCAGATGCTGGTGACGTGCCGTAACACCTCTCCACACACCAAAGCCCAGAGTGAAGCCACTGACCTTTGGACCCAGCGGAGCAGGGGAAGGGCAAGGATAACCCCAGGAAAAGGGGTAGAAACTAAGTGTGTATTACAATTTTAACTGCATTATAATTATTTCTTTGTCTGTAACAACTAGATCTGGACAAACAATTACACTCATAAGATTCCAATTTTACTTGGGGAAAAAAAAAAAAATCCTTGGCATACTTTTATGTAGATGGGCTTCCTCTTTGCCCACGATCAGGATTTTGAACATGGCAGGACCAAAATGTAAGGCATGCCGCTCCTGCAGGGCCTTCACAGCCCTGTGCCGCAGAGCCAAGCTCCCATCGCTTCCCAGGCTGAGCTCCCCAGCTTGCTCCAAGACGAGCTAGTGCGTGCTAGGCAGCGCACTGGTGGGGACTGGCCAGCAGTGGTGATCTTTCCACTTGGAAACCTAAGGCAGGATCTCTTCCAGACTCAGGTTATCGACAGAAGCGGGATTTGAAACACCCAGCTCTTGCTTGTGTTTCTTTTTTTGGTGGGTATAAATGCTTCCCTTTCCGAATACAAAATCTTATTTCCAATTTTTATGTCCCTGACCATCTCCACAGTCTCCTCTTGGAGTGGATATCGTCAGAAGTCAATATTCATGTCTTAATTTACAGGTTTGTTCCAAAATGCCCTCTGTAGGAGGGTCACTAGTCAATGGCTGATTATAACAGTTCTTACAGTTCCTGAGCAGGTACAGTTCCTTCTCACGACTGCGCCCCTGTTCAGCAATGCGCAGTTCCAGGGATGCAAGAACTTCCTGTATTAATGTGCTACTATGTCATTTTCCTTCATCCGCTTAATGCTCATGTAGTTTTAACATTAAGGCCAGGTTATTTTCTCACCAAGCTAATGGTAAAGCAACTCCTTTATTCATAGGATACTAAAACTTACAAGGGCATGATTTGTACAGGGAAAAAAGGTTTCAGTTAAGGAAAACCTGTGTGTACAAAAAGAACCCAGAAACTTTGACAGAAAGATAAAACTTGAACAAGTCTAACTTTTCATCAAGATGCAATCTTCCTACAAAGAATTATCTCCATGCCTTTCAAATAAAAAAGAAAAGTTTTAATAACACCATATTTAGAGTAAGACATTAAATTCTTGGTAAATCACATCCCTCTAGCCTAAGCCTTTAATCAGAGCCCTACCCTGCCTACTAGCCAAAATTACTGCACATATCATATCCATCTTCTGACCGCTGTCAATCTCATCAGTGTAAATCATCCCAAATGCCAGTAACTGATAAGCTGGTAAACTTCACAAGACATAAACGAAAACAGATGCAATGCATGAAATCTCTTGCTATAGGATTATGTGTAACAGAGGACCGATTTACTGTTGACAACCTAAGCCATGCCTAAATTTAGCATCCAAAAAACAAGTCTAGATAAAATTCTATCAGATAACTTCAGGATTTTCAAAGGGATTTTGGTACTTAAATCACTTTGAAACTCAGATGCCTTAAGCACAATGAAAAATCTCTGTTTAATTTAATTTAGGGCTAATACTGTGATTTATGTTGATGCTACAGATCTCGGGGTGCTATTAAACCTTGTAAGATTTAAAAATCAATCAATCAATCATTTGTTGGTGCTTTGCATAGATTACTGAAAAAAAATACAGCTGTGCCCTGCCACTTGTCCCTGGGGCCAAGTCCTTTTAACACACTGGCCCATAGCCACAGCAACCACCTGCACAGCATTGCAGCTGGGAATGAACCAGAAGCAGGACTGCAGCTTTCGAGGGCCAGGCAGGGCACATTTCACACGTGACAATAAATACATGAGGGGTATGAGCTTGTATTTGGGAGAAGTAGTTATACCAGTGAGATGAATAAAATGAGTAACTGATTCACATAACTTCAGAGAAAATTCACAAAAATATTTTTCAGAAGGTCCATCATCAATTCTGAAATGTTGGTCATTTGGGTAGAGGAATGTGTGTCACCTCAGAAACCTGGAGAGGACCCAAGAAATATGGCTGGTTTATTTTACAGTTTATTCTAAGCAGACATTTTTATATTTCATAGAATCGTAGAATGGCTTGGGCTGGAAGGGACCATCCAAGGTCATCTGGTCCAACCCCCCTGCGGTGAGCAGGGACACCTTCAACTAGATCAGGTTGCTCAGAGCCCCGTCCAG
>JAVKLA010000027.1:10773116-10792183 GCA_034782735.1 Sagittarius serpentarius
TACTGAACTGAAAACACAGCGCTGTACCAGCTACTAGGAAGACAATTAACTCTATCCCAGCCGAAACCAGGACAAATGGAAACCTTCTGGGGAAAAGGTTAAGGGAGGAAGACAGAGAGAGAGCAATGAAGTTTTCCACACTGCCCTCTTCAGTACCACCAAGGTCTGATTGTCAGGCTGGCTACTTCTCAGGCTGGAAAAGCTACAGGAGGTTTAAAAATACCCCAAACCTAACGGCAGCACGGTATAGAGCAGAAACCACAAGGGAGTTGCTCAGGGGCAGCACACTAGCTGTAAACAGGCTTGGAAGTGTGAGTGAGGCAAATGCCTGCCATCTGCACCATTAGGATTGCAGGCTAATGTGCATGTTCTTTGTGAAGAAGCCATGAAAAAAAATCTCTCTGCAATTTTCCCCCCCCACAGGACTAATCCACCTTCACCCCAGCAAGCCCCTAAAAAGCTGCGATAACATTAACATTGTGCCTTTGCTTTAAGCGTGACTTTGGAGTAGAGAGCTTTACAGTATGTGAATGTTAGATGATACATTAGAGGGAAGACTTAAAACACTAAGGCTGTGCCACTCTTGCCCTGAGGATTTTGCAGAAGGCTCCAGTTTATTGCAAATTCAATGGAAAAATAACCTGAAAAGTTGCACATGGATCTTCTGTTTGAAATGGCTGCTCAGAAGGAAGCACTGGCCAAAGAAAATCACAGCCAAAAGCATTAAGCCTTTATAAAACAATCCCATTTAAGACAGCGATATTTGTTGCGTACTTAAAAGCAGTATAAATTCATGAAGCATGTAGTACAGTATTTTAACACAAATACATTTGTATTAAATTCATCATCTTTAAGTATTCGGGTGTGACAAAAATGTATTGTGAATAGCTAAATTTTAGGCATAGCTTTCATGAAATTTTATGAATCTATAAAATACCCAAGAAATTTAAAATTATATTTCCCTATAGCCTTACTGCTCTGGAACAGCAACCATTTAAAAAGTTGCAGCTTTTTCCTACATCAAACCTTAAAGTTTGTAACAGATTCTTGCATTCTTCCATTGGTGCCTGCATGATTCAGAGGCCAACCAGCTGACAGCAGCTTTAGAAAACTCTTTAGGATGTAGAAGTCATGATCGAGACAAAGAAGAAGGTGGAAAGCAGTATTGCAAACAGTCTCTGGATTCCCAGTTGTCCTCTTCTGGTTTAATATTTTCACAGAGGGAGAAAATAAGGTTCATCGGCTACAAGAGGAAATCACTGATCACAGCAATATGCAAGTCCATTGTACCATTTCTCTTGAGTCTGCTGGCATTTGCTCCCTCATGACACTGAATTCAGAAGCCATTTACTCATGGATAATAAATTAGTAGAGATTTTTTTTGTCCTTTACGCTTTTCTGAATGATTGTAGAACCTATAAACTCAGCAATAATATAAAACTATGAGAGCTGAAGATTTACCAAAGCATTTTATGGAATTTCTTCCAGGCACAAAATATTATCAACAGTTCTAGGATTTGCATGAAAAGAATTCAGCAAAAGTACGAGAGAAACTGCCCACTCCTCATGCAAGATAAACACAGGGCACCTGCGATAAGTACCTCTAATACATCAACACAAAGAATTCCATGTAGCAGCTTCCAGTGTAACCCAGTCCATGCAACGAAATGAAGACACCAAGAAGTAGTCATAAACCCACTTTTCAGGTAAATTTCAAACAAAATTAGTTTTTCAGGCAAAAAGGAGATTCACTGTAGTGAAACCTTCGCATGGCATCCCCTTCTTTATGGGTTCTCCTGTATGAAGCTAGTACAGACAGATACCAAGTATTCCTCATTCTCTCTCTTGCATTAAAAGTCCCATTTTCTCTGTCCTTTTGAATGCCATAGCGTTATCCTTCTAGATATCTAAGATGTCATTCACATTTAAACCCAGCACTGTACCAGTTTGTGTGTGGTCAAAGGAAGAGTTTGTCTGCCTCAGGCCACACTCTCCTACCCCAGCCCCAGTATTTTATTTCCTTAATTCTCAGCATTTCCTAGGGACTCAATTCTTCCCCGCAATTCTTCTGTTATATTTTAAAAAGGGAGAGAAAACACGGTTTTCCTCTTTTTTTCTGTTGTTTTTGTTTCCAGATCGTCTCCACTTGAAAAGACTATCCTTCTACAGCTTGTAAGTATACCCTTGTCTCACTCAGCCTTTCCTTAGTCCGATCAAGTGGGCGACTTGGAGATGATCTTCTCCAGCAACACTGGAGATCAAAATTAATCAGCACACAGAGCTACGCCAGGATATTTTTAAACAAATGCCATTATTAATATTGCAATAATCTTACCAGAAGCTCATAACGCACTTACTGGAAGCAGCAAGGACAGTGAGGAACTGGAGCCCCCGCTTTACTCTTTCATGCACAGAAAACTTTCTTCACCTCTTACTGGTGTTATAGTTAATTAGGATGGCAAGGTCCAGACCTGCACCTCTCTGAATGCCTTTATGAGATTGATTCATCCTTAAAATATTCAAAGAGCCTCTTCCACCCTTGAAAGTGAAACCTCATTCTCCAAAGAAACTTTAAGTGTGTCTGTGGAAGGTTTTCCCCGCGGACAGACACTGCTTGCCCTTGTGCGTGCCTGGCTGCTCCCTGCCACGTTTGAAAGATCTCACCACCTTTGATATGAATGAATTTATTTTAAGGCAAGCCACTTGGTGGGTAGGACTCCAGGTACACTAGGTCAGGTAAGGGAAAGGTCTCATGAGCCCAAACGAGTAGCAAGATTGATTTCAAAGTGTAAAAAACGAGATGTACCCCTCTATGTTAACCCAGCCTCCAGCACTGGGGCTAAAGCTCTGACGTCTGGGGGGAAACGGGTTAAGCAGAGTCAGATACCAGCTCACCTGGGAGATGGCAATTTGTGGCTGGAGGAGCGGGGTGCCGGGGGTTAGATGCCCTCTCTCCAGCTGTTAGTCACCTCACCCGAGCCCAAAGCTCGGTGTCCAGACACGGCACCCAGAAAAAGTGGTCAAAGCCCATCCAGAAGGTCTAGCTTTCATGTAACAACACCCAGACAAAGGGGGTCCCAGAGCTCAGCAATGGGGTTCAACAGTGTGGATAAGTGACAGGGTGGGAAGCGCGCTCCAAACACATACAACAGGCATCACCTACGGCAAAGTCTTGCAGCTTCAAGACAAAGGAAATTTTATCAAATTACAAATTTTCTCAACTCTTTTGTCTTATAAGTGGGTGAGTTTGCAATAACCAGGGTGAAATTCAGCAACTTCCTTACGCACCTCTTCCCACTAATGCTAACGAACAGCTGTCAGTGTAACTGACAATAACTACCAAAAATTAACTTACCAGACCTATATCCAGTCAAGAGTCTGTTAAAAAGCATCCATTTCAATTACAGGGTTAAAAAAAAAAAAAGAAAATTAAAAATAGAGGAGTGGGATTTTTCCATTACTTCTAAATTGCCCTGGAGAGAGAGCAAGTTCATTTTTCATGACATTTTATTAGTTAAAATAAATAAATAAATGCTAATTCCAGCTCCCTTTGAATAGAAAGGATAAAACTCTTTTTGAAGAGCAGCATCTTGAAATCACTATTTTCATATGAAATTCCCCTAACACCCAGAAATATCAGAATCCAAGCACAGATTTTTTTTTTTTATTTTTTTTTTTCTGTAGCCATCCTCACCAAATCCTCCTGCAGGCTACGGCTCCTGGTGGGCGACATCCGCCAGCCTTAAGACCAGGCTGTCTATCAGCCAGCTGGAGCCCACAGAGCCCTATCATGAAGAGCCAGAGCCAGGGAAACCCACGAAGATACATTTGAGATCTTGACCTCCCCTAAGCCTCTCCCAGCAGGGCACGTCATTGCTGGGCACGATGGATCCTGAGTCCTGTGGATCAGAACAAGGCACAGACCCTTTGGGTGATAAGATATGCCGTTAGCCTGATAAGCAAGCCAAAAGCCCATTAACTTCATTACGGAGCCTGACCTCACAATCTTGGAGCGACCTCTCACAAGCAAACTTCTGCAAGGTTTTAAGTCAAATGAATCTAATGTTTTGAACAGCAAGGGTAGGATGTTGCAGGTACCACTGGCAGAGTCCTGAGGGAGCAGAAGCCTCTGAAGCTCATCTGATGACCTTATATATTTGGACTGTTGGACTTGACTCAGTCATAGACTTTGTACATACCACCTTTCCAAAATCACAGTAGATGAAAAGTTAAGTAGTTGCAGACAAGTAAACAACTGCTAGAAAAACAGCATGAAGGTCCTCCCATAAAGGCTGAGGCTGTACAAGACGGAAATCGTGCATTGACTAGGAGATAGGGACTGAGCCATGAGCTACCACCAGACTAAATCATTTGCCAGGATGAAGAGTTGCAAAACCTTGCAACAGCACATGGGGTTTCATTCCACAGAAGCCCAGCTGAGAAAGGGTGATGTAAGAAAAAAAAAAAACTTCACCTTTTGCAGGTTTGTCTATGGGCCTCAGCTCCAGCCCTGTAACGGTTCGATTGAGAACCTGTTTGGATGGCTGTGTTGTAGAAACCTCCTCAAAGCCAAACCAGCACGCAAATTAGAGGTGGCGTCTTTTATCGTTTCGTTGCTCTGCAGCTGTCATTGAATGAAGGAGCAGATTTCTTGAACTTTACACCCTATTCTTACCTTAAAGTTTGTCTGGAGTTGAGAAAGTCCCCAAAGCGCTAAATGCAAGGTCAGGAGTTGCCGAGGTATCACCCAGAGCCCTTCACCACGTCATACCAATGTACCTGCAGCGGAGGGGACTCTCACTGGTAAGTGCCAATCAGAGCTTCTTTGCCAAGCAGCAGGTTGCAGGGGAGAGGATCTGGTAATTATGTGATTCCCCTTGGAAATATGACAAAGACATTTTAAACATACATTTTGGAAATGGCATTTAATTTTCTTTTACTCTATTTTTAGGAAAGGTTATGCAATTTGTGTAATGAAGGCTATGTGTGATAACAAAAACATCTGCTCTGAAATACATCACACTGTTTGTCTGACAGCCTGGCACAGAGTGAAGAGAGATCAAGGAGGGAAGGAATTTATCTTGTGCTCATCGATCAGTAGAGAAAGATTATTATAATTAATTATTATAACACAGCTATTTAACAAGGTACACTATCACTTATTCACGTCCCAGAGTGCAGCTGAAAATTTCCCATCAGAAATCTTTTTGACTGAAGAAACTGAATGGCAAAACAGGAACCACTTGACTTACTGTCAGAAATTTACTAGGGCAGGAATGTATATTTGAACGAGCCACATTTATTTTAAGAATCCATGTTCGTTGCTCATTCACCTCAGAACAAACATTACCAAAAGTGATGCCAAACTTATGCCAAAGACCATCCTGCTGATAATGGCTGAAGCACAGGCTGGTTCAGCAACACAGGGCTTACCTGCCTCCACTGGGACCTTTGGGTTAAAGTAGTTGCTCCAGAGCATCGGTTCTACAACAGTATTGTAGGCAAATGGTGGTGACAGTTTTAGGGCACAAGTTTTAAGATGCAAGTCCAAGACTGATGGTAAAATTTAGTTAACTACACTTTAAAACTGAAACATGTCCTCAGAAAAAACTGTACTTACGGGGGCAGGGGGGTGGCGGAAGGAAAAGACCTGAACAGACTTACTGCTAATACGTGAAACAGGGATTTGTGGAACACCCCAACACCCCAAGCATCTGGCTGCTCTCATGCCTGCCCAGCAGTACAGTAGATACACGGCAGAAGCATCTTGCTATACCCTCACAGGGATCTCCCACTCTTCTTTGGGACCTCAGTAAATGTAGCAGATCTCTGGAAAAATCCTCTTGATTCATCCATCAGGTGGAAAATGTAAGAGTTTTAAACCACCACAGACATCCAATATATAACTGCTTTATTCTTCAGTGTGTTGGTGATGCTTTTTTTCTCCAGCAGTTGCAAATGTTCACAGCAACTTACTCTGTATGTATAGCCAAATTGTTCCTGCCTCTTGGCTTTCCAAGCTTAAAATGGATCCTGTTGATCTACATTACCATATAAAAGAAACACAGCTGCATACTTCTCTTTAAAAAGCGCTTGGTTTAGGTTGATCATGTCACAGTCCAGTCCTTCCTTCCTCTTTACTGAAAATCAGGTCTGAATAGGTGTCATCGGTCTCTTTGGTGAAAAAACTGATGCGAAGAAATCATCTCGCATGACTAATGGCACTTACTCTGTGGTGGTACCATGCCCCAGCAGGCTTTTTGCAGGCCAGTCACTACAAAACATACATCTGGTTGTTTTTGTTCATCTCCAGCCTCATGCTCTTCAATTTTTTCCCCTTTGCTCTCCTTTTTGAATTCCAACAAGGCACTGTTAACACGCCTTGATTACAGTGGGTCAGTCTCACCATTTTTGGCAAGACACTTGCTGAGATCATATAATCACTTTGTACTTGAGCAGGCTATTTAATCATAGTTTTAAACATATTTGTTTCCCCTTCCTTTTTCTTCATTTTGGTCAGGGACTGACATATTACGATACAGTAATCTCAAACTCTATCTAATCTCAAACTCTCAATTTCTAACAACATAGTTCAGAACCTGTATGTTTATTTAATTTTGTTCCCTCCCATAAAGTTAAGTTTATCTGCATTTTGAAAATTATCATCTAACAGTTATATTGGAGTTTACGATCTGCAGTAAGCACTTCAAAAGCTTCTGTACCTGTAACTAGCGGAGATTCTAGTTCCTGACTTCTACCACAATAAAAGCACACACGCAATTTATGGTGAGGTCTTTTCTGTTGCACTTACCTTCCTTTATATCATAAATAGCATAAAAATTACTCATGAATACACAAGATAGGTCCCAGTTGTTGTACAGTAAAGCAGGACTCAATCACTCCAGTGTTCCCAGTTGCCAATCACTTTTAAAGCCATCCGTCACCCACTCTCGCCCACGCTTGAACGTCTATCCAGCAGTTTAGACCCATTTTAAACTCTGTGCTAGCAATTTTTTGAGAAATCTTCCTAAGACTGGCTGTCATGCTGTCAAAAGAAAACGCTTGCAAGCCAGATTTCTAGATAGGCAGCCAAAATGACAGCCAGGCGTCAAGCAGAACTGTCTGTTAATAAAGGGGAGAAACAAGCCCTAACGAGAATGGCTGGCTGGCTGGCTGCAGAGAGCTGGGTAGCTCTCTGATCATTTAATTCTGATTAACTAACCCTGCAGCAGAACAGCAAAATTAGTTGTATTTCTGATTCCTCTCAGAATGCTAACAAAACACATGATAAAAGCCTACCAAAGTATTAACTAATGTCAAATTTCCTCACAAATATTCATGCATATGTAAGAGAGGGTCACAAGTGTAACTCCCTGCAGTCTTTGAACTTGCTGAACCCTGGATGTTTTATTTGGTGTGGAAAAGATTTAGAAACAACTTCTGCTGGATTTCAAAATGGAGATCTGGAAAGCCATTGAGCTTGGCTTCCTTTAACTTAAAACCGCACAATGTTGTTTAGAATTGCATTTTAAATTATATTTCTTCATCTATAAAAGTATTATCTTTGCAATATTTCATGGAAGTTGATAATAATCAAGAACATACAGAGCTATTACTTGAATATTCAGTTATAATATTGTTATAATATTCGTTATTCTCACTTCAATTTTAAACTGTTTAAAGGCAGACATGTTCCATATGAAATAGCACCTTGTCTTTTCTAAATTACAGCATCTCTTTACGTATCGCCATGAAACATTCCCGGGATGAAAATGATCCTCTCAAAAGCCTGAAGCACTCACCTTGGAAGTGACAGATTTACGTTCACATACTTGTTACAGTGAGTGGGACAGCTGCAGAAGAAGAGACTGACAGAGGTTCATCGCAGAGTATTCAGGAGTTTCGTAGTTGGCATGTTTCCCTGGGATGCAGATCTGAAACCAGTTCTGTGCTCAAAATCAAGCAGAATGGAAAAAAATTTCCCTCCAGCCCAAGAAGCACCTTATCCACTGGACTGGGAGATCTAATGGACACATACATAGTCTTGCAGTCCTAGAAAGTATGTTCTAGGATCACTTTTTGTAAATGGAAAAAAATATTCAACTTTTACATCAGATTGGGCTCCACAAGCAAGGTAGACCTGGTTTGACAATCATACTAGCTGCCACTTAGCTGTGGTCTGCTCAACAGGGATAACAAACGCAACAGCAGTATCTAAACATTGGCCATTAGCCCCTGCTATTATAGTTACGTCCATAAGACCCCTCTCGGACTTTGGCAATATTCACTAATGAGGTGAAGGTATGGGGGGGGCAGGGGAAAAATGCGTCAATGCTGTAAAAGCAAGTACAAAACTTCTCAATTCTGTGCAGAGAAGCTCCGTATGGCTCCCCAAGTAGTTTTTGCAGATAACAAAATAACATAACAAGTAGGGTCCAAGCCTGGCAAACCAGCAGCCTCAGCTGGTCAGCAGGAAGCTGCCACATAAATCGTCCTCCTATTGCCTTTTGACTGTTTCTCCGTTCCCTGGAAAGATCCTCTGAGGAAAGGAGTCTCCCCTGCGCAGCGTGTTTGAACACGTTAGAAGTGATGCAGGGCTTGCAGGCAATGCTGCGGTAACAGCAACTGCTACGAACACCGGCTGGAGATTCTCCAGTGCATTGCTTGAAAATTTCTACTCCAAAAATTTTCCTAGAAATATGTCAAGTTAAGTAACGTTCATCATTGAGAAAGATTTTGCAGTTTCCCGCCAGAATATCCAGCTGCAGAACAGGGGCCTTCTCACCTCCTCCATACCAAAATGAACAAGATCCTGGGAAGGTCCCCGTGGTTAGAGCATTAACCCGGGCTGTGAGAAATAGTTTTACATACCTGATCTAAAAGAAGGCCTTTAACACAAATACCCACATCCCAAGCGACCTCTGGATTACCGGCTTCATCTTTTTCCTAGGAAGGGCTCATTCCTGGGAAGAGGAAGAACGTATTTAATTTCTAAAAAGTGAAGAAGCTTTTCACACAATAAAAGCAGTTAGTGAAGTGAAAGGGTGTGCATGGTGGGGAGCAGTTCTGACAGCACGTAGTTAGAACATGTCAGATATTTTTTATTAAGGACACTGGAAACAACCTAAAACGGGCACTAAAAATGCATATTTATTTAAATATATTAAGATAATCATGGGTGTAACGATAAACTTAAATATCCAGCTTATTAGATGTAGGGACACTTCAGAATAATCTTAAAATTAGCCTGAAGTCCTGTTTAATTCAGGATTAATAGTTTATCTGTAAATCACTTGTCTTTCAAATCACTGAATATAATTTTAAAAGCATAGAAGTAGCTTCAGAGCCTAAGTACCACTGATTTCCAAAGAAACTCACATTTCTAACACCTAAGCTGTTACAGAAGTAAATCTAGATCCATAAACCACTCAGTTATAATAAACAGGTTACGTTTTCCAAAAAGCCTAACACATATGTGATTTATTTATTATGCTCTTTTCTTATCCCAAAGTTGTTGCAAAACGCAGGGAAAATACAGTCGTCTTTCTGTACAATACATAGGCATCTCCTTGTTCTGTTAACAAAACAATGTTTATTTTGACAGAAGCTGCTGGGAAGCTTGTGAATACCCTAATCTTACTGTCTACCCATTCCCCTGCTGAAGATTTTGGTAAGTCTGACAACACACGCAGCATCAAGAACACTGAGATGTTTTTAAAGATCAGCAAAATCCGTTCCCCCTCTGTTTATCCTCCTGCATGCCTATTTATCCTTCTCCACGAGAGGAGGTTTGAGGGGTGCGCTCTGAGCGCCTCTGGGGTTTGGCTGCGTGCCAGGCGAAGGCTTCTCCCTGTCGCACCGGTGACTTTGGGGAGGGGCTGCTCAGGAGGCGGACAGCAAGCTCCCCTGCGAAGGGCTGACCTCTGCTTCTCTCCGCCTTTGCCCCGGGTGCTCTGGGCAGGAGGCAGTGACCAGGCTGAGGTCCCCAGCCCACGCCAACACCCCCAGAGCCTGCTGGGCTGCAGAGACCCGTGGAGCAGCAGGCGTGCGTGGGCACTGCACACCCAGCCCCCGCTGTGCTCGAAGGGTGGCGGGTCGGGAGGGAGCAGGGTACGTCTCCAACACCCTCCCAGTGTCTCAGCCCACCCAGGTGAGAGCCCCTGTTCCTTTCCAAGGCACGATGCCAAGGAGGCAAAATAGCATCAAGGCTAATCAAGGTTGTGGCACCTGTGTACATGTCTGGTGAGAAGGAGTGGGGACCACAGCCTTCATAAAGGTCTCGAAATTGCCCCCTAATGACTCTGCAGTCGCTTTATTCCCCATTTCCCCACCAGCACCATCCAATTTACTCTCCGCTCCTCTCCAAGCTAGCTCTTAATCATCAATAAAACACTACAAGCAGCCCTCGGGTTTCTAAAACAGCCTGAGCTTCCTGCCCAAATGAGCTGCTTCAGCTTCAGCCCCAGCAGCTGCGGTTTGCACTGCTCAGCCTTTCAGGAGGGTTCAGCTCAGCAAAACCCCCTCTGAAGAAAAGGGCAAGAGACGTCTTCCTCCTCTGACAAATACGCGTAACGTGGTGAAAGGAGAGCTGCCCCCCCTGCCTCGGAGAAAAGTCCTGTGCTCTCAGCAGCTCTCTAATAACACACGCAATCCTTAATCCGGGGCTAACTGGAATTGAAATATTTTGCCTTTCCGATTACACCTCACCCGACAGGTCTTTACAGTGAATGGGTTTAAAACGTCTGTTCCTTGCCCCGGGGATCGTGCTGTATGGCCAGTAGGCACACACCGAGCGAAGGCCCCGGGCTGCGCGGCACCGATGGTTTCAGTTCCTTTGCCGTACGCAGAGGAAAGCTGCTAACCCACAGTCACCCACCCCGGGGCCTGGCTTTCCGATGACCGCCCCCCTTTTACTGCCAGCGGGCAGAAGCAGCGCAAACTGTGCAGACCCCAGGGGAGGGGGGAAGAGACATTTCACAGGACTCATTTTTCCTGCCCCATCGCTCACAAGAGGCGTCAGCAACGAGAGGCTCTGGATCTCCACTCATAAATTTTGGGTGTAGCATCGCAGCAGTTTGGGCACTCGTTTTGACTTTATGTAACGTTAAATTATTGCATAATCACGTTGCAGGGGGGTTGGGGTACAGTGGACATTCACAGGAGCTGGAGGGCCTCACCAAGCAGAAGAAAGGAATAAAAATGCAGAGAAACAGGCAAAACACAGAGGCTCAGTTGCTCTTCGGTGCTTACATCACAGAAGTGCTAATTACAATAATTTGATATTGCCCAGATTGTAGCACTCCATCAAGTTAATGAATTTTAGCATGGCGACAAATGATTTTTGTTTCTAAGTAGGCTGTACAGTATACTCCTTTCAGTGAAATGATTTTAAATCATTAAAATTTCAATTAAATTTCAGAAAAAACATCTTGCACATGAAGCATACGAGTATTTTGAGAAAGCTTTTCCAATGTTTCAGCTGTCTATTTAAAAACACACGTAGTTAATTTCTGTTAGCCAGTCCTGCCATTCACAATCACGCCTAAAACGTGCAAATCACATCATTCTTTATACATCTATACATGATCCATAGCACCAGATTGTGCAACACACTCTTTTAAGAGTCAAGGAGGTACTCAGTGAATGTACCATTTCTGTGTTTTCAGAGAACAAAAACATGCTGATGAATGAAGAACCTCACAGCTGCAGAAACAAATGGCGTTTTTCTTCCCGACTGCCTCCACCAGCATCCTCACAGGTGACTTATGCACCATTTTTTCTGAAGTACTGAAACACCCTGCATGTACAGCCGTGTGCATACTGATGCTCTGCTGTTATCCGATGCTTACACTGCAGAACTTCTAATCACAGAGTTGGACACTGCCTAGATGACAGTCTGTCAAATTAATAAATTATAACGTGGTCATTTATGGCACCGCAAAGCCCTGTTGTTGTTTTGGGGTGGGTTGTTTTTTTTTTAAATGATTTTGATTCAGAGCATAAGGATGTTAATGACTTCCTCATAGACGCAAAAAGTAATACTGCTTCAGAAAAAGACTTATGGGCAGATAGTTATAACGCATTCAGGGGCTAATCCAGAGAATGAAGCTTCTTTCAGGCATAGGTCAAGCATTGGCTCTTTCATATTAAGTCTGCTTCAAGTAGAAATAACCAAAATAAAAGAATAGGAGGCAAATGACTAAATAACTTGGGGGACACAGACCCAAGTCCTTAATTACAAGGAGTCTGATAGAGGTCCGTAAGGTGCTGAGCACTTCTTGCAATGGGAGTGAAGGAGAGCTGGAAGACATCCAGCACTCTGCAGGACTCAACTCTGCTGGGTAGTTTCTGCTAAACACACAGCAGCAACAGGAGTAACCTCTGCTGACAGTGAATGATTGTATACCACGGCAGGCTGAGTTCATTCTTGTGAGACATAAAATGAATGCATTTCAAATCCCAACCTACAAAAAATTCTGCAGTTTTTGTCTTTTTTTCTAAATGTAAACTTATGCTAATTATACAAATCCTCTCCCTCCTGAGTACAGAAAAGATTAGATTTTTAATTTCATCAGCTACAGTAGAAAAAGCTAAGTGCTTTTTATTAAATTAAGCTTTAAATTAATTACCTTGAAGAAAATAATTGCACCATCACCTCTGTTTTATATTAGCAAATAAGGGAAAGGAAGAAGAAGAAAAAAAAAAAAAAAAAATCAATCTGTGATATAATGCACATAGGATGGATGGGTCTTAAAGTTAATGATCTAGGAGGTAACAACCATGAAACAGAAGAACAAATAATGCCCCTCTGTTTCTTATGTGATGATGACGGACCTATGAACCAAAACTCTACGGACAATTGAACTCCGGTAGGGAGAAGCAATGCCAGCCCTCCAGCCCTCAGGGTCCCCACACTGGAAGGCTAAACGCCTGTCTACGCGGCTAAGACCTGACCCCGAGCAAAACGTTTTAAATTCTCTGATCCTCTCTCAGGCTTTGTATCCGTCACTTGGGGTAGCAACACTTAGGACAATTGCATCTCTGATGTTACTACAGAATTAGTTTTCCCATTTGGGTGTGCAATTCTTTATCTTCAATGTACAGTACAGACACAGTATACCCAGAAGCACCAGTGTCAAATTCCATGCAATTCTACTGGTTTACTGTTTTATAAAGAGATGTGTACTTAGGACTATTGTAAATATTATCAAAATTTATATCTACCTACAGTTGACAGCCAGAAAACACAAATTAAGATGGGATTTAACGTATCAGCTGCAGCCAGATGACCAGATATAAGTAAAACCAGAATCACCCCAATATAATAGTGTATATTTGCAAAGTATGCTTGCTTATTTGGCATGATATGTTTAATATGCTTTACTGCTGTAGCAGCCAGAGCATTTCCTTAGAGCCTTGCAGAGCTGCAATCCCACAGCTGCGGAAATTGCTGCACCATTCAGCTCTGGCTGCAGAACTGCATTCCCAGACCAGCTTTCATTTCAGCTGCTGATGCACTTGCCCCAGACACGCTCCTGGAGCCTCACAGCGATGGAGAAAATCATGCAAAGGTGAATTACTAACACTCCTAGGCTTTTTCTAGAAAAAGGCCATTAACATTTTTCTGATATTTTTCTTCTTAATCTCCTGTGAAAGCTAAATGGAAGATGCAAACGTCATCATGCTTTTTAATTCTTGTAAGACAAAATTAGACTTCACTCTACACATTTTAATTGCAGCATTGTCTGTCTACTGCAGGATTCCATGTTGTTTAAAAAAAAAAAAAAAAAGAAAAAAGAAAAAAGAAAAGAAATACAGTTCAAAAAGGTGTATGCGATCTGTGTTTTGCTTCAGTAGCTATAACCTTTAAAAATATTCAAGCTGCTGTTTGATTTAACATTAACAGCAAATACATTTTAACACACAGAGGACCATTCTCAAAGTTCACAAAACTGTTTGCATAGATGAAAAGAGGACTAAAAAACTGTAACAGGGAAAAAAAAGAAAAAAAAAAAAAAAAAGGGCTGTATGTTCCTTCCAAGTGTAGAATAACGTGAAACCAGCAAGTTTGCTCATGCACAGTCTGATACCACACACGTCTGATCGCTCCCAGCCCCAGACCAGCATTTTATAAGCAGCTTGGTTCAAAGTTCACCTAAATCACCAGGAAACCTTCCACTGCTTCAGTGGAATATTTCATTGGATTAAATCTTTCTCACTTCCATTAGGCATTTCCCTGCAGCTGTGTGGCAGAGCAGAAGCAGAGATTTCGAAGAAAGGACAGACCTCTCCCAAGGGGACCATGTGAAGACACGGGAATACAGGAGAGCTTACACCATCACCATCTCCTGGCCCCTGCCCTGACTGGGGATCACAGTCCAGTTCATTTGTTTTACTGACACGTTTAGACATAGCATGACTCCAAAGGCCGATCACGCTCACTTCAGCAGAAGTGTCTGCTGTTCTGCATGTGTCTTACAGGTATTTTGGCTGTCTTTACTGTTGCTGGGCAAGCATCTCCCACGCATTGATCTATGGCTCGATTCAGTCACCGGAACATCAGCACCTGGTGCCACCTGCGGTGCCTCAGGGAATCCTACCTGCCCACACTGACTAGTGTGACTGATAATCTCTAGGGCATCTCAAGTTGCAGCAGACACCCTCACTCCGGTAACTGAAGTACGTCCATTGTGTTAGCAGCCTTCCCACTCACCTCCCCAGTGCACTTGTGACCATATACCTTGACCTTGCGTTGTCTCCGCAGCATCCGAGCCTCAGCCTTCACTCTCACGCCAGGGGACTGGCAGGGCTCTCAGGGAAGCGGGACCATGCAGACAACACTGGGAACGAGGGCAGCTCTCGGAGGCTCAATCTCCTCTCTGCTCCTGTCGAGGAAGGGAAGCCCACCCCTTTGCCCCGGAGCTCGGCACGGCCCCTTGCCCCAGCAGGAAAGCAGTCACAGCACTGAGCTCCTGCTGACAGCGCATGGTCCATGCCCTGGGAAGCAAGAGGGGGATGCGCCAGACGAGGCATTTCTTCCTCCCTGCAGGATACTGTGAATTTACACACTCGTTCTCTTTATGATGGTTCATTCCTCCTAGCAAGAGCTAGACAGAGGGGGGTTCCTTCCTTGCAGGCAGCAGTATTTTCAAGCCCATTACATCTAACTGTCATATACATATTTGTTGTACATGGACTCGACTGGGTATTTTTTTTCCTATTTGTATTTAATTCCCAGCTATTATCCTTCCGTAGGGCCCATAGGTGACTGTTGTAATATAGAGTGCTTTAGAAAAGCACTTGGAACATGAAATGCTTTTTCTGTTTTGTTTCTCCCTCCCTTCACCAACATCCCTCACCAGTCTGAGGGGCTTTTGCTGATAAAAGCAATCATTCATGTCCACTGGAGCTGTACTGGAGGCAAAGCTCCCAGCTAAAGCCATTAACTTCATCTTTAGACACAAAAAAAAAAAAAAAAAAAAAAAATCTGTGCTTCTGTGCTTGCAGGATTTTTTCTTTTTTAAGGTAGAATTGGCCTTTTTTTTTTTTTTTTTTTTTTTTTTCTTTTTCTTTTTCTTTCTGCCAAGTCTGTGAGCACTCAAGTCCTTTTACCGCATGTCTCCTGGTCAGTTCAAGCTCAGGTAGGGCTTGAACTAAGCAGCTTGTGGTATGCCAGCACCAGCCATGTGTCAGTGTTCTCACTACCTTAGGCAGCTCAAGGTCCCTGATGGACCCAGAAGGTACAAATTCCGTTTGGGCTTTTGGTCTGTCATTAGCAATACCTGAACTGGGGTCTCTTCAATTAGAAGTATGCCAGCGCCGGGTGCATCAGTGCCTTGAACGGCTGCTTCTGCATCTTTGGTGCTGCCGGTGTTGGGACAAGTTCGGACAGCTCAAGGTCTCAGGCAGACCCAGAGGAATAATTTCCTTTTGAACTTTTGGTCTGTCACTAGCAGTATCTGAACTGGGGCCTCCTCCATTAGAAAAGAAGCGCTATGTACAGAACGGTTTCTACAAAATATTATCAGTTTGGGGCTATTTCCTTTTGCCTAAAACAATGCACATACATTATTGTAAGGCCATGAGGCCCCTCTTCTTTATCTCAGCTTTTGAGATAAGAAGCTGGGTGGGTTGTTTCTTTCTCCTAGGTCTAGTGGCATAATATTGCTTTAATCTCTCTAGCTGGGCAACTGCTGTTTTTATGGACGCTGTTGTGTCTTTTTCTGCAGTTGCATTATTTAAACATTCTGTCACAGACAGTGGCACTCAGGCTAAATATTTTAAAAATCAATAAACCAACACCCCATCAAAATATTGGTGGGGGGAGGGAGGGCGGGGGGAGTTTTACCAAGACTGTATTGGATTTCACTTTTATAGCAGCCAGCCTTACTGATGCTCTGTTTATGCTTGTAGATATTTGCAGCCAAAAGTGAGCTTCAGGAAAAAATACTAATTAAATATTGGCAAGTATACTGGAAATTATTCATCACATTATTCAGCTCAATTTCCTTTCAAAAATATATTTTGCAAAATTCAGGAGCAACAATATAGCATATGAGAAAAATGAGACCGAGAATCCAACTCATCCTTGGACTGATGCTCTTTTATCCTGCTCTCTAAGAGGACAGACAGTTCAAGACCAGGTTTCATTGAAGGGCCTGAGAAAGCTTTCCTTGACTTCAATATATGAAACTCTGCCGTTATTGAGGATGGATTTGAATTACTGCTCTCTCTCAAGACCTAAAAAGCAACAAACATATTTGGTTTTAAAGAACATGTTCATGGTTCTTCTTTCATGACTCAAAAGACCAATGCAGCTACCAATGTTTTTACTTATTGCAGGAAGAAGCTTTCACAGCTAGAAAGAAAGGAAAAAAAAAAAAAAAAAATCTTTGAGTTTCTGATTTTATTCTCACAAAAGGGCAGCAACAGCAAGTGTGCAATTGCTTTCCAACTAAATGCTAACAGGTCAACAGTAAAACAGCAAAAATAGTTCTCTGGAAAAGTGGTTTGAATGCCTATAGTGTTTCTTGCTCCCAGGAATAATTTTGTCACCATGCCGTGCTTTATTGGGTTGTGTGGAGGCTACCTGCCAGCGTCTCTCCCAGATGCAGTAATACCGACAGAGAGATGGCTCCAGGAGGTCTGAACACCCAGAGCACTAACAATTCGGGGCGCGGGGCAGGAAAGAGACAATTTCTTCACCCGAGAAGTGGTTGTACTGCAGGACTCTTTCATAGGATGTTGTAACTACAAAGAGTTGGGTTCAAAAGGGCGCTGGACAAATTCATTCAAAACAGATTAAACCTGAAGATCATTAAAGATACATTTTGGTGCAAAGAGAAACAAACCCCCTCCAGAAGTCCTTGAACTTTACTGGATGCTGGCAAAGCACTTCAGGACATTATGAAGGTTACCCTGCCCTTCTCCTGCTCCCTGGCTTTCTGGGGCTGCCTGCTCTTCCTCTGCCAAACGGACTTCAGACCTCAGCGAGCGCAGCCTTCCTCATGGATCCGTGCTCTTCCTCCCTGCGCTGCTCCTCCAGCCAGCTGGTAAAGTGCTAGGAAGGCTGCTCTGACACAGCAACAGCATGACGAGAATAAAATGAGTCACTAAGGAAGCCATTAAATCACGTTTTAGTTATTACACCATAGCTTCTCCAAGCAGGCCCATCCTACAACAGATCAAACCTCACTGACAAAAAGATTTGTTTCCCAGAAAACCCCAAATGACAACTCTCACAACGTATTTTTCCAAGTCCTACTGCCAGGAGCCACTAGATAAATAATGTCCCAAGTCATTTGTAGCACAGTCATCTTCCCACAGCTATCTGTCCAAAGAACGGGCGTGAAATATCCACAGAGCTATTCAGCGCTTTGGCTGCAAGTTACAAATATTTATTGATTTAGCTTTCCAACAGACTCAAGCATGCAGCCTGTTATCTAGCATGAAGGCACATATCCCCCTCTTACGTCCTGCCGGGAAACTAAAGGATTTCTGCCAAACTAGTTTATTGTTATTCTCTTTCCCCCATGGCTGTTAATACCACAGAGACCTCTATGTCGGCCCCCTGCGCAGGGATTGGTTTTATCCTTCAGTCTGCCACAAACGTGGTGAGATTGGCTGGTGCCTTCCTGATGGACCTGCTTTTACCCCAGGCTAGCTCTAAGAACAGAACATCCTCTTCACCCTAATCCTAAAACTAAATATTTATAACCAATATTATTCCTGCAAACCGCATATGTACATATTTCTACGTGACAGAAGCAGCCATTACAGGGTGCGGTACCATCCAGCAGTGCCACCGGATGATTTCCCACACAATTTATCTTATTAACTCCGGCTGAGCGCCTGCTTTGTTCGGTGCCAGGCACCCCAATAACAGGAGACTAGGAGAACTAACTTCATCAACACCCACTGTACTTGATAAAAGCCAGACTTAAAGAAGAGATCTCAATGGCAATATTTGTTTCTCCATTTAAAAACAGGCCCAAGATGAACAGATAGCTGGAAAACTTCCTTTGAAATGATTACATATTCACTGATAGAGTTTCACAAGTTCATTGCACCCTGGCAGACACTCTCTGCACAGTGCATGCTTATAAAGCTATTATCTAAATCTGATGATTTAGAGGTTTTGTCCACGTACGTTTAACATAATGCTTAGCAGCTCTAAGTGCCACAGGGATAGGCTTTTTAAATGGTTCCAAACAGCCCATAACTAAATTGGCCAAATAAATTGCTATCATTTTAGGTTCAATTCATCACACACATGATTTTGGTGCTGTTATCCACAACAAGGCCCTGACGACGCTTTGCTGGCTGTCCACTTATTAAGCAAAAGAACCGTGCTCCAATTGTTACTGTATTTATTTCACTTCACAAAGGATTACCAACCACTGATGCACTATTGTCGTGGTTTAACCCCAGCCAGCAACTCAGCCCCACGCAACCACTCACTCACTCCCCCCAACCCAGTGGGATGGGGGCGAGAATTGGAAAAAAAAGTAAAGCTCGTGGGTTGAGATAAGAACAGTTTAATAGAACGGAAAGGAAGAAACTAACAA
>JAVKLA010000027.1:10807402-10819119 GCA_034782735.1 Sagittarius serpentarius
TTTTCACAGTTGCTGCATCTTGCAAACTTAACTCAAATTTATTTCTCATTTAGATTTCAGACCAAAGTTTAAAGAAAATAATTTAAGCACATGTATCATGAAAAGCAAAAGAAACCTCAAATGCAAAACTTTAAAGTCAGCTTATAAAGATTTCAAAGATACAGTTACTTCCATTGTAAGAAAATTAAACTCCACTTATTCTTGGATGCAACATAAGAGTGAAAACAAAAATTAGGAAAATGGAGAAAAATTTCACAAAGAGAACACTGATTACCCTAATTTGGAGGAAGGTAACTGCATCTCCTCGCTTTAGAAGCAAGTTAGTCATCTGGTCCACTGCAGCTGATCTACAGTCATCTCTAAATCTTCATGTCACCAGAGGGAAGGAAGGAAGGAAGCAAGCTGCTGGCTCACACTTCTCTTCCTAACGTCGAGCTCTACCCACGCTGTCATCACACGTCCCTGAAGCATTCAACTTGCCACCATGGCATCTGCCTACGTGCCCCATGCCAGATTTTGGGAGAACGAAGCTGAGCAAGTTAAGTGAGCCAACACAAACAGGTGAATAGTAAGAACAGTGCACAGCAGCTAAAGCTAATCGTAACTTGTCAGACAAAAACCACATGCAGTAGAAAGTTTTATGAATTACTTGAAATTCAACGAAAGCTTTTGGTCGAGTTTCCTGATTTCCAAGGTTAAAAGCTCCAGGACACCTCTGCCTCATTTTCTCTCTTGGGACCACGGATCCAACACTTTCCAGCCTTGTATGACACAAGAATCTGACTTGCAGAGCAAGACGTTTGGTGCTAAGAATCCAGTTTTCACTCTGCATGCATTTCAAAGGCCATACTTCAAACAAAATCTTACCTGGTCTGGTGGACTGAACACTTGCCAAGTAGCCAAGACACACAGGATGCACATCCTGCAGTTTAGCTTTATCAGAGAACCCCATTCATACGCTGACACCATCACATGATACAAATTGAAGTGTGAAAAGAGGGAAGACTCAAGAGATTTATTTCAAGAGCATTCAACTGACCCAAGATAAAAATGGCAGTGTAGGTATACCCTTTTTCCAGCTTTCCACACCACCAGTATCCCTCATCACTGTGGCAACATGCAATGCTGAGATAAGATCCATTCAGATAAGCCACACTCCAACTAAAGTCAGTTTAATTCTTTTCAGGCTTCAGCCTCTGTCCTCATATTAACATCAATGTCAAAGCCTGTGCCTCCTGTATGCAAAGTAAGCAACAGTCATTAATCTACACAATCCAATTTTAATTAAGCAGGCCAAATCACCAAACTGTCATCCCCTAAAAGTCTTCTCTCTCCATTGCAACAGTGGTCAAATTTTAGTTATAAATGATGAAAATCCAGACTGGGTAAGAAAGGTTTTCCCAATTTGTTTTTTTACAACAGAGAGAGTACCCTAAGCTTCCTCAGGCACCACACAAGACTACTGATGAGATTTAAGTCATGCTCTCTCATGTTCTTTTTCCATTCTAAAAATGAACCACAAGAATATTAACTGCTTAGTGTTGCAAGTGCGTGGAGCCAAGCTCTAATTTACGCAACAAGACTGTTTTCACATGCCAATTCAACATCATCTTTGATTTATTGATGCTTACATCTTTTTTACTATCAGGAGCTCCAAAACACAGAAAAGATTGATAGCCAAATTATTTTGCTAGTATAAAGGAAATACAACAGATTTTAGAATAACACCAGAACCCTAACATTTACAAGTATTGCCAGTAACAAAAACACTCCATGAAATTCCAAGTTTATCAGGTACTGCAATTTTGTTATTAAAGAAAAAAAACTTGATCTCTGATCTAACAGCCTTAACACTGATGTTATACAGCTTGATTAATAATGTTAAGTGCATCAATTTCTGTTAGAGGAGCACTTGTTTTCTTTTCCTCATGTCCAGATTTTTTAATGTAGTCTCTCACAAGAGAAGTACCCCACCCCAAAAAAGCCCCATACATTTGCTTTTATATAGAATTTGAACACTATTTTGAGACTTGGTATATATTTTAGTACTGATAATCAACATTTGCTATTGCATTTCCTACAGAACATCAAGTCAAAGCTTTATTAATTTGTCTGGAGACATATAGGGGCTACTTGCTTTTCTTTGAAAGTGACACCACTGATAACCCACTAAAAGAAGGGAACAATTTTCCTAGGCTAATTATAACATGGAATGAATATCCTTTAATAACATTCTTTATTATGAGAATAAATACATAAAACAAACGCAATACATGAGCCACATTTCCTCATATACATTCAGAATACAACAGGCAGCTAATAGGCATAATCACCAGAACTAGTTGAACAAACAAATTTTTACTAAGCCAACAACACTGGAAGAAAGCTGGGAAGTTTATGCACTAGTAGCAGGCAAAGAACGTATGATTTCAATGTTCCCTTGACATTAATTTAAAGACAAACATACTGTAGTTATAAGCATGAACTGACAAAAGTGTTTAGCTCCGTGCGGTGGCCGTTTGAGGTTGTTCTGACTGCAACTGCTTTCCAAGGTATTCCCTGAAATACAATAAAAAATTAGATTGAGAAACATTCTGAAGAGCGGGGAGTAAGATAGCGGCGGGAAGCATGAAGTAGAGAAAGAGGAAAAAGCTTTAAGTTTAGAATTATTCTTTCAAATAATGTCTACTGTCAAGAGTCAACTGGAGCTACTATGAGAGTACCTGTATTGGGTTTACAAACCCAATACAGTACCTAAGCTGTAGGTATCCATCATCTATCCTTCTGAAAATAAGGTACGAACCAAATATGAACAAAATTGTCTGGAAAAAGAAAAAATCCAGTGGTAATATTTAGAAGTCCTGAGAACTGTTAGAGAACACCCACAAAGCCCACAGATTTTGCTTGCTGAATATACATATTAGAAGCTGTGGCAAAGTATTTAAAAGCATCTCTTCCCATAACCCAGCTGCACGAACACAAGTAATACCAATGGACATGCTGGCAATTTAACCCATAGGCTAGTAAAATAGATACTGAGTGAAGAATTGTACGTTCAAGTTGGAAGAAAGAAAAGATATCCAAACCAGGCCCACTGTATACCAACACTTCCTTTGCAGTGTTTTCCTCACCTGTATTTTGAAGTGCACTAAGTCACTTATTTTATACACGTCCTCTCAACACTGGAACAAACAGCCCTGCAAATTCTTCGCGTTTGCTTTAAGCAACACTATCTAAATTCTAAGGAAAAATACTGCGCAACTCTTCTGAATGTTCCCAACTTTCACTGTCTTCTGTGACAACAGCTCAATACGTCAAAAGAACCGCAAAGAAGCTGAAAGAGGTCTTTAGTAATATCTGGGTTGTTCCTTGTTGCAGAAAATAAAGCTTCAATAATTGTACCACTGTATCAGCTGAAAGAGGTCTCCGGACCTGTGAAACGTTGGTGTTCTTTTTCCATTACTGATCATACACTTATCACCACAGTTTCTCACTACACAGGTATTCCAACCTATGCAAGTTAAACATTAGCAGCTGTTCAGAGAACAGACGTTCAGAATGAAGCCTTTTAGGAAAAAGAAAAAAAACCTAACTCAAGTATGCGCTTTTGCTTTATTTAAAAAAAAAAAAAAAAAGGGAAAAAAGATCAGTTCTTATTGCACATTTCAAAGCCTAGTTTTCAGTCGAGTGTCCTGTTGAACAGCTGTTCCCCATGCATTACAACTCCTATTGCACAATGAAGTTTAGCATCACAACTGTACCACCCAACAGTACTTTCATCAGTTTTAAAGCTAAGTACCTAGAAAAAGCAGAATTCCTATAATGTTAACTTCAAGCTCCACTAGCAAAGAAAATAACACGCAATTTGTATGCTGAGCCATACGTTATGATTTAGCACGTTCCTTCACAGCTTTTTCGGTGTTACTGCAGGAGCACAGTATTTTAATGCTTGGGCTGCACTCAACACATACGAGTCTTGATCATAATAGGTAGGTTACCACCCTCAAAGCAGAGGCTCCTGATGGCAAAGAAGGAAATGAGCTGCTCTTGTGGTTTTGCAGGACTCAAAATTGTACCAAAATAAACGAAATTTGACAGCCATCCAGAAAAAACACATCCAGCAACTATGGAAGGGCTTCCAAACTCACCAAACCTCCTTCTGCTCCCTCAGTGGGGTTTTTTTTGTTGATTTGTTTTGTTTTTTAATTTCATGACCTATATGCATGTACTGATTCTAGTATTTCTTGTCTTGACATCCAGCCTTGAAAGCAACTGACACTTGCTTCATACATAGCTCTGCTCACAGCGTTACAAGCCTGCAGTTATTTATTCTTAAAGCACACATGAACCATTTTCAATGTGAAATTCCTATGCAGTTACTTAGAAATAGGAAAATCAATCAAGCTAACAATCGGTAACAGTACAACTACTGGATAGCTTATGCTGGTTCAGATGCATGCATGCTCAAGGCTTACTAAAATCCAAACATAGTGCACTGTATTCAGCAAAAACCTCTGAGAGGGCAGAACAGTAGCATATTTTGTAGGTACCTAGTGTCTTAACAGACATATTTAACTTCTAAGGATATACAGTAGATAGTACAGTACCTACCTTCCCTACAAAACCTTTTATTTCGGTCATTCATTTGCAGGAACGAGACCATCATGGTTTAAACCCAGCCAGCAACTCAGCACCACACAGCTGCCCACTCACTTCCCGCCCCACCCAGTGGGATGGGGGAGAGAATCGGAAAAAAGGTAAAGCTCATGGGCTGAGATAAGAACAGTTTAATAGAACAGAAAGGAAGAAAATAACAATGACACTAACGACAACTATAAAGTGACAATAATAATAAAAGCATTGGAATACACAAAAGAAGTGATGCACAATGCCATTGCTCACCACTTGCTGACCAATGCCCAGGTAGCTCCCGAGCAGTGACTGCCCTCAGACCAACTCCCTCAGTTTATATACTGGACATGACGTCCCATGGTATGGAATACCCCTCTGGCCAGTTTGGGTCAGCTGTCCCGGCTGTGTCCCCTCCCACCTTTCCTGTGCCCCTCCAGCCTTCTTGCCGGCTGGGCAGGAGAAGCTGAACAGTCCTTGTCTGAGTCTAAACACGACTGAGCAACAGCCGAAAACATCGGGGTGTTATCCACGTTTTCCTCATCCTCAACCCAACACACAGCACTGTACCAGCTACTAGGAAGACAATTAACTCTATCCCAGCTGAAACCAGGACAGAGGCTTAAGCCCAGCGACAAGGAAAAGCTCTCATCCCATTTCCCCATACAGACTGTGTATCTGCAGTTACTGCTCTACACTACCATGCTGCAAACCCAGGTGAAAACCCCATACTGTCCCTACCCCATCAGTTCTTTAGCCACCACCAAGGGCCACTGAAATGCCAAAAACTTGTCCCACCTGCTGTTACAAGTACCAGTAAATTTTCTATTTGGTTATAATTTCCAGTGGAGTTCACTGGTTAACCTAGGACAAGTTTTTGCACAACCTATGCCGGATGATGATGGAGATTGGTAAGAGACCAATAGGAGGAATTCAGACATGAAGTTTTCATGTGCAGCCTTAGGAGAGCAGAATGATCGGTTATTCTGCCAGGCCTTTGGTCACTTCTCCCTTCCATCTTCCACTAAAATTCAAGCTACCGAGAGTAGCTTCAGTAGGCTCGTGTTCTCCCTCTGTTAAAATACATACTAAAAGGACAAGAAGATTCAAGTATATTTTTTGACATACTGGCATTTCATCACACCCGGAGGTTAAGTAGCACTGTAAGCTTCAATCTTCACACATAAGTTGGATATAGGTGTCCATCACCATGCTATTACATTATTTATTTATCCTGCACTGTTACTCAGTTAAATCTTAGGATAAACTGGGATTTTAGAATTACTGTTTACCCCACAAATTAGCATTACCTTGAAGAATCCAAGCATTCAGACTGCACTGTAAGAGCATGTACAGCGAAAGAAGGATAGATTTTAAACTTACTTTGTTAGTCCTTCCTTCACAACTTCAGAAAAAGTCCACCTTTACCATAAAAAAAGGCATTGTGGTTGGTCTTTTGCAAGCACATCAAGTTCCTAAGATGGTTAAAACTCAGAAGCAAAAGTATATGACATAAGTGTGGCCACCGCTGGCAGAGATCCACGCATGCCTAATCAGCTTATATGATACACTAAGACAAAACATGCCCTGCTAACATTTGACATCTGTGAACATATGTGGCCTACATACCCATTGTCTTTCAACACGCAATCTTACCTGTAATACCATTTTTCCCTTCTAACCAGGCCAAGCAGATCTGCAGAGTGTCGCTCAACTAAAGCTCAGATCAACAAAACCTGAAACGCCACATTTTCGCACTTCCTTGGTCATTAAAGTCTGACAGCGAGGCATAAATAATTTCCATTTGCGAATTAATCTTTTCATTCATACTAGAATAAGCAAGTGAGAGTCCTTCCACACTAGCAATTTCCCCTTTTTCGGCCTATATTTAAACACACGTTTTCTGCAGTATCCAAAGTACTTTTTCCAAGAAGAAAAGGAAACTTAGAGGTGAATACATGAATTTGTTGCATCTCAAATTCTTATTCCAATTTGCTGCTTCATGCCATTTAATTGGCTTTGTCAGCATGTGCGAGACACTGATACCCTCAAGCTGAGATACACTGAAGTGTCATGGCAGTTGCAACAAATGCTTAAAGGTCATTTAGGAAAAGGCACAAGGAACGGATCCAACCCGTAAGCCACCAAGTTCAGTGAGTAAGATATAAGGAGATTAATTGCAAACTGGCACAAGACCCTACTTGAAAATTATACTAATTTTCAGATTGAGCAAAGGGCCACTGTCAACAACAAACAATCTATGATAGATGGGAAAGTTCTAAGGTACATACAACAGATTTCTAGATGCCATGTGCTAAAAGGAACAAGCCTTGCAGTTTAAGTAATACTACTTTAGTGTTATAGTCCAAATTCCAGTGCAGTTAGATTTACCTGTCCTTCACAGAAAACTGAAAATTCTTTTTAGCAGGCAAGTAAGAACAGCAGATGAAGCACAGAAAAAAGGAAGGGTGAAATTTTCATATTCTCTCTTTTCTAACAACATTTATTTTAAATATTGTTTCCAATTTATTAAAGAACCAAGTTATCAAAAAAATATTTTACAATCTTGAACGTTTGTAATTTCTACCTTGTTTTAGCAGACTGAGGTTCCTAAGAGGCAGAATGCTTTCATTTTTTTTATTTTATTTTTCTCTAAACTTAAACCTAGAGTCCCATGCTTTTGACAGTGAAATTGAAAAGGCAGTTCTAAAGAAATTCTTCCCCTTATGAAATGGTACAGATGTGTAATAAAGCTACAATAAAAAGTCTGCCACATGACTCAAGCCACTCAATAGGCATTGTCAACATACACTGTTACAGACAAATCATAAAGATAGGGACAATAGTTAAACAAATTCACAGGACAGGCAGCAGATGGAATAGTTTGAACAGACCAAACAGTTTTGCCATTTTTACATTGCATTTCCTACGGGCCTGATAACCTGGATTTGTGAGAGGGCAGATCAGTTTTAGTAATTTATTGTGGCTTTACAAATAAGTATTTGAGTTACAGAACTGATGTAATCCCAGCTCTAAGCAGGCTAAACTGTCCCTTGAAAGCATTGGTCTTGTTACACTGCTGCAAAAACAGCTTCACAGATGCAACAATCCCTGGAACCTTCTGAGCAGTAGAGATGAAGTGGCAACACCAGGACAAGGTTGCAACCATCTCTCAAGTCCCCACCTAATTCAGCGGGGGACAAAGCTGGCACAGCCACCCTTGAGCCTATTCCAGCCACGTATGCCTGCCTTTCTCACAGGGAACACATCCAGGCATTCTGGTAAGACAGTATTTTTTGTTTTAACCCTCAAGTGAATTGTTTTCTGCTAATAAGCTCCCTTGAACCTGGTTACTGCAGTGTCACATTAACAGTAGTGGTGGCTGGAAGAAAGGCAGCTGGAGAAGGGTCACCACAAGGTGGCATTTGCCTTGCCACAGAGCCACAGTCATGGAAGTCGATAAAGAAAATAAAGAAACCAGCCTCGAATCAAACCTGGAGCTATGTTAATATTTGGATCCTGAAATACAATATTAATATGTCATACTGCTGGATCAGAAGTTATACCACTGCATATTTTTATATATTATTTCATATATAAAATATATACTATATATATTTTTAAATATATATTTTATACATTACATGCACTGCTCTCCACAGAAGTAAATAGAAATAGTACCACTATGACAGCGGTAAACTGAAAAAAAAAGAGACATCTTCCTAGAGAGCTGGGCTGGGAAGACTGCCCAAGCTGCAGTGCTACCACACAGGAAGACTGCAGTTCTCTTCTGTCACTTGTTTGCTGAATAAAATTTTCTTCCTTGACTCAGTGGATTAATGCAATATGAAATATTTCAAGGAAAAAAAAAAAGTGTTAAAGATTATAAAACATTTGTCTATTATACCAACACAGAGCATAAAGCAGTGCTGAAGGTAAGCCAGCACAAACAACAAAAACAAAGAAGAAAAATGTATGCAACAGAATCAAAGCTACTTTGACCAAGCAGTTTGGGCCTCCACTACACCATCAAATTGAAGTTTTTGTAAATTATCCGATTTTCAGTGGAACCATGGTGATTTTCACCATGTATCTCTTTGACCTATACATGTGGCCTCGGATCTCAAGAGATGAGATACTGCAAAAATCTCTGCAGTCCTCAATGTTTAGTGTAACAGATTCCACTTAATGCAAACAGGTAGAACAAAAGCAAACTGTTAAGACGAACAGCACCCTAGGACATTTTTTCACCTTAATTATTCACAGTAAAGACATTCAACATTGTGATGTGCACACTAAAACTAAACAGCCTGAATGGTTGAACAGAGGGATTATAAACATTACGTGAAAGATTTTTTATTTTTTTTTTTAAATGGAGCCTGTCTTCAGTTGAATGTAATAATATAAAGAGACGATCTACAGATTATCTCCTGATTACCGAAAACATTATTCATAGCATGGCTTATAGCCCTCCCTACAATGTGAAATGCAAAATTAATGTGTCTTTGGACTGCGACACTGCAAGAACCTCCTTTTCACTCAGGAGTTTCCCTTCAGAGAGGGTTTTGCCTATTTTTTGGAAGAGTAATTCTAGACTTTCAGTTCATAACTTTACATACAAGCTGTGAAGAAACAGCAGATCAATGAACTCCTATTACAAGGCTATTACTCAAACATTTTATTAGATTTTAAAAGGAAAAACCTATGAAATTCAATATATGCCTTTCTATTAGGGAGACAGGGCATAAGTCATTTTTCACTTATAAGATGTGCTATGAGTTAACACAGAGCCATTCTGTGAATTAGAAAGAACCAACTTGACTAAACCATGCAACTTGGTGTGAAAGTGGTTTTATATTTAATCGCAAGGTTTAGTTGCCACAATGAACTGTTAGCAAAATGCTTTCAACACTTAAGAGCTTTAAGTTGGCACAGAATATTTCAAAATGACTGACACAGGAAAATTCAGTTAAAAATGATCTATCCGAAAATCAAATCTTTAAAGTAATGTTAATCAGAAGTGAAACCATCAAAAAGTTACTTCTTTGGTGACGTGTTTTTTACCATAGCACATGAAAATGAACAATTTCTTTGAAAAAAGAAAATGCAAACTGAGCAGGATGTTGGATATTTGCAAAATATTTGCTCCACGTTAAGAGAAGCTCTAGAAATACTAAAGCGTGTTTTACAAAGACTGCAGATCTCACAAAAGAAAACATGACCACAGTGTGAAGTCCTGGAGAGCATAGGCACAATACAAACCACAGTCCCTACCTGTATGGAATGAAGCTTTACAAGAATACATATTTATATTCAAATAAAAAGATGGAGCACTCATACTAGATACCAAGTGTGCCTATAACTAATTGGCTTTTTGCCCAACTTGTCTCATTCTAGCTAGGAACTGTCCTCTTTAAAAAAAAAAAACAAACTGATTTTTATCAGGAACACTATCTTCTCAAACTTTTCAGTTAGTTAACTTCTGTTAACGACTAAAAAGGAATTGTATTGAGGAGGAAGGCTAGGAAACAGGATAAATACAGTGGATTGCATTATCATGTAGACATTGTTTCCTAGATTTCGGCCTACTCTGTTAAGCATTACATGTCTAAGTGTTGGGATAGGGAAAAAAAAGGGCGGGGGAGGGGGAAGCCGGCAGCAAACTTCATGGCTGCCAGTTAACTATCGCTACACCTTGCACTTCTCACTACTAAAAGCAAGCATGGTACGGAAGCTATCTTAGGAGATACATGGGCTTTACAGAACAAAGTTTATACCAAAGAAGAACAGTGAAAAATGCTGAATATTCAGTGCTAACTCTATAGAACAACTTCTAAATATAGCATACTGCAAATCCTAGGCAGCTTCAGATTTTTTTAATGTCTCTGCATAACTAGTCATTTTAAAAGACGGTAAGCAAGTAATTTTGTCTGGGATGTACACTCTGAAAATCATATATGAATCTGTTGCATATTCAAAGCTAATCTGAATTTGTTGCTTCATTCAGTTTGCCATTTATTAATTTTACTTTCAATACCATACTTGATCGTGCATCAATGATGCATATTCTAACTCCTACTGTTTAGTATCCGCCAACATACCCGTACTCTCCATGTCAGTATCAATTCATTGACTAGCAGTTTATCCTAAAAGTCTGCCTGTTTAAAGGAATTTTATAGCTCAGAGCCTGCACAGGTGAAAGGACCCTGGGGAGATGAGGCATCACACCTGAGCCCAGAGGTAAGAGATGCAATCCCTCCCTAACAGCAGCTCACTACTACAGCATAATCAGAAACGTGGGGCAACACAGCGCAGTAGTTTAGTCAATGGGAGCAACTGCCAAAAGATGCTATGAGTTCTGCCATTACCCTGACTCAGCAGAAGAAAAATAAACAAGTTTGCAATCAGATCCACTATGGTTTCAGTAGCACTTGCATGAATGCTGAAGAACATTTGAGCTATAGAAGTTAAGCCACTGCATTCTACTTTACTTTTCATGAACAAAAAGCACACAGGATGCATCTCCACATGTCAGCTAGACTGGTTATTGTACACAATTCTCTTATTTCTGACCTCTGGTCCCCAACTCCCAATAGCACGGCTGCTGACAGAGCAAGGAAAAAAAAAAGAGTAATATGCTGCACTTACTATATAAGTCATAAGCAAACTTTCCTGAGCCTAACCTGGCTAGAAGACAAGCAAGTGGTGGAAACTAATGCACTATGTTCTAGACGACCAGTAAGGTCATAAGTAAGTGTATTGGGTTTACGTGGCAAGGTTTTGGTAGCGGGGTGGGCTACTGGGACAGCTTCTTTGAAAAGCAGCTAGAAGCTTCCCCAATGTCCGACAGAGCCAATGCCAGCCAGCTCCAAGACGGACCCCGCTACTGGCCAAGGCTGAGCCCATCAGTGATGGTGGTAGCGCCTCTGGGATCACAGATTTATGAAGGGAAAATAAGTTGCTGGGGCTCAGAGACTGCAGCCAGAGGGAAGAGTGGGAACATGTAAGAGAAACACCTCTGCAGACCCCCAGGTCAGTGCAGAAGGAGGGGGAGGAGGTGCTCCAGGCACCGGAGCAGAGATTCCCCT
>JAVKLA010000027.1:10819219-10842641 GCA_034782735.1 Sagittarius serpentarius
TGCAGCCCAGGGAGGCCCACGCCGGAGCAGATCTCCACCTGCAGCCCGGGGAGGACCCCACGCCGGAGCAGGTGGATATGCCCTAAAGGAAGCCGCAGCCCATGGAAAGCCCACACTACAGCAGCCTCCTGGCAGGACCTGTGGCCCCGGGGAGAGAGGAGCCCAGGCCGGAGCAGGTTTGCCGGCAGGACTTGTGACCCCACAGGGGACCCGCGCTGGAGCCATCTGTGCCTGAAGGACTGCAGCCTGTGGGACAGACACACACGTGAGCTGTCCTGCCTCTGAGGAGGAAGGAGCAGCAGAGACAACATGTGATGAGCTGACCTCAACTCCCATTCCACATCCCCCTGTGCCGCTCAGGGAGAGTTGGTAGAGAATTTGGGAGTGAAGCTGTGCCTGGGAAGAAGGGGGTGGGGGGAAGGTGGTTTAAGATTTGGGTTTTTTCTCAATACCCTACTCTGGTTTCACTGGCAATAAATTAAGTTCATTTTCCCCAAATCAAGTCTGTTTTGCCCGTGACAGTAATTGGTTGAGTGATCTCTCCCTGTCCTTATCTCGACCCATGAGCCTTTCATTATATTCTCTCTCTCCTGTCCAGTCGAGGAGGGGGAGTGATAGAGCGGCTTTGGTGGGCATCTGGCATCCAGCCAGGGTCAACACAACACAATAAGTTACACATCAAATGCAGAACATCTAGAATTCACCTAGCTGTTCATCTAGCTCTTACTTTAGTGAAGTAATAGGTTGGAATTAACCCCTTTAGAATGAAGCCAGGAGACTATAGGTTCACAAATCTTAAAGGCAGAAGATTATTCCCACTGCTCAACTTCAGTCACTGAAGCTGCTCTGCACTGCCCTGAAAAACAGCCTGCTTCTCTCCATTGTTCACAGAAGGAGCTTGGGCTTCTAACTGTGGATGCTTTGAGTCACAACATTCCACCCCTGAAGTTCAGTAAAATGCTGTGCCATGAAGCACATGAAAGGCACATACTTCATCTGTAGAGATTAACATATTGGGTTTCTTTAAAGTGATATATGTAAGTGCCGTCAGTTTAGAACTTAATGATATGATTCTTTTAAAGCCTGCATCATTAAAAACTTTGCTCCAACCAGCACAAGGTTCCCAAAACCAGTTCCTAATACTAAACTGGTCAAGTTGGGTATTGCCTCTGAACACCAGCAAAGACAAGGAATAAGGAGATGATGTTTCTCTACACATAGTTAAAGCACAAACTGAACAGGACACAGAAAATCTGCATCATCATTGCCATGCCAAACTCCCCCATCTGCCAATAACAGGTTTTTACCAACAGCATGTAGTGCCACGACTAACACAGTTCACGTGAGATTAAAACACAAGATTAATTACCATTTAAAGACATTAAGTGATTCTAAAAAAGTACCTTTGCTCCCTGCTTTACCCAGTGCAGAATCATTTAACATGCAAATGTAACTGGAATATATCACCTGAACTTACCTCATCTGAAAAGATGACAGCAGTTACTGCTTTTGCCAACCTAGCTTCACCATTTAACAGAACGCCTGACAGTCCGATTTCCCCCCACTTATCCCTGACTTTAAAAACCCCTACAGAAAAGCCAGCTGAGCAGCCTGTAATGAACTGTTCAAATTACGTAGGAGTTAATTGTCTCCAAGTTGAGTTATTAGCAGTCTAATGATACAGCTGTGTTTTAAGCAGAATGCCACTTCAGCTGCCCCATGACACTCCCTCAGTTCAGGTACCAGAAGTTTTCCTTACTCTGCTGCTCCAGGCAAAGCACTTGCACCAAGCCTCAGCCTGGCAGAGCATGCCTTTATTTTCTAATCCTTCTGTTAGCCTCCACATCTAGGGAGAGCCTGACTACCTCTGTCTTGACGTGTCACAGACAGTAATGTCACAGACAGTAATGCAGAGTTGTTCTGTGCCAATTATATTCAAGGAAAAAAACAAATTGCTTTGAGTGAAATAACTGGAATTCCAAACACATGGAAGCAAGAGGAAAAATGCTTATTTTTCTCCCCAACTCTGAAGACCAAAGTAAGCAAAACCTTGAAGTTGCTGAGTAATCCATCTTACGACAAAGCAAAGTTAAGTAAGTAGGCACTTGAACTGCACTGTGCAGCAGTCAGAGGACTCTGCTTTCTCTTCTCCCCCTTCTCCCCACACAAGCTACGAAACAGAAGAGCTCCTGACTCACCTCAAAAGCCAGACCTATACAAAGACAGATCTAGCTTCCCACACACAAATGATGTATCATGTCCTTTGCTTAAGCTATCTGATGTCCATTCCAGGGGGAACGCTACTTTGGCAAATACAAGCCAAGGACAATGCGTCCCATAGGCTTGTTCCAAGAGATGACAATATGAATCTAAAAATGGCACTAACTTAAACAGATCCTTTCCATTGACCCCTCTGAAGATCTGAAACTAGATCTAATTGCATTCTCTCAGTCTCAAGTCTGAAGGTTCACAAACTGTGAAAAACAGGCACAGAAATGTTCATGCCATTAAAAAACAAGTCAAGTCTAGAAGACCAGATGTGATGTTTTTAAAATTAGTATGCTTAAGTTGAAAATGAGAAAAAGCCAGGTTAGGCACCCAGGAAAACTTTTACTACCAGTGAGGTTTGTGCTGGAGAAAGCCGAGAGTTTTACATTTTTATTACCAGATTTTCAAGACATCAGAACACACATGAAATAAGACCTGTCCCCTCTACAGAAGATAAATTCAGTAACTAAGCCTTCCACACTGTAACCTCTATTTAGCTATAGCTGGTTTATAATACTCAGAATGCTTCAAATATATCCGAACAGCATAGTGAGAAAAGGACACCAACAAAATGAGAAGCAGGGTGGAGTGTAATACACAACGACGACCCAAAATTAGGTTGCACATGATTATACATTTAGTCTCCATTTCCACACACTCAGAAATTCAGTGTTATTTCCCGAAGTCCTCCTTACAGGTGGAGAATATTAACTCTGGATTTGTCATAGTAGGTTTTTAAATGTGTGTTTCTCTGCTATAGAAGGTTCCCACAGTATGAGAAAGGGAGGAAGCAGGATAAAATATAACACGCACAAGAGTTAAAACCCACAGTTCTCAGAAGAAAAGGGGGAATCTAGCTTTGTTTTACAGAAGATACACTGCAGAGAGAGGGGACAGGAGCTTTTTTTTTTGTCAGCCTTGCTAGCCTGCCTTCTACAGCAAGTAGGTGACTTAGCCTGTCAGAATGTGCTTGATAAACCTTGGTCCCCTACCACTTTCACACTGTTGGCATCATCACTACTCAGCCTTTTAAAAAAACCACATTGTGTCAGAAGGCAGAAAACTGACAGAAGTTATCAGTACTTCCAAGCACCAAGCTTTTGAGAAATAAAAGGTTGTTTAAGTTCAAAATGAAATTGGTTGTTTGTATCAACGTCTATGTTCTAACGTACTCAGATGTACTGTTGCATTTTTATCTTTCTCTAAGGCAATGCCAAATTGGAAATATAAGCTTTGGTGAAATCATAATTAATAATCAGATTAAGAATTCCTAATTACTATTTTCAATTCTGCATGCTTTATGCTTAGCATATCTAATTGGTTTGGCAAGTTCTACAAAGTTGTTACGTGAACACTTAAGTTTTTCAGAACTTCAGCCCTTCAGTGCTTCACTATAAAGGCCCTGTGCTCTGCTGGAAAGGCGGCGTCACCCACCAGCAAGTTCTGCGGTAGAACACGCCAAGATTTCAGGGGTTTTGGAGCTTTATTAGAGAACTAGTCAACAAAGAATGAAAGAAAAATCTCACTTTGAATGCTGTTCTCAGCAACTGATGAAAGAGATACCAGTGAGTGATTTTCGACTTCATCTAACCAAGCAGCCCATAAGCTTCTGCTACTTCAGGACCTCAAGAAAAGTAGTACTTGCACCCCTCAAAATGGCAACAGAAAAAATAAGCGCAGTCAGGGAAAGGACTAGAGCAAAGAACCGCAATGCAAAAAAAATGGTCAGGCATGCACTTTGCAGAGCAACTGCCAATCAAGTACTTGAACAAGCGCAAGTCTAAATTACAGCTCGTACTGAATACTAAGCAGTTCAAGTAAGTTAAAATATATTGTTCGAGTGAATTACTCATGTGACATTTGATCATGTAAGGTGAAACTACTCAATTCAACTGCAACCAAAATATACAGAAAAACTAGCTAAGATCTTACACATCAGCATCATATTGCTCTATCATTTAACAACTGCAGCCTTACCACATAAAAATGTTATTCCCCCCTTAAAGAAATCTACTGTCTTGAATCCTCTCTCCACGCCCAATATTTCTTACTGTTAGTAGTATGTTAAATAATCTTCACATACCAGTTGTGAACCATCAGCTTCTGCACAGCCAGCAGTGCATTATAACGAACTTGTTGGTCTTCATGATGCATGTGGTTCATTACCAGCTGTTTACCACCAAGTTGTTCAATCACTCTGAAAGAGAAGAAACGAGCAGGTTTTTTGACATTACTTCAGCTTCTGGGTAGCTACCCTTTCCAACCACTTCATGTTCAAGGCATTAAGAGGTTAAGTTTAAGTCACATCATATTTTTTTATTAAAAGTATTTATTTCCTACCATATACATCTTATTTGACATGTTACAAATGCAAATCTCTCATACTACCTTACTGATTCTGCTGGGGTTTTTTAAAGAATTCACAACTTCAGAAAGTGTTCATACTGGACTCCTGTTTGCTACCTAGTTCCATAAATTTTGAAATAAACAACAATCAAGGAAGAAGCCCTTTTCAGAAGCGGTTATTTACTTTACTCAGCTTGCTAAAGAACTCAATATTGGCTTGAGATGGTTAGCAGTGTACAGCACTATCAATTATTATTTAGGAGGAGGTAGTGCCCTCCCCTCCATAAACTGATGATAACCAGGTCACTCCATTTTTCTGCACGCCTAAAGCCTCAGTCCAGTCCCACACTGCCTAATCCAGAAAAAAAAATGCTTGTAATTACACCAACACCTATTAAACCACCCACCTGGTACTCTTCACAGTGCTTTTTGCCATTCAAACTGTACTAGAGCCACAGCTATTCTTGCACAAGATGCAGAACTGGCTGCTAAGTTACCATTTCCAGAAAAACAATGTGCTTGAGCTGCGTCTTTCACTACAAACTTTACCACAGTAGTCAGCCATAGCTTTTTAATAGCTATACCAAATCCCACACGAAATACTGATGAAATCTTGTAGCATGTCATGAATATATCATTTCTAACCCCCCCACCCCAAAAAAAAACCAGCCACTACAAAAAACCACTACCAAAAAAAAAACCCAAACCCAGACCAGCAACACACTTAAAACCCAGAAAAGTATCACCATCTAGATGACTCTCTAGATGCAGCATTTTGGTCTGTCATAACAAAGAAAGTTTGGAAAGAATTTGCAAGGAATATATAAACTGATTACTCACTGACTTGCAAATGTTTTTTTACATCAGTTCGCTCACAGGTCCCTGAGTAGTTAAACAATATCCTGTGAAAAGGCTATCATTTGCATTATTCAACCTGATGCTATCCTGCCATTCTAAGCTTGCATTAGCTATCTGCTTTTATTGTTGTTCTTTTCATGGCCAAATTAATACATTACTGCTGCACAAAACAACATGTTTTTGTAAACTGCAGAACAGGTATAAAGGCATAGTGTGGAGATGAAAAAGAGAATTTCCCATTTCATTTTATAACTCAGTCAAAACCATCCAGGAGACCACAGGGAATACTACTTCCCAACCATATTAAAACATTTAAGGATGTTTCATACAACAGGAACACATTCAGAAAAGTGCAATTGTTTTAAGCTGGAAAATCCTCGCCAAGAATTCAAGAAGTTATTAGTAATGTAACAGATTCAAAAAAATCTTTATGGCTGCCTTAGGCTGCCTCACAATTTTAATCATGAGTTAAATACAAAACCACTGCACACAAAAGACAAGACTATGAAACACAAACAAGAATTTTTTCCTCATTACAGGACTGACTTAAACAGAAAAATTTCAGGAATTGAAAGGAGGTAACGGCATTAAACTCAAAAGCTTCCTTACAGTAGGAGCACACAAGAATCAAAATGAGAAATTAAAATCCTATAATCACAAATGGTAAGAGTATTTCAGATGACAGTACATCACTGAAATTATGGCTAAGAATATGAAGTTAAAGAACAGCGTTACTGTTCTTGCATAATACTGCCTACTGGTACAAATCACTTCCCAGTCATGTGTTTTAGACCTAAAGGTAAGCAGCTGTGAGGAAGGTTCACAGTGAATCCTGTTCCTTCAAGTTCCAAACCTGCCCAAAACACTACTTATTGCTCTGTTTTCCCTCTCCTCAACTTCTGCTTACTTTACAGCAGTTATAGAGCCCAGTGGGCCAGTTATGGTATGTGCACATCTTCTGCAGGGACTGTTCCCCATAATAACAGTGCACTAAGCCAAAACAATGGCAATTCAAACAAGTTTCTGGATGCTCAAGAGCTCGATTTTACCATGACCCATTTAAAGGGAGAAAGAAGAAACAGAAGATGGAGACAAATGAGAACAGTTTAGACTGTTATAGCAGAAAATATTAATATAAAATCCACACTACATATCTAAAAGCAGATCAAGGTGAAAAAGGGAAAGCATTTAAGCCATTTCTGAATTATGAGCTAAAGAACAGAATGGCTCTAGGTGTCAATCTCCTGTACATACAAAACTAAACCCCATTGTCATGGCATTCAAGTGACTGAAAGTGTTGATCTTACATAGCAGTAACACTTGGGCCACATGGAAGTTGTACTGGAGGCTGATGTTTAGCCTGTGTTCATTTTCAATGACAGGAAACACCAATGCCATACTTCATTTCTGCTGTTACACTCTCAGAAAATGCATTTTGCTGAGCCTCATTAGAAGCCCACGGTGCTATTGCCTTGAGAACTTGGTCCACAATGTGGAGTTTTAAAGGCAAGTTAAATTATTAAAGCTGACGACATTAGAGAACAGCCAAGCAAAATGTAGTATTTAGTTTAACAAACATTTTCTTTTGTCAAAGGGACAGGTGAGCCAGACTGTAACCCTAGGTCTCTGCTGTGTGCAGCAGGTAAACTCAAGAAGTTTCAGGTTCTAATTTGCATCTGCAGCCTTCAAAGTCTGAAGGACAATCTAGTTAAGAGCTGAAGATAAATACTTAAATACTTCTGTTTCCTTTAAGACATTTGAATTCTCTTATTATTCTAAACCAATGAATAGCATCCAAAGTGAGTCATGCAATGAGAGTGTGAAATGCCAACCAGGCATGGGAGCAGTAAATGACTATATATCAAAAAAACTTCATGGTAAGAAATGGACTATTATATGGGAACTGACACACAGTCCTTAGGTATTTTAAGGTTTTAGTCCTAATATTACTGAAGTCATACTTCATAACAATACACTTGATTACAAAGGAAATTCTTTAAAAGAAAAAGACTGAGGCATTTTAGTTTGTCCAACAGAAGAGAAAGCTAAATAAGCCAAGTCCATAAGCAGAAAGCAGCTAAAGTATTAGAATCTGATATAAGAATGTGGGTTAGAATAGTATCTAGGACACTACTTATTTCCTGATGACCACTCCTTTTGAAGGTTGACACACTTCCATATAGGTTTAACAGCCTGGGAGCTGAGCGGAGCTGTGGTCCTGCCAGCAGTACATTTTCCCAACTACAGAGAGACAGAGGTCCTGTCTATCCAGTCATCCGACTTCACAGCTTTGGTCCAGCAACTGCATGGCCATACTAACCCAAGCATTATGCCACCTTTGGGTAGATGCATGCAAGCTGTTTAAAGATGATGGCAAATGCCTAATAAAATGGTTTCAGACAAACGGCAGCTCAAAGCAGGAGCAACCAGTATTAGTCCTTCAGCTCTGCCACCTGTAGGCAGCAGTATGAGTTTCCACCTTATCTTGCCTCCCTCCAAATACCAGTTGTCATAAATCTCTTTTGGAAGACACACCAGCTAATTAGCAAATACACAGCACTGCTCAGTACAAGTGGTACACACTCAACACCTCTGACCTTCCTTGGTGGACCTAGAAAACAGTTAATTTCTTCCAATAATCTAAAAATATCTTCAAGTTGCTTACAAGACTACAAGGGCTGTCTTTCTAGAGTGAACAAATCTGTCTAGCAAATATACGGCATGAAGTTTTGGTCTGTTGTTTGCGATTCTACTACTGTCAAGACAGCAGACCGCACAAGAAGTGTTCATGAAATTCCCAACAAGCCTAGAAGACCATTCTCATCTTCCCCATTAAACTCTATGCAGAAGCCAGAAACAAACCACTTTGCCACAAAAATTAAGTCGCGTGTCCCCTTGGGTGACTGATGAGCATGATTCCTGCAAAAAACAAAAGGCCCTTTTCTGCTTCAGTAGTCTTTTTACCTTAGAGATGCAATTATTCAGCAAACATCTTTGCTCAGAGGTTTTTAAAACAAAACAAAGCAAGAAAATATAGCAATGTCTGTCTGTATATTTTGACAGGAATTCAGGTTTACATAAACATTAATACTTTCACTGAAATGTGTATTTGTGTAGCCAAAAGAAAACACGCTAAAATAGAAGACTGTTAACTGAATCTGTGCTAACATCACTGGAATTACAATAGCAATTGTTTGTGAGAAAAATCTTGTCTCAGTCTTAAGTCACAAAACATGCTTAATCATGGTTCAAATAGTCCATCCCTACTGTAAGTCCAATAATTATAGTCCAACAGTCAGAGGGTAAAAATGATATGTTGATTAAATTCTTGGTAGCTCTTCTAATTTCTCCTGGTGCATGTCTTGTGCTTTAATCTAAACAACTCATTCAAGAATTCTTTAGACATAGGTTCCCTTCACTGTTAAGAGACACTGAAATATATTAAGTCAAAGATCTAGTTTGTTTTTTCGCATCTGATCTAGTTTGTGTTTTCTCACCTTCCCAGTGAATTAAACTTAAGCATAACCTGCAATCCCTATGTGGCATATTTTAATACAAGCAAGCAAAAAAGCCACAGTCAAAGTATATATTCTATTATACTAGCTAGTGTCTTGAGTAACAACATACTGGCATTTTTCTTACCGTTTCCCACGGGGATAGTGTCGTACATATTCTCCCACATCATGAGCAGCTACAGCCAGCACTTGTGGGTCATCAGAAACCTCCAGAAGTTTTGTCAGGATTCTAGGAAAGGATTTGAAACAATCAAGTCCCAGGTTTTGGTTTGGGGTTTGTTTTTGGGGGTTTTTTTTTTTGCTTGTTTTGGGTTTTCTTCATTGTTGTTTAAATCACTGATAATTTAAAATAACCAAGTCTGTAACCATAAAAATGCTTTACAAGTCACCCAAACAGCAAAGCTAATATAGAACTTTTTCCAAACATGCTGTTGCACTTAAAACAATGGAGATCCTGTCCTAATTAACAGTTATTAAAAGCATTCACTAGAGTGAGTTTAGTGAGCTGCATCTACAAATACCTGTAACCAAGGTTTACAAAGTATTTCTTTTATTTCCCACACATTGGCTTCAAGATAACTGCACTAACCAAACAAATAAACATTTACGGACTGGGACAGGGGAGGGACACACACACAAAGTCTACACAAAGCCAACAGATGCTGCTGCTTCTGTTATACAACAGACCCAGTCATGCTTGCATGCTGTTCCCAGCTCCTGCACTCAGGATCCTGCACTACCGATTCAGAAACCAATAAGGCCACAATGCTCGTGACGCAGGAAGGGGGGTACAACGAGCCTGCTATCTATCAGCCTTTCCCCAGCTCCATTCCTCCCCTCACCTTACAACAGTAGCCTGGCTGAATGCACGATAGAAGGACAAAGAGGGCAGAATTTTATGGAGAACACTGTTACACAGGGTCATTTAAAAATTAAAAAGCATCCTAGCAGTTGAGAACAAAGCAGCACACCGAGTTCTTTGGTCTGTGCAACTGTGAACTTCTTCTCAGTTCAAGACCACCAACTTTATCTCAAAAACATCACTCAGTCAGCTGTTGTGGTCTAAAAAGCAGTTCTGTCCTAACTCAGACTGAGATGATGAAAGCTATACCTTGTAATTGACTCCAATTTCATGTATCAGTTATTTTATTAGCATGAACAGAAATACAGAGCTGTAAGAATTAGAAAACAGTTTCTCAACTCTCAATATTGTCTGCATTTTTTTAATGCAGTAGTTTAATCAGTTTTAGTGGAAAACAGCTACCAGTAACACTGTTCTCTAGCCAGTAATGGGGGGGTGGGGATTGGAATGACACAGATATGAAGGTTAGGCACTAATAATAAGTTTAAAAGATTAAACATACAGATCACTGGAAAATTAGGTATGTCTACACTTAGTGAGGTGACAAACGTGTTCTAATTGCAGAAAGTTATAACAAGTTGAAATATTTAGGTAGGTTAAAAATTCAATTGGAATTAAAAAAAACAAACATTCTGTAAAATCAAATTACCACGCCACTGCTTCCCTAGAGGCCAGGAGGTGACAGATGAAGCATTTTCATTTTTAAAGAACTCCTAATTTGGACAACAAGTAGGAGCAGAAACTTGAACCATAACACTAATCAGAAGTCACTGAAGATCCATACAATATTGTTGAACAAAATACAAGTCCAGCATCACTTGGTTAAGAAGTAAATAATGGCGGAAGGCAGGAAAAAAAGTTTAACAGTAAGCTTAGGTATATTAGTCAGAAAACAAGTAACCTGGCAGATAAGGGAAAATAAAATTATGTGGCTTGAAGAAAAAAAAAAAAAAATATTTTCTGTCAAATGTCTTCTAATGCAAAAGAGAAGTTCTAAGGTACAAGAATCTCCCCACCACACTGTGGGAGAGGTGGTTGGTTTTGAGGATGTAGAGGGGTTTGTTTGATTTTGGGGTTTGGTTTTTTTTTAAAAGGAACTATTGTAGATCACTGTCTTTGTGGCAGCACAAGCACAATAAATTTACCTAACAGTCCCAGAACCAGAAGAGATGAGTACAGCAGAACACTACAGTTGCTACAGGAAATACCAAGCTTCAACATCAACTTCATGTTGCTGTTGGCAGCATCTAAAATTTTTAAGTCTATAATCCTACATATTTAGCAACATGCCCTCAGGGAAGAATTTATCAGACTTGCTTGGTGAGGTTTCAGGGCAGACTGAAATGCATATAAAGCTCAGGATCAGCTTGCTCTTGCCACACCTTCTAACACCTCACATGCTCCACCCGACCTCCTCATTTCTGTTAGGTCTGGCACTTACTAGCAAATACTGAACAGGAAGAACACCACCTATTATCAGTTAATGACAATGCAGTTAAACAACTAAGAGCTCCTACATGCTATTTAAGACCTAGACATCTTTTCAGTACATACTTTCATAAGCCAGCAGATAAGTCCTTGACTCCAAATGGAAAGATTAGCTTCAGCTTCACTTCCTCTAACAATCTACATACACCAAACACAGTCCCAAGACAACACAGACTGCAATGTAATGCAGCAAGTCAGATTTTTCCATGGAACATTGCCACAGCTTTCAACCCCCAAGTATTCAAGACAAGAGTTCATTACTCGGATCAACAACACACAAAACTAAGACTAAGGTATGGTGAAAACATTTTTCATTACATCAATTAGTATAGCCATTTTTCAAGTGAAAGCATGAAAAAAGTCAACGGCACAAATTCGCATGCAAGTTAAGCCAGAGATATTCCCTCTATCACCATCATCAATAAATTCTGACACATAAAAGCAAATAAACAATTCTGCTTTTGAACAAAACGAACCATACCTAAGGACTATGCATTCTAAAAACAGCAAGATATTCCAACTTGCTTTCATTCTAGACGTTACTTCATTTTGAAATGTAAAAACTGTATTAAGATACAAGTTCAGTTAATTCTTTAATATTTTCTGTGTTTATGTGATTCAAGACTTGAAAACTTACTTGAGTAGTTCATAATTCTTCTCATTTAGTCTTACAGCATTCTCCCGCCAAAACTTCTCAGACTTGTGTACAGGACTCCACTCCAGTCTTCCTGACTTGAGCTCAGAACTGTACTCATCGAAGGAGCTGCAACACAAAACACCTAAATAAAATATTGGCTAAGCTTCTATGAACAGAGTTTGAATTGTGTGCCCAAGCCTGTCACTAGCAAGACAAAGCTGGAGCACAACTTGCTATGACACATTTGGAAGTCAGCTCTCTTCAGAGCATGAGGGCTGTTCCCTCTCTCAGAGTTCAACGCTTTAAAAATAAGGAAAGGCATGAAAGGCAAGAGAAAAATTTGTTTTCAAGCATACCCCCCGATCCACCCCAAAACACAACTCCTAAAGAAAAACAAACAAACAGAAAAAAAACCCACAGAGGAAAAACCCAAGGCATACAACTACAGCATTTGGGAATTAATCAGCTGTTTTGCCTGTTTCCTAGGTTTTAACTTTCCCAATCAAGGATCCCAGTTCTTGCCTTTCATCCAATTCAACCTTTGACATGAACTACAATATGCAGTTCAATTTACGCACAAGAGCCAGAACTAGGTAAACACCAGCAAAAACTTTTAATCTGGACAGCAAAATGTATTCTAATCAGGTAGTCTTCAGCTTAGACTGGAACTCCTATGAGATCCATTTGAAGTCCTTTTAACAGTTTATCAGTTACAAAGATCACATATCCAAAAAGTGAAGATTTTCTACTTAGCCTGTAAATATACACTTAGAATAGGAAACTTTTATATACAACCAGCATCTTTGTATGCTCTACCTTATCAGCTAGCATTTACATACTATAATTCTGTATATTATTTAGCCTTAAAAAAGAAAAACAGTTTCAATGTCCATATAAATGCATTCTTTTTAAAGTTCACACTGCAAAGCATACCTAAGGTCCTGCACACTCTCACCAAGCTTGTCCAGTAGAAATTTGATATCTTCACTTATGTCTTCATCATCATATTTCTGCTGATCCAAATTCTCTAGCTGCTTTAAAACTTTACACTGAATCATGGCAAGAGCATATTCTTGGCGAGTTTCTCTCTCAGTAGATTTCTCTAACAAATTCTAGGGAAGTAAAAATGTATTTATTTTGTTTGTTTTAAGAACAGACTATTTTGAAACAAAGTGGTATTTTTATGAAATTCTTATTGGTACTTTTTAATTTAGTAAGTGACAGAACTGACCACTTCCCGAAATAATCTCTCCAAAGAAGTATGAGCCTACCACACAGTGGCTGCTTTACACCTAGATTTAGTAGCATAAATTGCATAGGACTGACGTTACTACACAGAAGGAATATTAATATCTGCCATTACAGCAGACGAAGAGGAACTTTAAAAAAAAAAAAAAAGGCTCTGTCTTGCAAGGTAGAAGTAATGCAACTGTTATGTGCTGAAAAGCACAGCCACCACTGCATTCAAGGTTAGGTCACTTAGACATTTTTACTCCCAGATTATATGCTAACTTCAATACCAGAAAGCATTAAATCACCTGCTTTGATCATTTTCCACATCAAACTGGGCTGACTACAAAGACTATTCAAAAAAAAAAAAAAAAAACAAAAAAAAAAAAAGGCAGGCTTATATCCCAAATCCCAGACTCTCTGCCATAAACAACTACTTTTATCTGGGATTATAATTTTAGCTTTCTGTGTAGCAATAGCATAAAGCAGGAAAGCCTTAAAAAAAAGAAAGCCACAACCCTGAAGTCATCTTTCCAACTCAAGAGTTACCATCTGGATTAGATCAGTTTCTTCTGAATCTGGAAATATTCCAACTAGACATTTTTATTCAAACAGAAGCTTGTTAGTAAGACTGGAATTACAAGCACAGAATGTAACAGTCAAGTTCCAGTATCATTTATTCATTACATTTCTACTCAGTTTAATCAGCTTCAAATTATGTTGTTCAGAGCTAGCCACCTGCACTTTTTGTTAAAGGTGAAAATGTGAATTCCATATAAAAGACAAAGTCCTTAACAAACAGAACATATGTTCCTATAAATAAGCCTTCACATCTACCAGAAATAAGCAATGAAACCATACAAAAGGAATTTGACTGCATCACTCATTCGTGTTACAGAACCATTACACTTCAGGTTTCTAAGATATCAGACATCACATTAGTAAGGCAGAACACTGCAAATGGATCTTAAAACTTGCATACTGAAAGTAAGTCATATTACTGCTTTTAACGGCCACATACAATTAGCTTTAATGTGGGGGAAAAAAAACATTTCTATTTCAGTAAGAGAACTGAGAAGTAGAAGGTAATTTACAGAAAGTAATGCTAAATCACTTAGTTAAAAGTGCTAAGGAGAATGAAAGAACAAATAATGAACCTTAAAAGACAAGAGATTGACAAGATTCAACAAGTTCAAGGAGCAGATATATAAACAGGTCAATAAAAGTTTCCAAAGAAATCCTAGTTAAGAGAATTACAGGCAGATGTGGAAGCTACTCCAAATATTATTACCTATCTCATACCATAGCGAGATAGTCAGGCTTTTTATAGTGAAATTGAAAGGGTATGTTAGGAAAGTACAAACAGGAACACATGACTAAATAGAATGTATCAGTACACTACTCAGTGATAAAAAAAAAATGTAAGGTACAAAATGAGTTACAAGTAGGAAACAGACATAAAAGACAATAAAAGTATGAAAAATTAGGAAAAACATTTTAATAGGTAAAGAGAGAAAGTAATTGATTCAAAGTCGACAGAAGTACCCAATACCTGTTGCTTTATAGACAAAAATTACAATTACATACTTCAGGTCATTAACTTGCCAAAGAGGTGAAACGGGTCAAATCGGGAGAAATCAAGTAGTACAGAAGACGTACGCAAGCTGTCAAGACTCATGGCATACCGGCAGTGATGCACAGGCAGTAGGGATCATTTGAGGAACCATTAAGGCCAGTCCTCCATGCAATTCACCTATTTCCCTCCCCAAAGTGATACTGTGGTCTGTCACACAGGAAAAGGGTTATTTTGCTTCTGCTACCTATTTTAATTTTGCTTTAGAACTCACAGCTCTGATGTTTAATTTCTAATGTATTATTTCCTGGCTGCCAGTTTATAACCTCATTTTCATGCCATGTTGGAGAAGGAAAACAGCTAAGTTAATTTCCCCGAAGCCTGTAACAGAACCATCTTATTCTTTCTTAGCCTTTATTTATCAAAAAAGCTTAGCTTCATTTTTGTCTCCTCTTGCAAAACACATTAAATCTAAGAACTAGCAATTATTTCTCTTACTTTTTATGACCTCAGAATTGGAAGAAGGTGGATATAAACTGCTGAGCTCCTCAACTTTTTTTTTCCCCAAGCTGTCTTGCTATATGTCCCTGCTTAATCCTAACATTAAGATCCTAAAGAACACTAGAATATCTAGAGGTCTACATAGTAAGAATACCCCCTAGTGAATAATCTCACACCACTGACCTCCTTCGACAGGATAAATAGCATATTCTTATGATCTACCTTCTGAAATTTTCCAAAGTGGCAGATGCTTTTGGCTAGAGAGACCATTTAAGCCACAGAGTAAGCACCTGCATGCAGCTCATTACTGCTGATCAGCAAGTCAGTAAGCAACAATTCCCCTCTCCCATCCTAATTTGCTTGCAACACCTACTATTGGAACACAGTCAACACCCAGGAAAACAAATAGTTTCCAAGATCTGTGTCTCCTACTCAGGATACAAGTCCTATTTTAAAACAGGTGTTGTAGCATTCCTGTATTACATACAACACACTTGATAAGCATGCATAAAACTAGCATCCATGAACACAAATCGGTACTCTCACAATGAAAACATCGAGCCTCGGTGCTCAGTTATTCCCAATTACCTTAAATAGGACTAGTGATTTTTCAGGTAACATGGACACAGTAAGTCAACTAATCACTCTTACATGGATATTCTCATTCATCTTGACAAAGCCACCAAGAGAAGATTTTTGGACTAGTAGATAAAAATAATTTCTAATTCAGTCAGTTGGACAAACATATGCATGTTTAAAATCGTATTTCTAATTAAAGCTTTGCAAGGCAAAATTTATCAGGTATTAGTAACTACAGTGTTTTACACTACTACCAGTAGAAAAAAGAATCTTGAACAACAGAAGGGAAATCACTAGTGCCTGTGTTAACACAGGTTTTTTTTTTTTAGTCAATCTTATTTTAAGACAACGTTGAGTAGCAGATGTCTGTTACTTGTAATAGCATGTCTATTACCTGTAGCAAAACTCAGTTCACAAAAAAGGGAAAATTAAGCTTTCAATCCAGTCTACTGAAAGGGTCTAGCAGAAACAGCTGTGCATCAGCAGCATTTGAGACCTACTCATTTGAGAGAGAAGCACAGTGCCATTGCAGTCAATAGACACTTACCCGAAATGCTGCAAGGATGATTCTAGTTACTTTCTCTTTGACAGATTCCTGAAGAATATCTGACAGCACTGGAACGATATTATACCGACGGAGATATTCACACATTTGAGGACTAAATGCCAGCAGCCACACACAGAAAATCATCTGATACTGGAGCTGGAAGCCGCATTTGTTGCTCAAGACCCCCATGATACTGAAAAATTAACATAGTATACATTTGATTTTTAAATAATGCCTGCATAGATTGCACTGCTCCACCCAAAACATTAAAAGAAATGGTTAACAGGAACTTATTGGAAGGAGCTGCTGAGGATGAGTATACAACAAACGCTGCACAGTATCCTGCACCAGTATTTATCATTGTACAAGCAGCTTGTTCAGAAAGCCATCTTTTAAAGACATAGTTATTTCCTCCTTCGCCTTACAGACATAAAGCAGCTTTTCCCATGTGAACTGATGTGGTACTGTATCCATCTTCAGGTTCACCGAGACTCTTTCTACTGGCATGTTTAGAGGATTATTTGTCATTCTGGGAGAAACAGAAACACACAGCTACTCCTTCAAAATTAAGAGAAGGAGGAAACAGACAGAACAAATCTACACAAACTGAACTTGTTTCCTTAATTGTATCTCTCCACAGGAGCATCTGAAATGAGCTGAAGTAGTCATTATTTAACAAATGAGTCTCAGAAAACAACTTATTGATATTACACTTCACAGATACACAAAGCACTCCCAGAGAAGAAATAATATCACATGACGTCCAAGAAGAAATCATGCAGAAGCTTTGTTCAGCTGAAGTTTTGAAAATCTAACAAGCAACTTACAGGTCCCTTCAAAAAAAGCTAACCCAATTTAAAAAAAAAAAAATTACCTACTTTCAAGATCATTGCTATCAAAATTAAGACAAATTCAAACTTGTTGAAATGCAGGCTTATTGTAATGCTTTAATAGTTTATTAAAAAGCTTCCTTGACAAAAAAAAGTTTGTTTCAATACTGTCATCTTGACACGTGAACATCTTTTGAACTTTCACTTCGCTGCTACTATGACTTTTCTCCATTTCAGAGTACAGTGGTATTTTTTCTTAAAGTGCAAGTCGTATAGCCACCATCCCCAATAGACGCACGCGTGGCAGAAAAATTTAGACAAGCATTTTTTTAAATCAGATGAGTGACAACATCCTAGCCTCACACAGAGCTCTTTATGAAGAGAATCTGGATAAAAGAACGACCTACTTGAAGACATACATGAAGAACAAAAAATTTGAGTTTAGCTCTAGAACATGTTTCTCCTTTCACTAATATTTTCAGACTGAACAATTCCAAACTGAAAGACAAAGATTAGCAGAAACTCATTTTGTTAGTCCTTGTTCTATTAAATAAAAACCAGAACATCTTCAGCTGAAGACAAATAGCTGTATTCCCCTTCAGGTATTTATTTAATCAGTTCTTCATGAAGAGTAAAGAACCATTAAAGCCTCAACATTGGTACCTATATCTGCAAGTTTCATTTGTCTATTTGACTGTATTAGTGTTTGAAAACAAATAGGTTTTGTACTCAAACAAAGCAGCTGTCTCTTGCAAGAGGGTTCTATTCCAAAAGAGGTCACTGGGGAAACATGCTATTGTAAGTACAAGTATACCCATATAAATTGAAATAAATGCTCACCAATTTACGCCATCTGCTTCTACCCATGCAAAGCGATATTCATTCACCCTAAGCATCAGCTGCAGACATCCAGCAACACACTGTACATACTGGGAACTCTGGGTGAAAAAAAGAACAGATCACTTCTTACAAGAAAAGTTAGGTAGTAAGTGCTGAAGTTCAGTTTTCCAAACTAGGCTTTACTGGCATATTTCAACTCACACTTCTTCAGTGACACTTCCAAGTTAAACAGGCTCACTCTTACAATGCTTTACATCCCCGTTTAAAAAAAAAAAGTCTCACAAGAAAAGGTGGGAAGCAAAATATAAATGGAGAAGAATTTTGCATAGGAAAAGTGCTATGCAAGTGATACCACTTTACATTACCATAACAGATTTTTATAGCCCATTTGAACATGCCTTCTTTCAGTACCTATGAATGAAGGCTGCCTTCTGTTTATACTCCCAGAGCCCTTTCATCCACAGAGTCAACTGTTATTCCATTGAGGAAACTTTGGGAAATAAATCAGCAAACTGGTTACCAAGTTTGAAGAAGTTTGCTGAGGTCATTGTAGAAAAAGGAAGCTTGAGGTCAGTTTCTTCCCACTCCTATTCTCCAACTCAAAACAGCAGTGGTGTCATTACAATTGTATATTTTCCTACACGTGCCACACAGTAAGTACCATGCTTATTGTAATGAGATGCATATTTATACAAAAAATACCATTAGAAAAACAAGTATGCAAAATCATCCTCAAAGTTTAGCTTTGCATTTTAGTTTTTTCTTCTTTTCATTAAAAGCTTAGCACAGTATACTCTGCTAAGAAAAGAGTAAGACTAAACCTTGCCCATCAGAAAATGCCAAGAGATGCGCCACTAAATCCTGTTTTCAGACTCCTATATGAACCATCACAAGGACCAAATCATTAAACAGCTTTTCATCTCTAACAGCATGTATTTTCTGTGCAGTAACACATAAGATGCACTGCAGTTCAACAATGAGTTTTGATCAACACATTGTCCCTCCCACTACTGCAACAGAAAGATCCCAAGGTGCAACAGAAAGATCCCAAGGTGCAACAGAAGTGGCATTTTTTTTCCCCTCTCTTCTTGCTCATCTTCTGGCATTATCTTCACTAATGCTCAGATATGTGGCTGATAAAACATTGGGAGTTTTTTTCCCCATAAGCCTTTTTCTTTACTAAGTGTCTTGAAAGTCTTATGGTAGATCACTCACATAATACAAGGTCAAACATTTAATGGAGTAAAGAAGTTAGGCAATCCCATATGAAGAGAAAAAAAGAGACGAGACAATAAACAGAATTTAAAATAAAGATGAATTCATTCTGTCTCTCTCATCAGAGATTAAGACCTCTATGTAAAAACTGAGTCTGAACATCTAGGCCCAAATCATCATACAGAAAATTCATTTCCCTAAGTAGCTATTCACTCTCACACACCATGCAAATAAAACAGCCATAAACAGACAGACAGCCCTCCCACCCCAAATAATGTATTCATTTATCTGCATCACTAACCTGCGTACTACTGAACTTGGAGTTTTTTTAAAGAATCTGTCATAAAAGCATTCTCTTCCAACACTATTATAATTGAAATTTCATAATAGATCCAAGCCCTCATTTCCTGTGTAAAATGCTGCAAATGCATCTCTAATTTACTGTGAAATAAATTAGTCAGGACCTGCTTGGAAATCCTGCACAAGCTAGATCTGAAATCAGAACACTAACGAAGTCAAGACAATACCTACCCAACTTAATTATCCTAGAAAATATATGTGCTATCAGTTCTGCTGCTTTGGGACCCTGCAGTGGTACGATTCATCCATGCAGTGCTACAGTACAATGAATACAGATTTATAAGCAAGTTAGAAGAGCTCGCAGCTCCATAACAACTGGTGTTGCATGCTGTAGAACTATTTACTCTTTTAAGGCTATATCACCAAGGGCTGTCAGCCTTACAAAACCTAACAGTACGGCACACAGAACGGCACACAAAATACTGATATACTTCAGCCTCTATGCTCAGGCTGTAATTTTACCCCCATCCATGGTCATGCATAGCAGCCTTACATCTTTTCTACTTTAAATCCCAGTCAGGTGGCAATTTAAGAGGCTTTCCTCCACAGGAAGCTAACGCTTTAAAGTAATGACTACATTTACAAGAAAAACAAATTCCAGCTTCATATTTCAGTCTTCTGAAGAATTGTGAACGCTTTCAAGTTCCAAAAGGAGCAAACGACAAAACTGAATTCTACTCCACATTCAAAGGCTATGATAAATAGCCTCTCATTACGCCACAACAAAACAGAAAAACCAGTTATGATGATCGCTTGCATTTGCTACACTGCCGCAGTTCATCTCCAAGCTCAACAGCCATTACAGCTGCATGAAATCTGGTATAAATACATACTAATGCAAAAAGGACAATCAGTGTTCCCCTGAATTCAAACTCTTCAAATATGAAAAGCTTTCATGCTACAGAGGTTGAGGGGCAATGTTAGCTTTAATATCTGACGTGCCCTAAGTTCTGCACATCACAAGAGTCAAAAGCTTCTTAGTCTCAGGTTTCTTCTACAAGTCTGACAGTTCAGTGCTAAACAGACAGTATTGTTTAAATACTAAATTAATTGCATATAGTTTTTCAAGTTTTAGCTACAGTTTTAAGAACCCAAACAAACTTGCAAAATACATACTCCCACTGCCAGCATTTTCTGTGAAATCAGTGTTTTAAAAATACTTTTGTTTCCTGGCGCCATCACCTGGCACTCTGTTGTCGTACAGTTCTGATTCCAAGTACTTTGTTACTGACACCAGAACAGCTCTGCACTTTAATCTGAAGAGTGGTATCACCTGCCCAAAATAGTAAATTGACAGATTTCAAAGATATACTCACATCACTTGTGGAGACTGCGCCTGCTTCCACAGAACCCCCTGTACCACGTAGTTTCTAGCAAAAAAATAAAAATTTAAGATCAGAGCTGTCCTTCACCCTTACAGAACAGTTGTTACCAAGTTTCTTTCAATTCTCCAATCCTTCTAGTCATAAAAAGAAAAGATTAAGAATCTATTAGACACTTTTCCTGCTCCATATATTATGATAATATATTGTATTTATTTCCCACAAACACCATGTCTACAAGAATATGCTTGGAGCTGATCTTGGTATATCAATATTTAATTATTTATTTAAGTGTAGATTTACTCAAGACTTTTATCCATCTTCATCTTAGAATTTGAAAACTGTTCTCTTGAATCTTTCTGAAGGAAATTCCAACTTTTAAGATTCTTCTTCCAGAGGAAAAAAATAAAACTCCTTTTCAATAAAACCAGTTTGGAAAACTATGAAAAATATACCGTTCCTAAAACTACTGAACGTTTCTCTGCACTCCAGAATCCACTTCTGCTACAGCACTACCTTAAAAGAATCACAAATCACTGGGTTTTGATAAGGATTGAAGGGAAAAATCTCCAAATATTAATACAAAGGAGAATAATTCATCTTTGAAGGACAAGCCAGCAGTAAGCTGTTCAGACTGAGCTAATGCCATAAAAATACTGTCCAAATAAGTCAGGGTTTATTTAGTTTCAAGAGACAGGACTAAAAATAAAAGCTTTGTACTACAATAAACTGGAAAACGTTTTGATATTCACTTCCTGCTGCCATGTGAGTTTTTCTTCCCAGTAAAAAGCTCTGAGAAACAAAACAATACAGGGAGACAAAAACATTCATCACATGTTTTGTCAGTGTCCAGAAGGGAAAAAAAAAAAAAAAAAAAAAAAAAAAATCGATGTTAACTAACGTAAAAGGCAAAAAGCCTTATTTTTTTATTTTTAATTTACGTTTCAAGGACTAGAGTACAAAATATAAAATATTAAGTTAAAAACTATGTGTTTGAATACAGGATATTTAGCTTCAAAAATGACAAAGTAAAATTTCATTTTAAAAAAAGAAAACCAAAAATATACCTTTTGCTTGTGCATCTATATATTCATATTCTTGAAAAAAGTTTCCAAGGTCACTGTAACGTTGAAACAGAAGTACCTTTTTACCTGTGAACTAAGCTGAGTTTTAATCCAGTTGAAATAGTAATTCAAGTCACTGCCTTCCATAAGTTCCTTCCCCCAGGCAGCCAGTTTGGCAATAATTCTTGCTGCCTGAAAAATAATGTAATAAACAGATTTTTCAAATGCAGCAATCTCAGGATTCAGTGAGAAGTCCTATAGGCTCTAGAAACTAAGTTTAGGTAAAAGATGGCCCCTTACAGAAATCTACATGTTTTCTGTGTAGGGGACTCTCCATGCCTAGTAATTTTGTTTCTTCAGCTTTCTGCTGCTTCTACTTCCTAGTAACTGGTATATTTTTGCAATGTTATCAGATACCTGTAGCTCATGAAGTTCAGAAGGCACCAACTAAGAACTCAGAAAGGGGTGGAGGGCAGCTATGAAAGGGCTGCTGCTGTAGGACACCATTACAGTCAGAAATTCATCAATAGCAAGACACTTAATGGCCTAACATATATATGAGCAGGCTTACTTTAAGCAGCCACGGCATAAGCCAACACAAATGATTGCAAAGTATTAAAGTTTTTGTACTTAAACTGAAGCAAGTCATCTTCAAGAAGGGAAAAGTTTCAATCCCAGAAAAAGAACAGCAGAAAACCAAAAGGGAAGGCAGAATTTAAGAATGAAGTTGAGGAGTAAAAACGTAGTCAGGTTAAGAATTTTCATGATGCTTATGGCACAAGAATACATGTAACAAGAGTATATTTCTATGCCAGCCTTTCCAAATTATGCTTGAAGTAACTCTACATTGCAGCCTGCCGCTTATTTGCAGAAACATTTGAGCCAGCTTATACATAAAGAGGCAGTCTAAGAAACTACTGAAGAAGGGGTTTGTTTGCATGCATAAAGCTCCATGATGCAGTGAGGACACTATTCCAGGCACCTTTCCACTGTACTGCATTCAGTTGTGCAGCACCACCACCACTAGTTTCTAGAGGGATTACGAGTGAGAGCCTGGAACAACGATCTCTACACTGAAATATGTCAAATCCACTTCTGAATGTAGCCAAGAAACCCTCTGAAATCCCTTCAGCTTTAAAACATGAGATATTAGATCTCCAGCTTACTGTGCTCCTGAGTTAAAACTGCTACCTGGCCCCTAAATGAGAAACAATTCATGCCTAGCAGAATTTGAGCCTGGACACAGAGGACAAGTATTTTTATCTGTCTATGCAGATGCAATGATGTGGCACCAGAAGTCCTCTAGTGTGCTGTCCTGGTTTCGGCTGGGATAGAATTAATTGTCTTCCTAGTAGCTGGTACAGTGCTGTGTTTTCAGTGTGGTATG
>JAVKLA010000027.1:10860453-10881372 GCA_034782735.1 Sagittarius serpentarius
CGGCGCCCCGGCCGCCCCGCACCCCGACAGGACGGTGCTCTGCCGTGTTAGTCGTGTGCGTGCGTGGCTGTAGGGACGTAATCGGACCTACATATTGAGGGCACGTGTTTGTACGCACAGGCAGACATATATATGTACGTGGTTTTATACGCGGATCTAATCCCGCACCGAGAAGACCGGTGGCAGGATACCGCGTGTGGGTGCCCGCCCGCCTTGCTGACAGGGCAAGGGCGCCGTGTTTCCGCGGAGAGAACCGGCTGGGGAGGGCTGGCAGGCTCCCCTCGGTGCTGCCCCGCGGGGACAAGCCGGGCCCGCCCCCCCCCCCCCCGGCTCAGGGCGAGGGGCCGCCAAGCTGGGGAGGGAGCCCCGGGAGGGGAAAGGGCCGGGGAGGTGGCGGGCAATGCCCCCGGCGCTGAAATGCCTCCTTGGGTTCTGCGTTTCTCTTCCCCAGCACCCAGCATTTCCTTCGCTTTCTGCCTCTCGCGCTGCAGCGGGGCGAGTTTGCTCGCTGCTGCAGCGGGGGAAGCGGGGCGGTGGCCCCGGCCCCCCGCTCCCGGCAGAGGGGTTGCCTTGGGCCGGGTGTCCGGCCTGCGGTGCCTGGCCTCCCCCTCCCCTCCTCAGCTGCCCCGGGTTGTGGGCCGGGTCACACCCTCTCCGCCTTCCCAAACCCTAGGACCTCAGTGGGAGGTGCAGCCTGCGCAAAACTTCTTCCTGCTTTAGGGAGGGGCCGGTATGTATGCTGGGCTTTGTCTCTGTAAGCAAAAGGAGCAGGAAACTTTTCAGGCTAGAAGCCCGAGTGTTTCAGAAACCACAGGCTTAAACTTCCATGTTTCCGAGAAAAAACTCTGGTCTTCAGTTGCTGAGTGAAGTTTTCCAGTCATACTTCGATGAAGTGCACAGACATACCACTCCTAGTCAGAAATTACCCTGAAGGGTAGTTCTGCTAACATATAAGGGGGGGAGGCAGGGAAAAGAGAAACAGGTCAGAGTGTTGTGCGTGGGCAGATCAAGACAGCCAGCGTAGAGCTGGCCTAGAGATGTCAACAGTTAACTTTTCATTTTGCTAGGCTCTCCGTATTTTCCATTTAGAGGATACGCTGTTCTTTAAATTATACCTGGCCAGTACCTCTGTTAGTGTTTCTTTAAGTTCAAGGAGGGGTTTCATTACTGTGCCACCAATTAATGATACTCCCTCCAAAAGAACTTTTTTTTAAAACAGATCGATCTTCATACCACAATAAAACTGTTGGATTCTTGATAACATGACCACTGAGCTTGAATCCAGGCACAGTGCAAGTAACAGCATTTGTGTTTCTTTATGCTTTAACAGAAGAAAGCTTTCTAAGCCATGTGCACGCCCTGTGTCGTCTAGTCTGTAACAAACACATCCATAAATGTGATTCTGTGTATTACCCAGCACACGGGGCTTTGAGCTTTAATCGAACATGTTTGTGTTCTTGCAGGTTGCCTACATACAGTGATAAGAAACACTTGCACAACTCCTGATCTCTAGCACAGAAATCTCCACACAATCTTGAATAAAAATCTGTTACTTTGAAAGCTTATTTGAATCTGTTGGGGTTTTTTTTCAGGGCTGAGAGACAGAATTCGGCCTTATTTTAACCAGTTCCTCCTTTATGAGTGTTTTTAACTTCTGTCATGTGGTGTTCTGCATTTCCTGCTTCTGCTCTGGCCTTTTCTGCCATGTCTCACTCACTGCTCTTGTTCTGAGTCCAGCATCAGGCACCTGGAATAAACATTCACCTTTTCCACAGTCATTTCAAACCACATTACCAATGATGATACATATGACTCTACCCATTTTATAAAGAAACCAAAGCACAAAGGGCTTACAAGATAATCTGAACAAGGGTTAAAGCTTTTTAAATGTGATTTGCAGAATGAAGGCATCAAAGGCCTGTACAGTGATCCTACAAGCTACCATTCAGCCCTTGTCTAAGCTGGAGGCACATCAGGCTTTCCTTGCATGAAACTTTCTCAGTTGTCCACAATGGTACTTCTGCCCAAACCCCAAACTGTCCCAGCACTGAAAACACTGATAACTTAGTGCCTTCTTTTAGCTAAGCCAGGTATGGTATTCTTCCACCTTCACCCTTCCAAGCTTAGTCCAACAGTTGATCTCAGAGTTTAAGTAAACCCATGGAAACTGGATCAGCACCTCTGAACGTGCGGTTCCAGCTGCCAGGTTGAAGACACAAGTAGTGTTGCTCCCCACCATGTGCCCTTAAGTCTAGCAGGGTAATGTCCTGGATACTTGCTTAGGCATGCAAAGCCATTCCTTCTGCTGGGGATCACCTGTTCCAGGGAAATCATCCAAAACACTGGGTTGTAGTCTGCTTTGCACAACGTGTTTCTCTCACGCTTTTAGCACACTTCTGGCTTAACCCGAGTACCAGTACCTGAGTACTCTGGCTGAAGCCGAGTACAAGAATACATAGGATTGTGGTTCTTCCACTTCCAGTCCCTGCTTCCAGCATTGTTTCAGTACTCTATAGTAAGCAGGGGAAATTAAATTCATGGTTGCAGTTTGGTGCCCAATGTGATCTCTTATCTGGAGCATGCATTAGGTCATCAGTGGTCCTTTTTTTTTCATAGCAGACTATTTTTATGCCTAATTGCACCACCTGCAAGAGCCTAGCACCATCCATTCAGTCTGGCTAGAGGAAGACAGATTGCTATTTGCAGTCAAAATTTTGATACTATGGCAACGTGGTCATTTTTCTATAGAAAAGAATTTTGAAAAGGTGTGATTTAGCATGTTGACTTCATCATAAATGGCAGACTCTGGCTTTACTATTCATTTCACAGGCAGTTGAGAAGCTACAGTAAAAAATATTTTCCTGTAACTTTTCTGTAACCTTGGAGTGAGGCGTAATGGCTGAAAGTATGCATCTACTGAATTAGCAGAAAGAGAAAGGCAAGGAGATGAGAAATAATTGCAATAGTAATTACATTATTTTTTTAACAGGAGTTCCAGGGGGGCATTTAAGGAACTACCAAATGGTAACCATGACATCTATGCCAGGCAAGTTAATAGAGTCTCTAGCAGAGGAATCAAATTATTGAATGCAATGTACTGTATTAGACAATGCAGACAATATATTGGTCCTGAATATACCTGTATAATAATATACTTAATTTACATATTCTTCTATGCCATGTGAGGGAATAAATGTAAAACATTAACAAAAATGCACTGCAGCTCTGTAAGGGACAGTCACGCCTCGCATCTCTGCAGGAGTTCTTTGTGTGTGTGGACAAGGTTGGTAGAGGGGGACCCCGTCCACTTGGATGTATTTCCAAGAGGCATTCAGTGAGATGCATCTGCAGGTGCTCTTAAAAAAACCCCAAATCTCCTGGGTTAAGAGGAAGGTCTGTGCATTGATTCATAACTCTTGGACAATATCTATACAACAGAGGGCAGGAAGAAATTATTAGCATTCACAGTGCAGAAGTGTCTTCAACAGAGTGCAAAAAGCATCTGGCTGGAGTCTGTGTTGTTCAGCACACTCAGAAATGTTTGAGAAAGGAGGTAAATCATGTAGTGAAAACTTTGCCAGTGATAGTGCTATGCCTTTGACAAGAGTACAGCTAAACTGTGAACCCCCTTGCCAGAGGATGGTGGGTGTGCTACAGATTTACATGCGCTCTTATCCCCCGTCTGTCAAACACTTGGGCACCTCTGAAAATTTTCACTCAGTGTGAGTCCCATGAGGCACCCTCTGTGTTGAAGAACTTCATTGCATTGCAAGGCTAGGTTTTGAGAAAGTAAAACATTCAGGAACCTGTCTCATGTGCCTGTCATCACTCTGGCAGCAAGAGGCGATCTTCAGCAACCAGTACAAACCCATCCGGTGTCATCAGCTTCGGAGAGCACCTCATGGTGCCTTATTCATGCTGGTTGGTTCTCTGAACTGGCTCTTACTAAAGGTTATGATCGGAAAAGTGCTATGCTCCTATTTTTGGTAAGCATCTATCCTTTAGGATTCAGGTGCTGCAAAACAATTCCTATTTACGTAATTTTGGTCACGTCAGTGCTTGTCCATTAACTCCTGGCAGTGCGGCTTTTCTTGAAGTTGCTATATATAGGTGGCTGTATTGATGCGTGAAACGGAGAGAAAAATGAAAAGCATATCAGCATGCAGGAATGAAAGTCATCAATTGCCTGATCACAAAGTATAAAAATGTTCAGTAGTTTAATACTGGAAAAATGAATGCAGATGAGTCATCCTCACAGTAAGACTACAGACAGATGGATCGTGAGAGCATTTTTCTGTTCTCCTGTACTTCTTGTAATAAGAACAATGTATCATTGTCTCTCATATAGTCTGCAAATTACGGAAGTGTTTTACACACCTGCCATTTAACCTTTCAGCATTCTGTACATCGCCTGGCTGTCTTCTGCATGTCGGTACAAGTTTTTAGCACATGTAAACACAAAGTTTATCCAAGCAAAACGTACTTAGAAGGTCAGGAAGAGTGAACACACTAATTCACAAAAAACTATTGACAAAGAAAAAAATAAAAAATGGCAAAATTTGTAAGGGAGGACATTTTCAAAGTGGTACGTATACACTAGAAAAGCAGAGAGACTAGCCTCACCTTTAAGAGCTACCATTCCTAAAACTAGTACTTCATTTTACCCTAAGGTTATTCATCCAAGGATTCAGATGAGATCTGAGTGCTCAAGCCTCTACTTTTCCAGGGCTTAAAACCCATCGTCCCACGGGAACGTGGAAAGGAGCAGCATGTATGTTGCGTGACAAGGGATGGATGATAGCCGTAGGCATGGGCTCTTTAGCATGGCTTCTTTCAGCATGAAGCCCCCATGGTTGCATTGCAAGAGTAGGACATGTTTCTTCTGTCACAGAACTAAGCACCGGGTGCAGTTGGTCAGCAGACCCTAAATTAAACCTGTTATTTTTTGGCAAAGGGGATTCTGTAGCAGGAGAGAGGCAACAGCAGAGAAGAAGAAATAACTACGATTCAGGTCTGCTTGTGGGTTGCAAGAGGGAAACATTAGAGGGAAGCTCGCTGATTTTGTCATGTATGAAACTTGAAGCCTTTTTGAGAATCAGTGGCTAAGTCCATACAACACTAATGTAAAGTAGGAGGGTCTTTGTTTTCTAGATAAACTGAGGCAGAGAAATATGAAGAAACTAGCTCAAGGTCACACGAATGGGGAAAACCAAAGACCATGTTGTAAATCTAAAAGACTCCTTTCCCCAAACCACTGCTCCACGGTATGGAAGAAGACAAGAGTGCAAAAAAGAAACGAACCTACGATAATCTGTCTCTAATGAAAGGTGAGAAGAAATATATCAGAATGTGTCCATCTTTGTGTCTTCCAGGACCTTATCTCATACACTGTGTCTTAAGGCCTGAAGAGGAAGACTGCTAGTTGTCTCCCAGAAGATATGATTTGCTGTTCTTTTCCACTGGAGGAAATTGTACATGTTATCTCTAAATTTCAGAATAAAATAAATAGAGCTAATTATTTAAATACTTCACTGTTTTGCATTTTATGTGTTTATTTATTTATAATTTTAAATATATATTTCAACTACAGAAAAGAAAAAGTCACTGACTTTTAGTCCTTTTGATGCATTTTTGCTAAAAAAACTCCTCATCTGAGGTGCTTCTTTGGGCTTTTTAGTGGTATGGAACAAGTTAGCACAATGGCTGTTGAAAAATCTCATTGGACGTGTACATATGTCTTTAGGTGCCCAAATTATCTGAAAAAAATCTAGCATGATTTGACATTGCAAGAAGTGTAAAAATTACTCACATACTGGAGCAAATCCCAGTGATTTTTGATGACCCACTGATACACAACTAACTTCTTATCCCGGAGAGAAAATGCTGTCACATTTGTAAACAGACTTGACTTATTTTACCATTCTGGTTTCTTCTTATTTTCATCTCCCGGGTTTCCCATTTAATCCATCTCTCCCAGCAGATTTCATGTTTGCCTCACAGGCATCAGGGAGGACCTGCGGGACAGGGGAATGGGGGACTCGAGAGTCTTTTCTCTCCTGTCTAAGGGTGGAGGGTTCTCACAGAAGGGGCTTCCTTTCACGGAAACAGAAGTGACTTTTCACTGTGAGGAGATACCGAGTGCTTCACTGGACATTTTTGCTGATTAATTATAGCAAGGCTGGCCCACTGTGAACAGGATTTTTCCTGCTTTGTCCATCTTTGCTTTTTCCTCTTACTTTAATCTTTCATTTTAGTGTCTGTGTTATGGTGGGAGAACATTATTCTGTGAGTATTTTTTTTAAACTAGTAAATCCTGCTTCCTTCAACCAATATAGACTTATCTGACTTCTAGGTCATAGAACTTGGATCATTTTTCTTTTCAATTAATCAGATCCTGGCCTGAAGGATCTGGTAAAGCTAATACACCACAATTTTGCAAATGTCATACCAGGCCATCTTCTGATTGCTCCACCACCTCTTTGAAATTAAGTTTTGCATGCTCAGTTAAGGAACCACACATAACTTAATAGAAGAGGTGTTTTTGAAAGAAAAATAAACTAACATTTTATTCTAATAAATACATCTTCAATTTTTTTTTTCCTGGTAGAATGGAACAATGCTATATTGTCCTGTGGCATCCTGTCCAGTGAAGTACTGTGCAGAAACAGGAACAGAAAGGCCAGCACAAAACTAACTACTTCTAGTCCTGAGAAATCAGTGCAGCTGGAGTTAAAATAGTAGAGTACGTTATTTTAGGGAGTAGGGACAAGTGTCTCTGTCTCATGAACATGCACTTCTGTATGGAAAGCTGGAGGGTCTCGGAGTCTCCAGCCCCTCTTTGCAGCCTACAGCATCGCTCCTCTCACCGACTCTGCTGCTTTGTGCCAACAGCTCTTGTCTGGACAAGGGGGTCTGCACCTGAATGTGTAGAAGGAGCACTCTTCTCTGGGAAACTGCTGCAGTACCAGGTGAAATAAAGCCCACCTCTGGGTTAAAATAAAAAATAAAAAATAAAAAAAAAAAGCAAGAGATCCTCTAACTTCATCCTCTCTCACAAGAAAAGGCTAGGTCAGAGCAGTAGCTTCTTGGAGGAAAAAGGAAATGCTGAGCTACCCAGTGCTGCTGACAGTAAGCCTGGCTGGAGGACAGAAAAGAAGGTGGTTACCTAAACCTCAGCGGTAACTCTGCCAAAGTCAGACTTATTACCAGAGCTTATGCAGCAGCTTTCTTACTATACGATGACTTCTAGCACAATTCAGCTTGTCAAGCCAAATGCTGGAAAAAGTGTTCTCTCATTGTTCTTCATGTTTCTACTCAGCACTTACTGGATTTCTCTGAAAAAAGACAGAGATGTGACCAAGCCACCTCTTCTCACAAGAGATGCTATGGGGGCAGATGGCATTATATCTACCTTATATCTACGGTGCTGAATTGTCAAAACTTTTGACTCTTGGCAGAAAAAAATGTTGGTTTAGACGTATTCTTCAACTTGGAAAAAGATGTTGTAAACTTTCAAAATAGATAGAATATCCCATCAGACACTTTAAAAATGGAAGCTGTCTTGGCTCCCCGTTTATAGTGACTTCTCATTTGGAATTTTCAGCCAATAAAAAAACTAACTTAAAATATAAAATTATTAAAAATGGAAGTATTTTGAAATTATGAATAAATTAACAGATGAGTCTTTTCAGTGCACACTAACATATGTAGGAGTTTGACTTCCGGCTGTATCCAGGATAAGATGTTTTAAAAGGCTCCCAAATGCTTTCCCGTACAAGGAACACTGTTATTTGCTTAGCTGTCATTACAATAGCATTGTTAGTGACCAGAACTATAAACAATGTTTACATAATTATTTGAATGAAAATTTCACAATAATTTAATATTCCTCCTAATTTTTCTGTGTTTCTCCCATTTGTATTTCGAAAAGCACAAAAAAAAAAAAAATAGCGAGTGAATGTTGACAAACAGAAGGCAAAAGCCTGGCAGCCCCTCTATAAAGCTAAGAGAAGTAATCTATTAATAATCTACCTGGAGTCTGTCTTTATCTTTAGTTTGTCTCTATCCGCAGACATGGCTGCCGCTCGTCTGGTGTTTTCATTGGGGCTGGAAGGATTATCCATAGACCATCTGTTCAGTTGTTGAGAAAAAACATGATTGACGGGTGCCCCTGACCTAAGACAGACATCTCCATTTAGTGCTGCCTTGCAGAGCATAACTACGTGCTGAGTTGCTTCTTCTTTCAAGTTGTAAATGAAATACATTCACTCTGAGGTGATAAAATGTGTTTCATGATTGTAACAGTCTGTTTCTCTGACATGTATTCAACCACTATGTACCTGTCTTCCTCCTTTTCAACTTACTAAAACCTATGAAGTCATAAATCTAATCTCTAAGCTGGCACGATGCTGAGGGGATGAGGCACTGAGGGGAGATAATCCTGTTTGTCTCCAGAACTGTGGAGGCTGCAGGAAGAACTGGCAGGCTGCAAGAGGCCCTGACATTTGCCCATCGGTGTAAGGATGAGCCATCTCTGTGTTGTTGTCATTCAGCCCAGTGTCTGGGATTTGGTTTTGTTTCATCGTTAAATAAAAGTGGTGCTTTTCCGAGAAACATCATTGTAAAATTGGATTCAGGAATAGCCTTTTCATTTCTTGATGTGGAGGCAAGTTTTGCTCTACTTCAGGACTCACAGCTACCATGCAGACAACTGTCATGCAAAGGAGACCCTCCAAAATGAAGATGAAGAGGATATTAAAGCAGCACAGTGGATTTTCAAGGTAAGACAAAATCCAGGGTTATCCAAATGTCCTGAAGGAAGGGGGAAATGGTGTGTCTGGAAGGAAGCAGAAAGAAAGTGTTAATGTCATGTATAACAGCCCTAGACTATTTGTCACCGAGACATCAGTATTCATGTAGTTTCCCTTTATTCCTGAGCCTCATCCTCTGCCCTCCATTCCTCGTCATGTTGCAACCACAGTGACAAAGGAGGTGGCGATCCGCCTTCCTGTTAGGTGTCTGCTTTCAAACAACATATTAAACACATCCATCTAACTCATAAAAATGATTCATACTTTGTGGAGCTAATCTGTGGTTAAAAGGGTGAGGGAAAACACGTTGCTTCATGGTGTTTAGACATGAAGAGGTCTGCATTTTTTACTGATGCTACCTCAGATGATTTTTATGGGTAGCTAACAAAAGAAGATACTGCAAAGAAATCAAACACAGCATAAAACTAAAATCTATTGGGGTATTACAGTAAACCCCCTTTAGTGAACCTGTCGAGCTGAACCATTTTCCTTAATTAAAAACAACAGTCCTGTATCCTGTAGTTTTTGTCAAAAGCCTGAAAGCTGCCTGAGGGGTGAGCCAATGTTATTTATGGTGAGCAGCACGCTGCTGTGCAGCTCAACAGAGCAAGAGAGACAGGCGCAAGAAACCATATCTCATAAAAACTTTGGCACAGAAGTGGTGCACCCTGGTGCATGGTAGAGAAGAGAACGTGATAGCAAAGTCACACACTCTTGGAATCACAAAGTTTGGAGTTTTTTTCAGACTAACATAGCACCAGAGTGGAGAGGGACTAAGGCAGCCAGTTGAGGTTGTTAGCAGGGTTGGTGAAAGGCAAGATGGAGGAAGAAGCCAGTCCCCATTCCACATCTGCCCTACAGACATTCAAATTAAAGCAAGAATTGGCTTCTCCATCCCATCTCCTTAGCCAATGCACATTCGTTTCCAGGAGGCCATTTCATTTGAATTACAGGAATACACTCATCAGAAATCCTAAATGACTTTCACTGCTTTTTCTGAGAGGAAATACTCAGCCTGCTTTGCCACTATCAGGAAACTTGTTTCTGATAATGAACCGAGTACACTCCTTTCAGAATTTCATGTCATTCTATCTCATTATCTGTCCATTTAGCACATGAGCCTGGCGACTTCTTGGCCCTCTTGAAGGCAGAGGGGGTTTTGTCACAGGCACAATGACTCCTGAATTTAACTCTTGGTAGTCATAGCTTCTGAAACCCATATACTGAGTTCTTTACAGCTCATGTCCCCAGTCATGTCTCATTTAGCCATCCTTTTATTCATCCTAGATGAATAGTTCCTTTCAGCTTCGTGATCGCTTTTATGGCTCTCGCCTGAAATTGTAGTGTGTTGAGTCTCTGAGAACATGGTGCACAGGACTGAGTCAGAGGCCTCACAGAGGACAACTTCTTATTTCTCTGCTCTGCACAGGGATTTATCTACAGAGGGACCTAAATGACACTGCAAGGTTCAGGGCCACTTATTGTCCTTAAACACCAGCGCTGCCAGCTTCCCTTCTCCCGCTGGCTATCTGTCCCATTTACTTTGTTCTGTGCTTATGTTTCTAAATGCTGCAGCTCTGCTGGTGTAGCTCTCATCTCTCGTAGCGGGGACAGCCTGCAGGGACAGCCCAGGAGATGCTCTGTAACCACTTCATGAGCTCAGCTGAGGTGAAATTGCTGTCCTGTGGAAGCTCTTGTACGAGGCTACATGCTCTGGGGGAACATGTCTCCAGAAGTTCATAAAACGTATCAGCAGATGATCCTTTCACATATGTAATGCAAGCAATGTTACTAGTAGTTAATGAGTCCACAAGGGCTGTGTTCGTGAAAGGAAGTTAGAAAAGTTACCTGTCTAGACATATGTACAGCCATAAGGTTAGGGAACTAAAATAAACTGCAAGCTTTACTTCACATAGGAAGGAAATACTTCTCTTTTTTATTGACTGGGAACCTAGGCACAGAGGGTTTGCATTATTTCCTAGTACTTAGGAAATCAACTGGAACGTTGTAAAGTTCAAGACCAGTTTGTCACTTACACTCCCAGAATAGACAAGGTCACATTCAATTTTTTTTTTTTTTTGTGGCATTGAAGCCTGCAGAAAGTTCAGATTCTGTCTGGTAATATGTTTCTGTATGTGACACTGGTCGCTATAGACAGACTATGTTCTTAGACCCATAATTTGTATGACCGACAGGGTCTTTGATGAGACAGATTCCCCAGCCCTCATTAATTACCACATTCCCTTCCACCTTAGGTGAGGTTTTGAATTTGATGCTTCTGAATGTGAGCGGTGGCAGCTTCTGAGAGCAAGCTGCCACCTAATTCAACATGCCAAATAGTAAAAAAGTTGAAATATTACATAAATTAGGATTTAAAAAAAAAAAAAAAACAACCAAACCCACATCTTTTAACAGAACACTTGAATTAGGTTTACTTATTCTTGAACATGCCTTCAAAGAGAAACTGAATTACAAGAAATGTTTTTGAAAAGTGGTAGGCAGAGTTTAAAGGCCTTTTAAATTCTCCTCATGACATTTAAATTCATTCAGTGAGTTGTTTATTTCTTATCTCCATTTGCCTTCCTTAAGAAGCCTTTCCCTCTGACATGTTTGCCTCTTGATCTATAAAAGTGTTAAAAAGCAAAAGTGAATAAACTGCTTTTTACCAGTCTCAACACAAAGATGCAAGGACTTAACCCAGAGCTAACACAGACACATTCTTGGATGCTCCCAATGAGCTTTTTGCAAGTTAGCAAAATAAACACCCCAGAAACATTACACTGCATAGGGAGATAGAGAGAGGCCGCAGATATATCACAGTTTTTTCCTAGTGACAAAATTTGGCCAAAGTCCTGTTACAGAGAGCTCGTTGCCATCACTTCCTCAGAAGAGGATGAGAGAGGATGAGAATGTTCTCCACAGAGGTGCCACATTGTAATTCGTGTCCAGGTTACGTCTGGATAGGACCTGTTTCACTTCTATAACGTAATTATGATGTCTAAGCATACAGGCTCCAGATTTGGTTGGGTTTACAGAAGGCAGGTGACTGGGCAAGTGCAGATAGGACAGAGTGCCAGGGCTCTGAGGGCACTAATAAGTGTTAACGGCCCTGACCAGCCTCACCTGGGGCCTCCATGCTCACCTGTGGACCCAGCAGCCCTGTTTAAGCTCAACCCTGAGGACCTGTTCCCTGCCTGCTTGAGCTTTGCTGAAGGAGGGCTGGTCTCCAGCTGAGTGACAGCCATGCCCCATTTGGTGATGGAGCCACCTGGTTGAGACCTTAACCCCCACCCTGAGCTGACTTTCTGGCTTGATCATGGCTGCCCCTTGTCAGTGTGGGCTTGCCTGGTGATTGTGGGACCTGATCCGCGGGGCTGACTTCCACCTTGCTGTGATACTGCCTTATGATCTGGACCTTGCTTGGGTCATCTCTGCATCTGTCCTGTTTGCCTTGCTCAAGTGCTGCGGGATCCCCTTGGCTTCCAGCTCACCTCCCCTGAGGGAGCAGCCCTGTTCTTGCTGCTCCCTGGCAAGAAGTATCCTCTCCAGCTCCTGTGGAGATCTGCCTTACCTGTAAGGGTTTCCTTTCCTTTCTTCCCCAAGGCATGGAGCAGAGAGGTGAAGAAAAGCACAGTGTTAAGTGAGAAGGTGCGTGCCAAGGAAAGGCAGCGAGCAAGTATTAAGCCTCCTTAAATCCCAACCTGTAGGCTGAGGCCTAATGATACCCTGGTTATACCAGCATTGGCTTTCTGCTTGCCAAGTCCTACCCATTTGCGTTCTGGAGGGGGGACCAGGCAGAAACTGAAATGGCCACAAGCACACTGTCTGGTGGAGCAGCCCAGGGGAAGTATGGCATCCTTTTTCCCTTCATCTGGCTAATCTCAGATCTGCAGAAATCCTTTGGGTTTGGAGATGTCAAACATTATCCCATGAACTGCATGTAACGTGGAAGTCGCTCGTGACCGTGCATAGCTTATCTAAATTATTCAGTAACTGCTATGAATCATGATTTGTTTGATAAAATAGGGATCCATTCACAAACAACTCCAGAATGGCCAAAAATCAAAGATGTTCTGTGCGAAGGACGACATGCCAGTTGAATGATTGCACTGCTTTGCCAAGTACTCTAGTGTCTTCAAGTGATGAGTGCTGTCAGTCATTAATTACTATTACTGTTAACTCCAGCCCCTCTGGAGTCACATATTTTCTTTATCTTTTATAAGAGCAGGAAAAGTCCTGACACCTTCTTCAGTCAATATAGTCTCTGATTTTCACATCAGGAGTGTTTATTTGGTGAAGTCTGTTTTTCATACTTAGTCACGGTAGCATTTGTATGTTTTAAAGCTTGTGATTGTGTCATAGGGTGTTAGGAACAAACCAAGCAGTAACTTATACCAAGAACACATGCTTTCTGTTCTTTTGAATAGGTGTTGTTCTTAGTTAAATAGGCTGAAACATAGTTTAATAGTCACATGTTATCTAATTCTTATGTTTGAGATGGGCCACTAACATTCTTCATCTTTGCCAAAATAGTTATCCTTACACAGGGGATGTAAAATTTGAGACATGTTTGATGCTCTGTTTTATTCTGGAGCAAGATTTCGGAGGAAGACAGAATTCTGGGAGGAGAGAAATAGGAGTATTACAGGGTATTTAGGAACACCAAATTATGAGCATCTAGTCTTTTTGACAACTTCTTTGATAATACCGCATACTTTCAGGTAGAGAAAAGAGTGGGTATTTTGCTGAATAGTTACAGATTAAAATACTAAGGTAAAATCATATCCAGTTGGTTTTAAAGGTAAGCAAAATTATTTCTAGGACAAGCTGGAGAACATTATCTCTCTGTGGTCTTCTGTGCTGGTTAATTTTGTTTTCTTGACGTGTATCCTTTAAAACAAGGGTTTATCTTGCCCCTGAAGTGTTTTTACTAGTTAAGAAAGGGCTACTCCTGCATTTTTTTACTGACTGTATCAATCCTTTCGAGACCTGCAGCGTCCAGCAAAATATTGGTGCGCGTCTCGTCGGCAGACCTATTAGGAGGATAAGGTCTGTCAGCCCCCGACCCTGCAAGAGGGGTCAGGTGGAAACCGAAAGTGTTTTCTCTTGTTTGCAAGAGAATTCCTCCAAGGAAAAACTTGTTTCATTAATTGCTGCTTTCAGAAGTCACAAAGTACCCCCGGGGCACAGCAAGCAGTATTTCAGGGTTACTCCGTACCCAGGTCTTCAGCACTTATTAGGGTCAGGTCATCCATGCTGTGAAAAAGACTGTACTAGCCATTTGGGGGTTAGAGTCCTCCCTTTCATCTGGTCATCTGAAGTGGGAGATCTGTTAGCTTAACTGTAGTACTTGTACCTATGGTAAAGACATTTCGTCTTTGAACTATTTACGTTCATCAGGGTCCGAAGCTGCTGGTCAGGTAAAGCTCCTACAGTTTTCTATATTGGGTGAGGGAAGTAAAACCAGCCAGATGAAAGTAAAAAGTACAGGACTGGAATCCAAAATAAACATTAATAGCTGTTAAATAATTACTCTCCTAGCTAAAACCAGCACGATCCACAACAGGCCGTGGTCGCCCCTGTGACCAGCATGACTGCGTGCTGTGTTTAGGTGTGCTGGTGTCCCCTAGAGCCCATGTGTCTGCGTACGTTTGAGCATAACTGAGCACACAGGGACAGGATTCAACAAGCCACTGTTCTGGAGAGGTGGCCACCAGCAGAAACACCGAATGACATTAGAGATAGGCCTCTCCTTTCATTTGTGAGTCACGGACCCAGACACACTCCTGAAATTAGGCCGCCCTGTCCTGACTGACACAGGACAGAGGAGCGTTTTCTCATTCGACAGCCCAGCACTTCCTGCTGTTGCCCAAGTCATGGGAAGTCCGGGTTCAAAACCTGCCCCTGAGGTGACTTGAAACCACACGCACCAGAAGAATAACCTAACTACTTACTGCAATGTGTCTGTGAGAAGGATAGCAGGGGTCCCTTCCTTCCCTTGTGTGGAAAGCATTCTTTGTTGTACAATAATTTATGTTACTTGTACAGAGGGGGTGGTGATGCTTTACTGTGTTTAAGGCACTTCCATGCAAGGGTCTGAGGCTCAATGAGCAATACTTCCATTTTCCTTTTTAACAGGCATTCAGTGAGGCCCAGACCAAAAGCCACAGGGAGGTCCCTTGCAGCTAGATGGGAAAGTCGTCCTCCTTCCCCTCCATCTGGTCAGCCGGGTCCAAGCCAGGGAGGGCACTTACTTCTGCAAGCTGAGGCTGACAGACCACCTCCAGCAGCTAGGCCACCAGTCTGGGAGATCAACCTGTGCAAGTTCAGGGTGGAAGAAGGATCTGAGCCTGTATCTCCAACAAATACGCTAACAGCAACATTCAGACATGCGGGTCTGCGGAGTGGGAGCTGGGTGGTATCTGGGGCTGGGGCTCCCAGATGAAGGGTGATGCACATACAGTGCCAAATCGGTCCCGTAACTTCCTTTGAAAGATGCAGCATAAATGCCCTTTCCTCCGACTGGGAGTTTCCTCTGTCCCCGTGAGGCAGCTCCCCATGCAGTATGCTGGCCGTTTTTGGATGGCATGTTTAGATACCAGCTCTGTCCACGCAAGATGAGGGAGCAGGCGCTGGTGCCTAATTCAGCTCTGTGGGTCCTGCTGGGAGCCATGAAGGAGCACAACGTGCTGTGAACGGGGCACCCTTTAGCAGGCCTAGCCCTGACAGACACGCAACAAGCCACGGGCTTAGGTAGTATCAGTGGACAGGACTCATTTTCACCACTTGCTTGCTACCCCTGGGCAGCCTTGCAGAGACCTTTCTTGTTTGGTTTGGGTTTTTCTTCTCCCCGTGTCTCCTGTGAATGTCCATAGCGTACCAGACTGCTGCAGGCAGCTCAAACCATTAAATATAACTCCTTTAAAAAACAGTATGTTTTAATCTTTAGCATCATATATGAATGTAAGAACAGATGAATGTGGCTTATGCAGGAATTATTCTACCAATCAGGCAGAAAAAGTTCCTTGGTTCTTTCTGTGGAGGTGGTTGAACAGTGGGGCAGGTTGCCCAGAGAGGCTGTGAAGTCTCCTTCCCCGGAGGTAGCCAAACCCTGCTGGGCACCATCCTAGGAAGCCTGAGAGCAGGAGGCTGGACTAGGCGATCTGCAGAGGCTCCTGCCAACCTCAGGTATTCTGTGAAACAAAGAGCTCTTCACAGTGTCTTTCTTCTTAAACTGTTCTGTAATTACATGGCATAATAATATTTTTTTAATTCATAAAAGATTTTTCTTTTGCGTCCAGAAACACCGTTCTGAGAATAGCTAGCTGCATTGCTCAGCGTTGTCTATGAGCCAATAATAGCTGTGCAGACAGCAATCAGAGGCCATTCTTTCGTAAAAGTTGTCAAAATAATAATGTACTACACATTAATGGGTAGATTACTTGCATATTAATGGTGTGCAAATTTTCTAGTCCTCGGAGATATTTTGTACTAATTTGCAATCATGTGTTTTTCCAGTTTAGTGATCTACATATTTTACCTTTGAAATAGCCCTAAAACTTCCTTTTTAGCTGTGCACCTTTGAAATGGAAAAATGCAAAATCCTGGGCTGATTAGGATATTACTGTCAGAAAGAGTTTAATGAATACAAAAACCAAAAGATAAACTGTTTTTACACTATTTCCAGAAATATTTCAGCAAAACAGTCCTAGACTGACCCGCATTATAGAGACTGTTTTCGTTAATATAAGATGACCTTCTTTAAGTGGAACAAAATGTCATGCTAGTTAACAAATAACCCACTCAGCCTAAATCTAAATCAACTAATTTGATATATGGGTAACTTCAGATTTACAAATGTATACATTTAGGATATCCTCCCACCAGCAAGAATCAACAGTTTAGATAAAGGATACTGGAGAAAAGCAACATTTCTCTGGAAAACCATGGAGGCCTTCTTAAAAAGTCATCTAGTTCAGGTGTCTGTGAGCCAGAAGGAATTGACCTGTACTCCATGATATGTCTCTCACACCCAGACTGATGAAAGTAAATGATTTCCAGTAAAATACATAACTAAAAAGAAGTATCTTAGTGCATCACCAGGTCCAGACATAATACAGTTGACGTTGCTCTGATTTATGGTTTCCCCTAGAGGCCATCGTGGGGCAGAGATCACCTGAGCACAGTGTTCCCATCACACCCTGCTTTATTTCCAATGCACCTCGTGTCCAATTGAAAGAGGAATTGTGGTGTGGGTTTTCTTCAGCTCAGATTTCGCAGGGGTTTCTGAGTGCCAGAGGAATCCCTAAGTGCCCGAGTAAGTCGTGCCCGGGTTGCAGGTATCAGCCAGACCACTCGAATTAGCGAGTCCTTCCAGTGACCAGGAGAATGACAGGAGGGGCAGTATCATCGAAGGCGGTTCTGGGTGGGAGCTTGAAAGTCTCATCTGACCTTTGCTGCTAGGGTCAACCATCCTCACGCCCCTCCTGGCATGGGTTTGCCTCGCCTGCTCTTTCAAACCTCACGAACAGAGACTCCACAGTCTAGGCAGCCTGCTCCAGTGCTTTACCACCCTACCATTAAAAACAGGTATTTAACCTAAATATCCCTGCCTGCTGTTTAAATCCATTACTCCTCGCTGTATATGTAGTGAGCATGAAAAGTAATTTACTCCTTCCCCTTGCCCGTTTGTATACAATGCATGCTACCTGATATGTATTTCCCGAGTGGTGCAAAGACGCAAAAGTCATGAATCACACACATGCTTTTTCACAGCAATTTCTTTCCACAAAAAATTCAAAGACTCTTGGGGAAAATACATGTTTCTTTCAAGCCATTTAGAGCTTACTCAGTCCTACGTATTGCCAGCCCCTTCTGTGCAATAACAGGACAGCTTTTTACTCCCGTTTGTTTGCATCTACTTATAAATGAGCTTCATCCAGTCCAAAGAAAGATGCAAAAAGAGATCAGACTATCCTACCACAAATATCTTGATTTCAAAGCCCAGCTCCAGGTTGCTGGTGACAGCTGGGCGCATCCTCCTGAGAGCAGGTCAAAGCCAAAGCCCCACCAAGCCGGGAAATGCAAGGGAGAGCTCATCCCTCTTCTCCCAGAGGCCACACAGGGGATGAAAGCACCTTGGTTACGTACAACGTAAGCAACTGTACGCTTCATCACAAGCATTAAAACTTAACACTGAGGCAGGCAGAATGTTATTTTTTCCGTCAGTCATCAGCCTCATCCAAAAGGCGTGCTCAAGGGTAACGCCTGGGCAATGGCAAGGCTCTGTGAGCAGGTGGACGGGTGAAGCCTGGCCCGCAGTGGCTCTGTGCCGGCTTGCTGGCCGACTGTGATGTCTGAGAAGGCTTGGCCTTTCCCACAGCCCGTCCCTGTGCTGGGCGCTGATTCCAGTCAAGCTTTCAGGAACTTAGATGTTGAGGGCCTTAACAGATCTTCAGTCTACCACCAGATGTGGTTGGCAACAGCTCAGGAGGCTAATTGTCCTCAATGTTATGCTTTTAATGTTATTCTCAAAATAAAGCTAATCTAAAATACCATATCAACTGTTAAAGGTATGAACAGTCGGCAACAAACCAGGAGCTGCCCAGTGATGCCATCCAAGCGGCAGCTGATGATCTTACAAAATGTCACACCTGTTTTCCTGGTTCACTGTTGCAAGCGCTTAATTATGCTCACAAGAAGGATGAAAATTATTCTCAGGAGTCTAGGGATGTCAGGTATGGGCTGAGGAATTCATACAGAAAAAGGGGAAGGGCTCAGCTTTGTTCCATTATTCATTCGGTTCCGTTTGTGAACACAGCCTAATTTCAGGAAGTAGCTGTGATTTTTCCTGTGACATCTTGTGTGATTTACTTCAGGACTCAAGAAAGAAGAAAACAGTTCTTACTGTTCTGTTGACTTCGCTGTTTCCTTTGAGGGTAATCAAGTTAAGAGCAAAACCAGTGGATCAGACTTTGACCAAGCGAGGATAAAGTGTTTGTTCTTGAACTGCATAACGATTGGCATTTATCGTGAGAGGCAGGAGGATTATAATATTTTAAAAGTACTAATTTTCTTGCATAGCAGTGCTTGATTTTGTAAAATCTGTGGTCTTCTCTTTTTATTACCAAACTGATTTGTTTAAACACAAGCGTTCTTCTGGGAGGGATGTCTTTGGGGAAGAGGATCTCCTTTTAGGGCTTCCTTGCTAATCCTGGAGTTTAGTATCCCAAATAAGCTTTGGCACTCGCACCCTTTGTGCCTTTTGGTACTTGGAATTTGTGCTCAGATTTGCACAGGTGCTCAGACTGCGCCAGGAAAGTGGCCAAGTTGCTCCTCTCTGTCCCTTTGTCCCGTTTCTTCATTTGCAAATTCTTGCACCATTTACTGATCCACATCATTACCCATAATTCTACGAGTCAATAAATGGGACATCTATAACATCTATATATTATATGGGCTCTAAATAAGAGGATTAAAGGTGTTTCTCAGTTTACATCCAGATCTTCTGGATTATTTGGCGTAGAATAGCTGGATAGTTCTCCAGTCAGAAGACTGATAAAGTGAGTCACAGCCTTAAATGCCAGCAACATTTCTTCAAACTAGCATTTCTTTATGTTCACTGAAATTTTTGATTCTGAAAGATGGTTGCTATTTTTATGACAGGTGAGCCTTCCTCACTGCACTATGTTTATTCTCTTCATACAGACCCTGTGCAGATAAATGCATGTGCTTCATTTAAGTACAAGAATAGCATCTGCTTGAATGATTTACCTGACCAACAGTGGCATGCTCAGACTATAAAATTGTTTCAGACTCATAAAAAAAAACCCCGTGCTCTCTCAAGTATCATACTGGCTTGTAAGCAGACACACTTTAAACAGAAAGAAAAGGCAAACTCTACTGGTTTCTTACCAGCCATTCCAAATCATCAAGAGAAATAAGTTAAAGGTGTTAAATCAGATCAAAGAAAGTATCGGCTGTTGCAGGCAGAACACTTTCAGTCCTGCTTTGTCTTTCCTGTGTTCGGTCAGGAGGTAGGTTTGAAATGAATTTCAGAAAGGAGACTGGGAGGGACGTTTCATCTGCCCAGGAGGAGGACATGGTCTTCCAAACAGTAGTGTAACAGAGGGAACCCGCCACAAGTATGGTCTGTTAATGAGTTGTTTTGAACAACAATGCGTAAAGGTGGGATATAAAAATGTTTGTCCAAATTTCTACCCATCTGGACTGCTGTTCTCCCTCTCTCAGGATGCTTCTAGAACTGCAGCAAAGCGCAGTTTACTTCCAATTGCAGGGAAACTTGCCAGACAGCCCCGGAGTGGCCAGAGGAGAAGGTCCAGCCTGCAGAAAGAAGTGTCAGTCTCTGTGATCATCAGACAGGAGAAACATGGTTTCACAGGAACACATCAAGTGCCTTCCCCAAAAGCTCAGTAGCTCTGAGCTTGGGGTATTTTTTTTTTCTTTCTTCTTTTTCTTTTTCTTGAGGCCCTCTGTGTCTATAACTTCTAACTTGGTATCTGTGGTGTCAAGGGAGAACTGGGAACTGATACCAATTGTAAGTCTGCTCCTAAGCCTAAAGCAAGCATGACATTTAGCCAGTAATTTGTGCTGTCTGCAGTCGCAGTCTCTCTAATCCAGGCATGCACTCACTTCTATAGGGGTAAGATCACATAAGGCATCTCTGAAGGAAAGATTAGTGAGAGATTCTGGAAGGAAGCCCCAGGCCTTTCTGCTCACTTCCATGGGAGTATCTACGTAACAGGGATAACCTGACCTCTCTAAATCAGTATTTGTACAGTTCCATTGATAACTTAGTACACTGGGGTAGATACCACCTGAAGTTTTCCCATTTCCCAAATACATTCACACCTTCTCCTCACTGTCATTCTTATGAGATCAGCTCCTCTTCCTCCCATCAGCATTCAAAGATCTTTTTAAGATGCTGGAGAAATACTGCTGGTCATAGAATCATAGAATCATAGAATCACAGAATCATAGAATCATAGAATGGCTTGGGCTGGAAGGGACCTTCAAAGGTCATCGAGTCCAACCCCCCTGCGGTGAGCAGGGACACCTTCAACTAGATCAGGTTGCTCAGAGCCCCGTC
>JAVKLA010000027.1:10902835-10935500 GCA_034782735.1 Sagittarius serpentarius
GGGAGAGGACGAAGGGAGAGGACGAAGGGAGAGGACGAAGGGAGAGGACGAAGGGAGAGGAAAAAAGAAACTCTCTCTATTCTGTACCATTTTCTTTAGGACTGGCCTTGAAGTCAAAACCTCAGGAAACCCATTTCAACTCCTCAGCTTCTATAGCGCTGTGCTGAGAGCTGCGGCTCTCTGAGACCCCTCGCTTCCACCCTTTGCTCTCCGCATCATCGCTCTCTTCCCTGTGTATTCCCAGCCATGTGCAGAATTCATTAGCCCTTTGCCTTCTGTCACAGCACTTAAAATGAATCTTCCAAAGGATTCAACACCTAAGAGCTTCTGGGGGCAGGGGGAAAGTCAAGCATTTAGCTTTTCAGTTCCTTTGGAGCTGCGGCCTTCAGCACTTCTTGGCGAGACTTTTAAAGCAAGCAAAAGGCAAAAAGAGAAAGAAAGGAGAGAGAGGGAGAGAGAGACGTGTTTCTTACTTCCCCCTTCCCTTGCTGTCTTGCAGCCCATGGGATCAGAGCGGACGGAGATGCGCAAACGGCAGATGTCTACAACCCAGGAGACCCCGGGCGCTGCACAGGCTCAGCACAGCACAGGAAACCGCGGGTCCAACGCCTGCTGCTTTTGCTGGTGCTGCTGCTGCAGCTGCTCATGGTAACCCCCTCTCATTCACGTTCCTCTGGGGAACAGAGCAGCAGGGGAGGGAGGCAACAGCCAGGGTATAGGACAGCATAAGCCAAACAAACCACCCAGGTAATTCTGCAGATCTGGGACTAAGAGAAATGACGCTGCTCTAGTACTGGACACAACCTTCTACTCCAGTTTACCGCTTTTTTTTTCTGCCGCTGAAATGACAGATTTTTAAAAAAAAAAAAAATCTCTGTACAGCATCTCTGTTGTACTTTTGTTGTCAATACTGCGTAATGGAAGGTCTGTTCCGTCCAGGACTGGCTCTCCTCAGCCTTGAGCTTAACCAGAGCTTCCACTAAAAACCAAAAGCAACACCAGAATATGTCACAGCATTAAATTTAGGACTGGGACTTAACAAACAGCACAGAGTATGTTAAATGGAGATCGGAGAAGGTGGAAGAATTCCTAGGTCAGAAAACAAATAACCAGGTGCCCCAGCACTGTTCTTTTGTTTCAAAGGCAACTGGATCCGTTACCGTTAGTGTTGCCAACTCATGGCACCTGCAACTCCTATGAAGTTAATCCTTAGGATCAGGGACTTCAAACACTGTGGGTATTTGCTGAAGGTGAGGAGTTAAAGCAGAACATAATTCTGAAGAAATCCCATTACAAGGTGTTAAGGAGGAAACTTTATCAGGGAAGCAAAGCAAAAGAGGAAAAGGAGTCTCCCGATTCCTTAAATTAATGATGTGTTCACCTTCTCTCTCTTACCAGCTCCTCCAGATCCAAGTGATTTCATTCAAAACTGAAGTAAAGCTTCCCATACTCAAAAGTCCTGTATCTGTTTGGGGCCAAGTGTTAATTAATGGGCAAGACCAGAAACTGCACTGAAATAAAGAAAAAAAAAAGTCTTAAATAGCCATAGGAGTTCAACCAAAACACTGACAGCAAGCTGAGCGCTTCTTACAAAAGCACTAGCCACCCACATAGGCGCTTCAGAGCCAGCAAACTTGGCACTGAGGTGAAGGGAAGAAGCTGTAACTAACCTTATAGACCAGGCGAGGAATCTATTCCACCATTATTTTTTTTTTTTCCTCCCAACAGCAGCTGGTAGCAAATGCTTTGGAGAACGCCACTCGAAGGCAAGGGAAGAGCAAGCTGACCATTCCTTTGCTATTGGTACTTGGCTCATCAGAAGCCAAGATACCCAATTCCACCCTCCCCAGTGCAAACAGTGAATATTTTGTAAGGACAAAATGCTGCTCAGTTTTTTTGCAAGATGCCAAGTGCTCTGGCTCTGATCCTACCAAGGTTTTCAGCAGGTGCTTAGGGAAACTAAAGGTAGATCTTCAAGAGACATTAAGTACCGTGCCTGTACAGGATCAGAGTTTGCTACCTTGCAGAATGGCATCTACGTTAAAGCATCCCATACAAATTCCAGTGTCATTTGAACAGCTGGCCAGTGCAATCGCAAGTGGCTCAGTCTAGAGCTGTATTACACACAGTCTTTCCATAAAAGGAAAAAATAAGGCACATTTATCTACTAAGTCAGAGTATGTAAAATCTACATTTTATCTTTTAAATTGCTGATACAGTGCTTTTTTTGCCATTTTACCTGATATTTTCCAGGATGCTCATTTTCTGTGCACCTCACTATTGAAACAATTCAAAGAAAGCAATTTACTCAATACGGTGTGTGAAAGTACATGAATTTTGTGATGCTTAAAATTCCTATTTGCATTTCAAAATCATCTGGGAAACCAGCATGGGCTCCAGAACAGAGCAGCTTGTTTTAGCTTTAAAATAATTTCTGATTTTTTTTGCAGAACAATTGTTTTCTAGTAGCAAGAAATGCAAAACAAACTGTAATTAAGCTATTTATATTCCCTATTCATAGAGATTTCCTCAAAATAGCTCAAGTACTTTGAAAAGAAAAATTATGAATAGAAATAAAAATAACAGTCTACATGAGTCATGCAGCTAAGTTGCTGAACATCCAATATTGAGCATACTCTTCATAGTAGATTTAGAATGAAGAAACAGTGAAGTGAGTCCCTCAGCTGGGTGCTCAGAGCCTGTGTTCATTCCTACAGCCAAAACTCAAGCCTCCAGCCTATTACTCTTCCAGATCCTGAGAAGAAGCAGTATTGCACTAGTCTTTTTTTTGTTTGTTTACCTATACATTTCTAAGGAAAGAGCCTGCTTGCAAGTCATTTTCTGAGGCATACCATATTGTCTTAAGTGAGCTTTTGTTATTTTGTCTTTTTCCCCTTTTCTGCATTATCCTGTGAAGACTGTAATCCTTTCTGTTGGATCTGTTGGTTTCCTGCAATCCCAAAATAACTGACAAGCGTATCACTTCTTGTCTGTGTGTGAAGAATACATAATATATCACTTTTCATACTAAAAAAAGGCCAGAATCACTGGTAAAAAGGGTAGTAAAGGATTGAGACTTATACACCCCAAAAGAATAGAGAACTAACATTAACTACTTACTTTTTTTTCTGAAAAGGTGAATTGAAATAGTTCATTGGTTTGAATGCATGGTTCAGATGTTACAGGGAAAAAAAAAAAATACGCGTTTGCAATATCTGCTCTCCATTTTAGCAACAGGAAAGCTTCCCTGCCTCTTCAATGCATGGACTGCCTTGGCAAAGAGAAAAAGCAGGTCTCTGCAGATGATGGACTAACACTACAGTAAGCAAGAGAAGGAGATAACCAGTAAATAGTAAGGCTGCAAATAAGACAAAGCCATGAGTTTAGAAGGCAGAAAGGACAGAAAAGTCAACTGGTTTAACAAAAAGCCTTACTAGAGATAAATGAGATTCTTAAAGATTAAGGCAACAAAACTGTTACAACATTAAAGCATTAAAGAAAGGTAAGATACAAATGAAGAAATTAAGTTTGATATTTTCCTAGAAGTTATAACAACTATATTACTTCTTGACAAATTTTAAGCAGCTTCAGAGATTATATGAACATGTGTGTGTATGCACATGCATTTCTCACTAAATGATGATAGCCTATGAATTGGAACGTAGTTCCCACTCCCTAAAAAGAAATATGTATATTCTCAAATCCAGTCTTAAATGAAAAAAGAATCATCTGCAACTACAAAAGGAATTTTTAAAAAACAGAGTTGTTTAATATATGATGAAAGCAGCAGGAGCTGACAGCTACCCTTCCATAGGACACGAAAAACTCTCAGTGATCACTAGTGATTGCAGCAAACTTATTTTTTTTGTAACGCTACAAACAACCTAATACTCATTCCAGTCAGACATACTCAAAACAATATTCAGCAGTGATATATCTGCTCTTTGTGCTCCAGGCCTCACATTTTGAAGCATATATTAGCACTTTCTTAAAGTTGCAATCAATTACCAAACAATCTGGCTTTATCTACATCTGAGCTCTCAAAGATGCTTACACTTCCAACATCACATACAGAAGCGTCTACCTTGCTTAAAACTTGTGCTTCAGCTTCTGAACTCTGGCTTTCTTGTAACATGGTATCGCCATTCTAAACCAGAGTCTTCATGACCTATGGATATAAAAAATAGCCAAGGAGGAAAAAAAAAACCCCACAAACCAAAAAAGCTCCCCAAAAACCAAACAAAACCCAAAACAACCAACCTTGAAATCTAACTCACATAAAACTAATGCATCAAGTCTAACAAGTAAAAACGTGGCATCAAGCATAATCAGTATATTAAGAATCAATGGAGAATAGATTTGGTATGCAATAAAGGGTACTCATGTATACATACATGTATACATATAATATCCCATATATATACACACACACACACTCATGTATACATATATGTAGGGAATTAAGACTATGATCCTTATGGGTCCCTTCCAACTCGAGATACACTATGAGTCTATGATCCTTCTACAGAAAGTCTATGTGATACAATATTGAACAGTAGTCAGCTACATTACAGTTTGCCAGGCTTATACAACTGTAAAATTGAGGTCAGAGTGTAACTATGGGTAATGTGGCTACTGTTAGCTTCTGTCCTTTTAGCTGATTTTTTTTTTTTTTTTAATACTGGAGGAAAAGAATCTGGTGTACATTCAGCCTTTTAGTTTATAAAGTTGACTAAAATTTTGTTTGCTACCTTGCAGTCTTACTGTTAGAAGTCAAGATGAAGAGAGAGCAAGGAGAACATCTCATGAACTCCAAGCAGAGGCTATTCCAAACTGCGAGGAAAGGTATGGTCTTTACTAAGTCTTCTGTCAAGCTAAAATGAAAAAAACCCAAGAAATAATACTAAATAATTGAAGTGAATTACCTGAAATATGCAAATAACTATTATTATCTATTTGTCATTTATGCTGAATGTGCAGTCATCTGTCACTTACCTCCTAAGGAACCAAAGGTCTGATCTATAATCTTTTACCTTATTTGTATGCAGCATGTAACCACATCCCCACTTTCATAACATGGCAGATCAAAGCCAGCATTGTAAACACAGTCTCCCTTTTTTCTGAAATAATTTTTAAATACATCCTGTTCCCACACAGCAGCTATGTGACGAAGCTAACTGGCAGTGCTCAGCCTTACCAAAATAATAAATGTAAAGAGGAGCTCAGATCCTCCCAAGAGTCAGGCAACTGTCTCTTCAGAATTGCTCGAACAGGTAGAAGCTCCCGTAAAACTGTAATAGACAGGAGGGTGCCTTTTATGGGGTTTGAATCATTGCTTCTTTCCATGTATTTTCATTCAATTTTTAACAATGGTTCAACAAGGACTATTAGGTACAGAAAAAATGCTTAGCTGTTGCAGAGGGATGACTTTGTTGCAATTACTTTGAGCAGTAAACTGCAATTTCTGCATCAAAGCGCTGGCAATCATCCGCATCTGAGCTTTTGATAAGCACACTTTCAAAAAGCATCTTATAAACGTTTACTACAGTTTGGACTTGGGTAGTTCCAGCGAGGAATTAGAGCCCCATGAACCTTGCAATTCTGTTCCATCGTGATGGCAGATGCCTCCTGCCAGCTGCAAACAGCTTCAGTAACAATCATTCATTTCTCTCTTCTTGTCCTCTCCTTCCCCCCTCAAGCCCTGCTCCTACTCTTGAAGAAGTGAACGCCTGGGCTCAATCATTTGACAAGTTGATGCTTACTCCAGCTGGCCGAAATGCTTTTCGTGAATTTCTACGAACAGAATTCAGTGAGGAAAACATGCTTTTCTGGATGGCCTGCGAGGAATTAAAACAAGAATCCAACAAAAGTGTTATTGAAGAAAAAGCAAGACTAATTTATGAAGATTATATTTCTATCCTTTCTCCAAAAGAGGTATCTTACTTTCCCCAATACCTTCTTTGATGCTGCTTTGCACAGTTAGTTCTAACTTTGCACAGTTTAAAGCTCCAACAATACTCAGGGAGAACTTTTCCCCCGCCATGTTCCATTGCCATCAAGTAGATATTCAGGGGAAAAAGGCAGACCCATCGTTGAGGCGAGATGGTCAAAACTACTTTCACTGGCCTTCAGAAAGCTCTTCCTCTGCTACCCTGGAATGCGAAATTTTTAGTTTGCAGCACAAATACACAGATGATCACTTTATCCTTCCTCAACTTAAATTTTATTTGTTGGACAAATCAGTTTTTTTCTTTGCACTAGGCAGGGGGTGTATGCATCTCTGCAAAAGCAGAGTAACCACAAATAAAGCGTTATTTGCAAATCACAAAATGCTCAAAGAGCAGCTGACAAAATATGGCATAGAACACACACACACTGACTTCCTGAAAATTTTCAAAACTACTTGTCAACTTTGCTGTTAGCAAATATGTCAAGTTTCAAAGACACCTACCTCAGTTCAGTTTGAATATAATCCTGCCAAGTAGGCTGGAATTTTAAACCTTCCAATATCCTTGCAAAACTCAAACTTAATTGTTTGCGGTGCAAGCTATACTTACGTACTTATAGAAATGCTGTTTAAATCTAGGCAGTCTGTTCCAGTAATACTAGTACCTTTCTACAGAGACTAGAGCCTTGCAGAAGAAAAATGACATCATCACTCGTATGAAATCACTACACAGCCACACCTGTGGTTCACATCAATTCACCCTGCTTTTTAACCCAGGAACTGGATTACGCAACGGCTTCGCAGGTTACAGTTTCTGTCTGCGTCACACTGCTTACTCCAAATTCAGTCTCTTTACAACAGCACTAACTCCCAAGGAACCGAACTGTCACAAAAAATTACAAGTCCTCTCTATTACAGAGCAGGAAGGTGGCCTGGAAATAGTCCGCCGGTCTCTCAGGTTTCAGTAATAACAGGATTGCAGGCACCCTTGTTCAAAAGTAAGGTTGCCTCAGCGAGAACTCTATCCATAGAGTTCCATTCTCTATCCATACTCAAGATATTACTACTTCCAAATTAGTATTACTAATTCCAAGTTTCAACACAGTCATTTTTTGCCTAAGTATATTTAGCAGTTTCTACACTCTTGAAGGGCACCAGCTGAAACGGTTAAAAAGAGTGCTTCTTCAAGCCACTAAAACAAACCTAAAACCCCTACATGTATTATTCACCACTGTTAATTATGCGACTTTGTATTTTAATATGCAGGTCAGTCTGGACTCCAGAGTAAGAGAAGTTATTAACCGAAATATGCTGGAACCCTCACAACACACCTTCGATGACGCACAGCTGCAAATTTATACCTTAATGCACAGAGACTCCTACCCCCGGTTTATGAACTCTGCTATTTATAAGGACTTGCTTCGGTCCTTATCTGAAAAATCCATTGAAGCATAGCATTTTTTCTTAAATGTATTTATTTTAAAACAAACGGAACTCTGGGCTACACCAATCCACAGGGAATTCAGAATTAATCAGATATTTACCTGAAAATAACTCAGGCAAGTTTTACTACAGACTGAATGGTTTAAACCCACACAAGGCTCTGACACAATCAGCTGACTACGGTTTCTGATCAAATTCAGTGTTACTTTGCAGAAGAGAATGAAGAGAAAATGTTGTTGTTCAAAAAATGCAGTGTTTTTTCAAACGCGGCGTGCAACTCAGATGCAAATCTGTTACGATGCATGTCTGAGGTACAAATGCCAACTGAGCATGAAAATTAGATTTTAAAGTGGAGTGCTAGAATTTTCTTGAAAACCAAACCAGTTGCCCATCCACACTGTGACCAAAGTAAAAACAGTACTGTCAGTATCTGGGTTACACTAGACAAAGTTTCACATATTGTACAAATCGTACCTGGCACAGGTACACTCCACTTGTCTTGGTATATTTAATGCATATATGGTGCACTAATGGAAATCAGTACGGCCATCTCAAGTTTATGAAAGCTAACGGTTGAAATAATGCTGCGTATAAAAAAAAAATCTTTTGCTGAAGAATTGTTATTTTACTACTAGAGTCTGCTGAAAACATTTTTAAGTTCATATTGCTGACGTTTATAAAGTTAAATTATTTACTTAAGAGGAAGAAGGGTCTGAGCATTTAAATTCCAAAATAAAGCACAAGAATTCTCACATATTCTTCTCTTCCCTCAGTAGGCAGATGTAAAAAAACCTTCCCTATTCACTCCTGAGAGGATGGCAGCATCAACCATCTTGGTTTTGTACATATTAAATTCTCCCGTTAGCCGACAGATCTTGTAAGGTTTCTATTACAGGTACGCAAACATTTAATTGACAAAAGAAGGAGGCTGGAACTATTCTGTTCTGATACAGCACTATTTCAGACTGTCCAAAAGAAAAGCAACAGCTCTATCTGCTAATAAACCACATTCATTTACAGTATTCCCAAAGCATTACACTTGATTTCTGGTCATATCTCAATATCAGTAATCACACGAAGTATTAGGAAGAAAGTAAGTTGAATCCACATAATCTATTAGAAGAACAGATCTACACACAAGTTATTTTAAATTACAAGATTCACTACAATTCCACTATATTAGACTTTGGAGTTTATAGTGGACTTCCACTGAATTTTATTTTTTCCTGCACATTCATTTAAGTGAACCAAATGACACATATAGGTAGGAAGAGGACATATGGGGAACAGAAAGAAAAAAAACCCCTAGAAGGGAAGAACCAGACAGGCATAGTTCAGTGACATTTACTGCAGCCTTTCTAAAACCTACTCTTTGCCTAATTCCAGCACTATGAAAAGCACAAAATGGGGACTTTCTCTGAAAAAAGGAATTGGGAGTAACAAGGCAGAATTTAGAAGATCAATTTAATTGTTTCCTCAATGCACTTGGCAAGAGACACATTCTCCCCTTACTGCATTCGTATTATTAAACAAATAACACAGCACCCGAGGAGAAGACCCAATACACGGTAAGTTAACAGCAGCTATGGACCAGTTTCCATCTCCTTCCAAAACCAAAACACTATTCAACATGCCAGCACAAAAAAGTAAACCAAAAAACTTCAGAGACAGCAAAACAAAGTGCTTTTGCCCTCTGTAGCACAACACTGGATGACTAAGTTCAGAGGAAGCCCTTCTGTATACCAGTACTTCATACACGGTCCAGTTAGCGGTCGCCACTGCTTAACGTATCAACGTCGGTTATCTCAGCTGAATTTCTAGTAAACATACCCAAAGCACTATCGATACAATTTCAGCTTACATATAGTATTACATGATGGGTAGTAACTTCAACAAAACAAACTAGATGTATCGGTGAGGCAGCATTCATGGGGAGCTTGCAGTCAAACCAACGACGCTGTACTTGTTTTAATCAGGGCGGGTAAGAGTGCTCCAAAACTCTAAGTTGACAAAGTAAGTTTAACTAGGTCAAATTCAGCTTGCTGGAAAGACCAGATGCACACATCAAAAAAAGTTCAAAGTGTGTCATTTCACGAAATGGAGGATTTAATTTCTTTTTAAGTTCTCTCTTTTCCTTACAAAGATACCTCATTAAGAGCTGGAAGGCAGACCAAACACTCGTACTTTATATCAAACAATACATTCTATTGTTCTGCAACAAAGAAAAAGATGCAATGAAATTAGAGGGGACAGAAAACTGTCTTGTTTGGGCAGTTCTGTGTTTAAAAGAAAATAATAATTTCTAAGCTTATTTTCCATGTGCCACAACTTCTAAGCAATTAAAATTCTCTAGGCGATTTTCATTTTACTTCTGCATTATAAGATGCTGACATTTGCAATGCACATCTTCCCTGAAAAATCCAACAAATTTTAATACTGTGTTTTAAGTTTAAGCTTACACCCAACACCAATGGCAGAATGCTGGCCCCTAGATAACCTGAGAGTATCTCTTAAAAATCCCAACCAACCAACCCACTCCCCTAAATATCTTGTTATTTTGAGGCTGTTTAATGCTGGATTTAATTGAAGGGGAGAGAACAAAAGAAAAGAAAAAAAAGAGGAAAACAAAAACCCACCAGCACAGGAGACAGGTTTTCAACTACATTTCATTACTATATACTTGCTAATTATGCACAAACTTTTCTCAGGGCAAAAGTGAGTTGGACTGAAAAGGGAAAAGGTACTATAGACAAGCTGTTACATGAATAGCAGGAGGAAAATAATCATATTGACACAAGATATTATTTATAATTCATCGAGTAAGAAATTACCACAAAATCAATTTATCCGAGCTTGAAAATAAGCACAGTTGGCTTGTCTTGGCATTTATGTAACTGCAGGATATCATTAAGCTCTAACAACTTTCCAGTCCACTGCTATTCTTTCTTCAATGTCTGCACTGCACAAACCAGTAACTCCCACCGAACATGCATGCTGTTAAAGACTGCTCTTTTCACTGGCCTGCTAAGCAGAATTAAAATTGCATGGGTGCCTTCAGCCAACACACTGTGCTTTACACTGACCTTTAAATTCTGAAGTCATTAGCACAATACAAATGAAAAGAGAGTTCTCTTTATATCCTGAAGGGCTCTACTATATAAAGATAGATTAAACTTTATCACACAAACATCATGTACTTGTGCACTTTCTGATTACAAAGGATATCTGAAAAAGAGGAAGTGATGAGAAAGACAGTGTGAAGTAATTTTTAAACAAGTTTGCTCTAAACAGTACTTAAGAACACGTCTTCTGCCATGAAAGGTATCAGTATCATTTCAATGACATTAAAGAAATTTTCTGTACTAACGCTGCAACTAAATTAATCCCAAACCTTTTAAAATGGTAAAACAATAAGATTAGTGATGATCTAGTGAAAAAGTTAATACACAGCTGTATGAAATTGTACTTAAAGAGGTAAAACTCCTCAGGTTTATTCATATGAATGACTACTAATGATCTATTTCAAAAGGCATGCATTTGAAAGGTAATACCACCACTTTTTACAGAATGAAGACTTCATATTGATGAATTTAAGTTCTACCTAAGCCAGAATGAGGTTTAAGTTTCAATTTAAAATTCACGTAAGGAACCACACATGGAATCCTCAACTCTGGATAAAAACGAGGCACGCAGTTCATAATGCTTAGGAAGTGCAATAGGCCTGCAAAGCGGGATTCACAGAAGCCAAGATCACTGAGCAGGTATTTACCTTCTGCTTAGCACCAGTCAAAAAGAACCATTCAGTACAAGATACTTTAAACCCCACACTCTCTCCTGAGCAAGTTAACAGAATTATACGTGAGGAAAAGCCTTCTAAGGAAGAATCCAGAAGCCCTGTTTTCTGAGCAGCAGCAACCTCTAGCCTTCCTTACAGGAGAAAGATGGCATCCTTAAAGATCTACTCACACACTTCAAAAGGAATATGCCCCCCTCTTTTTCTCTACTAGATTAGTATGAAAACTGGCTCAAGTTGTAGGGCAACTATGTTCCAGTCTCTCTTTTGTCTGAGAGGATTCAAACGTCCATAAAGGTAATAAACAAACCTGCTGTTCTTGGATGGGAGAGATTCATCACCAGTTCTGCCGGTATGTTTCACTGCATAAAATACCCGAATGTACTGGGTCAGTCGTAGCGCAACTGCAGCTCAGTAGATAAGCCAGCCAGCTCGGGAAATGAGATATGGTCCCAGCCCCACCTCTACATCCTTCTCCTGTACATCCTTCAGACTTGGCATCCTCTCTGACAGAGGAAGGCAATTTCAGACAACTGAGAACACTAAAGCACCTGTTGAACAGAGGTGCATCCAAAGCTCACTGCTGGGCAATTTTATTTTTGGATTTGGGTAACCAAAATGAAGCATGAATAGCGTTTAGGCACCTATGATCTTTTTGGATCTAGTTCTTGGACTTCATCTTCCACTGCGAGAAAGAAACCTTTTTACCTCGGGGCAGAAGAGAGAAAGGGAGAAGGCTGTTGCCCAGCCATAAGGTATCATCAGGTGAAACGATGTTTTATTCAAACTCCTACTTGGACACACCTACGTCACAGAAAGCGCTATCACAGTTCTACTTCTTTTAATAAAGTCCAGATATAATTCGGTAAGTACAGAAAGAGAATTACTGTATTTTCTCAAAAGGTAATTCTCCTAAGTGTCACAATCAGGCATAAAGGACAGGTAGCGTAAGGAAGGTCATGCAAACCAACCTGTGCCTGCCCTGTATATGCTGTGAACAGCAGTGGAAATTTAGATCTACTTGGCATCTAATCTGCAATCATTTTTAACACAATTTTTTGGACCTGTTCCTTTAGAAAGGTCCCCAAACAAAGCACTGTAATTGATATTAAAGGTATGTCATTAGTTTGTTGCTGTCTTGGAAAAAAAAAAAAAATCAATTATGCATCTTTAAGTAACTCTTCAGGGGCAATCCTGCCAAAGGACCTACACAGAGGCTAAAAATAAACCCATTCTGTTAGTAGAAAGAATGTTTTCTCAGTTAGGGCATTAGTATCAAATAAATAGAGTTAAAATCATTTTTATATAAAGTTATGCAAGAAACTTTAAATGCTGAACAATCTTCTGCCTAAAAAACGTTTAGCTAAACTTCTAATCATTTTTCCTTTCAGCAGAGAAGCCACTTCTTCCTTGCACAAGCTGACTGGAAAAGCTTGCTCTATAAAGTATTTACCAAACACTTCTTGCCTTGCAAAGCTCAAGTATCATCATACTATTTCCAACTCATTTGTTACAATTGCCAACATGACTCAAAAAATATTCAACATAGAAAATCCTGTTCTTCCTTTACAGTCAAGGAATTTATTTTCCAGGAACTGCACATACTCTTCCCATCCCCCCATGAATCCTCTATACATTGCCAGGACAGACCTCCTCAGCCCCAGGCTTCGATAAATAAAATAATGTAAACTTAGGTATAATGAAGGAATTTAATCTCTTCTAAAGATGTTGAGATAGTCTTCCTTGAAAGCGCAGTTGAGAATACTTCTAAACATGTGTGCTGTTAAAAAGCAGGCTCCAACAAAGCAGTGTTTATATCATTCCACATATAGAAAAGACCGTAACTTTAATAATTTATTCTCACCTGCAGGTCTATGATTAACATCAGATACTCTACATCTCCAAATTCAGTTCATGAACAAAATAAATGTCATTTATATGAAATGAATTTAATATTAGCTCCCCAGGCAGTTTATGTTGTGATGAATTGGTTAGCTGGTGTCATCAGGACAGCCTACAACACAATGCCTTTGCTTATTTATAAAGTCTAAACAAAACTTGGTTGCCAAGGACATTAAGCAAAACTGAACACTCAAATCAGATTTAACCAGCTATTTTAAGACATTCCTAGAAATAGTACCTACTGATAGAATGTAAAATACATGCTTTGGGCAATAAAATGTATTGCATTGATCAAAGCTGAAAACAAGCTTAACCAACCATTGCAAAAGAGGTCATCATATCCACTAATAAATTTCCAAACTCCATGACCACAAATTTAGTCCTAATTCAGAAACAGTACCTACAAACTAGAGTTAACTAAATTGTGATTTAGTTAACAACTGAGTTTAATGTAATTAGATGAAGTCAGATACCTTTTCTCTTTGCAAAAACTAGTGAACACAACAGCAAGAAACAAACTCCATTCTTACAACTGAACAAATGTGGAGAGTTAAAATACATATAGGAGGAGTGTGTATGTTTCAGACCGCAAAAAATACAGTACATTATTTACATAGTTAGAAAAAACCAAGCCAATTACCAAAATGTTTAATTGGTAAAAGTTTAATGTCAACTTACTTATAAAAATGAAAAAATATTTTAACATTCACCATACAATTCACCTGGCCCTACTGACTATCAGCTATAGGAAGGCATTTAAGGAAGTGATGGTTGTGTCAAAACAAAGGCTAACTTCAGGCATGTATGCTGCTTTAAAAAAAAAAAAAAACACAACAAAAAAACTCAAAAAACCCTCTCATTTGCAGGAAGCTAGATGCTTAGCCTAGTTTTTAAAGCTAATTACAAAATCCGCTTTCATACTGGTCCAGATGTCTTGACAATTTCTTCTTCTAACAGAACTGTCAAAAGAAAAGAATTTTTTATGAGATCTTCATACAGCTTATTTCTAAATCTTTGCAAGAAGAAAGAGAAATACAACACCATATTTAGGATATGGAAATTACTAGTTAAAGCGTTTGCTTATATCACAACCATTCCTTTACTTGAGCATCTTTATATGGACACTATTGTAACCATCACCTTACGAACGTTTTAAGGACAAACGAACTTTTCCACATACTGCATCGAACAATTTCTAAGCTTTATAAATTATCTGGATATCTTGGAGTATAGATTTGAACAATATTCAGTAATAAGATACGTAAAACAAGATGCATAAAATATTTTTTTTATGCAGTAATCTTAACGTATGCTGTGCAACATGCTTCTGCAGAGCTGCAGCATTCTTAACACAGGAAAATAACGGAATGAGGATACCATGCTTCACCTTGCATGCTACCACATCTTAAGTTGTAAATTTTACAGGCCTTCAATTCAGTGTTTGTCCACTTTATTGGCCTACCAGTGTTCCTCAGAAGCTTTTATAATTTCCATTTCCTGAACTTAAAAAAATTAAATCAAGTTATCACTGCCCTGCACTTACCCTGACACACAAATATGGCAGCAGTCATCTCTTTTTCTAATCCCCTCTTCTTCTCAGAGTAGCAAAAAAACCCAGAAAAATCAACAACAAAAGGTCTAAAAAGGCCTATTCCACTCATCAAAGCAGAGATTAAAAACCGTTAGACTATCTTCGGGTGAAGAAAGAGAAAACAGTGACTAACTTGCCACTACTTTGTATGGCAAAGCAGTATTGTAACTAAATGTCACAAGGACTAAGGCAATGTCCTGACGTCTCCTTTGCCACCACCCTACTAGTGTGATCTCACACCTTCAGTCAAAAACACTTTCCTAACCTAAAGCTATTTTGCAATATCAGCATGTAATATCATTAACGGCCTAAGAAATAACCAAAAGTCAACAGAAACTCAGTTGTCATTTACTGTAAACCAAAATTAAGCACACAGCCTGGCGCTCTGCTATCAAATATGCAAAGCAGTCTAGCAATCTTACCTTCCATCTGTTTCCACATTCGTTACAGACAACAAACGTTGTCATGGGTTCATCAGCACTGCGAGTTTGAACCTTTGGCAAAGGCAAGGGCCAGAGAGGAAAAGGACAATTAGTGTCTTCAACTTCTGTTAGTACGTGTTCAATGTAAAGGTTTAAAATCAAAGTTTAACATTAAGGAAATACATTTGGATAAAAACACAAGTTAACTTTCCATATCAACTGAAACTGTTTTTTTGTCTAGACTATAAAATAATCATGAACTTATGTTTTGACATATTTAGTAGCACTAAAATATAAATTTCAGCATAGCGACTGTGTACATACTTCTAGGAAAAGATTCTGCAGTAAACCTACACGTTCATAGAATTGTTTAGGTTGGAAAAGGCCTTTAAATTCACCAAGTCCAACCGTTAAGCTAGCACTGCTAGGTCCACTGCTAAACCATGTCCCTGTTCAGTGCAGCTTTACATATATTTACTGATGCAAAGGCTTAAAAGTCTTATGATTGAAAAGCAGCTTTCTACTTAAAGCATCTGATATACAATATTAAATTACAAACACAGCTGTCCTACAATCAAAATGACATGCTCTGAAGCACTGCTAAACAAATTAAAGCCCTTCTTGCACATATTTCCTAATTAAAATACAAAAAGGTTGTAGGAATGATTGTAAATCAGGGTCTAGTATTAGTCAAATGGTAGATTATATGCATAAAAATATATGTGTATATATGTATATATATTTTATATGTATGCATCATTATTTTCTGCTATTTATTCCCTCTGTAAAGAAAAGTTTACACACATTAAAAACAATAAATCAGCTCTCCTCCATATAAAACCATATTAATAAGATGTAATAAGAACAACTAGCAAAAACTCCGCATTGTAAAGAAACTTGGCATCCCAGACTATATAGATACTCAGCTTGGATTTACATAAAATCTTTGATAAATTAGTACAACAAACATTCTTTACGTAAGCACACCTAAGTAGATCCAACTATCTTTGCATACTTTGTAATTTGTTAGCATTGTGTTAAAAGTTCATTTTGTAATTAAAACTTTCTTCTCTGACTATCTTTATATAGGACTTAAGCTTTGAAATAGGAAAATGAAGGGTCTGAATAACCACGTACCTGGGTGTATGTACAATTCTTCTTTTTGCACTTGCCACACGTAAACAGATCAGTTTGGGTACCTCCTGTTTTAGCCATCTGGTGCTCTCTGATAGCTTCTTTGGTCAGATTTTTGCGCATTTCTTTCAGCTCATCACTTGCCATTTCCTGTTATGGACAAAGAACAGAGTTTATTACAGAGTTTTAGTTTTAAACAAGTCGTTACCACTGTGCGAGCCCATACCATTTTTTATTTAGAATCCATGAACAACTCCATTGGAGGGCAAAGTAAATCTACGCATTTTTAATTTTGTAAGACTTCAGCTGGGATATTTCACAGCACAGAAGCTACAAAAAGTGTTCTTTTTCTTTTTTTTAACACAGCTAAAGAAAACCCAGTAACAGTTACAATATCAAACACCTAGAAACATTTCTATGCAAATGCATTTCTGAAGTTCAGAAACGTAATACAGAGACAAGGTAGAGAAGGACTTAAAAGTTCTCCAGATAGGAAGAAAAAGATCCTCTCCCTAGGTTAGATCCTTGCATAATTATCTCATTCACCTACAGAAGATTATTATAGGAAAATTTTATACTATTTTGACTATTTCCATATTTGTACTGAGAAATACACTAGCCATATGTTACCAGAAATCATGCACAGTTTCAAAACACTAACCGAAGAGCTGATGTCCACCAATTTTCTTTTTCATTTAGAACAGTTCCAGTGTGCAGGCACTCCACAATGTATAGTAGTCAAGTGTGCACAGCAAAAACAAGTTGTTCCATTTTTCTTCAATAAAGTTTTACTCCAGATCCCATGTAGATGTGGAATGCTAATCTTGCATTACTGCCATTTCACTTTAGAAGTAATCTTAACACTAAGGGGTTTTTTAGCCATTAAAATTTTCATACAAGACATTAGTTAAAACAAAGAATGGGCACTGGACAACACAAAACATTGTTTGTGCATATGTACATACACACATTTAGAACAAAAAAACCCTCAAAATATGTACTGAAGATACAATCTACTTTTCTTTACACATTCCTTTATCAGCCTCTATTTGCCCTAACCTTTATGTTAACCTATAGAAAGAAAAACCACAAAACCCAAAAAACTTCCCCTAGAATAAAGCTAATCATGATTTTCATTACTTGATCATAAATTTAAATTTCTTTGTCTCCAAGATACTCCTTTATACCTGATCTGGGGGGGTAGAATCCAACTCATACAAGCAGAACTACAAAACTGAAAGCAGATGTTAAGCATGCTTTCGTTTTTCTCTCCCATAAAATCTTATTTTTCATTTTACTTCCTAGATTTATTTTGGTTTGTAAAGACAATGGACATGTGAATGGAAATTTCTATTCCAAGTGTCCAAAATGTTCTTTCAGTAACATAAATTTGATTTAAAGGGAAATTCTCCTAGCTTCTTTCCCCTATAATTTATGGCTTTTTCTGTTTATTATTACAAGTTTCTTTCAAAATCACTTGAAGTATTCAGGAGATAACCTTTAAATAAACACTGAAAATGCCAACAGGAGAGGGACTGATCTTGAAAACCACAGTGCTATACCTTGCATAGGCATATAACAGCAGAGGTTAGCATTTGAAAAACAAATGGCAAGACAGGCTAACTTACATATTCAAAAAGGTGAATGGATAGCAGCTTGGAGTCACTAGCCAGTAATATTTACATCTTCCTAAACTTAAAAAAAAAAAACTATCACAGATATATCACGTGGCCTTTTAAAAACAGCACAACATACCATGTTTCAGGAAATTTACACGCAACAGCTCACCTGCCTTTTGACTTACAGACAAAATCAGATATTTAGGAACCATTAACAGACACTACTTTCGTTCCCTCTGCCCCAACACAGCCCTGTAATTCACACTGTGCAAGCCACAAACAAGCTACAGTCTTTCAAAACTGCGAGCAGCTTACAAATTATTTTTATTGCTAATAAATACAGGCCAGGATGCAAGTCCAACAGCGAAATAGTTCAAGACCTATGCTTTACTTACCTCTGCTGTCATTTTGGCAAACTTGTCAGGAGGAATGTTCCCACATAACACATTTTTCCTTAGGTTAGGATTCTTCGCATCCTTGAGATTTGCTATTCTACTTCGTACCCTATTTTTGTATTTCATATCAGTGTTTTTTAATTCTTGAAAAATAGGTGCTTTGGATTTAAGGAACAAAAGATTAACAAGTAAAACAGAGCGCTATAAAGGATTCAGTTTTGGGGGCAACTTTTCTAAAGCAATGTACTTCTCCCTTGTTGATCAAGTCCTCCCCCCACCCCAACTAACAGTTACTTTCCTGTTCAACGCAGCAGACTTCATGTGCTTCTGAAGCCTAATCATAGTTTAGCACATGGTCAGTGAAATGTGACTTTTTGGGTAGTAGGACCTCAACTGAAATTGTGAAAAGTCACCCAAAAATTTCTGTCCGGTTCCTTGACCTCGTCCTGAGAAGTAATTGATTTCTAAACCAAATATTCAAACACCGGCAGCTCACTAGCAGAATTTTAAAACAGGGTATGCAACAGAAGCAGGAAATCCCGTAACAGGAATGGTGGCTGACTGTAATTGCCGAAGGACATTAGGAAGCTAAAATCATGAAGCTTAGACTACTTCTATGCTTAAGAACAACCCCCTCCCCCCCAAAAAAACCCTAAAATAATAAGTCCAGACCTCTGCTCTGTAACTATTCAAACATTGCTACCAGAACAACTCTTTTGAAAATTCAAAATTAATTTAGAAATAAACTTGTAGAAAATAAAATAAAGACATTAGAAAAAGATTTAAACTGTTAACAAGATAAGACTTCAAAATAACATAAAGGCAGCCCACCTAGCATTTTATGTCAGAATGCTTCAGTAAGATATAACATTGCTGCTGCAAGGAAAACATACTGAACTGGAAAAATCACACACACTCACCTACACACATTCCCACATTTTTTAAGGCATGTCATTTAGGTTGTGCTGTTTTTTTTAAACACTACATTTCTGCACTGATGTGTTGAACACAGTTTGCTATTTTTGTTTTAAATGAAACAAAAAAAATATTAAATATATGTATCAAGTTAATTTTAACATTATCAATGCTTTTAAAAAATACTAAAATGTTCTAAAGCACACAGATGTAGAACAAAGGATATCTTCTTCAATCTGAGAACCCAGCTCTTCTTCATCAGCACCAATAGCAATGTAATCATCTGAGGAAAACAAATATTAAAATATTAGCAACCCGACAATCTCATCAGTATTCTATATCCCTGAGAGCCCATTCAGAACTCTGAAACTCAACAAATTACAAAACAACTACAGTGAATCTTCCTTTTGTACAGGCAAGTTTAATTTACTGCATACTTACCCTTTTAAAACTTTTAAATATTCTAATAGGCTTGGCAAATACCCATCTCCACAGCGTATTTGTGTGTAGAACAGACTATTATAAAAAGAAAATGTTTTGTATTGTGTTTCATCAGTTCTTCCAGTCCACACAATACAAGCATAAGCAATTAGTGTTTTGCAAGCATGCAAGAGAAAGATTTCATTGGAAACACAGTAATTAAATAACACAAAAAGTATCATTAATTTTAACAAAAAAAAAATGCAAAGCAGCCATGTGTCATAAAACATGTAAATTAGAAGATATAAACCATAGCAATCTTTAAGACAATGCAACACTTGACCTAAAATGTATCAAGATAACTGTTTACTGTTTCTGACCAAAACCCTTACTCATAAAGACAGCTGCCTTTTCAAGATAGCTTAGGACAAATTAGATACAGTACATGTCTTCCTCCTTCTCATTTTAACATGGGTGTACTTCAGTGAATAATCCAAACACCATTTCTCATTTGATCTCATGCAGAAAGCCATAAAGCCAGAAAAGAACCTTATTTTTTGAGACTGGCATTCAACCCATGGATGATCAGTTTATATGTGCTGTAGAAAGTAACACAGCAAAAAGTTCTTGGAAAACTAGCTAAAATTAAGAATACATAGAATTATGAATACTAAGATGCTATATGCAACTTTCTGCTCACCAATTATTTTAGAAGTCTATGAACGACACATCCAGAGGACCAAAGATTCATGGTCTTTAGTCAGCTTTGATTAGTCTGTATCTGAATTTATGTGAATTAAAATAAAGAGTGAAGAGGGTAAAACCGGATGATTCAGAAGTCTGCTTACACTGAGTCAGGTTACACTAAACTAAGAAGAGAGGAACAGGAGCTGGGTCATAAGTTCAGGTAGAAGACAAGGACCCACAAGAAAAAATTCAGGTCATTCTGAGGAGTCCAACATTTAGTTTGCTCCGTATCTAGCATATCATTCAATTTGTCAGTTTAAAAGACACCCAAGTGTACATAAAGGAGAAGAAGAAAAAAAACCCAGCCTGTCAAGGAATTTACAGGTGCCCAAAAGGCAAGAAGACAGAGCAATGCAAGACCCTCTCACTGCGAGTATCTCAATGAAATTTCAAGATTAAATCAAAACAGAAAGGCAGCCTTCAAAAATCAAAATCTGAAGGACCACAGGATCGCTGCTGTAAGAAAGGCAGGCACGTATATAATGGCACTCTCAGTCAGAGATAAGACAAAAAAAATAGCAGCTTCCACAAAAAGATTTAAATGAGGCATTAAGGAGGCAATAACCTTCTTGAAAAGCAGTTCCACTGTAGGCAAGATATCAGATGAAGAGAAGCCACAAAATGTCCCATATCATAAGCAACAAAAAAGTATTTCAATACATTCCCATGCTGTCAAGGTTACTCATTACTTGCAGCTTGGGTGAACCGGCCTATGGGCGTATACACACAAATGGACATAAAACAGGGTTTATTCTGCCCTGCGGTGCAGGAGAAAAATAGAGTGGGAAGGATTGAAATAGAGAAGAAGGACATAGTTAAAGTTGAAAATACAGTCTACAAAGCTTACCTCCTGTTCTGAGAGCTGCAGAGAGCATTTCTCTACATTTCACTCGTACAGAATCTGAAGTGCTTGGAGCCCGGGGAAAAGAAGGGATGAAAGAATTTGAGGGAGCACTACCCTCCTCCTTCCTGCTGCTGGAATTGCTACTTGAACTGCTGGAAAAAAAAAAAAAAAAAAAAAACAACAACAAAAAAAACCCAAACCTATTATTAATGTTTTCCCCCCTCTTCAGATAACTTCATTCCAGGGCAAAACACAGGTCTTTTGCTGTATTTATTTGACTGTATTCAAAAAAAAAAAAAAAAAACCCACAACACCAAAACCAACACCACAGACTACGTTTTTAAAGCTACTTACAGCTCTAGAGTCAATATAATTTTAAAAGTGTCTTTAGAATATCACCAGGGTACTCTACACAATAGAGACACAGCAAGTACTTCATTCCATTATATGGCATATAAGTTTTAATTCTCAGTTCTCTACATTAACATGAAATCCTTTTTTTTCTCCCACGGAACTTCAAGAAACAGTGAAGATACATCACCCTAATATTCAGTCTGCAGTGAATGCATTCCATTCAGTCTGCTTACTGTACTGAAGTGGTACCATGATCACAAACAATTAATGTAGTTTTGCAAACTGTAAACCAAAAAGTTTTCAGCCTGCACTAGGACAAATAGTTAGAGGTTAAATTCCAATTTGAAAATGGCTCCTGGAAACAGATTCGCTAAAACCAGAAACATACAGAAGAAATGGGCTTGCAGATACTATTTTGTAAATGTTTTTCAGCTCCTATAGTATCATTAACATAGGCTCATTTTTCTGATAACATACATTTTGTGTTTACCAAAAAAAGTGCAGAATGAGATTGTTTATTAAACATAAAGGCTAACAGACAAAAGAAGTATTCTAAACCTCTAACATATGCAATTATCACGAAGCTGTGACTGAAAGTTGTTTTACAGTTCTGAAAGCTCAGTGCCCGTACTGAGAGAAGGAGGAGTATTTGACAGATGAGACAGATGGAATAAACAATAACTACTCTGGCCACATCTTGACTTGTGGCTTTCATCTTTTTTCAATGTCAGCAGCAGAACTTACTTCCCTAACACCACACCATTTCTTGTACAAGTCCATGTATTTCAGAAAAGAATGCGGAACCTGTCTCTAATATGACAAATTTGGACCAAACAGTTTAATGTTAATTTATACTGAGTGAGATTATTTGTATAGTCATGAAGAACTAAGCACCTTTCTTCTCTTGCTTCAGGGCTGTTTTGTGAGGAAGATGCAGACTCCTTTTTCTTTTCTTCAGAATCTTTATCAGTTGAGGGTCCATCTGGAAATACAGAACATGAGAAACTCTCTTCCACCCAGAAATAGTAACCCGATTTAAAGCAGTGGTAAAATATCTTTGATGATTTCTCCTGAACCAGTTGGAAATACTATCAGCTCCCACTCTCTGCTTTGACCTTCTCTTGCGGTACAGCCTTCCACTCCCCAACACCCTCCCCAACCCAGCAAATGGAAAATATGACAACACTTCAGATCCTTCGAGTCAAGTCCAGCACCTGTTTAAACTGGCAGTAAAGACACGATGAAAATGAAGACTTTTATGATTTATTTTTGCCAACTCTGCTGCATAAGCTAGACAATTACTTCTTAAACTCTAGAGACTTGTAGTAGTAGTTTGTCTTCCATGTTTTAAATACAAGCTCCTACTAAATGCATGTCAGTCTTTAATTATATTCACAGGATTTCTACCAAAGGACTGAACCAAACGAAACTGTGGTACGAAAGCTACCATGGTTGCCAAAAAAATATAAAGATCATTTTCACATGCTTTTGAAGGAGTTTTCCAGACACGCACACAGTATTTTCTGTGACAGCTCTTAAATTATTTGCCTTAGCGTTTAAAAATATTTGAATTTGCCTCTCATACAGACTATGTTTAATGATGAATTTATAAAGAATAACGAAAGCCTTTATTAAAAGGGGCAATTGCAACATTAAACTTCAGCCTAGCGAGAACACATACACCCTTCTATTGTAAAGAGGAATTCAGAGTGGCTAAATCAAGCTTCTGCTTTGATCTGTGCTCTAGAAAGGCTGACTCTCTCCACTGCCTACAGAGAAAGCCTAGGGAGACTGGCATCCCTCACTGACAGTTTTTGTGAATTCCTCTCTCTAGGCCCTCATAAAGCTGCCATTACACTTCTAAATCCATAGACTATATTACTGGGATAAGTATATATTACAAACTTTAAAAAGAACTAAAAACAGATCAAGAAAAGGAGGGAAATCTGATAAGACTCAGTCTTTCCCATGAAGAAGTCCTGAACAAGGTATCTAAATCCCTGTTCAAGCATCTAAAAGTACCCTCATGTCCAGAGGAGTCCCATCCCCACATTTCTCAGGGGAACTTGGTGGTATGGAGCACACAAATTCAGGTCTCTTATTCTATTACACTGAACAGGATTTTGATCCTTTCCTTAATTTTTGGGTTAAGGAATTTATCAAATCAAATATCACTTCATTAAAAAATCATCATCATAACAGAAGACCAGAAACAGCCATACTGGATCAGACCAAGCACCCATCTACTATTCTATCTGCAGCTGTACCTGAAAATAGATGCCTACAAAACAGTATAGGAGCCAGGCAAGCACACAAAGATACTTCTCCAGAATACCTCCCCAGCATTCAAGAGCTTAAAAGTTTAGTGATTTCCTCACTTGTTGTTTGTAGTTTTGTACTCAATCCTCGATACATTTCTCCATTAAAAAAAAAAAAAAAGGATAAACACAGCAGATGATGCACTTGGACAAATTTGTCTTTAATAAGCTAAAGGCATTATTCAAAAAATCCTAATAAAGATATCAATAGATCAACTATTATTTATAAAAAAGTAATTTCACTAAGAAAGTAAATGAGGCTGGCTCACAGAAGTTCTTTCCTATGACACATGAGCTACACAGTATTAAGAAACAAATCCCATTTTTAATATGCATATTCACATGACTACTCTCCATGGCAACAAATGTTTACATGATACATAATTTTAAAAAATATTCTACATATGCATGTAATCTCATTTACCCTCATCATTTTTTACGTACACAATCCTTTTTGTCAGAGGCTTTAAGACAAACTGATAGACCAAACAGGTATCTTGGGGTACAGCTCAGGTTCTGCAAAGCAGCATAGCTGCCTTAGAGCTGAGCTCTGCTTCAGCCCATTTAACTCCATATTTTTTTCCAGCATACAAGTTTTCAAATTCAGAGCTGACCTAGGTAACTCCCACTTATTCTGCATCAAATACACTGCCATGGTATAGCTGGCACCTAGTTTTAGTTTATCAAACACTTCCATTTAACCCAGCACCACTTCATCAGAGAAGGCAGGCACCTGAGAACACCTGCCAATAGATACTTCTGTTTAATCCAGTTTCAGAAATCTGAAAATAAAGTCAACTATATTCTCTGTTTGCTCAAAATACTCTCGTTAAGTGTTTAAGTCATTCAGTCCTATGGATCATAAATAGTTAAGCATCAAGGAGAGGAGATCCAGTGTCAAGCAGTATTTCTTCTTAAACTCACACATTAATAGGGTTTTCTTATTTTATTAAAATACCATATTGACAAAAGAACAATCCAATTAACAGCCTGCCAGACAGCATTTCAACTGTCTTCTGGGAAAGGAAAAAAAATTATCCTTGAGAAACTAAAAGTCTCTACTAATTAACCTAATTTACATTCAACAGCCAAACTCTAATGCAAAGGAAGAATGACAGCTAATGGGAACTACAACCAACCACAGAAATTCTAACAAAGTAGGATGGAAAAAATGTCCCTTCTGTGAAAGATATTTTAAAATTCCAATGAGCAAGTGATTCATGTCAGGAAGTCTATAGAACATCATAGTATTTATATAATATAAATTACAAGTTGCTTTAAAGAGGCACAATTACTTTAACTTCATACAGCTATTAAAACTTACCAAAACTTTTTTCAGAAACAAATTGAAATTGTGATCAATTTTAGGGTTGAAAACTGTAACTTCAGTTTTAGCTACTGCAGTTTCAGAAGGCCATAAAAAAAAACCCCTTTAAGCTTTTTTTTTTTTCCAAATAACATAACCTAATTTATATTGCTTCTTTAAAATACAAAGAACGAGGTAGTAACATGAGTTGACTATTAACCATTAGAATAAGACTATCAAATTCTGACTACTGCATTGCAGGTTCTATCTGGGACTTGCAATTAATTTGAAAGATACTTCTACCTTTTCCAGTGAAATAATCTCTCCAGGGTAAAACATGACGTGACAGTGCTCTTTGTTACCAGAACAAAATTTTTAATGTAATAATATATGGCCAGAGATAACATAATTAATCTGAATGTTAGAAGCCATTAATAGCTTCATCGTAGATTCTTCTAATTATATTAGAAGTGAACTCAAGACATTTGTTAGTAACAAGAAAAAATTAGGAAATAAAAAGATATGTTATTAATTTATAAATCTAACTTTAAATTATGAGGTTTTTTTAAAGTAGGAGTCTTTCAGAAATGTTAAAGAAAGGTGGCTAGTTATTCCCTGGAAGCAAATGAGAATTTAATTTAGTGGGTTATTGTATATTATTGATTCAGATATCACCACCAAATTTAGAAAGTTTTCTGAGCATTCAGTTTAAATAAGTTAAAGGAAAGAGATATGAGAATAGGTAACAGATGGCATAGTCATTAATTTAACAGTGATGCTCATATTTAATAGTTCTTTAGGCCCCAGACCCTGACCAAAATAATCTTGAGATGCATAAGCAGCTACACTTGTCAGCAATTCCTCTGCAAGATGTAGCAAGACATGAAGGTAAAAACAGAAAAGCTTCTTCTTAGTAGTAGCATAGGGAGGAGTAATATCTAAAACCTGTAAATAAACAACAAAAATCATGACTGTTTGCCCTTTTTAAGGATTTTTTTTTTTATCCTAAGTGACAAAAGAGCATGATACATCAACTTCTTTGCTATACATGTTTTTTCTCCTATACAGTATGATGTCATTTGCATCATATGTTATCTCTCCATTGATAATCCTAACAAATTATAGATCTAACAGTACATGGAACAGTTCCAAATATACATTTGACAGGAGATGATTTCCACAGCTCATACTTGATATGGAAATGAGACTACTGAAATTATTTTTGCGCTTGATTCTACTTGATATCTTAAAGACATGTACTCTTCTTATCAATAGTAAACAATATTCCTAAACACTATATAGACTATAATTTAGGAACTTGTTTTGTCAATAACAATTTTTTTGAGCAAAGCCAGTATGTTACTAGATGTCCTTAAAAAAAAAAACTTCACCTAATGACAGCATTACCGTACCTGTAAGATGGTCCTAGACTGTACCGGCTTGCTCGCATAGAATCAAACCCAGGTTCGAAATAAGAAAGGATTGTATGAACAAAGTAATCTGACTAAAACTCTTCTGTGAAGTTTGGCTGGTGCTGTTTTCTCTTGACAACATTCAGCACTTAAAACATTCTTATAAAATTACTCAGGCATGTACTTTTCTGAAATGTTTGTGGCCCCTTTTTTGGTACTGGCAATAGATGATCACACTTGCACTTAATGTTACGATTATTGTCCAATCATTCTGCATTTCCAGTTCAGTACATAAACTCACTGGAGTTAAGTTTACTTACTTAGAGGTCTGGACATTCTTTTTCACTGTATACTCTTAGAGTTCAGTAAGTAATTATTTGTGATGGAGAACATTAAATTCCTTAAAGAATTTTTTCTTCTTGTTTTTTAATATAAAGGAACACTCATAACCCAAATGGCTATGCATAGATTCATTATCTGCATATACTCAGCTACTCGGCAAACAATCATTATTTGCAAATCCCAGGTTATAACTGAGCTGTGTTTTATTCCGAGAGCAGAATTTGCTTTCTTATGTAAATTGTGACCAACTCGGCTGTGTGGTTTAACGTTCTTACAGCAACATCTGAAAAGGATCTTCCACTGTAGCTCGCTTGGTGAGTCACTTCAGACGCTGCTTGCAAGACCTCTGCTGGGCAGCTTCCCACCCCCCTGAAAAACCAGTGGTAACCTAGTATGGCTCTAGCCAAGCCATAAACATCTGATGATTCACAACCTTACTTTGGTTTCTTCTCGTGTTTCCCATGCATTCTTAAAACCTAAGTTCTGATAGCACTGAACTTAAACAGCACGTGCAGCCTGAACAGTCAACAGTTCTTGCCTAAATTCAAAATGTCATTTATAAAAATAACTCACAAAGACTTCAGATCTCTGAATACAATGCTTGGTACAATTAACAGCTGTCCGCTTCTGTTGCCATCTTTGATCCATACCTTTTTACATGCACTATAAACAGTGTAATCGAAACTGATTTCTCAAGCAGCTCAACATATGGTATTTCGTATTCTTCTGAGAAAGTCAAAACTAATGATAAAACAGAATAGGAGTACTTTATAAGATTCCCACCCATACTTCACGCAGCCCAGATATAACTGTGGAAGACAGGGTGAGATTTTAAGTTCTCATGAATTACTAAGCAGCGAAACCAGAGGTGAAGCGTTTGACCTACTATGCTCTATTATAAGGTCTACATTACAAATCGAGGAGAATAAGCATTAAGTTCTGAACACAAGCAGTGCTGTATTTTCAAGAATAATTTGATTTTATACAGTAAGTGCAAAACCACAGCCACACTAGACCTGGCACAATAACATACATGCAATAATATCTGCCCTGTAACAAAAGTTAGAGCATGAACAAAGGTCACATGCCCACTGCCTCAAGAAGAAAGTATTCAGTTCTGATTAATGTCAAATATTTGGTATTTACTTTCCAGTTCCTCACGTGTTTGAATTCACCTCATGCAAGCAGCCTTAGGTAGAGTCTCCCAACTGTCTTAAAACAATCTGAATGTAGCAAGCCATCAAAAGGGAAAGATCCACCTTGCCCCAGCTGTACATTACTGCCGCAATCCCTGTGCAGGAAACAGTAACTGCAAACAGGCTGGACCAAAAAACTGATACAGCTGAAATTTAAGCCAGAAGAAATGAATAAAACAATTAGTTTCCAACTGGTCATTTTACAGGTCCGGTCTCCTGGATAGCCACTTGAGCACTACCTGTAGCACAGGAGGTAGCAAGGAGGCATCTGTGCCAAAGTAAAGCCAGGACACCCCCTTTCAGCAGCAACCTACACCCACATTGACCTGCTGTGACCATCAGGCACCACGGTCTTATTCCGGACTTCTACAGCATGAACACCTTCTGGTCCTCAGGCAGGAATAGTACTCCCTGTGTTTCACAATGTTTGAACACTTAAAGATTAGTCAGCTCTAAGTAACAATATATTAACACAAGTTTGACTGACTTAAGATATTGTGTTAAAGAGACAGAAGACTATTTTTACTGTCTTAACAAAACAGCAATTCCTTTACTCAAAGGACAGCAATACCAAGAAGGGTTAGCCCCATCTCCAAAAAAAGCAGTATCCGAGGGCACTCCCAAAAGCTGAGAATTCTGTGGGGAAAAAGACAGTATCTCCTCTACTTTGTTGCCTAAACTAAGTTGCAGTATCCAAAATTTGAACTTGAGAGAAAAAAAAAAAAAACATGACACCACAAAACTTTGATAGAGCCCTTTTTTTTTTTTAAACTTAGATTAATGACTTGAAAGCTAGGTCACTCAACCCAGCTGCTACTTTTAGAAGTCTTTAGAGTAACTCAAGTTAATATACAAGTCCATTTCTCCACTTATGTATCTTACCACTTTTATGCACTGGATATAATACAGTTGGACTTCAAGTTCCAAGTGGAAATTTAAACAAAAAAAGTACGTAATTCTCACTATTTACCAGTGAACTCTGATCAGTTCCTTCATAAAGTATGCACTTAGTTTATAATAAAAGTCATTATCATGATTTTAAAAGTATTTTATCAGCATATCTAGTATTATCTAAATTTAATTACTAAAACTTACCTAATCAGTATTATCTAACTTTTTAAAGGTAGGTTAAAAAAGTATTTCTGTTGTAGAGGTTGTTGCTTCTTACTAGAACATGTAAGTTGAAAGCTGTGACAAATTGTCCATTTCTACATACATATACTGTCAGATAGATACAAAGTCATTTCTACACCTTTTAAAAGAGTAAATATCTGATAAAATACTTCATAGTTTATAAAAATTGGGTGACTTCAAATGGCAGGGGACTCGTAACGCCTGGTATTTAACCTATTTTTCTAGACAGAAGGGCAAATATTTAAGTCAGTAGAAAAATAATATAAACTGTTTTCTATTTCAAAATCTTAAACTTCCTAAATCTTAGTTTACCTAAAATTAGATACAAAGAAACAAAATAGAGTACAGCACAGTGTATGAACAAAAATACCTGGATGTAGTTTGAAATTTGAGTGTTTTCACATATGTTATGTCCTACAAGATACCCTTGAATAAAACCTTGCTAACAGAAAGGTCTCATTAACTGCATTCATTGCTTTAAGGGAAATTAAACAAAAAGTATTCATTGCTTTAAGGGAAATTAAACAAAAAGTATTAACTCACTAGTTAGTAAGCTGTTTAAAACTATGAAGGTTTTAGGAAGTGCAGATCTATTTCTTACTACCTTTAAGTTCTAACAGTTTTTTAACATGAATTTTTTACTGTTTTTTTTTTCTCCTCACAAATCATTTTATAACCAAACTTCAAAGCCTTCACACTCTCATATGAGATTTTGCAGAAGTTCTTCAGAGTACCTGTTGTATTTGACAAAGGAAATAGTCAAAAACAGGTTCCTTAGCACTTAGTACTGCAATACAGTCACTCTAGCTCAACAGCAGGCAACAAGACTTCAGAAATGAGTCATGTCGCAGAAGCTGGCTTCCTACTGCTTGCCAGCCCCAATAAAAATATATTAACTTTTTCTCTGAATGTACTTTCACAGTAATGCACTGGTGATAGTCAAAGAGTAAAAAAAACCAACATCATCTGTGCAGAAAGTGTCAACACTTACACAACAGCACAAATTATCTAAAGCAAGGCAGTGTCAACGATTTGCATCAAGACTGCATACAGTTAAAACATTGGGGGGGGGGGAACAGCCCGAAATTTGTGTCACCATACCTAACAGTTTCTTCCAAGACTTGATAAGAGATTTTGCTAAAGATGTAACTTCTTCATCAGTGCTTTGCTTGCGTATCGCATTCACTGACATTCCAATTCTGGTAGACTGTAACAGAAATAAAAATACACACTATAAAAGGTGACATGAAGACAGTTTAACAAGTAAACCTATATAGTTATGCTTTGACACTGTTTTTTTAAAAGTACCTTTTTTTCTTTGTTTTCGTGGTTTGTTTCTTTTTTTTTTCCTTAAGACTATCAGAATGAAAAGCTGCAAGCCTTTACAAAACTTATTTTAACAACACAGAGATTTCAAAAAGAAATACAACAGTATCACCAGGTGGGGGGGCAGTGGGAAGGAGAGTTAAGGGCAGTCAATCAGAAGATTTTTGCTCTCAAACTGTTTCAAAAAGCTCCGTAGAACTACCTACCTAAACTAAGTACAACATTCAAAACATCTAACAATGCGAAAATCATATATACATCTTAACATCACAAAATTTTTAGCAAAGGTTCTAGCCTCAAAATCTTATTCTTCTGTGAAGCAGTGACTGTATTTGTATTTTGGCATGACCAGAAGCTTGGCAACTGCTTCAGTGACTTCTTACTCTTAGAATTCCCATTTAGTGGCTGTGGAAGAAGCTATAATATCAGTTGGGAGTGACTACGTTTTAGGTTCCTAAAAATTTCGGCAATACTGAGATTCTTTAAAATCTTAAGCACTTTAGATAGGTTAGTCTTACTGTTTCTATCTCTGAAAAGGCCAAAACACCAATAGGCTTTAAACCTTTGGCACTACTGCCACCTATAGAGTGAAAAGGAGATTAATTTACAATCCACTTTTAAGACTCTGAAGACAAGGACATAAATTTAGCAAAACAGCAACAAAAGTTTCATTTTAGAAGACTTCTGACTAACATGTTAATCTAACAAGTAGAACATTTCCACACTTAGTTTCATGAGAGGATAAAAGTGTTTAACAATATAAATACGTATTTTATTATCATTTCACATTTTGATTGATGACTAGATTTTTTTAATTGTCCTTAAGACGCTCGGGTTCGTTGCACTTACCACTTACAGGACTCACTAAATATAAATTATTCTACTTACTTTTGCAGTAGTTCATCATAAATTTCCTTGTCCTTTAAAGGAAAATTTAAATCTTTGTGGCTTGCTAAAAATGGAAATGATTTGTTCCTGTAAATTACTCTTTACAACCCACACAACACTTTGGGGCACTATGGATGTGTTAAATGACTGGAAATTAAATATTCAGTAGCTGTTTCAGCAAAGGAAACACATCAAATAACCTCAGGTCTGAGCATCAGCTCTAAACATGTATTTTGGATTAAAGAGAACAGATGGTTACCTGTAACTAAAGTGTTTCAACATGGACTCTGCTCACTCACACTAACAGTATTGGCCAACGCTTGACATTTTAAACACATACTCTCGACATTATGTTCAGACAATAAAGAATCACACGTGCTTGGAACTTCATAAAATACTCACCATACCTGCATGAGAAAAACGTATCTACAAAAAACCCAACCCTCCACTGATAACTGTGCAAAACCATGGCCTACTCTCATCAGCAAAAAGAAGAGACACCAACTTACAGACTTTCTTAGGCAAGCAAAACTCAAAAACTCAAGTGAAGCTCAAAATTAAATGGATAAATTAATTTCTTCTTCTGATCACAAAAGAGAAACAGATTATGGTAACAGTCTAAACTGCCAGCTTTCTTAAGGCAGTACATAAATATAGTTCATTCGTTTGCTTTTATAAAGCACTTGATCTGGCCTTGCCTAAAGAGAGGGGAAGGAATAATCTACCAATTTATTTGCCTGCAAACTGACACAGGTAATCACAAAAGATCAGTGTTATATTCTCAAAATAACTGTGCTTTAATGACAAACCAACTGTCAGCATTTGAAATTTCCTCAGTCTTCCAGTCTACAGAGCTGTTCTTGTGAGAGCCATTTTAAGTGGAAAACTCCAGTATTTCTGCCTAGCCCAGCACAGCCTGCGAAATTGCTTTATCTCTGTGCCAGTTTGTAAGTGTGCAGGTACATGAAAACTTTCCTCACCCTGTCCAAAGTGCATTTTTAATGGATCATTCTTCCTGCCCTAGTTTCAGCTGGGACAGAGTTAATTGTCTTCCTGGTAGCTGGTACAGCGCTGTGTTTTCAGTTCAGTATGAGAAGAAAGTTGGTAACACCCTGATGTTTTCAGTTGTTGCTGAGTTGCGTTTAGACTCAGTCAAGGACTTTCCAGCTTCTCCTGCCCAGCCAGCAAGAAGGCTGGAGGGGCACAAGAAAGTTGGG
>JAVKLA010000027.1:10946997-10962917 GCA_034782735.1 Sagittarius serpentarius
CCGGCCGCAGGAGCCAGGCAGCGCTGCGGCAGGCCGAGACTATTGGCGCGCCGGCGGGCGGGGGCGGGGTCTCGGGGGCGGGGCCTCGCGGAGGGGGCGGGGGGGGCTGCGTGGGTGAGTCTCACACCACCCCTCACGCCCCCCTCCAAAAAAAAAGCCCAACTCCAGTACAGTTAAATGCTCTTGACCTCTGACAGTGTCTCACGCCCTCCAGCTCACAGCACTGCTGCTGAGGCCGGTCTGCAGGCAGCGAGGGCTGCCAGCCGGTCCTCTTCGTGCCACGCACAAACCACCGCAAACCACGGCACCGGCAACTCGCTTCCTCTGTTCAAGCTTCTCTTCAGCTGCCAGCAGGCTCAGAATTGCAGCGGACATTTGATTTTTGTTCGCTTCAAAGGGGTGGAAAATCCCCTCTTCCCTGTAACGGAAAAAGTTGTTCTTGAAGTCTGCCCCTAAAGAGTTACTACTCTATAAAATGGAATGAGGACTTCAAATTGCAACTTTAGAGGAAGTTTGGGATTTAAAAGTTCAGAGTCAGTACAAGAGAGTTGGAGATAAACTTCTGCATCGGCCAAGTATCACACTGTAATGTGCTACAGTGCTTCCAAGTCTTAAAGCTGGTCTCTACCTTGTGTATGTTCCAGTGGGACATACCACGTTTATAACATTCAACAAATTCATATTAATGAAATTCTCTTCATCAGTTATGTGCCTTGCTACTGTGATTTGTTGCAGAAAAGAACAGCATCACGAAACATCTATTTTACAGCGAAAATGAAAAGTGATTGCTTCAAGAAAGTGGCAAGCGTATCTGAAGGTTATGGAAAGATTATCCCCTACTAAGATCCAGGAGGGTGCTTATACATCCTGCTCAAATCTATTATTAGTAAGCTGTCAAACGCTCCGGACGCCTGAGTTGTAAACTAAGGACTGTAAAATATACACACTTTGGAGAAGAAGTGAGATAGGCCTTTTCCTTGAAACAACACTCAGGGAAGCAATTACAGCAAGAACTGCCACAGCATCGATGTGTCACGTACTTTGCAGCAAGACTGCCTTGTGTTTTGAAGCCAGACAGAGACAGGTGGTTTTCAGGCACTTCTGCATCATGCTCAACACACACAATGGTCACAGCATCTGCCAGTTTAAAGGCCTGCACATACATAGACGTATTAGAAGCAATTAAAATTATTCGGGACCTAGACAGATCTTCCCACAGTTTAGATCAGGGCCATGAACTGGACAAGCATACAGAAACTTTGTCTGCAGCTTTTTTGTTTGTTCTGCCCAAGGGGGGAAAAAAAAAAAACAACAAAGGAATGATTCTTTAAGGAAAAGAGTACCTTTTCTTTCAGGGACAGATATGGGGGAGAAAAAAATAAAATAAAACAGCAGTGCTCGCCACAACATTTAAGAGATCGTGCCCGTTCAGGTTTAATTCCGTTTCATCCAGATGCAGTAACCTAGTACCTGTAATAATCAACTCAGGTTAAATAAGATGCTAACCTCAAATGAAGTTTATCATCATTTTTCCCACACCCACATCGCTGATAAAAGCAGTACACAGTGAGTTAGCAGCTGAGCGCTATTGCTACACTACACGGTAAACAAGCTTGTACGTGTTCTACGGTAGGTGCAAGAACACTACCAGAAAACTAGAAATCTCAAATCAGTCAGTATGGTTAGTTTGAACACATTTAAGTTGTGGAATGAAATCTTCCAATAATAATTTAAAAAAAAAAAAACAATCCAACACCTTCTTCACTGGAAATGCACAGAAAGAGTTAAAAATGCAGATGAAATGTATTAACATCTAAAATGTATCAGGCAAGGAAATTATAATTGTAAATTAAATGCTATATAGCACTTACAAAACGCCTGCTGCAGGACTGTAAGGGGAAAGCACGTCACTTGTTTAACGTCTAAACTAATAAAAGTAGCATCAGAGAAGTATTTCAGTAGGGAAATCAAAGACTAACCAGATGGTAATGCATATCCTTTTTTGCAAATGGCTGCATTAAAAGAAAACAAAATACAGCTCAATTATTTGTATTGTATGCTACAATATCAGAACGATACTCAACTAACTGAACCAGTATTAATCAGATTCTTTATATTAGCTGCTCTATCATCCTCAGGACAGCAATTCTTTACTGCAAAGAAATACACAGCACTCTCCATGGTTCTCTTTAGCTGGTTCTAAACCAAGCAGCTTTGTACAGCATCAATCTCTTCCATGATGTGCCGCTGTTAAGTCCAGCAAACAGCAGGAGGGAAGAGAGACCAAACAAAAGTTAAAACTATGCAACCTTTTCCTTTCTGTTTAGCTTCTTTCTTCTAAATAAGCCCATTAGAAAGAAGAAAGAACACACTATTTGTTGCACTGCATTTACCTATTACAGCATTCCCAGCATATTCTTTTGCAACTTTTTCTAAAAGGTAACGTACACCTACTGCTGCAAAGAGCCTGCGTCTAACTCGCTACAGCCTGTCATTTGCTGGACCACAGGACCTTCCACAATACTTAAGCCTTAATAGGCAGAGATGGCTCTCCTAAGGAAGGTGCAGATATGAAACGTTTTAGATTTTTACTAACTAGTCTCATTTGATATGAGGCAGCATCCTGAGAAATTTGGGGCTGTGAGGGGGCAAACAGTAGTGTGCACAAAATTTGTCATGAAGGATGTCTGAACTCTTATCAAGGCACTTAAAATCCTCCATTTTCAGGACTAACATTCTGTATAGAAAAAGCTCCCCTCAGCAAGTGTTAACACAACTATGCAAAATATAACATTCACAGCATTCCAGAAGGTTTTATGCAACCATGTGTTATACCTGTTATGCCTCTCCTCTTTATTTGAGCCCTCAGTGTAATTGACTTAGGTCTACCAAAACAGAATTTCAGTTGGTTTGAAGCAGCGACAGATCCCCGACCTTTGCAGGGAAGAAGAAGCAAGTCCAGCCACAGATACACGAGGGAGCTGTAGCAAATGGAAGTTCCGATTCCTCGTAACGTCAAGATTTTCCTCAAAAATTTCTTAAAACGCTAACATGCATCTTGATTAGTTGTTTTTATCGTTATTCAACAGATGCATTGGGGTTTTTTTGTTTCCTCACACTAGCTCTAGATTATAATGGTATGGCCTGAAGTTAGACCAAGTATCATTTTCAATTTCTGGTATTTGCAGTATATTATCAAGCTAATTTTCAAAATGTCTTCACCTTTTTTCAACTTCGAAACAGTAACTGGAGGCATTTAAGCTTTTTAAAGATCCCCCGAATAATTTTAAATACTACAATATAGCTAGCAAATGATTTCAAGCAGAAGCTACTTTAAGAGTTCGCTCGTATTCACAACCAGGGAACATTCAGACTCCATCTCCTCCATCTATTAATGCAGCCAAGTAACCTTTTAAAAAAAGAACCTTGAACGATCCCTGAGGGAAGTCTACCTGCTCCACACGGAGAAGCTAAACCTCCCACTTAGATGCCTTAAGCCAGTTTGCTGAGGTGTAACAAACCTTGCTAGAAGTTTTACGTTTTACAAGTTTTGCAGAGAAAAAGGAGGCTATGGGTTGCTCTTTTCTAGTAATTGGAACTAAGAGAAAACCATTATCTACTGATTCACTTTGTGGATGTCCATTAAATTATACAAGCACTTCATTTAAATCAGCTTTAATCAGCTACATCAAAGGCACTTGTTTCATTCAAAAGAGAATTAATAAAACCTGTTATCCCAAAGGCAAACAGCGGTAACATGAGAGTGGCAAGCAATGAAAAGAAAAAAAAGAAAAAAAAAATAATCTGTTCTACAGCTATTATTCTTCAAAGAATCCGATTTCCAAGTTAACCAACAGACATTCTGAAAACTTCTTGAGAGTCACCTTCTTCACTTACACCAGTAGTCTCGTACTATATTTGATAAAGTTTAATACAATAGTAGATTGTAACTTTTTTACTATGCTAATTCTAAGCAACATTTCTCCTCACAATTTTATCTCCTCAGGTATGCCAGTGCTGAAAGTAAATAGAAACTGAACATTACCCAAAAAGTTTTTCATAAAATATAAACTGACAAATTACTCTGTATAGTATTGCATCTTTATTGTTACTAGCTATTCTTACACCCTTAAGTTGCCACAACATATTCTCATACAGCACTGCATCTGATGTACATTTCCACACGTTTATGTGTGCTGATTTTCTTCACAGTAGCTACTATGGGGCTACGGTTTGGATTTGTGCTGAAAACAGTGTTGATTATACAGGGATGTTTTTGTAACTGCTGAGCAGGGCTTACACAGAGTCAAGGCCTTTTGTGCTTACGCACGCAGCTTTTGCTTTACCTATTAAACTGTCTTAACCTCAGCCCACGAGTTTTCTCACTTTTACTCTTCCGATTCTCTCCCCCATCCCACTGAGGGGGGCAGTGAGTGAGCGGCTGTGTGGTCGTTAGTTGCCATCTGGGGTTAAACTGCAATATCATGAACTTCCTAAGTGCACTCCACACTGACTTTTAGACATCACAGCCTACGGAGACAAGCGGCCTTTTAGTTGCTTTAAACTGCTTGAGGGGGAAAGTCTGCCTTTACTACTTGTACACCCCACTCCCTCTCAAGTTTCTTCAGCATCTCTTCCCAGATAATCTCAAGTTTTCTCTAGAGTGCCCCACACTACGTATACCACTGATTGGTCTCAAATATTACAGTTAACCTAAAGAGCACATGTAACCCCTGACCTGAAAACTGTTTCTTTAACAAATATGTTAAGTGGTATGTATGCCAAACCTAATATAACTTCAAAGGCTCCCCAACACCGCAGAACCCCCAGAGAAAGGTGTAGCAATACACACTGAGAATACTTTGGCTCTTTACTGCCCCAGAATAAGGCTACTAGAAAATATTTTAATTTCCTCTACCTTTCAAAATTACTGCAAATTCCAAGAAAACAAGTTAAAATAAAGTTAACTCAGAATATGAAAAAAATCAAATCATACTTAGCATTCTCTTAAGAAGGTAGCAAAACATAACTTGGTAAGTGATTTTTTTTCCTTTTCTTTTCAGTAACTACAGATAATCATTCTTTTGTATTATACCATCATGCACACTTTACCATGCAATATATTTTCAAGAAGCCTCTAAAGTGTCTGTTTCACAGAACATGAAAGCTCAAATTCTTTCAGGTAAGTATGGAAAAAGTCTCTAGTGCTTGCCCAAACGCTGACTGAAATTTATTTCACAATGATAAAAATGGAAAGATTTTACATTTTCCTTACCATAGAAATAACTTCCAAAGTTAAGATCTCTTATAAATAAAATGAGTAAACTAAGTAAATTACATCTTAGATGTTTACATTAAATGGCTTATACTTCATAACACAAAGAGTAAGCATTCCGTATTTCTTTATAAAATTTAAGATACACAGGCCTTGTACATATGGCTTCATTAACATCTTACAGTTTGTTCTCAGTCATGTCCATCAACACAAATAGCACCTCTACATAAAAGATGCACCCTACTGATTTCAATAAAGTGCAGTATACTCCATTAGAGAGAACATGTTTTAATTAGTTCTAATACCAGTTACAGTGTACAGTACTTTTAGTACTGTGTTGTAATTGTACAAGACAGGAGGAGACTAAATCATACAGCCCTCACCACAGTACAGACCCCGGGACAGGTTTACCTCAAGAATAGCTAGAAGATTTGGCTTATAATAGATAATTCAACATGTTTATTAAAAAGTGGGCAATGTATTCCAACAAGAAATCAGACTGCACAAAACTGCAGTCAAATTTAAGCAATTTTGAAATTAAAAACGCATTAGGGAGTTAGATACCCATTGAAACAAACTGATCTGCAAGCAAGGTATTTTAGGATCAATGTTTTTGCAGGTTTGTCAGACATCATCCCCTTCTGAGGGAAGTCTAACATTACAAAAAATAAACTTTATTATCGTACAGTTTCAAATTGTAGTTTATGAGGATAGGACATTCACATTTAGAACACTGACAGTCCAGCTTCTTCATTGTAACAGAACATTATGAAAACCCCCACACCAGACTGAGCTATCATTCAGCCTAAAAATACATGCAATTATGACAACAATCCCAGCACCAAATCACTCTGGTAGTGAAGAAGTTCAGCTACAAGATCATACACGCAGCTTTCCAACCAACTGGGAAGTTACAGAAGACAGGAGCTCAAGATACACACTCTAATATGGGAAGAGACAGGATACATCCTTGAAGTTTCCTCTAGTTTCTGGGCTCTTTAACAACCCCCAACTACAACATACACATACACTCCAGAAAAGAAAAAAAACCAAAACAAAACAACAAACTTGAGGGGTTTGGATTCTTCCTAGAATACAGAAATTCAGAGCAAGTCACAACATTCACTACGTTTACTTTGGCAACACAGCTCTTCGTAGATAAAGCAAGCAGCAAAACAACAGTATGAAAAAAATCTTATTATGATAGCTGAAAAGTTGAACAAATTTAGCACATAAAGCATTTCTAGCAAAACATCTGAAAGCATCGTGGAGTCAGCAGTTGAACCTGACCTGGATTAAAATGCGTAAGTACTGGAAACTGATCACAAGCTGTAAACACTGTTCACCAAACTGGAGAAACTTAGGAATCTAACACAGAATAAAGTTAGGACTGATCTCATTTTAACATCTTAGAAACATTTTTTTAAACTCATTCTAACAAAAGAAAGAATATGTGAAATGAGCAAACAGTCATTAGAAGTTGAACAAGACAGCTGAACAGCATTATCAAACAATTTACAAACAGAACAAGAAAATAATAAAGGCAAAATTAGAAACTTGTGCAAGAATTCTGGAAACATGCCAATATTCAGGGAATTATTTAGACAACAGGGGAAGGAGGGCAAGTCCAAAAACTAGGAGAAATAACATACAGTTTGCTTACCAAGTTTGCCATTCGGCAGGACTGCAAAATTAGCTAATGCAATTTGGGAATGACTCCAAGCTAGGACACACTGTTTTGTCAACAGAACTTTGGCACAACTACAATAAGAATATTATGGTTCCTTCTGTGAACTAAATTAACTGAAAGACAAATTGGCAGATCTATAGAACAGAGTGAGGGAAAAGACTAATTAAACTTCAAAGTTAAGACATACCCTCTCAAACATGCAGATGGAGTATCTAAAAGTGTTTCAATACCACTTAGGAAAAAAAAACCCTTTTCAATTTTACATATTAAGAAATGGTTAACAATACAGAGAAACTGGATTAGAAAAGAAAAACAGCTTCCTAAAAATGAATTGCAATACATATGAAAAAAAGCACTGAAAACTGAGAACTCGCACTAGGTGAGCAAGTCAGATTTCTGGCAGCAGCTGTGTTAAAGAAAGGATATAAAGGTGAAATTCACCATTTATGCATTTGTGCTGGCAGATGCCTCAGACATAAATCCATATATACTGTAAGAGGACCACTTGATTACACTGGGAGAGGAGGAAGTACCTTAAAATGCAGGTATGAAGCACAGTGCTGACATGACAGACGCATCCAAAACAGGAACATTCTTTGCTTGCAAACATATTACAGAATAGAACATTGTTATGCAGCATACTACCTAATAAAAACTGTAGTGTATTTTTGAAACATTCCTAGTGTGATGACAGCCTCTGAACTCTACAGAAGAACAGCTGTTTCCAGAAGTAAAAAATGGCTCTTATGGCTCTTAACTGCAAAAAGCTCTTGAGCATGCATCAATTTCTGTAACCCAGTGCATTCTAGAATTTTAAGCTTCTGAAAGAAGAGACGTTCTGTGTCTTGTAGATTTATTTTTTCCCATAGTAGGTCTTCATATTCCTAGGCTATACTGATCTATGGAAATGTAGAATCATATGCTTGAAAATAAAATTCTTTGTTCTTTTTCGGAAAAAAATCAAGTCTCAACATGCAATAAAAGAAAGTATTAGATGGTACCAATTTAAAGTTTAAGTAAGTTATATCCCAATTGCATTTATATTTCTACTAAAAAAAGAATTCAAACTAGTCAATGTCTGTGTTACAGGTGAGACTTCAGCAATACAGAAAACTACACAGCTGCATTGTCTTCAGTTACTCCAAAGCAGACAGAAAAATCAAAACTATATGCTGGAACTGGTCATGTGAAATTCGTCAACATTTCTACACAAATGAAAGCTACAAAGACTAAAGCACAAGATGGGTATTCAGTACGAAAACAGGAATTTTTAAATGAAACTCAAATCAATCCTATGCACTTCAGAATTCTTTTCCAAGTCAGTATTTGAAGTGAGTATATAGTAATAAAAAAAAAAAAAGACAATAAACGACAAATGACTGTCTAACAAGGAATGAGTCCCTTTAGAATTTCCTCAATATCCACCTGTATGAAAACAGTTAAAAATTCAGGTGGTTTAAACAAGAAATACCTTTGCTGACTTCTAGCCATTATAGGAGAACAACCCTCCTTACCTGGAGTAACAATTAACATTTAATATTTAAAGCTTTGTCCCAGGTAGCATTTATTCTACCATCATATGCCCAGTATGTTAAACGTTGTGTACTTTATGCATCCATTACATAAAGGAAATGTTTTAATATGTTTTCTATGAGTATTAAGAACAAACCATGTCTCAAGTATAACTAAACTGGTCACATTTACATTGCTCGCTTAGATTTAGTTTTTAATTACTTGTACAAATAGTTTAAAATCCTGCAATTAAAGAAAATCAGACATCTTAAAACCGTATGCTTCGGTTACATTCTGTCATTGCTACCTAGCTGCCTCATTCATATAGTCCCAACAGCGGATGATTAATACTAAAAAGATTATAATTTCTTGTACACATGTATAATTTACTCCTCATCCTAAGTATAAATTTGCAACACAGTAGTAACACTGCAGGTATAGAAGCAATGCTTCCTATCAGGCATACGAAAAGATTAACTCTACCACAGTTGATGCTGGTGTATTTATATAGAAGGCTTCTCACATATCATTTCAGTCTACAGGAGGTAGGTGTTTGTCTATGAAGTGTTTTACATCCATCATCTCCTGTTTAAAGATAAAAGTATGTATTAGTCAAAGTTCCCTACTAATAGAGATTCAACTACACTAAATCATGTTTCAACATTTCAATTATAATGATGAGCTGGGATACAAATATTGATTAGTTAGTTACTTGATAAAATCATACCACTTTGCACACAACAAGTCAAGGCTGGTAACTCTTCAAGGCACTATGCACTCAGAAGAGGCTAAAATACAAGAAAAAGACCAAAGACTACTTTCTCTCTCTCTCTCTTTCTGAAGTTGAGCGGGCAAACTACATATTAATCAAGTGATCTGAATAGCACCAGGCTGAGCATAGATAGGATTTCATTGTAGCTAAGGCCGTAGCTTTGTGTATACTTTAAAGTTGTGCAAGTTAGCAGCAGTGTGAAAAGCCAGCAGCTCCTCCTGCTAACCATTCAATTTCACCTTCATGATGCTTCCTTCCTTAAGCAAAAGCAATACAGCTAACTAGAGTGGGAAATGAAGCCATGTTAAAAGTAATTTAATTTTTTTTCATTAAGTCAATGTTGTAAGAAAGAGCACATTATTAATATACTTGTGTGACAACTCAATGCTATTACTGCCTAAACGCAATACAACTGTGTAAATGTCCCACAGAAGTTGTCCAAAGGTACAGTTCCCACAAGATGCAGCAATCCAAATTAAGTTACTGCTGCTGACAAATGTCAGATCCGTGCCTTGCCTCCTCTTCTGTTTCTTGCTCCTACCATTTACTTCATGTGAGTTCTGATGATTCAATTCACTACAGCTGCAAAAACTGAAGCCAGCAGCTTTTGCCATTTTAGCAAGTTCAAATGGTTCAAAGAAGTTTCTGGTCAGCTCCAGAGCTGGTACAAGAAGGAAGAAAAGGCCACAAGCTCATGAGCAGAGGGAACTAGTCCACCTCCTTCTGGCAGCAGCAAGCCATTACATCAGCTCAGCTGCCCGCTGAGCCAGAACCATAAATACAGGTTCTGAGGCTGCCTCTTCCATAGCGTTAACCCTCCCTCCCTATTCCTTCGATGTCTCCATCCACAGAACTAACAGAATTCTTCTCTCCAAATTTCCAAGTTGGATTTACGCTGTGAGAATCTGCCTTCCAATTCAGTGACTATTTTTTTTTGTGAGCAAATAATAAAAATTAGGAAAAAGAAGAGTATTTTATAGACCAACTAGCCTAGTCCCAAAAATACAATCTTATGAGGAAGTTCCCACTAGTCACATAAACTTTTTCCTTGGATACTTTTTCAGCCAGGCATTCAGTAACTCACTACAATAAGTCAGTAGCATCAAGCACTTGTTACTAAAGAAACCAAAACACAGACCCCCCCAAAACCAAAAACCCACAAAAGAAAACACAACCCCAAAAAATCCCCACCCTATACATACTTGTTTTGAGGGAAAAAATTAACCATACCCAGCTAAAACACCGTATATTATGAAAATTACCTCAATACATGAGCTATGCATCATGCCAGAGTAAGTCCTGAAGATTATGTTGGCTGGATTTATCATACTCTTCAGCTTCTCAACAGTGAGAGAACCGAACATCAAAGGAACCAATGGGTCACAGTCCCCATGGCACTGAAGAACAGCAATCTCCTTGTTGACACCACTGATAGGGCCCTGTTACGGATGGAATTAGAGGGGAGAAGTAAGACACAGTAAGTGGAGGTAAGGGTAACATCTTCAAGACAAAATAACCCCCATGGCACTACACCCTGTGGCATGACAAGTAACTTGAATTCTGAAGAAAAAAAACCCACAATATATAGTTTGCAAATTCCTTATGAAGTAAGCTCTGTGCCTGACAACACATTAAGTTCAAAAACCTGCAGATAAAATTTTGGCACTAATTTCAGAAGAGAAGAACATAATTTCTGGCCAAGTAAACAACCTGATACTTTGTTTAAATACCTAGTCTGTAATAAGATAGTGCCTTGCAGATGGAACTAATGGCAAATAGAAAATTCATCTTCAAGGAAAATTTGCTGTATCCTTTAAGTCTCCTAGGAACATCACTTTAAGCGGAAGTGATAGCTACTGAGTATTTCCTCATTTTCCCTACTTGCCAACCTGTAAAACTCCAGGGCCCTATTTTAAAAACTTCTGAATTATGAAACAACTGTCAATATTCCATAATAATGATGGCCACTTATTCCTGCACAAGGTAAAATATTCAAATATACTCATTCCCTGAGTGCAAATTAGCTTATGAAAGAAACATACATACCTGAGGAAAAGAAGCCCGTAGAGGAAGCCAACAGCTGAGGGCTACAACACCTGCTAATTTTTGTTGTGTTGTAAGAGCTGTATACAATGATAAAGCGCCTCCCTAAGAGAAAGAGATGTTAAGTATTAGAATGGTGATGGTAACGGTCCTTTTAATGCTTGTTTCAAGATCTCTGGTTTCTCCTGCAAAGGCCTCCTTTTTCTATTCCACTCTATTCTTCCTTAGAACCAACACTAAAACCAGTATTCCTGTACAGTAATTATTTTGCTTCCCCCCCCCCCAAGTGCATGTGATCAATTCAGAAGTAAACCAGCAAATTTACTGTAACTAACAGCTGGGAAAACAAACAAACAAACAAACATGAAATAAAGCACTATCACTCATGACAGTATTAACACTACTTTCACTTACTTGCACGCAGACTGGGGAGTTGGTGTATGGACTTCTTCATCTACTAACCTACCTACCACAGATGTCTTACACGTATGAAGGGAAGAATTTCCCAAATAAATCCAGACCATCAAATATCTACCAAATTAAAGTTAAATTAAAAATACTAGCAAGATTTTCAAGCAAAGCTACATACGTTATGTGCATAAAGACTTTAAAGGGACTTAATTTCAGTACCTTTTTCCACATGCATGTTCATTTTTCAGTAAATAATAATTATTTGAATAAAACTAAAAAACTTAATTTGTTAAGGCAAAGGAAAATTGACACCTTAAAATTTCAGAAACACCTAACATCAGCTCTTTTCAATTCAAGTGTCTGGATTTCCCATGTTAGGAAAGCTAGATTACTTCTCTCGAAAAAGACACAGTTCTTTCCAACCATACCTACCTGAGAAAAGCCTCCCAGAATAATTCTATTAGAAGGAATTCCATTTTTCACTTCTTGATCTATCAGTGCTTTAACTGCAACATAAATAAAGGACAGTAGTTAAAAAAGACTCCATTCTGTAGAAAGTCTAGACGGGGACAAAGACCTTCTCCCTGATGTCAACTGAAAGCTAATGAAAGGAAAATCTAGTCTGCTATACATTAAAAAGTATAAAAAGATCTAGAGCATGATCAGAAATTCCAGGGCCACGGTACCCTTTCCAAAGAGAAAAACATGCAACTAAGTCTTGCAAAAGCTGTACTGCCAGGAAGAAGGTATCCTCTTCTAACTATCCAGCATCACAAGTGGATGTTCGTACAGCTCTAACTTGCTGTCCTACTCACAAGCTCTAAAAAAAGTACACTGGTTCCCATGTACATTTCATATTTGACAGTATGAAGTGTTTATACTGGTCAATTACTCTACTTACTCACCAAGTTTAAAAAAACAAAACAAAACCAAACAACAAAGAATGCATGTAGCTAAACTTTGATCAGCAATAATACAATATATAAATATTACTTCCCCTAATAATTTTGTCTTTGGAAAATCTGTTTCAGACTGATAACTCATTTTTAAGAATACACGGAAGTACTTTCAAGACATAAAAAGTATTCCTAAGCATACCATTCTCCGCTGCCTGCTTGATCCCAACTTCATCTTCTTGTGAATCTGGAGAAAGTCCAATGATATCAAACCTTACAAAAATATCAACAAAATCATTACTCATTAGAGCATCCATTCCACTTCTTTAAAACACAAATAATAAAATTGGGATATTTTCCAGATAAAAATGCTAGCTGACATACTATTTAGTACCAACCACCCATAAACTACAAGAACTAGTGGACAATCTGTGCATGTGGCTAAAAGGCTAGACCTAGTCAACAAAGCTCTTCTGAGTTTTGGTATCTTCTGTAATTTAGTTTTGGTATCTTCTGTAATTTACCGCAGATAAAGCAGCTCAGTTCTGATATTTGCTCAAAAAACATCAGCAGGAATTACAATTTATCAGCTGCATGTACAAAATTAGAATAGTTTAATGTAGCAGCTACAGGACGGATGGCTCCAGCTGGATGATTAAAGAAGATTGAATAAAGAGTAGAAAGAGAATAAATATTGTTAAGATTAATCTTAGACATTAATAGATCAAAGTAGTATTCAAGGACAACAGATTTCCTAGAGTTCTGTGTATGTGTGAGAAAGAATGACCAGTACAGGGAGGAGGACCAGTACACCGCTTGAGGAATGTGTGAGAAAGAACGTGAAAAACAGGAAAGGAATCTTGTCTAGAGCAAACAATGTGGAATAGACATAATCAACGTGTCAAGATAATAGTACTAGTTTGTTCTGTCTTAGAAATAGAATAGCGAGATTAATCTCAAGGCTTCAAAGAAACACCTGTGTAAATAATTATCTCTTAAAAAAAGCTATAAAAGTAGAAGTTTTCTGTAATAAAGTGGAATCATTGAGCACTACCTCAGAGATCAGTATTTCCTTCAGCCACAGCATTTTAAAGAAGTATAGGAAAAACAAAAACAAATTACTTGAGAAAAAAAAAAAAAACAACAAACCAACCACCTGAAGAGGACTGGTTTAAGACCATTGAAATCTACCATATTTTTCTTGTTCTCTCTTCAGAATGGATGTTCTAAAGAACAGTTTCTAGATACCCTACTGATCCACCAAATATTACTCACTAGTAGCAGTAATATTTCCACTCCATGTCTCTACTACTACTGACTATGAATTCATACACAGTACAGACTATAGACTATAGTTGTAAATTAAATTGGGTTTTGTATTTTAAGACATACAGATTAGTCCTGAGGAATAACCATTACCACAGATACACAAGGAGAATTAGAGTGTACTCCTAAGAGCCCTTTTACAAGAACAGAACTAAAGCAAAAAGCTTTTTAGACTTACATGTGATTAAAACGAGCCATTCAGGTTGTTCATGATTTTTATTTAAAGAACAAATCCCTAGATATCTTTTGATTACAAGCGTCTGCAATTGAACAAATACTTACCATGATGGCATAGCCATGTTCATGTTCAAAGAAACTGGCATAACTGGCCTAGAAATGAGAATGAACACCACTGACATAAAATATATACTGAAATTTAATAATGCAGATGCAGTTATGTCATGAAATTATATATCCCTAATCCTGTCTTACTTTTAAACTGTAATTAACATTACCTATTTTGTAGCGTCTCTTCAAGAAACCTCTCTGGAAACCTGCCAGCCCAAATACATTTAATATTCAGAGTTGAATTACCACTCTCTATGGAGAGCAAGCAACATTAATGGCCTGCTTTATATATACGTGCATGTGTGCGAGTGCATACATATCATATACCTATTTTTATACATATATAATTTACTTATTTCTAAGTAACAGTTATTTATCACAGTTCCATACACACGCTCAGTGGAGGAAGGCACCTTAGACAGCAGCATCAGCAAACGGAAGGAAGCAGGGAAATGCAGCGTAGCGGTGGGTACCAGTCTGGCCACACACGCTTCCCTCAGCAGCAGAATCTGCTTAAGCAGTGCCTGCCTTCACCGCAGGACTCATTCCCACCCTTACGCTGCTGCGTGGCATCTTTTCAGACATACCAAGACAACTTCAACAGACCATGCCACGGATCAAATCTAGCTATCGTTTTAATCTACCGAAACCGAGGAACATAAGTTCTGCGGGGAAAGACTGAAACAAGACACAGGGCAAGCGAAGAGAACAGCAGGTATCGCTAAGCTCTTTCTGAGCGGCTCAGCAAAGCGTGGCCACGTCACTGCGATCAGCCGCTGCGATCAGCCCCTGGAGCCGGGCCGTCCTCACGGCGCTTCGGCAAAACCTCCGCTAAGGGCCCTTCGTGTTTCCGTTGTTTTGGGACACACGTGGCGAGCGGCCCAAGCCCCCTCACCGAGCCGGCGCCTCTGGCGGGAGGGGCGGGCGGAGCCGCAGCCTCAGCGGGGTATTTGAACGCCCTCAGGAGCGCAGGGGTCCACGCACCGAGGCCGAGCAAAGCGGGCGCGGCAGAGCCGCCTGGGAGTGCCGCGGCCATTTGGGCGGTCAGCCACCCGGGCGGGAAAAACGATGGTTGCGGCCCGGCCGAAAGCTGTAGGCAAAAGAAAGGCGGCGACGCAGACAGAGGCCCCACGCAAACAGGCAGGCGTCCAGGCCCCCGGCGGCAGGGAGTGCCGGAGCCTTTCCCTTGGAACGGAGGACTGCAGGGACAGCGCTCGTATTCGCTGCGAGCAGGTGAACGATCTGCTCAGCATGGTGGCTGAGCTGAAAGAGGGGGTCGAAAGACTTGAGGACTATAAGGGGGTGTGAGAGGGAGACAGACTGGTGGACTCACACCCTCCCATCCCTGTGGCAAAGGCAACAGGTTCCTCATGAGGCAGAGGACCCCCTATCCTCTTGCCACCAGGTAAGAGGAGGGGGCCTAAGAGGCGGGGGGGGTGGTGGTGGAATGGAAACAGGGTCCCTCCTTGGGGAGGCAGGCGAACCTCCTGCCGGCCTCCCTTGCCTCCCCAGCTACCGCTGCACAACAGGTATGGGGCTTTGGAAGCTGAGGGCCAGGCGAGTGAAGATGGAAAGGATGGTCCACCCAGGGAGAGTCAGTCACCCCCACACCTTAGGACTAGTTCAATCAAGAAAAAAAGGAGGGTAATCGTAGGTGATCCCCTTCTGAGGGGAACTGGGGGCCCCATAAGTCGACCAGAGCCCCGC
>JAVKLA010000027.1:10968128-10995446 GCA_034782735.1 Sagittarius serpentarius
GCGGCGACTCGTGATGCCTCCTCCGGCCCTGTACGCGCCTTCCCGGGCGGCGTGCACTGCGGCCTGCGCCGGCCCGGCCCGGCCCGGCCCGGCCCGTCGGCGCCGCAGAGCTCTAGGGTGTCCCGGCGGCAGGTGACGCCTGCTCGGGAAGTCCCACCGGGGCAGTCCGGCTGAAGCCCGGTGTGCTGAGAAGCGGGAAGTCTGCATACACTGGTTAAAGAGCAGGGTCTGTAGCGCTGCTTCTGTCGTTGGGTTTCCGGTGGTTTCAAAGAGTTTGAACTGTCTTTGGCCTGTAAAACTACTTTCAAATAACCAGATAGGTCTGCCAGGTTATACTGACTTTTATAGTATAATCTGGACATGTCTGTGGTTTGAGTGGTTCCTGTAAAAATCATTTTTATGCTGTATTATGAGGCTTAGGGGAAAAGGGAAAGTACAGTGTTCTTAAATAGGTAAATATAAAATAGTAAGTCATGGGAAACAGGGAAGCTAGCACAAATACAGCAAACAGCATTGGTAGACAGAACTCATTTGTCCTCATCAGATCAGGTGCCTTCATCACCAAATTAAGTCTCTTGGCTTACAGCCAAAGAGTCAGTGATTCTTATTCATCTGGAAATGTATTGGGCTATTCAGGCATTCTGTATTGAAATTACCGGATCATTCCAGTCCATTCCGAATACTTAGACCAACTCTGAGTAAGTACGGCAAACACATTTCTATCAAAATGAAATACTTTGTTCTTTGTCTTCTGTTCCATACATCTTTGTCAGATATTTCCTCCCAGAAAGTCAATCTACTCATTGTATTTGCTGGGTGGTATCTGGCTAACATGGATGCTTTTTTGGCAGCTCAAACAGCAGCTGAATGCACACTATACTTCTTTCATATCCTTCCCCACTGGCCTGTTCCATACCAGGCAAGGACATTTTTTCACAAAGCTTTTGCTCAACAACGTTAATATTTTTATCAGCATGGCTGCATAGAATATATTGGAGAAGCCTTTGCGCCAACTGTGTAATATTAAACATGCAGCCTCTTTTGCCGTGACTGTTAGGCTGCCTTGATACATAGCATTTATGCCAGGGGATCCCTGTTATTGCTAAAATTGAGTTACTTTCACAGGTAGCTTTTTGTGTTTTGATTTATCTCTTACTTTAGTGTTTGTTCTTGCCTCGTGTACTGTACCCGATTCAACTCTGTTAAGAAAATACAGTTTATGCATAAAAGATTCTTCCTAAAAGATTAGGAGCTTCACATTATGTCAGGTGCTTATTAAGTGTGCTGAACCCAATTCTTGCTATAGAGCATCCTTTTGGGACATGAACAAAGTTTTGTCTTCCCTCTCTACCGTGCTGTTTACCACATAAATGTCACTTCCATGAGGTGGCCTGCTGATGAACCTCCAGCCGAGGAGATCCGTCGTCTCCTCATAATTAGAGCAAGCTTTTAATCTTTTAGTCAGTACAGATCTTACCTGAATTCTCAGTTGCTGCTGAGGGTCACTGCAGAAACGCAAGCTTTGCGTGGGTTGGGCACAAGCGAGTCAAACAGTGGCGGGATGGCCTGTGCGGGCACGGGGCAGTCTGCTGGTGATGGGCAAGTGTTCAAGGGACTGAGCTGCTGAAATCCTGAAGGAATTGCTGAAAACCTCTGAATTACGAACCATTCAGACTTGTAAGTTGGCTGTCTCTCTACAGTGAGATAACTGTCATATGGGTGATACTTTTCTACCTAATTTCAAGGTTCTGCTTAATGTAGTGAGAGCTTTACCAGGCAAAGCGTGCGCTAAACGATGTATGTTTCCCTATCCTAGTGGCTGAAGTGGACTTCGGTAAGATGGCTGACTGTACCAGTGTTTCACGTGTATTGTTGCATTGTAATTTTTACTAATTTTTTTGAAGTGGGTAAGAAGCAATACAGATTCCATACTGAAACTCACAAATCCCTGCAACATGATTTCCATTTCACCCCTATTTACTCTCACAACTGGCAGAGCTGTTGCGTGACCTTTTCTCCAAGACGTAATCTGAAGCAGACATTCAACATGGAAGGCGGTTTTGGTCAAACAGAAGCTTCCGGACTGAAAGCAGAGTATTACACTGAGGAGTACCGGCTGACGTTCACAGCGGGAAACCGGCCTTTCTGCTCTGTAACCTCTCGGCGGCAGCTGCCCCAGTAAGGTTCTTTGCGCCGGTAAGCCTACACCCTGCGCCAGAGGGTAACTGCCTTCCCGCCAGACCAACATACCGACTGACACCGCTGTATGATTTTCCAGTAGGTCCACTTTTTAAGATTAAAACAATAGAAGTGATCAAGTACTGCAGCAGTACAAGGAAAGCCTCTAATAATAACGCACGTTTCCAGCGAGTACCTGCCTTTAAACTTTTTGAATTGACACAGGGCGCTGCACTTTCAGTAGATCGGTGTTCTGTGCGCCGTCAGTTAGTCATTTTTAGATGCAGCCTGCTGGCTTCAAAAGGTTGGCTTTAAAATACTTGGCTGTGATCTGTGTGAATAATAGAAAAGTAGACACTGGAAAACGAAATGTAATTTGGGACCAGCCCCCGCCCCGGGGGCGGGGGAGGCTGCGCGACACTGTTGGGAAGGCGGGGGAGGTGCGGTTTACGGTTCTGCCGTAAAGCAGCTCGCCCGGACGAGCCGTTGTTGCCGGCCTTGGGAGGTGAGCGGTCATGAGCGGCCATGGCGGGACCAAGGCCCTGGAGCTGCTGCGGTCGCTCCCCAGGGTCAGTCTGGCCAACCTAAGGCCCAGCCCCGGCTCCAAAAAGCGGGTGAGTGCCTGCAGCTTGTCGAGTGGGTCGCGGGCATGCTTTCTTTCTGGCGGCAGGACTCTGCCTCGGCAGCGGGCACGCCCGGCCCTGGTGGCCGTTGCCTCGAGGGCTGTCAGAAGGCCTCTGGGGAGCCGGCGACAGGCCCAGTAGAGTGGCCTGGCCAAAACAGGCGTGGGAAGGCTGAGGAGTGGGTGGCAGTGTTGTGCGCGTTGGCTCCGTTCTTGTCCTTTATATGTCTTGTAGCTGGTGCGCGTGGCCATCTCCACAGAGGACTGGCTGATGAGTGGCCCTAGCTAACCCTCAGGGGCCATCGTTGGGACACAGAGGGAAACAGTAGCAAAGTATGGAATACCAAATGTTTATAGGGTGAGGTAATACATTTGAAAAGGGAAGATCAAAAGCCTTAAAAATAAAAGGAATGTGATGCCAACCTGCAATTCTTGTTACTATTGCATTCTTGAAAACAAAACTAAATGTTCTCTTCCCTATCTCCTTGTAAAGTCATAGAGGAGTAAAGAAAAGAAACCAGGAAGAAACCCACCTGGTTTGGGGGCAATAGCAGTGAGCAGGGGAATGAGGTTCAAGGGCTAAAGCCATAGGAATAGAAAACTGATAGGGAGCACCAAGCAGCACTTCCCTGTCAGTGCTTAAGGCTCCCCAGAGATGCCTGCGGAGCTGGTGAGTGCTGCATAGATGTAACCCCATAAACCTGTGACGAGACAGGAGAATGGAAACATTTCCCCCCTGCAGCTGTTGGGGTTCCCTTGTCAAGTTACTTCGCTTGGAGCTGTGAACACCCAGTTTGGCCAGGGTCAAGCAGAGCTGGAAGAAGCAGCCCTGTACAGGAGTGGAGTGATGATTCTTAAGGTTTTTCAAACTAATCCAGGCTCCAAAACGGTATTTTCAGGCTTAGTATCCAGAAGTTGTGAGAGTTTGAACTTGAGGTTTACTAGAGCTGATGCTTTCCTCAGCACTTTTTGTTTTTCAAGGTAGCTGTTGGGTTTAGGAAAATGCTTTTTTTTTTAAATTGAAAGTAGTGGGTTTTGTATGCTCACTGGGTCTTTAGCAAGTAACTTGTAACTCCGTCTAGGAAATGAGCATTTTTTTTCCCCATGTTGCTGCTAACTGTTTGCCTTCAGTTAGAGTTTATACAAGTGACCTCAGCTCCGTTTCTCTGCTATTTTTCTTTTGGTGTTTGACAGCCATATTCTGTGATTAATGAAGTTGTCAAATAAGCAGATTTAAGAGCATTTGACTTTGCAAAGAGAAGTTGCAGCAAAAAAAGAAAGTTTTGATTGGCTCCTCTGACAATCAAAATCTAGTCACCATACCAACTTGTGACAAAATATTGTCAGTACTTGTGTTAACTAAAGTCACCATGTAATCTGGTGTGTGTATGGGCAACAGCCATAAAGGGTGGGCGGGCCAGCTCTGCCCTCCCTCTGCCTGCAGGTGCTCACACTTGCTGGGCATATTGTACTGCTGCTAGAGGTTGTGCAGTGAGCCAAAGCAGGGAACTAGCCCAGCTGAAAACTAGTTGGACAAAAATTAGTTTCATCTCATTTAATTCCCTGACCTGTCCAACACAGAGCCACACAACTTGTGTCAGCACAAGAGGTGCTGTGAGTAAAGAAGCATAGCGTGTGGGCTGGGCACAAGTCAGCTTCCTCTGGTGGCAAAGATGGTCTAGTGTAGCATAAAACTGTACTTGAGCTCTGTACTATTTAGTATTAATACAGGTAAGCTGTGCATCTTAGGTCAGATGATATTTCAAATACATTAATGAATTTTTTTTCTCATGTGTGTCTGTACTGACTTTTGTACTAATATTTCAGTGCACATTAAGTGCTCCATAACTTTGGAAAACTTACAGACACAATAAAGAGCATAAAACAACAAAGTTTATGTCTTTGTGGTGTTAGGCTAATAATCAAGTACCGTGATGTAATGAGCAGTTTTCAGGCCTGAGTTTTACTCAATACTCCTTGCTGCAGTTTTAACTGAATAGAGTGATTTGTAGGATTAGGGGTGCTTGAAGTTTGCCCCTCTGACTGTTGAATACAAGAAATGAGAAATTGAAGAGGCTTACCGTAGTCTCTTTAATAATGAATTATTTATGTTATTATTGATCCAACAGTGACTATGCTGTGACTTAACCAAGGTTAGCTTATAAGCAGTACAAACACTGTTTAGAATGTGTTGCTTTACATGTCTCCCAGCCTGACTGATTCCTGTTGAGGAACACAATGGAGAATAGCAAATGTGTGAATTGTGTTGTGCAGATAGGAGACTAATTAGCAACGTGACATTGCTCCTGCCACAGGGGTTCACACTCCAGTGAATGTTAGCTTAAATGGGAGAAACTTTGTGAGATGGAATGGATCCATCAAAGCGATGCACAGGTGTGATCATGCCTCTTGGAGCTGAACAGTGAACTCTACCACGTGCAGCACAGCAGCAGGCATTCTGAAACTTGTGGCTCTGTCTTATCCCTGACAAAGTGTGGAGAAATCAAAGTGAGCCTTAGTGCTGCAAATTCTTCAGTATATGAATTAAATGAATTCACCTTACACAGAAGACTTGATTAGGTCAGGGTGAGCTGGCACTGCTTCATTTAATGGTCGCTTCCAGCTGTTTATTTGCACCCTTGCTTACTGCCTGTTTTGTAATCCTATAGATATCTGCATACCCATGCATTGTACTGAATGGTGCAACTGGCCTGGATTTTAAATTAAAAAAAAAAAAGGTGGGGGGGTTACCTTTGCTTATCGCTTTGATCCTGTTCACTATTTAGCTGTGCAAGTGCTTCTGCTGGCACAAATAGGAGGTGAGTGCAAGAAGATTGCTGAACTGCTACTTACAGCTGCAGTGCTACTTCAAAGTGCTCAGGAAACTAATAGCTTAGTATCACAGTCTTAATTTAAAAAATAATAAAGATTTAAAATGCATTTTTCTCTTTTGCTTTCTAGTCAGTAAAAATTGCAACAGTTGCAGACTCTTTGGAAATTCTGAGTCCATGAAAAGAATTATATGTGTGCATAGCATATATAGTCTGTTCCCCCGAGCCTTGAAGTAGAATTGATTTTTTTTTTTTTTTTTTTTCCTTTTTTCGCTGTCAGTGCTTGGAGACTTCTGAGCAATGAGCAACTTCCTCATGAAATAGGAGGAAATATCAATAGTTAATTCAGAAAAATTCTCTAACTTGGAGAGTGCAGGGTGTAAGAAGTAGGATTAAATACTAGTATTGGTTTTATTGTGATGTGTGTTTATGTAAACTTTCAGACTCTTTGTGGTGCCTGCTTAGAGCTGTGCTTTGCAAAAATCACATTAACTGACTATTTTTCCCCTTAGAAAAGAGCGCTCTCTTAATTTTTCCTCAAGAATCAGCATTTTGCTCAGTTGTTTATATCTCTGAGATCTTATGTTTTATAGATACTTATCTCCAAAGTAGTTGACTAAACATATCATTGATTGTTTTTAAGGAGAGAAGACGTGGCCGTGGAAGATACGGAGGCAGGAAGTGTGGTCGAGGTCACAAAGGAGAAAGACAAAGAGGAAATCGCCCCCGGTTAGGCTTTGAGGGTGGTCAAACTCCATTTTACTTGGCCATACCAAAATATGGGTTTAATGAGGGACATAGGTAAGTTTCTTCACATTTACTCAGATATTAATCATTGTCTGCTTTTCTTGAATCTTTCTCCTGAAGCCAAAATCTAATATGCCAAAACAGGCCTGACTGAAAATGAGATATTGCTCTCAGATTGTTAGCTTCCTTACCAGCAGAATCTCCCATTTCTTGTGAGCTTATTTTTTTAATGAATTCACTTATTTTCTGTTGTTTTACAGCTCTTCTTATTTACCCTTTTCTTTGCATAATCCCTCATATATAGCAGGCTACCCTTCCTCCTACAGCTGAGAGTGCCTTTCTCCTCTGAAACCACTCCTCCATACATGCTTGTTTCTTTCTGCCTGTCTGCACAGCAGATAACTTAGTGAACTGACTGGGAACAGTCCCATTGACTCGAGTGAGGATGTTGGGCATGGAAATATAATCCAAAGCCTTGCTTTGTTATTTCTTTTCGCTTTATTTACCTGAAGCTCTGATCTGCTGCTAGCCAAGCAATTCTGCTTCTCTTCATGACTGACTCCTGTTTCTCTTCATGACTCCTGGTTTTTTAGCCCTGCAACACTGCAGTCTTTGTCTGTCTGTACTCCATCTGTTCCACCTAGGTTTGTAACAAGCTCATGAATAGCAAACCTGTTGGATGAGGCCATTAAGTCATCTTTCACTTCTTCTCAGGCATTCTGCCTTGTTTGACACTTCTGTCCTCTTTTCACATTGTGCTTGTTTGTGCCATGTCCATCTTCCAGCTTTTTAATGTTTAAAGTTACTCTTCTAACATGTCTTTTCTCCAGTCACTGTTCTTTGCTGGAGAGCTGTATGCCAGTGTTTTATTCATTTCCCTCCCTCACTTATACTGACAATGACAAAATTTTGATGTTTAAAAATTCTTTGTTGTTTAATGCTCGTTTTGTTTCCTGAGATAGCATGTATGTTACCCGGGTCACTAACCATTTTGCTGCTCTTAGGTATGGTCATGAAAACTTACGTACCCATACAATGCTCTTACAGGCAGTAGTAACAAAAACATGCCACACCTAGCAGACAGTTCAAGAATGAAAAGACTGATGGGTATTTGTTTGATTTCATGTTTCATTTGCTGATATAACTTCATCAAATAGCTGTGCATTTTTATATTTCCATTCTTTATGCATGCAGTGTAACTTACAGACCTGTCCTGGTTATTAAAGGTTTTCTCTGTGAGTCTTACTAGTTTTGAAGTGTGATTCAAGCTCTGTTCCAAGTACTGTCATTTCCTCCTGTTTGCTTAAGTATTATAAGAGTAAATGAGAAGCACTTTTGATAGCTGAAGACAGAGTGTAGATCTGCAGTCCTACAAAGGGAATGCTGCAGAATGCAGATGCTGATGCTAAGTGGTCACAAGTTCACAAATAACCAACAGCAAAAATCCAAGCTTCTGCAATTACAAGAAATTAATAGGGTCTTGCTGTTTTTAACCGCATCTGACAGCATGTGGAAACAAAGAAAGTACTCTGTAATTTCTTTTCAATGTTGTTTGCAAAATTTCAATGTCATGCTATTGTAAATGTTTTTCTAGTGAATATTGTAAGTGCACTTGAGAGACACTATTGTGGCGGGATGGCAGCATGCTGAACAGTGTCTCTGCCTGTTTATGTACACCTCACTCTTCTTTCTGTCTGCAGTTGTGTTCCTCCACTTCTTGAACCTTTGCTCTGTTAGGAACTGTCTGACAGTGCAAATTCTGTTGCTTGTCCTTCTTACTTAGCTTGCCAATAACAGAGATAAGCTTCTCAGTTTCTCTGCTACCACTCACACATTTCCTATAGCGGTGGTCAAACTGATTGTATGAGAAAGTCTTGAGCATCAGCATAAATGGCATGTAGTAGGCATAGACACTGGGATCAGGAAAACTGTTCTAAGGGTTGGTTTGCATAGTAAAGTTAGAACTTCATAAAATGCGAAAGTAGATTCTGCTGAAGCTGATGGCTATTGACAAAATATTCCAGCTTCCTTTGGGGATATGGGTTAATGCATATTTTCTCGATATTTTTCTTCCTTGGTGGTATTTTGAGGAAGATTCCATTCAGTACTTGTGAGATGTCAGGTACAGTGGTAATGGACTAAAGGATCTTGTTGGGTAGAGGCAAGCTCTGCAGGAGCACATGCAGGGCTTGGCTGATGGTCTTTGACTAAGTTTGTGTGGGAGGAGAGGGTGTATTTGTTTTCAACTGTGTATTTTTTTTGTCAAATTTTGTGAATGTATCAGTGAAGCTACCGAGCTGGATTCACTTTGAAGATGGTAGTTATTTAGAATCTTGTTGGCTTACCAAGAAATGCTGATACATTAATTTCTTCACCTTTCTTGCTTCCTTAAACCAGTCAGCAGGTAGAGAGGTATTCTGGAGTAAATTGAGATCAGCAACAGCAAAATGATTAATGTCATATCGGAGGTGGGGGTATATAAGTAAACCTGAAGGCATAATGGAGCTTTGGGCTGTAACTAGGGCTTGTATTTGCATTAAATTAAAGTTTTGGCTTACGGATCAGTGTGTTTTAAACGTTTACTTGGTAGTTTTAGGAGTAGGTAGAAAATAGAATACAGCATGGTGTATCTCAGTTGACCAGTTCCTATTAAAACTTCAATTTGGTAAATTTCTCATTGTTTTGTTTGGGTTTTTTTTGTTTTCCTCTCCCCAGCCGCAGGCGTCAGTATCAACCGCTCAGTCTTCAGAAGCTGCAATACCTCATTGACTTGGGCAGAGTTGACCCCACGCAACCGATTGACTTAACCCAGCTCACTAATGCCAGAGGTGTAACAGTGCAACCTCTCAAAAGGGATTATGGTGTCCAGCTGGTGGAGGAGGTATGCATACAAGACACTTTTTACTTCAGGCAGGGTAAAGCCTTGGGTTTTCAGTTTTTCCATACTTGGCTGTTGGATTGTCCTTCCCATGTTTTGGAAGCATCTTTGCCTTTCTACATTAGTTTGCCGTGGAATTTTTGTGATAATAAATCCACTAGAGGGCACTGTGTGTTAGCAAAAAACCCCAGGGTAATGTTTTAAGACCTGAGAGACTACAAAAATGATAGTTCAGGAGCACATAACAAGAGGTCAAACAAGTATTTTAAACCAGAAGACTAGAATGTACTGAAAGAAATGGATGAGTATTTTGGAAAGGCAAAGTTTTTGTCATTCAGCCGAGGTGACTGAGTGAGAGCAATTTGGTTACCCATCTTGGTGCAGGGAACAAACAAATAATAATATTTTGCAGGATTTAATGTTTCTTACAACTTTGCCCAGAAGAATGAATGTATGTCCTAAAATACTCTTTTTAATGTTACTCTACTGTGTTGCAATTTACAGGGTGCTGATATTTTTTCAGCAAAAGTAAATATTGAAGTGCAGAGGGCATCTGAATTAGCAATTGCAACCATAGAAAAAAATGGAGGTGTTGTAACAACATCATTCTACGACCCAAGGAGTTTAGGTAAGAATTTCTTTTCATTTCTGCCCTCTTTTTTTTTTTTTTTTTTTTTAATGTGCAAAGATTAAACAATCCAAATCATAGTTTCAAACATAGTTCTTTACTGGAAAATAATCCACTTCTATTCTAAAAGCTTCAACAACTCATTGTTATACGAATGTTGAACTGTAATGCATCCTCATTTTTGCTTTTTTAACCATTCACCTGTTTAGCCCTACCAGTGTTAGCAGTCATTTACCAATCAGCCAGTTAAAGAAATCCAAGTAACTTTGTAAATAGAGGAACTAATAAAAGATTGTTTCTTTGAATTTTTGTCTTCTTTCTCATGTGTTTAATAACACTTAAGAAAACTCAGGAAAAAAATAGATTTAAAAAACACTGTGGATGTTTGTAATCTTAATTTAAAATACTTTTCTAGTTAAAATGAGGAAATAACTAAGTTGCAGGCTCAGAATCATTCCAGTCAAAATGACTATTGTTTTCAGAACACTTTCACTGAAGAATGAGGCTTTGCTTTGCTGAAGGCTGCATCCTGCCTAATATTCATTCATGCAGTTTTTATTGACAATAATGGAGCTTTCATGTATGAATGAGGCTGAGAACAAGAGGAATAGACGTTTTTAGTGTGCAAAATATGTTGCCTTGGAGTGATACAATTTCTTTTTTTTCCAGTCCAGAAAATAATCGAAATACTAAGGTTAAAAGGGTCTGGCATGTAGTTTGCCAAATTCAGTAAAACTTGAGGAGGAGAGGATAGTCTCACAAACAACTAAATAGGTGTATGTGCCATTGATTCTTTATTTAAAATACTTACAGAAAACTAAATTTGACATTCGTTGGCACACTGTGTAAATAGCCATGCAAATGCATTGCTTCTAACCTTTAAATAAATGGCAGCATCTAGCTTAGTTATTGAGCATTCCAAAGTGAGCATTCTAAATATATTAGAAGTAATGATTCATCCAGATTGTTGCTATAAATATCAGTTAAAACAGAGTTGTTTGTTTGGTTAAGTGAAACTTGTAAACCACTATCTCATTCTGAACAGGAATATTCCTAAGAGTTGGGTTTTTGCTTGATACTTTTTAATAAGAGTTTAATAATTCATTTAGCACAAAATACTAAATAAGAAGGCGTCATTTAATGTCTTTAAATATGTATTATAAAGCATAGTATCTAATGTTCTCTCGTGTTTGCCCACAGAAATTTTATGTAAGCCGGTCGTATTTTTTCTGCGTGGCCAGCCTATTCCAAAGCGAATGCTTCCACCAGAAGACCTAGTCCGTTACTACACAGATGCCAGGAATCGTGGGTACCTGGCAGATCCGTCAAAGATTGCGGAAGCCAGGCTTGAACTTGCCAAGAAATACGGCTATGTCTTACCAGACATTACAAAAGATGAGCTCTTCAAAATGTTAAGCACACGCAAGGATCCTAGACAGATATTTTTTGGTCTTGCTCCAGGATGGATCGTAAACATGGCAGACAAGAAAATTCTGAAACCAACTGATGAGAGGTTGTTAAAATACTATAGCTCATGAATTCACAACTGGAGACAACCGCAGGTGTACAGGAAACATCTGGGTATGAAATAATGGATACGAAGTGGTGTTTGTTTTTTTAAGACTCCTGCTACACTAGACAAAACATAAATTTTTGTTTATGTAATCTGGTGTAGCTCTCAACCTTTTTATTGTCATAATACAGTGTATGAAAAGCCTTAACATTTGGAAACAGTGTAGTAGAGTCTGACATAAAGTGTGTGTTGGGGCACTTTCATGATATTTTGCCAGTTATTTTTTCAGACAAAATGTTTCAGTGTCCTCTGAAATAAATGCAACAATTCGAAAGAGTAACTTGGCCGAATAATTAGTTTATATTTTTCCCTGCTCCATTTAAAGTCAGAAACATGGCAGTACAAAACTAGTGTTAGTTTTACAATCATATTACATAACATTATAATTTATATTTTAGAAAATGGTATTTTGAATACCTCTAAGAAGTAGATCATCTATTTTTAGATGGGGAAAATTAAAAACAACCAGAAATAACAAAGTACAGAAAAATTCATTAACCTCTTCAATTCCATAGCAATGTTTTGCATTTTGCCACTGCCATCAATAACACTAGAGCTCAAGAGGTCTTGATTTTTGTCTTATTCCTTCAGATGGAATTGAGAAAGACAGGGTGTGCAGTTTAAAAAGAACTTTCTATCTAAATAAAGAAAAAAAACCCCGATAGCTGTCTTAAATCAGTGGCTTTTATTATTCAAACAGAATTTAAAACTTGTCCAGACACAAATGTGATGTCAATAATAAAAATGCATAGCAGAATCCAGAGTCAATGAATATGAGACCATGACAGTAGATTGTGAAGGATGGGGATGTGATGGACAAAGTGCACAATTGGGATTCTGTTTTCAGCTTGATCACAGATTGCATATGTGACAGTGGACAAATGATTTTAGATGTTGTGAAAAGTTATGAACAAATTATTTTTATGGGAAACAGCATTTTAATCAAACTAACTTGATACAATTTTGGAAACTATTTTCCAACAAATGTTTGTTCCATCAATCTCTCCAGAATTCTATATTACTACTATGCAAGAGTATTCTAGTTTCATACGGAAGCTTAAGATTGGGCATTTGGGATGAACTGTCATGGTATAAGCCCAGCCAGCGACTAGGTACCACACAGCTGCTTGCTTACTCCCCTCCCTCCCACTAGGATGGGTGAGAGAGTCAGAAGATGTGAAACTTGTGGGTTAACATAAGAGCGATTTAATAACTAACGTTAAAACCAGTAATACTAACAATAATAATAGTTTCTTTTTTTTTCATGTTATAATAATTATAATGAAAAGGAACAGAATATAAGTGATGCATAATGCACTTGCTCACCACCTGCTGACTGATGCCCTAGCAGTGATCTGCCCCAAGCAGTGAGCTCCCCCCAGTTTATATACTGGGCATGACATTCTATGGTATGGAATATCCCTTTGGCTAGTTTGGGACAACTGTCCTGGCTGCCCTCTCTCGCGGCTTCTTGCGCACCTGCTTGCTGGCAGAGCATGGGAAACTGAAAAATCCTTAACTTAGTTGTTGCTAAGTAGTGCTTATCCTAAAACATCAGTGTGTTATCAACATTATTCTCACACTAAATCGAAAACACACTGTACCAGCTACTAAAAAGAAAACTAACTCTGTCCCAGCCGAAACCAGGCCATAAACCAAGGAGTAACTTGAAAGATGAGAGGAGACTTAAAGTTGATCTATCAGAACTTGCTCTTATTCCTCAGAAGTTAATGAGATGCTTCATAATTACATAAACTTTAATGGAAGCTGAATTTGGCTTTAAAATAGGGATAATTTTGTTATTAGGATGCAGGAAGTGGTCCGGAAGACCAGAACACAAGAAGAAGTCTTGCTTTCCAATTTTCATGTGGCTTTGGAAATGCTACTTAGAGTTTCCTGTAGCTGCTGAACCATCCCATCTCCTAGGGAAAGCCCTCTTGAGTGCCAGAATCTCCTGTTTCTCATGTATAACACCTGTGTTTTGCTAGTGTGCCTCAAGGGGCGGGGGGGCATAATAAAAAAAAAATTTAAAAAAAATCTTCTTTTTCTTTCAGAAACTACCAAGAAGTGGATGAATTTTTTTGTTGGTGTTTGTCAACCAGTCCAGTTTTTTGCTTCAGTCAACAAACTGCCTTGTCAATTAATATGAGCATCTGTAATCACAGAACAAAATAAAACAAGTCTTCTATTCTCATGCTGATTAAAGAATCTGAAATCCAGAGATTAACAATAGAAAGTCACTAATTTTGACAACTTACTCTTCAGCTTCTATTGTTCGTTGTTAATGTGTGTTAGATGCTATCAGTAGTGGTCGTTCTCCTGACTAGTGGTTTAAGTATAGGTGAAACAGCAAAACAACACCAACATAAAATTGGATTGTGAATAGCAGGAATTTGGTCTTAGTGGTGTTAACGTTCATATTTTATAAGATGCACAACACTTTTTTGGCACATTAAGAATAATACCTTGTGCCAAAAAAAGTATAGCTAGTGTTAACTTGAATGTGAAGTAAATAACTTTCTCACTTTAGATGTATCCTGTTCTGCATCCTGATGATTGTTGGTTTGGAACCTTAAATGACAAGTAGTACTTTTTTTTTTTTTTACTTTAATTTTTGTTATTACAATACTACTGCCTCCATTTGGGAAGGAGTTGGAGGGGGGGAAGAGTATTTATTGCCTTCCCTTATTTGTGCCATAATGTTTCTGTTTTTATGAATCAATTCACAATTGTATTTTGTGGAGGTGGTGGTACTCAACAGGAAAGCTACTTAACTGGAAGCAAAGAAGGAAGTTAGTCATATTAGTGAAGACCAGAAGACAAAAGTGTTTATGTATCATTGTGTATTTTTGGGAGGAGAAGAGGGGGGAAGGCAACTTTGTTTCCACTCCTGCTCTTTGTATTAAAATGAACAAATTGCTCTCAGCAATTTTTTTTTTCTAAATCAACTTCTTTGATGTACACACGCGTGCACGCGCTGGTTTCTGTAGGTTTCTAAATGGTTTTCAGGTGAAAGGGTAACTTGGCTAAAATGATAACAGTGAAAGAAAGAATGAAAACAGGAAACAGATGTCTGGTGACGTTGAGGGATTGGATAGCACTTATTCAGTGAACGACGTCTTAGTCACAAGGCAGCTGTATCCTGGCTCTGATACTATAACGCTACAAATACCTTGGAGCCAGAACAGCCACGTTCCTCAAAATCCGGTCATTCTGCTTTATAAAGGTGATCTTTTATCATCTTATAATTGGAGAGGGCAAAAAGGGCTGTATGTTGCTTTATTTAAAATATGCAATGCTTGTCTTTTTTTTTTTCTCTCTTCTGTTTACAGTAGCTAGTATTCTATAATGGTTGTTCTGATTTTTATTTACTAGTGAAAAAAGTGACAAGGCTATAGAGGATTTCCTGTTCATTTTATCTCGTCAGGAACATAAGTCTCCTGGCAACTGAATACAGAATTATCAAAAGCACAAGTTATTGACAAGGTTTCTAATAAATCCGTAACAAACAGCCTTCCAATGGACTGTTGTTTATATGAGGGTCAGGCTCACTGATGCAAGACTCTAAGCCAGCACTGGCATCTAAGGCTGTTCTCTTAGGAATATGTACCATGTTTTCATGTTTCTAAGATAAATGATTGCCGTGGATATCCTGTTTTGATTGGGGTTTTTCATATGCAACAGTGTATTACACGGAAAGAAGCACCCAATCTGCTGTAACCGGAAAAGCATTATCAAGTAGCTGAGGAAAAGAAAGGTTATTTGTGCCATAAAATACTGAAAGCCATGGCAGTTTTTATCAACAACATCATACTTCTGCATGGTTCCTTGATAAAACTGATTACATATGTGAGACTGAAATCAAAATAAAGGCCTCTGAACGAGTACATACCTTTTTTTATCATACCTTGATAATTAGAAATCACCTGTTTCTTATGAGATAGACTGTACTAACAGCAGCCAGTCAATACTATACTTAGAAGTGGCTGACTGCAGACTCGAAATGAAGCATGTTAAAATACATGCATTTTCCCTTTTAGTTACATGGACAACAAAGACATGCTGGCTTTTAATTCATTATACTTCATATTATAGTATTTGTGTTTAACAACCAAAAGTTCACTGTACCATTCACTGATTTTCAAAAAGGCATAAATGAATAAATCAGTGGCCCTGATCTGAATCTTCGCTGGCAGTGTGCCAACATTGTTTTGACATACAAGCATAATTGATGTTAGTGCTCCAGGAAGTCATATAAAAGTGATCAATTATGAAGATAGCTTCCCATTGCTACTTCATTATTTTCTATTTTATTGCTAGAATTTAAAATGCTGATGCAAAGTTAATTTTGCACAGTTGAACACTTATGTGTTCTGTAAAAAATTTGTCTCTAATTTGAAACTGTTGCACAAGTTCTGTACTTTAAATATTTACATGTTATATTTACATATGTCTAAAATAAGAAAGATGCTGTATCTGTCCAAAATGGGCAGCTTAATATTCCATATGCGGATTTATTTCTTAAAATTTCCTGATAGGTGATCGGATGGGAATAGTTTTGCATAACTCACAGTCTGTACTTCAGTTTATTGTTACAGTTTAGTCTATGAAAAGATGTAGTTAGAAGCCCACAAGTGACAGAATTCTTACTCATTAAAGGAAAATTACAAACTTTTTAAGCTTCGTCTCCTAGCCCAGGTGCCCCATTTTGGCCTTTTGTAGCAAAAATATATGGCTTTGTCTAAAGAATTACTGGTTTCTCAGTGGAAGCAAACTGTCCTCAGATCTGTTCTGTCTGGTTAATATTCCCTCTGTTGCATCTGCATCTTCCCAAGGTCTCTTCTCACTTCTCCCGTTGTGGTGGGAACTACAGGGCTCAATCATTCTCACAGTGTCATCCTGTCTGGCCCACTCTGGGTCTGAAAATCTGGTTGTTTTATGTGCCTCTGGAGCAGGAAAAGTGTTGATCATTCTTGCATCTGTTTATACGAGGGGGTTTTTCGTGGCTTGAGTTTCCTGGACTGGTGTTGCTTTTGTTGTTAAAAATGTCAACAGCAACGTTGTTTACTTGTTAACCTTGTAGATTCCAAGACACAACGCCAGCCGGGTTGGAGGGCCTTTTGAGCAATGGATTCAGAGTTTATTCAGAGTCAAGGAGCACCCCTAGAAGGGTGTCTGCGCACTTAGCTCAGAATTACACACACTAGCTAAAAGTCTGACTGGATAGGCAATTTTGCGTTCAATGCATCAGTGCCCCAGTCAGTCTCCTCTCGGACTTTTGGAAACCCAGCCTCTGTAAGATTGATTCTGTCTCCTGGTAGGATTGTCCTGTCTGGTCTCTAATCTATAAATATGGGCAGGTTAGCCTGAAGGTCTGCCATTTCTTGATGTTAATATTTTTATTGTTATTCCTTGGGCAGGTAATGACAACTAGAGGTTTGTATACATAGAGCAGTCTATGAAAAATAAGTTGATGTGTAAATTTACAGTAAACTAGTTCTCTATGGATTTTTCTTTTTTGTGATGCTGGTGTAGTTTGCCTTGCTTCCCATGTGGAGTACCTTAAATTAAGAAAATAAATTCACTCTTAATATCTGACAAGGGAGATGCTTTCTTTACTTTGTTGAATGTAGCTGTGGTTCAGAGCTTCAGAAGTTGGAATCAAAGTTCCCTATAAATTTAGTATAGTGAGGTATTGTCTTAATTTCAGAATTAATACAAGTCTAAATTTACGTTGCTCACATGCAGACAGTTGTTCAAGCTTGTTTCATAGTAGTAATCTGACTGATACCATCAGTGGAGCCTGGAAAATCACTGTTTAGCCTGAAGCAGACATCTGAGCAACTAAATAGCACTGCAGGCTCCACTGACTGTGACAGTAGTTTTAACATACAGCTCACTTGTATACACCCAAAACTTAAGTATCTGGAGCTGAATCCCACTCTGTGTTTTCAGGGACCCAAGATGCTTGAAGCTAATAGTTGGAAGTTCTCCTGGATCCGTGTATCACCAGTGTGGATCGCCTAGCTCACCACTGGGAACTTCTGAAGCTTGATGTACTAGGTTGTATTTGTCTTTGAAAATAAGCATACTGATTTAATAAAAAAGAAGTCAGAGGACATCTTGGAGCCACAAGAGGTGAAAGGCTGGCAATCAGACAATCAGTGTTATTTTACAAGTATTGGAGACTGCAGCTTTTCCAAGATACAGAAATCAGTGGTATCCCCACCTGGAAGCCTTTGACTCTTTCAAAGAGGACGACTTCCAGTTCCCAGCCCTGCATTGGTATTGCCATTCAAAATTTGCCTGCCTACCTTCTTTGGCCCTCGTGTAATATGTTGCTGATGTTTGTGCTAACTCTAATGTATGTATGTCTTCTGTAAGAGAAGCATGGAAGTTAAAGTCACCTGAATTTGCAAAAGAAAAAATGGGAGAGGAGGGTGGTGCCCCTCTGAGGTGTCTGCTTCAGCAAGTGATGCTTGTGATGGTTAGAGGAGGTGACTGAGATATTTAAACACAGATGATGTCTCACTGCTCTCTGAGAACATGCAGTCCAGTGTGTCTCCTAGGGTCCCCCCTACAACTGCTGTGATGAATTGTGTTGTTTGTATAAAAGACAGATTTGGGACTGATCCCTCTACGGATTTGGCCTTGCCATTTCTCCTGTTTTCAGTGATTTCTGGGTCCCTGAAACCTTATAGATGTGTTTGGTTTTTAGTGCACAGGCAATCCTTTATCCCTTCTTTTTCTTTTTTCTTTTCTTTTTTTCTTTTTTCTTTTCTTTTTTGGCAAGGCAATCGCACTAATCACCACAGCAGGCAGTCTGGGTATGGGCCATGTACTAGGCTTGAGACTGTTCCAGTCAAAATATTATTCTACTGGGTTTATGTTGGACTTGGCTGGTGTGGCATTGCTGCCACCCTGACTTCTAGGACTTGTGACATGTCTGGGCTAATTGTGACTTTGTTGTTGGGTTCTGTTGTTGTTGTTGTTATTGGAAGGCTTCAGCCCTTCCAGGTTCATCATTAAAGACAGGTGTTTACTGTGGAATGATCATGAGATGAATTACCACAGTGAGGATGTGAACGTGTTGCAAGATTCTACCTGGGTCAGTTTTTCTACACTTACTTGTATGTATCTGAGGTAACTGAAGCACTGAGATGCTATGATTTTGTCTTTATTTATTGTGGAAAAGCTTATCTGTCCGTTAAGAGAACCAAAGAAGAAAATGGAGGGTAAAAAACTGTCAAGTCATTTTTGCTGCATCTTGTGCATGTATTCCCAGTTTGAGCTGTTGCTCTCAGCTGAGGTGGATGACTTTGCTTGCAGCTTATTAGGAAACTGCAATGGCAGCAGACTGCTATGGGCACTGACATACAGCTATGGTAGCGTAGTTGGCCCTAGCAAAAGAAAAGAGAATTCGCGCAGACTTGGGCACATGAAAATCAAGGTATGAAAGTCTTCATCTGAAGAGATTCCAAAATCAGAAACGTACGAGTATTCGGCAAACACCACAGAAGCTCCGCTGCATGTTTAATTACTCTGTTTTTGCTGACTGTACTGTTATGGACTGTTAGTATTCAAGAAATTATTTAAAGAATACATTTTAGGTTTTCTTTGTTGTCCTTAGCATTTTCAGCCCTGCAGGGACCTTGTTTCCAAGCATTGTTCCTGTATCCAGCAAGGCTAGAAGCAAATTTAAGAAGTGGGAGCCAGCATTTTCATGTGATGGCATTATTCCAGGAACTGGTGCTTTAGGATAAACAGTAAATATTGTGAGGCTTGCAAACCAGTTACTGATTCGTTGCTTATATCCTGCTGATTTATTCATGGTTTGAGAGCGTAACTCCTCTGCTGTCTCTGCAGTTGACCTCCAGTCACATGCCCTTGGCATGAAAGAAACGTGCTGTTGTTTCCAGCATCCAAACCTGAGGATAACAAATATTATATTACGGGGTACGTAAGCATCCCACACAAGCAACATCCTCCTCTGCTCCTTTCCCCAAATTACAAGACTGCTGTGATCATTTGTAGTGCTGAGAGTTGCATCTGCTCACTGGGATAAGGAGAAGGTCCAGTGTCCTTCTGGTACAGGCAAGGCTGACACCTAGTGACCAGACGCATTTATTCCTATGGGATTTCGGTGAATTCTGGTTCAGTCACTATTCTCTCCTTCTAAGCCTGGAAGGTTTAAACTTCAAAGTGAGTAGTTAGTTCATTTCATCATCACTTTTGGCCTTTGTTTTCAGTGTTTCTAGTGTACTCTTCTAAAGATGCAGTTAAGGTAGCTTGAAAGCTCATTCAAGCTTAATACTGGAGCCGTGAAGGTTTTGCGTGTAGTCTGGGAGCTGTGTATTGTAGCTGCTGTGAGCAAACTGTTGAGATGGCTGATAGCAGTCAGTGGTAAGTTCAGAATATAGTCCTTTTGTGGTTTTTCCTTAATGAAATCGTGGCTGACCTTGGTGTTTGGATTTTCTTTGCTCAGCCTGTTTTAAAGAATACAAAATCAAACATACTGGGCTATTCTCTGAGTTGCAGAATTTTCTGTCTACTGGTGTCTGCTGACCAGGGGCAGCATCTTACAGTGATGCTGCCCCCTGGAAAGCGCTACCTGTTCCATCATCATTGCAGATCCTTCTGGAAATGCTTTGAGTTCTGTGCTTTGGCGAACTGCATATTAAAGAGGAAGAGTAAAACCTAGCTAAAAGATCCTTCCAGAATGCTTCTGATTTTTCTTTGGTTACCTAGATTAACATACTGCTGAGAATTGCGTGTGACCTTTACCAAAAAGAGTAGCCGTATAAATTTGGGGAAACAGCCCCCTCAATGTGAACCAAGTCAGTCTTCTCCTTGTAAGAATAACCATTGACTCCAAAAGCAGACTGCAGAGGTTCCCAGTGGTTCCCCATGTTGATGGGTTTCACATGAAACTGTATATTGAAGCCCTAAAGAAGCCTTCTTGGAGCAGTCCTGGGGACTGGAGGATTTTTTTTGTCTTTTAAATGTCTTTTGTCATTTAAGTGTTTCTTGAAATATTAGAAATAAACGTTTTGGTTGATTCAGCATGACTGTTTGCTACTAGCCCTATGTTTGGCTACACAAAGAGTCAGAGCTCAATGTTTTTCTGTGGCTGAAAGGAAACTTTAATTCTTCCTGAATGAAATAACAAGGAACTTGCAAAAGCCGTGTGTTGTTGAACGGAAAAGGCAGGCTTTTTTTCCTTCAGATAATCTTTTATATCTGACTCAGAACTTTGCATATGGCTCTGGTTCTGTATCTGTGCGTGTTTCTAATTAGCCCATGAAAAAATAAACGTTCTGTATTTTAAAATCCACTGATTTTTCATCCGCTAACCTTCTCTGATAGGATGTGCCCCTGGAGAGAGGGCCAACAAATTCCCAAGGCAAAGATCTCCATCAAAGGCAGCAGATTCCAGTCTCTGAGCAATACAAGCCTCCATCATAGCCATCGTCTTTCCGTAAGTCTGGGATGCAGGTGCTCTGATGCTGTGTACACGAAACACTTTTTTTTTTATGCAGAGTAGTCCACATCATCGTGGCGTATGTTTTTTTCCATCATCATAGCTTTCCCAGTTTTGTTCCAGCACTGCAAGCGCACCACTGAGCCTGAACATCCCTGCCTGACCCGCCGGCCAGTGCCCTGTTCCCCTCCCTAGGGAGATGCCGGATGCCTGGGGCTGGGGCTGCCCTGGTGCCCCCGGCTGCCCCGCTCCTGGCTGGGGCAGCGGGACAGGGCGGGCTGCCAGCCACTGCCCTGCGGGCCCCTCACTAGTGCTGGACACTAGGAATGAGAATAGCAACAGTGGCCAAACGCGCGCGTACAACGCAGTTCTGTTTCCCTGTCTGAAAACCTGACAGTGCACTTTGGTGAGTGTCTCAAACTGTCACCCAGTAAGGTTTGCCTGAAGGGAGAGCGTTCTCTCGCTTATGTTTGCAGCCGTCCTTGGTGTCCCTCCAGAAGGAGCTCACAAACAAGGTTAAAGGGTAGTTCATTTGCATAATCCATTTGAATAATTATTTGAAAAATTCATAAAAACTGACTTCTAAACTTAATTTCATTTACACTGAAATGCTGATTAGCAGTTAGGAACAAGAGTGGCAGAACAGGTAAAAATGACTTTGGTCAGGTAGAAGTAATAAAGAGACTTCAAATTCTTCATTTTGAAAGCTAAATATTGGGGACCCTCCTGAAGGCCTTGAATGTGATCTCTGAGTTTGTAAGGAATGCAGTATATAATGATTCCCCTTCTTTTCTTTTCTTTTTTTTTTTTGAGGTAATGGGAGTTTTGTTAAACGGTCAGACTAAGCTGATTGTTTTCATTATTTCAGACCACAAGTGCAGGATTCCTGCCTTTGTTCAAAGCAGCGTTGTGGGGGAAAAATAAAGCTCTCCAGTATCAAAGTAACTTCGTGTGCTTAAGGAGAATAAAGCAGGGCATCTGTTACGGCTTCGGCTCCGTGGACAGGTAGACATCACTTCTAGAAAACCTACTCGGAGCCTCAGGCAACTTCTGTAGTCTTTGTCCGTCCTGTGCTGCTCGGAGTTACATGGGCAGCAGTAGCACCCAGGTAGCAGGTGCCCTCGGGCAGAGCTAGGTCCATTCGTCTGCTCCAAAACAGTGCGTGGTATGGAGCTCTAGCAGTGCAGACACGGGAACATGTGCAGGCATAGCCAGGGGAAATCACTCAGAGCAGCCCCCCTCTGCTCAAAACTCTCCCTGAAACTTCCCCCGGGTGGTGGCTGCCGTCCTCCAGCAACATCCCCGCCTGGAGGTGACATCCCCGCCTGGAGGTGACGGCAGACCGAGAGCTGCATGACCCAGGCAGGTGCTGCCGCGTCCTCTCCAGTGCCGTGACCTGGATGGGGAGCAGTTTGTGTGGCCCCCCCAACCCTGGATCACTGGGTTGAACTGCTTTGCAGCTGGGTTGGGAGCCAAAGAGGTGACCTGCCTCCTGGTCTAGCAAGGCGTTCTGGAGTTTTTTCTCTGACAGAGCTCACCTACAAGGCCCTGCTATCAGCTGCCACCTGGTAATGCGGCAAGAATTAGATTTCCTTTCTTTGAATAATGGCGAAGGCAGCCAGGACAGTCACTGGCCTAGCTCTGCCTGCTCATATCACCAACTACCATCATACTAAAGAAGAGACTGATCTTTCAGACTCCCATGCTTTTGTCAGAACGTTGCGTGCGGTATTGTAGGAACCAACAAGTAAGGCATGCAGCTCTGCGGCTTTTCTTCCGATTGTGTTGTACCCAAAATTGCAAGAGCTTTAGTGATGCTTCTGACTGTCCAAGGAGTCGGGCCACTTACACATATAGTTCCTTTATATATTACAAGCTTTTCTACCAGTTCACTTGGATCTTAACTGTGTTTTATTCATAGTGCAACCGGATTCAACATACACTTGCAAATATGACGTACAAAGGCATTTCCTAATTTCAGTCACAGCCAAAATTAAAGTTAAATGAAAGTTAAAGCTAAATGTACCTGTTTGATCTTAGTTCTTCTTCTCATGAGTCAGGATGTCTCCCCACTGCACATTCACTTGAATTTTACACAGCCGTGTTCTAAAAATACCAGTTGATGAATCCTTAGGTAGAGATTTTACACTGTTGAGATTGTTTGTTTGCTGGAGGTTTTTTTTACAGAAAACCACCCTGAAATGCATGATTCTACACTAAAACACTTTTTTTGTATCCCTGTTCACTTAAACTCTTTATCAGAAGTCAACTGTTTGTGATAATTTCTGCCTGTAGTGTTATTGACTCCTTTTTGAAACAGGAACTTTTGAAAATTCCTAATTCCACTTTCCTGTGAAAGCTTATCAACTAGTCCAAATAAAGACATCATGGTGAAGTATAGGCTCATGCATTAAGCTATACGGTACAGTGTTATTTAAATAATGATGGAACTTCTGTGCTTGCTGAGGAATGACTGAATTTCTTTTTGTATGTTTGAGCAATTTGTTTAAATGATTGACACGGACAGAAAACACTAAAAGAAGGAGATTAAAGGGAGACTATAAAGGTCTCATATAAATGAAAAAGTTACTATGACATGGAAGAAACTTTAAAGGCTATTTAGTTTTCCTGGGATTCTAATGTCCTCTCTCTTCTCTTTGCCCATTTCAACCTCTTCTGTACCATCCTTCCTAGGATGCCAAAGCCTCTGACCATGTGAAAGACATGTCTGAGGGTCCCACAGGACACAGGTCGTCCTGACACATGGCACACTTCTGTTCTGATTAACCCCACTGTGCTAATTTGTTTGGATCAATTAGATTACATATCTTCTTTGGTTTTCTTCACACTCAATCTGAAAACAAGTCTACACCAATGTCCCTTATTTACTACAAAAATACTGTAGTTTGTTACCCCTTGATTGATAATCAAAATCCAATCAGCAAGCTACTCCCTGGCTATTAATTTGTTTTGGTAAAATGCATAGTGCACATAAACTGCTGATTTTGTCAAACTGCAGCCTGGTGGCTGAAAATACACCATCCCTGTATGTAATCTTTACAGAGCTTTCAAGTAAAACTTTGATCTGGATGCATGACAGTCTATAGTATTTCTGGAAGGCTGGTAGCAGTAGTCCATCGGTCGCAAAGTCTGGGAGGCACAGGCAGAGCAAGAGCTGGCGATGCTGGCGTAGCCGCTTCCTCAACAGGTAGCAGAGCTCTCAGCTGCAGGCCGGAGAGGAGAGGAAATACGCTTTGGTAGCTAACAGTAATGCAGCTGACATTTCTAGAATATGATGGCTTATCATAACCTCATATAGTCAGAAGCTGATTCCCTTAATCAGGTTCAGGGAATGGTACAGTCAAGTTTTTCTGTGTTTTAGTCTGATTTCCGAAGGAAAGAAGTGGTGCACAGCAGCACACACTTGCCCATCTGTGTATCCATTTGGCTCCCTCGCCATTTCTTTTGAAACTTTCTGAATTGTTTCAGCTCTGCTTGACGGAGGAGTGGACGTATCAAAGACAGCAAGGTCCCACAAGCCCCGGGAAGCCAAGCAGCCTGGCTGGGAGAAGAGGCTCAGGTGTCCGCACCGATAGATGCATTTAAATGTGACTTCTTCTCGTTAGACACCAGCAAACGTAGCTCCCAGACTTCAGCTAGAGAAGCCAGGCTTTAGCAGGGGTGCTGCTCATAAGCCATGAGTGAGGGCACGTCTCCCGCCCCTGATGCTGCCGGAAAGATGCAAACAAAGCTACTGACTGGAGAGGGAAACGATGAAATCAAATCCACAGAATATCCTGTCAAAAGTAAAATAGGAACATTTTTCCCCCAACTATTTTTCCGTCACAGCTGTCCTAATGCTGCTCGTAACAGTAGTAAGAACAGCCCTTTCGGTTGTGGTGTGATTTATACAAAGCTGACAGCCCTTTAAGGTTAGAGAAATTCTAACTATAACCTTCTGCTTTCACATCAACAGGTCTAAAACTTTCAAAACTATTCCAAGTCTGTTTAATACAAATTCAGCTCAGTAATCTGAATTTTTACATGCTGCTTTGTTCCAGTTTTGTCTCCACTTACCCTGCATTTTTTTCACACACCACTCCTAAACAAGGGAGGCAGATTTCGTTGATCAGTGTCAGAAGCAGATAGATGTGAAGCACTAACAATACAGAGAATAAAAAATATTGGAAACTGCTGTCAACCTAGGAGAAGGTTTTCATTAACAAGATAGTTTCCCAACTTCATGTGAGATGTACATTCACCCTTTTTTCCTCATTTATGCCATGCGTGACTTGGCTGTGACTTTTATCTATTACTCAGACAAACATAAAGAATAATGTTTTGCGTAAACTTGTTTTGCAGATGTGGGCCGTTTCCAAATTGCCTAAAAAAATACCTGTTTCTTTCTTTGCTACTAGTTTTCTTTGGGAGAGGAACCTGCCCTGGCTGTATCTGGGAGAACGCACCTGCCTGTGTGACTCGGTGGCAAACGAGGAGGTAACTCAGCTACGCATGGGGCCAGCAGAGCCGACGTGTGTTTCGCTGCTCAAGAAAGAGGCTGGCTGGTCCTTCCCGCCATCTCCCAAGGGGATTTAGCCACCAAAACGTGCTTATTGCTAAAACACCAGCACCAAGGAGGTGGAGCAGCAGGCAGCCCTGCGAGGGCTGGGAGCTGAGCTGGCTGCCTCCCGCGGCCTCGGAGGCCGGGGGTAAGGAGGGGAGCAGCAGCCTCCAGCTTGTGGCCGCGTCTTTCAGCCCTGTGGGGTTTGTGCCATCAGTGAATAAGGCGGTCGACGTGTGTTTCTTTCTGACACTGATCAACAAAATCCATCTCTCCTGTTCAGGAGTCGCAAGTGAAAAAAGAATTGCGGGATCAACAAAATCCATCTCTCCTGTTTAGGAGTCGCAAGTGAAAAAAGAATTGCGGAGTGTACGTGGAGACAGGCACAAAGCTGGAGCAAAGCAGCGTGCAAACATTCAACCTACAGGACTGATTTTGCCTTTAATCCGCTTGGAATCGTCATGTCAGTCGCAGCAGCCGGCGGCACTCGTCGCTGTCAGCAGGGAGACGCGTACGGAGCTACACAGGGAGAGGTACACCCGTCCCCTCCACCGCCTCGCAAGGAATCGGAATTAAGGCCGAAGTGTGTGCGTGGCGGGGGTGTGTGTGTGGGGGGGCGGGTTTCCCCCCCCCAAATTACCGTACAAAAACCTGGGAGAACGACGGCAGGGCAGTGGCCGCTGGAGGGAGATGTTACCCCGGCCACCCCGGCCCGGGGGCGGGCGCGGCTCCGGAGCGGCGGGCGGGCTCCCTGCCCCGGCCGGGCCCAGGCTCCTCCCGTCTCCATGGAGACACTTCCGGGAGCCGCTACGGCGGCCGCGGGCGGACGAAACAGCTCGGGCCGCGCCCGTTCCACCACCACTCGTGTAGGGCCTGCGGGGCCGGGGGGCGTCGGACGGAGACAGAGGGTAAGGCCACCCCGAGGCGGTCCGGCTGGGTCCCCGGGTCGGGTGGGCACCCCAGTGCCACGGGGAGCCAGGCTCCCCTTTGGCACCGCCCTGGGAGAGGGGTTTGGGGTGCCCTGAGCCTGCCGCCCTCAGGCTGGGGGGGTGCCAGCAGGACGCCCCCCGCACCCCCAAAGAGCGGCGGTGCCCGCAGCAGCCCCCTGCCCCACAGCCCCGAGTCCGGGGGAGCACCCATCCCGGGGTGGGGGGCTGTGCTGCTGTAGGGTCAAGGATAAGGGGCCCCGGTCCCCTCCCTGCCCCCCCAACCCCGCTTTAGACCCCCCCCCAGGACCACGAGCACCCCTGGGGCCGGCCGTGGTGGCACCTACAGCACGGAAAGGGGGTCCTGCCCTGCACCCAGGGCCGGCTGCCCCTGTCCGGGAGCGGGGACAGGGGCAGCGGTGGCAGTGCCACACGCCACGTGGCCATGCTGCCATCTAGCGACACCGAGCCCGGCTCACCGGGGGGTGTGGGGGGGTGTGTGCGTGGCAGCCCCCCCCCCCCCCGCCCCGTGCCAGCCAGCGCCCCGTGTCCTGCACCGGGGGGCGGCAGCCATGGGGCAGGACCCCCACGCAGGAACCGGCACCCAGGTGTGTCTCGGTGCCCACAGAGCCGGCCTCACCCCGCTGCCATCCTGGTATTAGGGGGCACTCCTCCGCCCCCCGCCATGTCTTCGTGCGGGCTGTGTGGGGGTGCTCGCCCCACACACCCGGCCGGCGGCGGTCCCACCCAGTTCGGTGCCGGTTTTTTCCAGGCCACGGTGGTTTTCCCGGCTGTGCCAAGGGGCTACAACCGCCGCCGCCGGGGCGGCCACGCCGTCCCCGGGACACGCACACGGCGCCCAGGACAGATATGCAAGGCCCACGCCAGCTGTG
>JAVKLA010000027.1:10995546-11019533 GCA_034782735.1 Sagittarius serpentarius
CTGATCTAGTTGAAGGTGTCCCTGCTCACCGCAGGGGGGTTGGACTAGGTGGCCTTTGATGGTCCCTTCCAACCCAAACTATTCTGTGATTCTATGATTCTATGAATACTCTCGTTACACTGAAATAATGAAGTGGTGGTGAACCCTTTAAGATTGTCAGGAAAATAAGTACTAACGATACAATAAGCAAAGGTCTCTTGTAAAGACACCTTTTCTTTCTCTTAATAGATTTAAAAGGTGATGGAATGTATTCATTAAGCATGATACATTTGGGCCAGTTTTCAAGAGGTCTAGAATTATATTATGCTACATCACTCTACAAGCAGCTCCACTGAGCTGCTTATGAAGTTACTGTTTAGTGAGAGTAAACTTATTCCTCTAGTGCTCTGCTTCCAAATTAAAGAACTGAAGGTATGCTGAGATTTAGTCTTGCAGGTGGGAAAGCAGCACCAAACAGCCAAATACTGGAATGAGTAGCCTTGGGAAATCAGATACAATACAAATACATGGCATTTTCATGCTCATTTCTATAACCAAAGTGTTACAGGAAACCAATTTTGTGATGTGCAGTCCACGTGTGTAACATGGCACTGCAAGTGTCCTACTGAAAGGCAGAGAGACATCTATTCTCCTTTTCACCCTAAAATCAAGTAAAGTACCACTCTGTGGACCCAAGCTCAAAGGGGCCACTTGGAGGATCACAAAGAGTGAGAGCAGTGTATTTCTGCCAGACAGCTGCGTCACCTCCTGGTTGTCAATAGGCAGTGTTAAGCTGGACAGAAAGCAAACTATCTTGCTTTTATCATCAGTGACTCATCTAATTCCTCTTCGCATTCAGGAAAGATGTGAATGTATAGTGAAGTAGGATCTTCAGATTTCCTCGAGCTTGGGAAATTTTTAGCATAGTAACGCAACATTAAGTGTATTAGAGAAGGACTGTCTTGTTTTTAGGTCTGCTGAGGACAAGATTTTGTGGTTTGGGTTTTGGCAACCTAGCTGTTCCATAAACTCTGCTGCTTTCCTGAAGTCCACTACTGTCAGATACCTTGTTAGATAGGAAATACACTGCTGACTCTGGAAAGTTTTCCGTTTACTTCCAGAAAGCACAGCAAGGATTTCAAAACTGGTTGTCCTCAACTCCCCTGGTTATAGCCCTGAGGAAATAAGACAAATGTGAAGGAGAAAAGCAACCCATGTAAGATCAGACAACAATCACCTTTGTCTTCTCCCCATGACCCAACAGAATGTGACATCTCCTGTGGCACGTTAGAGGCCTCTCGAAAGAGATATTCCACCCACAACAGAAGCAGACTGAGTTTACTCACTTCAAAAATGTTCAAAAGCAAGAGCCATTTTGTTTGGCTTCAGTCTTTCTCCCTACGCACGCTGAGTGTAGTAGGTGCAGGGATCAAAAGGATCATATAATTTATTGTGCTCCTTTTTGATGTAAATAGTCATTTGCCAACATCAATGGATTTATTTTCTCCCAAGATGTATCCATGGAGTGATGAGCCCAGCTCCAAGCCAAGACCTCTTTATGACACATTCACTTGGTGAAAGCTTTTTGCCTGAGTTCTAAGTTTAGCTTAGATTTTTAGTGGAAGTTTTGTGACTGAATTTTGCTAGTACAAGCAGGGAATCAGTAACTATGTGTTTTCTCTCCTGCATGGCATGAAGAACAGACTCCTTGAAGTTTCTGTCATGTGCAAGGCAAAAATCACTGCAAAGTTTGTTGACTGCTTGCGCCCTATGGATTGCAACGAACTTCAGGAGACAAGAAGCCATCTTGGAGCATTCTGGAATTCGGTGAACTGAACTGCTCAAGAAGACCCTTTGATCTCTGTGCCTCTTAACTGTGAAACTCAAGTGCATAACTAAGGTTGGATGATTTTATTTCTGATGGATGATAGCTCTAATTTACACAACAGAGTCATGAGCAATATCAGCTAGAAAATGCTGTTGTTCAGCACCCTTGGAAGATCAGATTCTGCCCATCTTAAATCCAGCCTTGCATGCTAAAGTCAAAGAGCAAGGATAGTGCCCACCTTGCAGAGTCTTTTCCATTTCTGTTTATCTTAAACATCCACGGAAGAGAAGAAGAGAAAGGGCTCCTGGGATGTGGAAATGTGTAAGTCCCCTCTCCAGCACAGTAGAACTGGATAGCCATAAGAAATATATTGTGCTGTGTGCTTCTATGTGACAAATGACATGAGATTTTTGCGGTAGAGTTCAATAAATGCAATTTATTGTTTCAGAAGGCAGAAGCGATTATTGCCATTTCTGTCATCATCTCTTTGAAAAGATCAATCAGAACACAATGCTGACCAGACTACTAAAGGACTTCTCAAGCTCTCCCACTACCTGATGAATTTTTTATGGTTTTGAGGTAAAACTATGGATCAGCACATGAGACATGGCCCAGGTTAGAAGAGGAGTTCCCAGATATCAGTGAACCTGGTCCATCAACTAAGCTGAGATCTTACTGTTCAATTGCTCTGTTCAAGTTTGGACAAGAAAATGAAATCCTGTTTATTTTGGAGCTGTCCTCGGCATTTCCACAGGTTTTGCGATACTGCATAATGGATGGAGACTTAGAACAAAAGCACAAGGGCAGGTTCAGATACTTCTGAATTTAAACCTTCCTTTATGCAGAGTCTCTTGTAATATAAAGAAAATCCCTGCTGAGGCAATCTTCTACTTATTTATTTCAGGATCACATGAACTGGCAGAGAATGTCCTAAGCTTTGTTCCTAGCTCCCAGTTTGACAAGCTGTCCAGAGTCAGAATAACCCTGGCCTCATACTTCTTCCTAGAGTCTCCTGCTGAGTGTAAAATATGGCTGTCTTGCAGTTTGAATAAGGCTTTTAATGTGCCATGGGATGTCACGGTCCATAGAAATGGAATACAGTGTTCTGCTTGCTGAGAAACAGAAAAAAAGCTAACCAAACTGGTTTCTTCCTCCTGAGTACATAGTGACTGACTGGAAATTCAGTCACTGAGACTAAAAATACCAGCCTTGATCACAAAAAAAAAAAAAAAAAAAGAAGACAAGACGTATTAGACAGATGGATTTGGTCTTCCCTCAGCACGAACATCTATTTGCCACTAAAAGTTTGGTGAGTGCACCGAGGCCAGATAATGTGGTCTCGCCTCCCACTGCATCATTAACAGACTATGGGGTCAGGCGGATGTTATGTCTTTGAAATAAGCCCTCCAAGAGGGCTCTTGTAGAAATGATGCTGTTTTCAAGGTTGTACATGGCTGGGGGAAAAAGAAAAGTTTATCTGAGAATATAAAGAGAAACAACAGTTAAAAGCAGTGCTTTGTTCCTCCGCACTGCTATGCTTAAAGGAGCTGAGGTGCTGAACCCTGGTCCTCACGCCTACGCGTGCGGGCACAGAGTGCTCTGACCAGGCCAGTCGGTGATTTCCGTGCAAATGTCAGTGAATATAGGAGCGCTTCAGGAACAGCAGACAAGGAGTGCAGCATCAAACATCTCCAGTGTTGCTGAGTATTCCTACAGGTTTCTTACTGCCTTTTTCTCCTTCTTTTTTCCTGATGTGGTGCTGTCAGTTGCAGAGCAAGGCGATACATGAGACACATCTGTTCTGTCCAGGCCTGATGAAGACTCACCTGTGGAAATAGCCACTAGCTGATGACGAGATTTCAGAAGCAAAATAAATCAGCATCGCTTTGGGTCGAATTTTGTCCAGTGGACAGGAAATCAGCTCAGAAAGCACATGGTGAAGGCCATGGCTGCAGGCTTTGTGCATAAGTGCTGGAGTATGTGGAGGAGCTGGTGAGATAGCTTAAAGCTACCTGCTGGAAATCTTTGCTCTCTCTCACTGCCTCTGCCAAGGAGGACCCTGGCACAGCCCTGATTCTGAGGCTAATATTACTTTTCAGCACTTTTTTACTTCCAAGCCACCACTGAGCTGTATTTTCCTCCAAGCTTTACAGCATGCTTTTTTACCGTGTTGGACTCAACCAAGGCTAGTCTCCATTTTAATAGATGTATTTTCCACAGGAAATTAATGTATTGTTTCCCCAAAGCTATTTCAGTCTGTAAACTTCACTGCAGTCTGCCCGGTTGCACGTTATTTCAGCCAGCCAAACGAATCTAGTGCCCCCGACAGTCCTCGTAGTAGTTTTAGCCGAGGGAATTGTGTCAGGCTCAGATTTACTACTTGGATCCTCCAAATGACAGTCCCCTGCAAGAGATCTGGCGGATGAATATTCCTGTTTTTTTTTCCCAAGGAAACCTGCAGACAGAGAGAGTACTGTGTTTTCCTAATTGATGTGTTAGTTCTCTGACTGTATGTGTATCATGGTACCTATAGATACCAGGATATATGGTACATAGGGACTGTATGTGTGTCATGGTACCTACAGATACCAGTGTATTCTGTCTTTGACTGTGGCTTTGTATATTTTTAGAAGCCTTTTCAGTCAATATCGTTGGGGTTTTTTAAATTAGCATGGGTCGTTTGAATTCTTCCTTTTCTCAGGAGGCATTAGTATAACAGCAGTGGGGGCGCAGCTTCACTTTTATAAGGTGACAGACGCTTGCGAACGACGACGATCCCTTCCCTGAGCCATTCTCAGTCGAGATGACAAGTAGCTGGCGGCTGTCAGGTCTGTGTAGGAAATCTCCACAGCAGCGCTGAGAATGTTTATTGTAGGGAGAGAACTTTTGCCCTGTGAAGTCACCTCCTACTAGTCACCAGTAGGTTTCTGATATTCTATCACAGGAAATTCCTGGTGGACCACAAAAGCAATCCCCTGAGTCCAGCTGCTGGGGCGGGGGGAGAAGCGGTGCACCGCACCGCCGGGTTGAGCCTCAGCCTCCACTCTGGGGCAGAGCACCTGTGCCCTGCAAAATGCAAACGCCGTCCTCCTCAAACAATGTTAAAATGAACTATACAGGGGGGCAAAGGTCAAGTGAACCATTATTGTGCTGCAATTTATGCAAACAAAAAAAATGTATTAGAGGATGTGCTTTGTATTGTAACAAGGTACTGTAAGATTATATTTAGGCCTCATGTCTTTGAAGCCCTTGGTAACACCACTGTATAATCACAGCTCTTGATGTTAATGAGGAAGTTATATTATAAGGTACTCCATCTAGCTGGGAACAGTGTAGGAAGAATTAATAACCTTTAGGAGAGCGTATAAAACCAGCTATCAAGACCTCAAATGCTAGCTGTATCAGGGGAATTTATACACATTTCTGCAAAGGAGAAAGAAGAAAAATAGCAACTGGCAATTACTTTTCTCACCTTTGAATGCAAAGGCCTTGCTTGTCAGACGCCAGTTCTTGTACACCTCGGAGGGCACAGCCCTCATTAACACTCCATTTTCCTCTGCTCTTCTGTCAGGATTTCAAGTATTTGATCACAGTAGCTACCTTAGTAAGCGAGCAAGACTGGATGAACCTTTACCTGCGTGAGTTAGTGCACAAAAGGGAAGCAGCCTTGGAAAGGATGAGCACCAGGTACGTGGTTGGATGCTGTAGGGCTGTGTGTCCTTTAACCAAGAGGCATCAGACTCCTTTCTTTTAAAGACAGTGATGCTGTGGAAGCAAAATACTGACCCCTGCTAAAAATAGATGACATGCTTCCAGGGAGCTGCAGTCAGCTTCTAACCAAGGTCTGATTTCATCTGTCTGCAACCTCAGGATGTGTGAGCCTTCTGAAAAAGGCTCTCCCTGGGGCTTGTAGGATTTTGATGCCACACTCCTTGTTTGCTGCTCCTGAAGTGCTCCTGTCTTCACTGACTTTTGCATCACCATGCCATCGCTGCCTAGCCTCATTGGAGCAATCTGCTTGTAGGTGCGAGCAGCAAGGAGCCAGCACTTGAGGCGTCAGCTCCTTCAACCAGAGCAATGCAGCGGAACAAAATTGCGCTTTAAGACGTTGTGTGTTTTGGGGGTTTGGTGCTGGTGGTGGGTTTTTTTGAGTTAATGAGTGTGGCTATCTCTTCCTTTTTATTCAAAGAATACTTTGGGGAGGGGAAAACTAGTTGTGGCTGATCCCGAGCGCTGTGGTAGCCTGCAGCAGCTGCACCGGGTTCTGGCAACGCCAGAGCGTGTAGTCTCTACACCTAGGAGGAAAGTGTTGTAAAGAAGTACTCCGAAGATGCCCATGTGACTTAGAAGCATATGCACCATTTTAAAAAAGTGACTTACGGAGAAGTGATGGGCTGGGTAGGGCCTGTAGAGAAGTCAGATGGGCATTTTTGAAAACTGTACCCCTTATTTTAAAAGAAAGGAAAACGTGAGGCAATTGCAGCTGATTCAGCATCCGGCAGTCTCAGCCAAGTCATATTTTACCTCTTCCCTTCCCTCCCCGCACAAAACTTCCAGGAAAACCTGCAAAGAAAAGGCGTATGTGGGTAGGAGGAGACCTGCTTTTAATTTCTGTACCTCCTATTCAACACAATGCCACACAATGCACAGGATGCGAATATCCCAAGGCACCTTATACAATACAAGTAACAAAAGCACACACACATGCACAAGAAAGTGGGGGGAGCAGCAAGCTTGACAGGGTTATAAAACAACATGCAGGTAAAGCTGTCTGTAAAATGCTTATGTAAAGGAGACTCATAAAAAAAATCATCTTTACAAAGGAGAAAAGTGGGGGCTGAAGAAATGTTCAGGTGATCACGAGAGTTAGATTTCCATTTCAGAGCAGGATTTATCTCTTTTTCTCTGTCATGTTGAAAGTAGTGGCCACATCGTCACTATCACCAGAGGAGTTGTCTGGCGCGATGCATCCTCAGTGCAACGTCCACTGGTGCTTCTATGATACCATCTATAGAGCAACCTGGAGCCAGCACTGAGTCATGTAATGGCTGTGATGATAGCAGGCAGCAATTGCTGTGGTTAGAAGCCTACCTATCACGACTATTCGTTTCCCCTTGTTTTGGCTGCAGAGACGAGAGTGTGTGTAGGAGCTGCTCACTCCCACAGACCCACTACCTCATCTGGTTAAAAGAGATCATTCAGGGGACAGGAGCAAAACCACTATTCTGATCAAGTGGTGCAAAGTATTTGGAGAAACACCCAGCATTAAGGCTACTGTCAGCACTAAATGAGTGCATCAGAGCCTGATCAAAGAAATCTAAGTTTTCTTCAGGCCTCTTGCTGATGCATTGCTCTACATTTCCATTAGAAAGACGGTGTTGTGGGTGAAGCACCAGGAGCCTTGCCTGACCTGCTCTGGCTTGCAGGCTCATGCACAAGTTACCGGTGAATAAGCTCACAAAATCTTCAAAAAAACCCATGTAGCCTCGAGAGGTTTGCAGCAAGAATGTATTCTGTGTTTTCAAACAGGAATGAAAGCGACACACTTTAAATAAAAAGTGAGAGACAGGATCTTTAGGCGCCTTCTTTATTAAGAGGACCATTTTTTTAATGTAGAGGGCTTCATACATAGATAGGAAACACTAGATGTTTTTTAGTCACAGCAAGGTTAGCTGGAGCATCAAAATCAAATGTGAACATACAGAGGCAGAAAGGAGAAACTGCAGGAAATTTAAGTGGGATATCGCCACGAATCACTTCTCCCCGTGGAATGTGGTCACTTGGAGTAACTTATTGCACATTACTTCTGTGTTTAAGAAAAATGAAGTTGGCACTTTTTTATTACATTTGCATGTTGATGGACAGTTGCTATCAGAATATAGTGCAATTACAGTGGGCAAATAGGATCATTTGCAACATCTTCGGTGCCTAATTCTGAATCCAAAGAAATGAGCAATACAAAATTCTTCCTTAGTAGAGGTTTGGTTACCCCATCAAATGCATGCTACGTGTAATGTCGCTGCTGGTAAATTCACTAGGAAGGAGGAAGAAGAGCAAAAATACCAGAGAAGTCTTTTTTTCATTATACAGTGAGACAATGCAGAGATTTTGTGTAATGGCTCTTGAAATCATGACTGGTAGAACCAGACGGCCCAGACCCATCAGCAGTCATGGCATGGCGCCTGCGCCTTGGGTGGGTTGTAGAGCTGCAATTGCTGTGCTACTTAAAGCTACATGAACGTTTTCTGTAAAGGACATGTGCTTACCACATAATATTGTATAGCACTACTCCTTACGTTGCATTCTGGCTTTTGATTTTGTTTTTCTAAAAAAAAAAAACCAAAAAACCAGGAACAAAGAAAGGGTTATCTTAGCTGTGTGTAGTATCTTTTACAGTAGGAAGATATTTCGGGTTTTTGGAAGGTACACATAAAAATGATTTTGGACTAGGTAAGTAAATGCTACTTAAAGAATTAGTTTATCTTTTGTCTGTGTTTGTGCACTGTAATCAAATTTTTGTGTTTTGATGAGAGATTGGATAAATCTCTAGCCTCTCCTTCAGCAGGGTCCAGCCCAGCTCCCCAGCGAGCTCCTCACCTACTGCTCGTGTCCTGTTCCCACGCAGCCCTGCAGAACCTGGCCTTGGCTGGCACCTCCCAATCCTGACCAGCACAGGAAAAGGAGTAATTTCTTGCCTGGACATTGGACCAAGTAGTGAAAGTGACCAAAAGTGAATCAGTAGGTTAGTTCCAGTAAGTGATTTCATTTTTCTTGTGTTTAAAAAATTTTACTTGGCTAAAAGCCAGTGATTTGCCTAGAAAGACACTGAACACAAATGACGCCTGCTCTGTGAAAATCAGCCTATACCACGCACCAAGGCCCTTTTAGCGTGTTCTAGTATCTATCAGCGTGCACTTGGAAATCTGTCTTTTGGTAGCAAAATAGCTCCCAAAGCTTATCCCATGGATACTCTGCATACAGTTTTCTTGCAGAAGATAGAGCTCTTATCTGTGTGTGAAATGTGTTGATGTATTTCCAGTCATCCAGAATCCAAATTCCTGAGTGGAGAAGTGGTTAGATGCGGAGTCAGTTTCTGGAGGGCCTTGGCTCTTGGATGGGGATTGGATAGAGTGAACAAAAAATTGTGTTTGCTTACCACTAAACTTTTGCACAGTTTGAAATGATTCCTGTTCTGCACCGATGAAACGAAGACCTTGTGGAGGGACTGGAGTTGTTGGGTTTTGTGCATGTAAGATCAGAAAGACTGAACCACCACAAAGTAGCCCTGAGACATGAGGCCAGGATTTTAAGGAATATTCCAAGAGTCTGGCCTGATCAACAGAGTTTTGGCTGCTTTGTAGATTAGCCGTACCTCTCACTCATGGACTATGATACCAGTAAAATACTTTAAGCAAAAATTTACTTTGTTGAGCAATTAATCCTCTTATTTTCCACAGATTTACTTTTGAATGACAAGATAGCCTTGCTCTGCACAGAGTACAAGCTAAACTGGATCTGCTATCCTGTAATTCCAAATTTCCTCCATCAGATTCCGGGGCAAAAAAAAAGAACAAGTTATAAAAAGCTGAATAAAATATCTAAACCCCACATAACGAAAAGCTGACACATTTAATTAATCTTGAGAGGAGAAAGGGTTCTCCATTGGGGCGATCTGCATAGAAAGGAGGAAGCTTTGTGTGAGCAAAGGTACAAGGAGAAGCTTGCTGAGATCTTTGGAGTGTAATAAAGCATAACCCAATCAAGGGTGACTGCTTCACACTGCGAGACAGGTCTGACACCCCAGTGTTTCCCTGGTGCACGCAGAGCTCTGATGCTCTCCTTGATTAGATACAGTCGCATAACCCAGATGGACAATAATCACCGGTATTGACAACCTCAGCCTGGCAAGGCAGTGGGAAGTTGGTCCAAACCCCAAACCCTAATTTTGCAGTTAAGACTTCTCTTTCATTTCAGTTTGCTCCAGAACCACAAATGCAAACATCTCGATTTCTGGAACTGAAGATCAGAGCCATCTCCTTCCCCTCCTCTTCTTGTCTGCACTGGGTTCCACCAGAATCTCACCGAACAGTGACAACAGTGATAACAGTAATAGTTGCTTTCTACTATCTCTAATAATGTCTTTGAAGTAGAAATACCACTTTGGCAGCTTGTGAGCCATATGCAGTTCTGACTCATGCTTGTATTTCCAACTAATCACCTAAAAAAAAAACCAAAAAACAACCCCAAACCCTTCTATTTCTACCCCACCACTGCAGCACAAATGCGTCAGACAAGATGACAAGTTCTTCTAAAGCTGCTGGTAAAGCATCAGGCGGGCCTACGCTTAGGAACAATACACAACACAACAGACTTTTGTGCTTGTGCTAGTTACTACTAGGAGGAATGACCAGGTGACCATGTTACCGACCCCTGCCTCTTCCAGGAGTAAAATTTGTTTTACTAGCTATGCTGTGAATTTTAATCCCCTTCCTGGGTCTTGAATAATTTATCTTGGGAAGGTGGGGTAAGAACGCCAAAGTATGTCTTTTAAGTGCAGGTGGTGAGCATGGGCTACTCTGTTTGTAATACAGGTTTTAGCCAGAAAGCTTCATATCCAATGGACATTTTCATATTTATATCATTAGAAAAAAAATCACAGTGTCTATCTACGAGTGTTTGAACAAGACTTGTACGTTATTGCCTCAGTTATAAAGTGACTCAGTGCAGCAGGAATGCCAGCTATGAGGAGAGGAATTCTTTACATCCCACCCAAGGGAATAAGAGGGAATCTCTGGCACATCCCTGTGCAGAGTCCCAACAGCAAGACAGCTTCCAGCTCTTGGACACAGCACGACTGAAAAGTGAACTACAAAGCGGGGGGAGGAGCATGGGTGTGTTTTGCTTTGACTGCGCTGGAGTGCACAAAGGACAGCTGGTTTTCCTCCTGATCTTTTTTTCCTCTCTGCTTGTGTTTCTTTTGTTTGTTTGGTTTTTAACATCAGGAATTTGGGTTTTGCTTGTCCCTGGAAGACTCTGTGACTAAGCTGAAATAATAATAACACAGGAGTGAAAGCTGAGACATCAAATGGAAAGGATTTAATGGTAGACATGGTAGTGTTAGGTTAATGGTTGGACTCGATGATCTTAAGGGTCTTTTCCAACCTAAATGATTCCATGATTCTATGATTTCTGCAACTGGGGCATCATCAGCCTTCCTCATAAGGTACAGCACTTAACCCAGCCATCTCTGCCCTCACTAGCATCACACTGACAGTCGAATACTGAATTTCTTGGCCATGTTCCTGTAGGGTGCTGGGGTTCTGGATACTGACAGCAGTAGGTACCCTATGCTGGGTCGGTACCCTATGCTGGGTCTGTAAGGCAGTTTTTATTCATGCATCCTGGTGCTGGGCAAGAGAGATAAGCTCTTTGCGTAGCTTTATAAGGATCTACTTCCACCTTCAAAAGTCTTATAGTTGGCTGTACTTGATTTTTACCTCACTGCTGGTTGCTCTGCACTAGAAATGCTGGATTACATTTAGGGAAGCCAGAGAGACCACTACATGCAGAGTAGCTCTTCTGCACTGACCGCAATACTTGACTCTTCCGTGAGGCACATCACCGCTTTGTGGAGGTTAGACACCATCTCCCATTCCCAATGTATTTATCCAGCCCCAGGAAAAGGATGGCCCCAAGCGTGATGTCCAGCTGCAGGTCCTCACTAGAGAAAGAGAAGCAGGGAGTGCTGGCATTTGTAGCCTCCCCGCCAACCCCGGGTGTGCTGGGCACAGGGCTGCGTGAGCCCCCCATCACAAGGGCTGGGGGGGCAGTTGGCTGAGAGGGACAGTGCACTCCCACCCCATAACAGCTGCCCCCCAGCCCAGGTGGACCACGGCTGGAGCGTGCAGCTATAGGCATCCAGCCACATCCTCTTGTTGTTGGCTCATTGTGGAGATGCCAATGGGTATGTATGTCTGTTCCCTGGGACCCAGGCTGTCTCCGTGAGAAGGAGGTGTGGATGTGGGTGATCTGGGGAGCAACAGCCACCACCCCCAGATTGCCCGGGGGGGAAGAAAGCCTGGACAGGTGACACTGGAGGGGGAACTTTCCCAGCATTTTCCTTCCTGCAGCTGTGGGTTGGTGAGTGCCATCAGGCGAGTGGTCATGGGCTTCTCCCTCAGGTCAGTGCGCTGCTGATGCTGGGAGAGATTTAGAAGGTTAGCTGGGTAAAAGCGTGTGTGTCAGAGCAGCAGGAGCGAGCAGTCCTGTTGCGGGTGCTGGGCGCCTTCACGCAAAGAACAAATTCCTTGGACAGGCCCTGGGGCAGCTGATACTGGTGCATTAGGCTTGGGGTAGGTACCAGAGTCTGTAGCACCAAGCAGGGTAGCAGAGCATCAGTGTTCAGGTAGTGACATGGATTCGGCTCATATGTGGGTTTTGGAGCCAGGCTTAGTGCATGTGCCAGTGCGGATGTCTGCTGACAGCTCTCCGTCCCTCTTTTAGGGCCGTCACCATTGCTTCACCCCTTGAATTATACATTAAGTACTCAGGGCAGGGGTGAAGCCTTTGCTCTTTGCAGTATTGCCTGGCAAGGTGATGGAAAGTAAGAACAGCAATATGCAAACATAGATTTGGAAGGGACTTCTTTGGCCTTCATTTCAGGCCCCTCGTCTCCCAGGTATTCGTGTTGTAAAACCCCTTTCCAGCTGATGTCCGTTTCTCTGGGAGAACATTTAAGCCCTAATGAAACCAGGCATTTTGGTGATCCACTTTCTACACCAAAAGAGGATAGACAAAAAGATGATGCAAGCTCACTTTAAAGGAAAAAACCATGAGGAGGGCTAATCAATCTCTGTAGCCTTAGAAGTGATTATTAGACATAATAATTTATTTTCTGTTTCTGTGTCATTAATTGTAGGTCACAGCAGTACCCTTAAGGATAAATCTGGCCACAAAACCCTGAAAAGCAGCTCACAGCAGGGATGGCACATTTAGGAATCCATGGGTGAGCAGTGGCTGAGCTGGCTCAGCAATTTAATGAGCTAAGATTCATTAATACATCTTTCTAATGCTACCTATATAAAAAAATAGGCCTTTGCCATTTAATTTGATGTCCATTCACTCACCATTAGTTTAATAGCGAATTTAAGCTTTCCCACCTCACAAGCACTGCCTTTATTTTCTGTTATTTATCCATCTGTGGGTTTTGCTGGTTTATGTAGCTCCAGGTATAATGCATCTATCATATCTGAATTACTTACTTAAACAGTGCTTTGGGGAAACTTACAGATCACCTGGAGGGTGAGGTCTATCATAGAATCCTCCAACCTTCAAAACCTTTGTATTTAACCACTGTTGGAGCTTTTTATGAGATTTTCCAGAGTTTTAGCCCTGCTTTTTCTGAAGCTACTTCTTAGTCTCATCTACCTGGAATGAGCTGATTTGGGATCTTGATTGTTCTGTGCATCTTCCTTATCCTGATTTTTCTCTTTCTAATTTTCTCTGGGGCCCCCCAACATAAGGAAGACATGGACCTGCTCAAGTGAGTGCAGAGCAGGGCCACGAAGGTGATCAGGGAGCTGGAGCACCTCTGCTGTGAAGACAGGCTGAGAGAGCTGGGGTTGTTCAGCCTGGAGAAGAGAAGGCTCCAGGGAGACCTTATTGCAGCCTTCCAATACTTAAAGGGGGCCTATGAGAAAGATGGAGAGGGACCCTTTAACAGGCACTGTAGTGATAGGACAAGGGGTAATGGCTTTAAACTGAGAGAGGGCAGATTGAGATTAGACATAAGGAAGAACTTCTTCTCTGTGAGGGTGCTAAGGCACTGGAACAGGTTGCCCAGCGAGGCTGTGGATGCCCCGTCCCTGGAAGTGTTCCAGGCCAGGTTGGACGGGGCTTAGAGCAACCTGGTCTAGCAGAAGGTGTCCCTGCCCATGGCAGGGGGGGTTGGAACGAGATGGTCTTTAAGGTCCCTTCCAACCCAAACCATTCTGTGATTCTGTGTTTCTATGATTCTAATTTAATTCCTCCTGTAACGTAAAGCTCTGAATACCCATGGCATCTCATTTTTTTTTTTCTTTCCTGTACCTTGTTTTGAGCTTAGATCTGGTAACTGTGGGCACTACCTCTAATGAATTAATTGGCAGTCCAGAGTATTGGTTGCCAGATTCAGCTGACAATGTGTCTGTATTTTTTTAGATGTAAATCAGTTGTATGGTCACTAATGACATTTGTGAATAAAAAAGTTAGGGCTGGAGCAATGAGGTAAAGGACACACTTCCCATGTTGTTTTGCAGTGCTCAAACTTATCATTAGGGCTACCAAACCCATTATTTCTTCCAGGTACAGCATTATGCAGTTGAATAAGTGTATTAAGGGAGTGCTAATTTATTTTATTTAATAATAAATTTATAAATAATAAATTTAATAAAAGTTATTTATTAGCAACATTCAAAAAGAAGTTATTGAATTGACGGGTGTCTACTCTGCGTGGTGGGGAAAGAATCATGTCCCCGAATGAGAATGACCTTAATTTATTGAAATCCAGAATGTATCACCCTGCCATATCCCTCTGAATTCAATTCAGAGGTTTCTGTCTTTATTTAGTTTGCAGCCATATTACCTCATCCCAAGCTGGCGAGGTTGGGCCACCTGGGAACTCATGGGCGCTCCAGGAAGCGTTGGTGATTCAGTGTGGTGGGTGGCACGCTGCCCTCTGAGTCACCGTGGAGAAGTCCGTCACCACCGCACGATGGGCACCGACCGCCGAAGGAGGTATCTGTTAGACGAGGTATAAAACTGATCCTTGGAAGCTCCAGGGTGTTTTCTCACCAGGGACAAAACAATGTTCTACCTCAGGAATACTTTTATGAATATTTCAGCATTTCTCTTGAGCTGCTGAAATGTACACCAGCATGCTCTTCAGTAGCTTCCCTGTTCTGGTGAAGGCTGAAGAGATTCACAAATGCATCACCCTCCTGTGGATGCACTTACTTTCAAAGCGTTTGAGGGTTTAGCACTATTCCAGTAAGTATTGTTTAAGCTGTGAGGATATACAGGGTAAAAAGCTTTGTCTTCCTCTGTAAGGAAAAGTGATTGAGGTAGGTTTAATGAATATACTAATAAAACCCAGCCAAAATTCCTCTCTTTTAATCAAGACAATACCCAAGGGCTTAGATTTTAAAATGTGGCTCCTAACTGGGCTGCTGTGAACAAATGTCATTAACAGGTAACAGGGCTCCTTTTTGTGCGTGTTCAGTAGCGAGCGTGTGCCGAAAATGTGACTGTCCACAGCATATCTCAAAGTGACTGTCACAGATTACTCCTCAGTTAGCTTTTGCAAATGCTGTGATTTTGGGGAAGCATTTTTTGCTCGCTTTGCTTGCAACGATTTTGGTTTCTTGACACGCTCTGCCAAGGGGAGAAGGGCACCTCTGCTCCGGCCCCAGCCCCACTGAACTTCTGCTGCACCGCTCTGTCCTCCGTCCCCCATGGGGCTGGCTGGCACAGAGCATGGCGGCGGCAGGGGGTCACAGGCAGCCCAGAGGAGAGGCAGCCCCTACAGCCACCTAAATCCTGCCCTTCCCCGGGGAGTGCTGCTGGCAGGAGCTGGCGAGGCGAGAAGGGCGGGAGAGGGCGGCTGGGGGAACGACTGAAGTTGTTTGGCCTCCCTGGCTCGTCTCCCTCTCCATCGGTGCCTCGGTACGTGAGCTTGGAAAAGCTTCTGTGCGGTGGTAGGCGCAGGAACACGGAGGGGCCGGCTACAGGGGCAGCCTCTGTAGGAGGGAGCAGTACTTTTTGCATGAGTCAACAGAGAAAAGGAGGAAGGTCCTATCCCCTACTTAACGTGCGCATTTTTCAGGATGCTTCTGGAGGGCACTCATCCAAAAATTCACATATTAGATCTCAAAGCTAGAATAAAGATAAAAAGTTAGACATGTGAAATAAAATCAAACTTAATGCACGGCAAAGGGGTTTGTGGTTTTTATTTAAGTTTTTGAAGGGCTGTCAGTTCTGCTGTGCAAGTACAATGAGCCAAGAGATATAAAATACCTAAACTGGCAGAATCTGTGTGATCATGTATTTGAGACAGATTCTTCTCTCTTTATCTGAACTCTGTTTACGTGAGCCTGATATCTCCAGTGGAAATAGTCCTCTGGATTTACATGAGCCTGATAACTCCGGTGGAAATAGTCCTCTGGACATCAATCCAAAGCGAAAGAGAGTTGATCTTGATGCCTCCGTGCCACTGATAGATACGAGCACGGCTTCTGAACTGTAGTCTGGCAGTTGTATTGTGGCTAATACACCTTTAACCCTACCTCCGCAGAAGGGGATTGCGGTATTCATTATTACTTGTCTCTGTCCAGTTCGAGTTCGTGGTGATAAATCTAGCTTATAAGGCACTTACAAAGATGGGTGTGGTGTGCTGATAGCATTCATGATTAAGTGCTTTCCTGTGTCAAATATAGCCTGTAATATACTGCAAACAGGCAGTCGATTTTTATACAAACTGATCTGGCTGCTATCAGACTCTGACATTTTATACTAATACTTAAAATAAATCTAGAAACAGGAAAGAAAGTACAGAATTATTGTTTTAAGCTAACTGTGAGGGCTTATCTTCAAAGTGGCAGAGTTTCTATTGTATTTAAAGAAACAGGTCAGTATACTGGCGTAAAGGTTAGAAGTACGCATGAAGCTGGAGCTGAGTTCCAGCCTCAGTTTTCACTTTTGATATAGAGCCTCTAAGATGCTTTTTCTTCTATGATGAACACTTAGAAATACTTTTGCTTTATTTTATTTTTTCCCAAGCTTGCCAACTTTGCATTAAAACCTACTCCTATTGAAACCACTGGGAGTTTTGCCACGCATTGCAAAAGGACTGGGATGTGGCAGCATGCACTAAAATCTGTGTGATTTGCTGGACACTGGAGTCTACTTAGGCAAGAGCTAGGGACATGTGAGCTAACATTAGCAGTCTTTTCTTTCCATGTCTTATCACGTGCAACGTTTGCACGTCTCTTTGAGTTCCCAGATTTAAAGGCCAAGAAAATGCTAACAGCTGGGTCCCCTTGAAAGTGAAGAAGACAATTTTCTGTCTAAAAGTGCTCACCTTAACATATTTCAGAGAGAAGGCACTTGACTATAAGAAAATAGGGTAAGGACTAGTGAGGAACTGAACCCAAAATCAAGCTGAAAATAAAACTGGTGGAGTAGAAAAGGTTTTAATGAAGTTCATAACACAGTCATCTGCTGAACAGAGGACACAATTCATAATCTTGTTTGAGATTTTGACCAGCTTGAGGCTACTCCTACTGCCAGGTAAGGCTCTTTCCATGAGCCTACCTGAGACTCAGCTTGTCAGCCATCCGCGTGATGCATGCCCACATTCACACCGGGTGTAGGCTTGGTTTCAGCTGTAGTGCGCTAAGGGGAAAGGCAGATCACACTTGCACTGTGATGTGATCTGAGCTTCCTTTCCCACAGTCTGGACAGATCAGGTGTGATATTACAGCCCCCAGAAGATACCTCGAGTCTGGCTCATCATAAGCACAATATGGGTGTTTGGGGTTCGAGTTCCACCTGGGCAAAAAGGCAATGGTACAGACTGTTGAATGAGGACCAGGATGATGGAGTTTCCCATCTCGAGCCTGTTCTCAGGCCTGCTGATAATTTTGTAGTGTAGATGTTTCTCTTGTCTTTTTTCCTACAAGTAAAAATGTCTAACTAACTGTGGCATGTCAGTGTCAAATTCTGAATATAAGGAAATGTGAGACTTCAACACAAAATGACATTTCTACGATGGAGAGAGAAAAATTAAGAGTTTCTTCAAAACGTGAAGGTCTGGGGACCTGAAACAGTGGAGTGACAGACTGTTCATGAAACATGCATGATCCTAAAAAGTCTATTGAATTTATTAGCCTTTTCTTGTTACAGTTGCCATAGGTTTTTACTCTCCTTATAGGCCCCAAACATGTGAAACACGAGCAGGAACAACTTAAACCCAAGTGAAGCCACATTACTAGAACCACTTGCACGTGCAAGGTTGCTCATTGGCTTATGTGTCCGTCCTTAGAGCAAGAAAATCCAAATGCCACTACTTTTTGCTAAGAAAAGACAGCTTTATTAGTGTGTTGGGCAGGTATTATTAGATGAAAAAGTTTTTTGTCTCTAACTGACTAGTCTGAAAACCAAACTCCATTTTTATTTATTTATTTTTTTGAATTAGTGTAGAATGTTTTGATTCAATACAGGTAAGAGGGATTGTGTGTGTCGGGTGAGTGGCTGATGGTGGAGTAAAGCTTTTCTAAGGAATGCATTAGAACATTTTTTTAATTAGTAATTAGAGTATACATTCCACCAGTTTAATTAACCAACATGAAAAATGTTGTCACTCCAGCCTTTTACTTTCTGAAGTCATCTGAATAATTAAATGTATGGCTCTTTATTTATCTTAAGTAGAATAATTCTTAGCTGAAAGAAAGAGAGGAGAGTATTTCTAGTGCAAGTCCATTTGTTTCTTCTTGCTGACTGGTGTTTTAACTGAGGTTAGAAATAGGAATTTGTGTTTAATCGGTACACTTTACTTGTGCAACACTTCTGTCATCAAAGGTACAAATTATTTCCCAAGAAATGAAAATCGTATTTAAAAAATTATTGCAAAAACCACACTCCTGTTCTTGGAGTGTGAAAGTTTGGCGAGTCCTTTTAACAGGCTGGGTTTAACGCACTGCGATGGCAAGGGGTGAGGCAAAACTGAAGGAAAAAATGCCTGACTGACAGCACTCCACCCAGATAAGGCCACTGCTTAGAGAAACTTGGGAATGGCTCAATGCAAGTGCTGTGCCAGGAACACATGCTCCGCTGCATCCAGGAGTGATTTTCAATCACCCAGCCCTTAAGAGGTCAGCGGTAGCAACAGCCTGCAGGCTTGTTCTCTCCTCTCCACACAGGAAAGACTCACGCCACTCCTGAATCTGATTTAGGTCCTTTTCCTTGTAACCTCTACCTTATTTATAGCATCACAGAATAATTTAGATTGGAAAGGACCCCTGGAGGTCATTTAGTCCAACCCTCTGCTCCAGGCAGGGCTAACTTAAAAGTCAGATGAGGTTATTCATGGCCTTGTCTAGTCAAGTTTTGAAAGTATGTGAGGGTGAAGATTCCCCAGCCTCTCTGGCTGGGTTTAACCAACCTTACCTGATTTTTTTTTTTTTTTTTTTTTTTTGCTTCTTACACTTGCCGAGAATTTCCCTGGATGCAGCTTGTGGCCATTGCCTCTTGCTCTTTGGCTGCACGCTTCTGAGAGAAGTCTGACTCCATCTTGCCGGTAGGACCCCTTTAAGCAGCTGAAGATCACAATCAGATCCCCCTCCACCCCCAGCCTTTTCTTCTCCAGGCTGGGCAAAACCAGTGTCCTCAGCCCTCCGTGAACGTCATGCCCCACAGTCTTGGTGGCCCGCCACTGGACTTGGTCTACACACCTTGGTGCCTTTCACTGGGAAACCCCAAAGGGGACATGGCAGAGTACTCCAAACGTGGCCTCACAAGTGCGGATTGGAAGGGAAGGGCCACTTCCCTCCGGCTGTAATGCGGCCTGGCGTGTTCTGAGCTTTCACTGCCTCAAGGGCGCACTGCTGACTCGTGTCCGACAGCCTCAGGTCCTGCGCTGCAGAGCTGCTCCCTCCCCAGCTGCTCTCCAGCTTGCGTGGCTGCAAGGGCTTCTTACGTCCCCTGTGAAGGGCCTTACATTTGTTCTGTTGAACTTTATGAAGTTTCTGCCGGACGGAAAGGATGTCCAATGTGTGCAACATCAGCAAATCCATCATCCCTTCCTCCAGAGGAAGGTCTTTTCTATGTGCCTGTCTTTGAGTTTTAACTTTCCGACTTTTGCCAGGAGCCCACGGACTAGCAACGAGCCTGCAGCCCATACTCTGGCTCTCTAACAGCTCTGCACCACAGAATCTCTGTGCTTTATACTCAACCTGCATACCAGTGGTTAGTCTCAGACAGGATTTACCTGGTGCTTCACAGATGAGGCTGGGTAGGTCTAACTCCTTTAGAAGAGCGTACTACCCTGTGTTAGGCCAAAAAAGCAGCAGAGAGGATTGCAGATAGTTGTCCCACTGGCCAAAATGAACAAAATACCAGTGAATAGAAAGGACACAACCCTAATTACTTTATTTTCAGGCCTCTGGAGAGAGTAATAATTAGGGAAATTTTACAGAAGAAATACCAGAAAAAGTACAAGGAACGTCACACAAGAAACGTCATACAAGAACTGTCATACAAGAAACTGGCATACGAGAAATTGTCACCATAAGGGATCAGTCGGGTCATCCTGACCTTTCTGGTATTATCCCATGGAAACGTGTTGTGAACAGGCCCCTATTTCAGCTCTTGAAAGTGAGAAAGGGTGTAATAATAGCTCTTTCTCCTGCTATTGGAAAACAAAAGAAATTTCTGGACATACGTGCATGAGAAAGTAGGAAAGATTCATTATTTGGAAGTATTTTCTTTTTGTCACTGGTGGCAGAAAAAAAACCCCAGAGGACTGAATTTTGTACTGAATGCCATGTCTCCTTTTCTGTTGATAGTATTCAGGAAAATGCTGATGGAGTCTATTGAGAAGGCAGGACTTTGAGGAAAACCAGGACATTTACACACCTGATGGAAGTTCTTCCAGGCTTCTCCCTGGAGAACAGATAGTGGTTGGCCACAGGTTGTGTATCAAACAGCTGAATATACAGACCACGGTCTCTGAAAAACTTAGTTTAGGTCCTAAACTTTTAAGAAAATCGTGTATAATTTGTGGAAAACTCTTAGCTTTTTGCTTGAAATGCTGAAATGTCCCTTGCTGTCTGTGCACGTGACTTATTTGCTATGCAGTACTCTCAAAAATGTGTGGAAATGTTTGAGATTTTTTAAAAAGACTTTTTAAAAGGCTAGATCATCAGCTGTTGTGTCAGCGATACATGACTACTACTCTCATTAGAAAAGGACTGATATTCATATTAAAATCTGTGTTGAATTCAGCTGGGACAGATTCAGTGTCTAAATCATAACTAAACTTCTGCAAGGTCAAGTAAGAGAGGCGAGCGGAGACGAAACGGCTCCCTCCACTGTAATTGTATCAAGGATTGCGTGGTCGTCCTGCGGGACGGGAATACCTTAGAGCAGGAGAAGGCGGCGGGAAGTGCGCCAAATCCTGATGATGTCTTTTGTTCATGGCACTGTGAGGAGGACATGAGGGAAACCCTCAGTGTCTGACTCTTGTCAGACCACCAGTGGCATCGAGTTTGTAGTGAAGCAAAAAATGCAGCTGCTGATGGCAGTAAAGAGAAATCATGGCCAAAGGCACTGATGGGGCTTGCTTCAAGGGTCAGACTCGGAGGTGACAGACTGATCTAATTTCTGTGATTTGACAAAAACAACACATCTGGATTAAAAAAAAAAAAAAGAAAAGAAAAGAAACTTATGTGAGGGAACAAAAGATAGCTGAAAGTTTCTGAAGGGCCTTTGCAGACATCCTCAGCAGTGCAGTTCTCACTGTTCTGGAGCACTTATTTGGTGTTTATATTGAGTAAAGCCCTTTGTAATTAAGTTAATACTGATTTAATCTTGACCACCATGCCTGGTAGATATCCAAGGCAATGATAACAAAAATTAAGCAGTGCACAGATTGCATCTATGACAAGAGATTGAAGAATAAAAGAATACTGCGGGGGCAGGTCACACTGCATTTCTCCTATTGTAACTGCTGCTAAAACCAGACCCAAACAAAACAGAAAGCTAGAGCTGCTTCTTCTGCAAGTATTTAATCATGACTTGTGAAATAAACTTGGACTAATTTGTTAACACAATCCCATGTCGTGGTGAGGATTTGACAGCCACATTATTACATTGCAACTTGGCCTAAAGGTGGTGGGAGACTCATGGGTTGCACTCATTGCGTGTTAGGTCATTTGCGTTCATTAGCAAGCACAAACTCATCAAAGCCATGTTTGCCTTCTGCTCAGGGAAGCTGTAGCTCTCTCACCTGGGCTCAGCATCATTCAGATACGCAGCAAGGTTGCCCCGTCTGAATGCCTCATCTCCTAGAGAGAATGAGTTTGGATCGTCAGGCATTAGGCACAGCTCCACTCTTTCTTCAGGTTTTTTAATGACCTGGCGAGCTGTCTGCCCAAGAGCAGTGGATTGGGGGAGTCCGGGGGGGGCAGGTGGTGGAGCCACTACCTGCAGCGCCAGTACAATGCTTCATCAGGCTCAGGGCTCCATCCTTAGACTAGAGCTTGCTTAGATAAGGTAGCCAGCGCTAGCAGAGGAAAACCCTTTAGCATGATTCATGTGTTACCTGAAACAATGTCACAGCACCATTTCAGATTAGAAAATGTAATTACCCTGATCAGTTGTTTACAAAGAAATTGTTTGAAGCTTTCCAAAGACATTGTTTGCAGTCAGGGCAGTATCACTTCCATTGTCTCTTTTGTGTACTGGCCTGATAGATAATGATGGGAGCTCCCAGAAAATGTCCCTCCCTCAGAGCATCAAAGTTTTAAAAGTGTTTGTAACCCAGCTGTAGAATCTCATGCAAGATGTGAAATGTAGCAGCCTTTAAATCCATGACTATTAAGTTCATTATGTTTTAATTTGAAAATTGGACACTCAGCTTCTCAAGGATTTATGGCCTTATCCTGCACACACTAAAGTCAATGAGAGTTTTGTCCTTGGCTTTATTTGGAACAGGATTAAGTTCTTGTGATGTAATGTTTGATCTCCAAGCAATGAATTCAAGAAATAACTAGATCTGAGTAGTTATCAAGATTACTTAGAGCTAATCAGATAAAAACCCTACAATTGTGAGAGAAAGAAGGAGAGTGCCAGAAATTCAGGGCCCCTGAATGCCATGGGAAGGCACAGCGGAGAGCATTTCTGTGCTGACAAAATTTAAATCACAGTCAGAACCATTCTGAGCTAGCCCAAGCTGGAAAAACCTTGGCTGACTTGCAGAGCTGAGCAGCTCTGAAGGACTGCCACTTCATTTTAAGTTGCAGTTCAAAGCTGATGCCCAGCTTAAATGTTACATCACCCAGGAGTCAATTTAAGAGTCAGATCTCTCACCGGCTATAATCTAGAAGTAAAATCTGGTTGGAAACGTTTGCGTACTGGGCATTGCTATGTTTGAACACAGACGGGTTCAGACTTTTTTCTCTTTTTCCTTCTCCACCGTAATGTAAGGCTGCTGGGAGTGGAGAAAGGGGGAATTGGCAGTAGCTCTACTATATTGATTTTCTGGAATGGGAAATTTTTCTAGAAGGGAGGAGCTTTGTAAAGTAATTAGCTTAACATGGTGACAAGAGCATTAGAATACACAGGTGAAGAAAACATCCTTAACCTTAATTGTGCTTTAACACAGCTGATTTCACAGCTGATGTGACCGCATTCTACACCGACTTCTAGTGCTTTACAGACGTGCCTTTTAAACTTCATTGTACCCTTATGCAGACAGACCCTGGCTCCCTTCAGCCTCTAAAGATGCTCAAAAACGGCAAGTCTAGCACATGCAAGAATTTGTGATACTTAATTCACCAGTTTGTGATACTTAATTCACCAGTTTTCAGCTGTTATGGGGGAGCTTTGGGCATGTGTGAAATGTACAGATTTTAATTAAAGGGATGCCTTTCTTACGGAGGATATGCTGTATGCAGCGTACACGACTCAGAAACCCAGCTGAGCTCAGTTAGCTCAAACTGCCAGCAAGCTGATTTGCTGTCCAGTGACAAAACTGGATCGTAGCGTTTCCTCTTGTTACGGTGCTGGTGGCTAACTGCATGCCCTGCGGCGGTGTGGTGCTGGCACAAAGCTGGAGTAGAGATTCACATTTGCAAAATCTGGGATACGAACCTGAAAATAACTAGCCTGGGAGACAAGCCCAGGGAGATCTTTCTGTCAGACTTGCTGTATGGCATTTATTAACTCTGACTTTTTGGGGGGGGGCCCGAGGGGGGCCATTTGTAGTAATCTTTCACCTTTCTTTGCCAGCAAAAGGAGCAGTGGTTTTAGTTTTCTCTGAAACCCACCAGCTTCCCTGTACCTGTGCAGAGGTTTAGAGAGCTGCCAGACCCATGAAAGCATTACCCTGACATCTCAAAGCAGGGATTTCAAAGATCTCCTCCCC
>JAVKLA010000027.1:11019550-11110142 GCA_034782735.1 Sagittarius serpentarius
CCGCCCCCCTCCCCCCCCCCCCCCCCCTTCACTCTGCCTTCCTCCTCCCCCAACCTGCCCCCAAGGGGTCCGCTGCTGGAGGCTGTGCCAGAAGGAAAATGCAGATCCTTATTTTAATTGATCCTAATGGCTGGGAAAGCTGTTGACACCCCGTCACCACCGCCTGTGTCAGAGATCTGCCCCCATGAACATATCTCATGTTGGAATTGTTGAGAATTAAATGTTTGCTGCAATTCATTGCACCGTTTTTACAAATCCAGAGCTAGGTCTCACCTTCTCCGCCGTAGAGGTGTGGAGATCTCTCAGCTGGCATTTCTGCACCACGATGCAACGCTGATGTTGATTCTGTCATCCCTCTTCCACTCATTTTTGGTAATCAGATTACAGCGTTTTCACACGCTTTAGTTGTCAGTAAGGAAGGGGTACTTGTCTCCGTGTGCTCGTGACAGCATTGCATAAAGCCACTTCCTACATACAGTATAATGAACCGGAATCTCTCCTCCTACAGAAGGCCATATCCTCCCTCCAGTTGCACACACAGAGCCTGAACATGTAAATGCATGTTAATCCATGGCCTTACACAGTGCTATTTCTCCTGGTCTCCGTCTGAAGTAGCCATCCAGGTGGAATCATTCATGAAATCCAGATTTCTTTTTTCACATGTGCAGTAGCTTTCCAATATCCCAAAAAGGAGATTTCTTTGGAATGGGACAGAATAAAATTCTTGAAGAACTGAACCCATTGATTTGAGCTATTTCTCCTATTCGGAGAACAGCATACATACAGCCAATAGATGCACATTCAGGTACGAGTGTAGCAAGAATATCCGAGTGTTTGCAGCACTGGAAGACACTGAAAATGTGAAGGGGTCTGAAAAACTGGTATTTAATGCACTGATCTTTGGAGCCTTCACAATGAGGCATTGTTAGATATAGGATCTGCTAAACAATGAGTCCTTGATAGGACATAATACCTATTCAGAAGCTCAGCTTTGCACACTTGCTCTTAAAACATCCTTAGCTCAACTTAAATTTACCTTTGTTGCACACAATGCACATGTGACAGACGGTTGCATTCATTCATCTACTTTATTTAGATCTCTGACAGGCTTACCTACTGTCTGCTGTAAAGCTGAGATTGTTACGGGTTCTTGAATCAACGCTATTGGTAGCTAGTACCTTTTGAAATTGTCACTGTCCGATGCTTCAAGTGACACTGAAATAACGTTGAGGTAAAGTTGCAACCTGTGAGCATAACCTGATTTTGCCTAGTTGCCTGTTGTGCGTACCTTATATGCTCTGCTTGGACAGTTTCTCCTTCTGAATAAGAAATGCAATTTGCAGCACATACTGTACTTTGTCTACCAGCCATTAAAGACCCAAAAGTACTGTTTGTTGTTAGCAATCAGTCGAGCACCTCCTATTACCACAGGCTGACAGCCAAGCTGGCAGGTCTGGAGAAGGTATGAGAATCCAGGACACAGTATCCTGACTGTACGTAACGTACTCTGCCAGTCAAGCAGGCGCTTTCCCCGGCGAGCGCCCGTGGCTGGCATTCCTCTCGGACGGCAAATGACAGCGACAAAAAATGGCAAAGCTTTTCACCAGAAACACTTTGTTCCACTTCGGTTTCTTAACCTGGAACTGCCTTGTAAACAAAGTTGCTTTTATAAGCTTGCCTGCTCTTTCAAATTTTGCCAGGGCCTCCTACGAACACCTGAACAAAAGCGACCATTTGAAAATATGTAACTTTTTGAAATCTCATACATTGAAAAATGGAAACTTCAGGGCTCCAAAACCTATAGAAATGTGTTTGTACATTTGTTCAGCTGATTTTGGAAGATTTGTTAACGATTTCCAAAATCTAAAGAAAAATTTGAAAATAGCGGTGGTTTTTATACAAAATGTGTGCTTAAATTATAGCTGTTTATGGCAGTTTATGGCGACTCTCAGCTGGAAAAATATTTCCTAGCTGGAAGAAGTCTCGAGATGCTGCAGTTCCAAAGAGTAAATCCATAGTGTGGCCAGACAGTCCCTTGTAGTAGCTAAGAGTTTAATAAGAGGGAAACACTACTTAGCTCATCTGATGCAAATTCTTCCCAGGAGCAAAGCAGTTCATGATTCAGATTTCTGCCTGCCACAGTGAAGTGCAGTGCTGATGGAGGAAAGAGGGAGGAGGAGAAAGGAAGGACTGCTAAGCAAACAAGTTCATGCTTGTCCGTTGGACAAGCCTGTTCTTGCTACCCTAAGAAGACAGTTTGCACAGTACTTGAAGCAGGAATGCCAGGTTGACCTTTCAAGGAGGGGAGCTTATCCAGTAGGAGAAGTAGTTGCTGGTGAGATCGGCCAAGTGACCATCAGAATGATCTAAAAAGCCCTTCAGCACGACCGTGATTTTAATCAAGCGCAAGAGTGAGGAGGAAGTAAGGCATTTGTCTGTGTGCTTCATTCAGCAGTTAACAGAATAGATGGAAATTAAAAGTAGAAGCTGTGGAATCTCCTGGAAGCAAATTTGTTACCTTTAAGCCATAAGGAAATGAAAATGGGAACCTTAGCTCAAAATCTGAGCAGAAGAGATTTCACACATGGCTCTTGGGGGCCACTTCATTGCTCACACTCACTGCTAATTTAGGTGCTGTGGTTGAGAGACAGACTGGCCCAAGTTTTACAGCTTTTTCTGGTCCTTTGATAGCTCCCACTTATCCCTCCCCTCCTACATTGCTGTAAAATTACACCGGGTATTTACGTGTTTGATAGTGAAAAATATAGGCCTGCCTTTTAAATGGCCATCCCTTTCTGTCACCGGGCAGCCTGATTATCTGTGACTGAAGAGGGCAAAAGAAAGTCCTTGGCATGTAAATAAGGTGCTTGGGGAGGTGGCAGACACAGGGGCTGTGGATTGGCATGTACAGCCACCAAGGTGGGGAGCCAGCGCCGGACACTGTGACTCATCGGCTTTGCTTGGAAGTCTCAAAGTCCCACTAAAAAGGGCTTGTTTCTCTTTGGTCTCTGGCCAACTCTTTTTCCAAATCTAGGAGATTATTCTTGAAAATTAGGACAGCTTTCCTGTTAAATGCTCATGTATCTTAAAGGTCATTCTTATCAATTTATAGGAAGAATGCAATTTCACCTAGCTAAGGATGAGACTAACTGCTAATGTCTGTTTATTTTTAGAGAAGAAGCTAGCCGCATTAGAATTTGCCTTTTGATTACTTCGTTTACACAGTGTTTTCAGACCTGGTTTTCTAAAGGTTAAGGGAGAGAGTCACGGAGGCTTTGAGCATAAATCTCAGCCACCCTCTGTGCTGGGCTTTACCAGCTCTGTGGCACCTTCTAACAGGGATGCCTTTATTATCACCACATTCATCTTTGCCTTCCAGTCTCCTGGTACAAACTGGAAAAGAGGGCTCCAGAACTCACTATGCCCAGGTTTTACAATGCTTTCACCCTGCACTGGATATTAAAGGCAACTGGAAAAATGTCTGTTTGAATTATCAGAGCACAAGTCAACATAAACAACAACTTATCAGATATCTGTGTTGTCAAAGAATCACTTGGTAGTACTGAGGAATATCACTGGAGACACATATTTCATATGCTTTATGACTTATTGTTTTTCAGCTGTCATATTTGAAATGAAACCTTAAGTGTTTAACCATTTCTTCACCAAAATGGCAAAAGCTTTGGGATTTCCTTCGTTGAAAAGTCTGGTATAGGTGTATGTTACTTGTTAGGGCTAGGTGAATAGTATTCTCATACACTGAAGTAAATAGAATTGCCTTCATGGCTATAGCACCCCCTACAATTCTATCTGAGCAGCTCACAGTCTTCTGTTAATTCTTTCACCCCACCTTTCGAAAATAAAGGCGGTTCTCCTGTGTCATTTAAGATGGCTGCTGTGCATATGCAATAGGGAAACCTGCCTAAGGTCACATGAGATGTCTGTGGTGGATCAGAAGCCCCAGTGTCAGTCACTTGTGTTCTCGATTAGTCCCCTAAGCCAGGGAAATGCAAACTTCCCAGACTGGGATCTCACTTCTTTTCTACAGTTTGCCGCCCCCCAGCCCTGGCTTCCGACTGTCTGCCCTGCGTATCTGTGTGTGGCCGCTTGTGGCTCCTGCTCCGGCACCGCCAGCCTCCCTTGTACCCAGCACTGTCTTTCACTGCCAAAAAATCCTTGTGCCTCCAGCTGTAGCAACTTCGCACCCTCTTCCCGAAGCTCCACGTTGCAGCATGGCGGGGACCAAAGCAGACTTAACCAATAACCGGTTCTGTTCTTCCCTGGGGGCCAGGTCAGCTCAGTGCAGCCAGGCTGCCTGCCTGCCTGCCTGCCTGCCTCCCCAGGTGCCTGCAGCCCCTGCAGCACCAGGGCTGCCAGTGTTTGCTCCCCAGCTCCCCTGGGTCACTGGGCCCCTTGCTTATGCCAAAAATCTTACAAGGAGTCACCCTTCCCGCAGCAGCATGACCTGTGAGGATGTGGCTTGGCGTCCTGACTTGTGTTATCCTGCCTGGCCAGCCTGAGCATCCCCTGGGCAAATCGCTGGCCCCATGGGGCTGCGGCAGCTGCTGCCCTGCAGTTTTCTGACCCCCAGAAAGGAGAGGTGAGGAAAGGGAAGAGAGAGGTGAAGGGAGGAGCAAGCCAGCGGCTGCCAAACCCATGTAGTGAGCATCCTCTGGCCTGACTCACCCGCTACTCCACCATGCACGCCGCATCAGCATTGTGTGATAGGCATGCTGCAGAGGCAGTGGAGAGCACTGGTGGGCCAGAGGGGAGGGGAAAAGAAACAGGAAAATAAGAGTGGAAGTGAGGGGAGAGGCAAAATTGAGGTGGAAATGTTCAGTTTTTCTGTTGCAGTCCATTATCTGATTCAGTCCTCCTCACAAGAAACCATATCCCACTTTGAGAACTGCTTCTGCATTGGGCAATGGCTTAAAGAGCAAGACTGGCACCATGAGGATAAGGGCCAGAGTAGGCAGAGGCAACTGGCTTATTGTTAGTGCTGCGAGTCACTGTCATATGGGGAAGGCCAGCATTTTGTCTGGGGAAAGTGTTTTCTTTCAGGGTAGGGGGCAAAGAAGAGCTGGCTTTACTGCTGGATCTTGTAAAACCTGCAGAGCTAGGGACAGGGTTAGAGAGAGCAGTGTGAGTTACTCCACAGTTAGTTCTGTGACTGCTAGAAATCTGTATGGTGCAATTGAAACAAAAGTACTGGAGTGAGGAGTAGGGCCCAGGACGCTACAGCTAAGATAACAGGCCTAGAGCTAGTTTTTTTGGCTGGATCCTATAAAAGCTTCAGGGTTTCTAATGACAAGTTCAGACAGTAGCTTTTGGAAAAGTATTTGGGTCACTAGGCAAAACTGCTGCCTCCAGCCCTAACAGTACACATATTCTGGGTAGTTTTGTAATTGTATGTAACTGCTTTGTCATAGTCATAAACCGGAAACTTAATCCATCTTTACCTTTAGTCACTGCTTTGAGGTGCTCATAGCCCTCAATCTGTCTCTGTAGGATTCTGCAACCTCCTTAGCTTTTTAGTTCCTACTGTCCTAAATTCAGAGTCCATCTCCAATGATAAGCTTAACTTAGGCTTGTGACATGATCAACAGACTCCCCGTTAACAAACTTGAAGCCCCTTGCTACTGCCTCCAGCCTTTGCTGGGCTTTGCACGCCGCCTTCTGCTCCAGCCGGTTCTAGCCCCACTTTTATAGCCCCATTAAGCCCAACCCTGTCACTGCCAGTAGTTTCAACACCAGTCTGCAGCTTATCCACTTCATGCATCTCACTTGGTGCCTGCCCTCATCATGGACCTCCAGATATTGTAAAATTCAGTGATAAAGCGATGATTTCATCTCACATTGCGCCCAGCCGGAACATAAGCCCAGCTCTAACTGCAGGGTAAGGTACGGCACAGCAAACTCGTATTTGTGCCAGAACTGAGCAGAAGTCATTTACCCTTTTTGGCTTAAGTCTTCATCCTACTACTGTAGCTTTGCACGTCCAGTAATAAAATCAGCTCTGTCCTGGACACGAACTCTAAACCCAAGATGAGACTCTAGCCTGGTTATGTTTATAAGGAAGGTGGGTGGCAGGAGGCAGCAGAGCTATAAACCTTGAAGTATGCTTTTTGTATTATTGTTTATGCTGCAAGCTACACAGGGTCACTCAGCTGTGATTGAGCCTTAGCCCTGAGTATTACAAAGGCAAAAACAGGTCACTGCTGGATCGTGCCGGCCTTGCAGGGCTAGGATGAAGGTTCAGTCTGACAGGCGAGAATATTTTAAGGCAAGTTTTAAAATATCTTGGGTTCAAGCTAGGGCTGGGTAAGGTTTCTCACAGCTAAGTATGGGAGATGTGTGTTTGTGCTGGGTCCTGCTAGAGTCACAGCTCCTCTGGGTACTGACAGAGGAAGATTTCTTGTTGTGGATAGTAGTCCTTGGGCTACCATTAAATTATGGTTAGTTTAAAGTGTCTGTAAAAGAATGAAGAATTGAGGTTGTTACTGGATGCTGTATCATTGGTCTTGTTGGGAGAACTGGGGTGAACAATGAATTGAAGAATTTTGTGATAGCCAAGAGTTACGTGGGCTTTGGGTTGGGTTTGGGCTTAGGTTTAGGATAACTCCAACAGAGGTGGCTTTATAGTTAGACAGATAAAGCTCTTAGAGATAAAGTGAAGACCAGAACCATTAATATATTTAAAGAACAAATATGTGCTATTTTTATTTCTGCTGTGGGAAGGATTTCTGGGCTGCAATGAGGCTATTCTGGGGATTAGGGCAAGGATTCTGGACAGCCAGAGCTAGATGTATTTCTGAATCATTCATTGCAAGGATGTGGGCTTTTTCTAGTCATGAGGAAAGTCTTCTGATTAGTGCTGGGGCAGGTACAAGTCACTGGGATAAGGTTCAAGGTTAGTGCAAGCCTAAACACAGCTTTATTCTCCCTCCATTTGCCTGTGGACAGCAGCACATGCGCTTCCTGTTTGTGACTTTTCTAAAAATGAGTCCAAACGGGAACAGTTCTGGTCTGAAGGGTCTTCAGATTTTGAGACAACTGGGATCTCTGTTTGAACTATGTGGTTCTGCTCCTGTTCATCTAGAATCTGGAAATGTTAAATGTTGAGTGGGAAAATATCTAGAAGGCAGTGCCCTGCTTAAATGCTTGGTTTTGATTTTTCAAGAGTAAGCATTGCAGCAGAACTGTAGCTGTCTTTCCTGGTGCCTGTTTAAGCCGTGCTTATTTTGTTAGAAAACAGCTTAATTGCCCAGGGTGAAGAGTTAAAGTTTATTTTTATGCCGCTCTGTTTTTAGCTGCAGATTGACATAACTGACTAGTAGTGGAAGCCCCTTTGTATGAAACATCCCTTATCGTATTTGTCCCTCGAGCATATTGTGTGCCAAATTATCATTCCTAATAGGCTGGTTGACTTTCTGGACAGAGGAAACATCTTGATAAGTTTGCTAAATATGTTATGTCAGAGAAAGTGTATCGCGGATCTTTTATCATCCGCATAAGGACACACTCGGTTCAGCTCCGAAGTGCCAAATTCCCTAAGCTCACCTGTTGAGCAGCATGTTATTCACAGCATCTGATTATCCAACTGTGTACACTTGGCTGCCATTTTTTTCAGAGACACTTACGCAGTGGCGTTTTGCAATGACGTCAATTCTTTTCCTGTCTGACCTAGAAGACTACAGTGACTCAATGTTGGCTAGGCAGCCTTAAAGATTAAATCGAGGACACTAGCTTAATTACTTTAACAGTCTCTTTAAAGGATTTCCCAAGAATGAGAATCATGACAAATTGTAGCTTAGGGGATTTTAGTAATTCCTGAAACTGAAGCTAATGATGCAACCCAAGATATGCTCTGCGTTCCTGTTGATACACTGCGGATTTCTTAAAAGAATAATCAGCATTGTGAAGACTTTTGTGCTACAAATGCTAAATGCATTTGGAGCCTAATTCTAATGCATGAGTTTGTGAGATGAGTCCTATTAGCCCAACTGGAAGACCTTACCCAAGTAAGAGTTGCAGGATTTGGCTATAGCGGAGTATTTGCAAAATATATTCAAAACTTTCCTATATCTAGTTACAGTAATTTATAAAAAATAATTATCACTGATAAATGTTCAAACCTTTCATCGAAAACTAGCTTCAGATTTTATTTTCATCTGCAGAACTTTGCCATGAAATTTGGCGAAGCTGTATTTGCAGTTGTTACTAAGTGAGTGCCCTTGCTTATCCCTTTGCTAATAAGATCAACAAACTAGATTCTGATTTCTGCTACTCCTGCATAAACGTGAAGTAAAGCCAGTGACTTTCGCCCTATTGTTCAAGCAGTACTGTAGTGGTTTTTTTAAAATACATTTAACTTTGCGTTTACTGTATCTGAGCAGAAATACTGTGGGTTTTTTAGATTTTTCACACTAAGACATTCTATATTGGTGCTACATGATCAAGAAATAGAGTCAAACCTTTGCCTCAGTTACAGTGGTGTATTTCCAGAATAACTTTAGCACAGTTAGTGAATTTACTCTACTCTTATGTTGGAGCAAATAAGAGAGATTACTGGCAATTTATCATTATGATTGGAAAAGAGAATCCATCACAAACTTGATATTTGCTAATTCTGCATGGGTTCTCACTGTTTACAGCTCGCTCCAGCTTACAACATCAGATCTGCAGGAGGAAGAGAATCTACTCTTGGAGAGGTGGAGAGAAAAAAGGCTGAGTAAGTCTGAGGAAATATTTGGGACCTCTATGCAATGCTTAAGACTTGCTCGTCACCTCAGAAGAGCCTCTCCCTCCATCGTGTAGTTCTCCTAACCACAGCTGAATTTTCCTTCCTGTAGACTGTAGTACTGTTGGGAGAAGAAAGCTAAGGTAATTTCCCTAAAAATACTTTACAGAAGGTAAATTAGGATTGAGAATAATTAATGGTGATTAAAGCATAGTATTTGTTGTAAGAATACTGCAGGTAGTAAGTCCTCAAATCCAGGGAACTCAGGGTAAGATGCACTGAAAGGCGATCCCATATGCTTGAAGCTGAGGTACCAAGGTTTAGATCCACAAGCGGGGGGGGGGGAAATCTTTGGAAGTTTTTTAGATTTCTGTGGTTAGTTTTAAACTAAAACTTTGAAGGTGTTTGGCTTTTTATTTAATGGTAGGTATTATCTGTGCTATTTAAAGCACAGCTTCCTAAGGCACATAGCAACAAACTGAGAGCAGGACACTGGGTGGGAATGCCTGGCCGTCAGCTGCGTGGCATGTCCATAAAAAGGCAAAGGAAAACCAGTAGTTCGGTGTCGTCAGTTAGATGTGCCTTTTTTCCCTCTCTGTTGTTAAATTTACTAATTTGAAAGGATGCAATATTGAATTCATGATAACCAATCAGATACTGAACTGATTTACAATGGTTATAAAACCTAGATATGCGTGTTTTAGCCCGGTATCAACCTACCTCTCAAAACTATCTGAAGAAGAGATACCTTTCACAATGTGTTAGCTTAAAAAGTAGCCCCCCCAAACCTGTAAAGGGAACAGCCTCTCCTCCCTGGGCTGGGGTCCTCTGGCTTGAGCAGGTCTTTTAAGAATATCCTCAAAAAAACGTAGAGCACGATGAAATACCCAGGCTATTTACCTTTGATAAGAGCAACAAGAAATGCAAAGAGAATTGTTTGCTCTAGGGGAGAGGCAGACCTGGATGATCTGAAGAGTTTTATAGCCAGCTGTGTCTACGGCGCATCCTGAATTCCACAGTAGCCCCATTTAGCAAGGCTGGAGATTACTTCTTTCTCAGTGCCGAAAGCTTATTCCTGCTGCCTGCAGCTTCTCTCATCCACAGCAACCATGTTCAGCCCCCTCAGGAACTTTTTTAGAAAGCATACTGTTAAAACAATATGTGGTGATCCCGTTAATCCCATTGTATCCAGGCATCTTGTACTTTTTATTGGTTTTGTAGTTAAATGACTTATTTTGAGAGAAATAAGTATGGGACAGTATAAAATAAGTGCTAAGCTTGCGTTTAACCTGCTTATGTTCAAAGCAGTAGGGGGAAAAACTTTTCAAAGATCCTGTCCTGAGACTCAAAGGAGTTGCCTTGACTTTTGTGGGAACAGACGTAGAGGAAAAGAGCACTTTTGAATAGTTTAGTATCTCGGGAGCACACTAAAGTATAAAAACTAGCTTTGAGGAAATTGCTGTCTTGAAACACGGTCATTATTTCTAAGGAACATGAAAGAGTCGCATCAAGGAGATGGCTGAGCGCTAAGTCATGAAGGTAGCATGCGCATGTCATCTTGGGGGAAAACAGATTCTGTCTGAAAAGATCTTTGCCTTTCTGTCTTGTCATACAGATGTGAGGTATTAACAAAGTAATCAAAAGGGTCTTAAATCAGGAATAAACTGATATATGACTCGTCACGAAATATTCCTGTCTTCACAGCTATTGTGCTCTTTATCTAATTTCCCTAGCTATCTGATCAGAGCTGTTTATTTCACTGTTGAATTATTGCTGAAGTCTGAGAGGGCGCTGCTTTAAACAATGGAGCCGGTCAGCAGTGTTAGCAATTCATTTCCATAGTATCTAGCCCTGTATGGGTCTGCAAAGTCTGGGTTTGCCCTTGGAGCTTTCTCTCCTGCCAGATAGCTTCTGTAGATATGAGCAGAACCGTGCCGGAATTTAATGATGGCAAGACACATCCTCTAGTGGGCTTTTTTGTTATGATTACACTTGGTATTGCTTTGGGATATGTATTTGCTACTGATGACTGGTGACTGTTAAACCTGAACAGTCTGCTTGGGTCCCAAGGAATAAATGAGCAACTTCTAGCATCAGATTGCCTCGTGTGATTTTCTGGGCGTTTTATTGAATAGTTGTCTCCTGGTTTAAGCAGCAGGGAGTTGACGATACAAAGTTCTTGTTTGATGAATCCTTTGTCACCGAGTTGTCTTCCCTAACTCCATCTCCAAAACCTGTATTTACTAGATGTGCCAAAGCTGTTATTGCCATCGTGACCACGGAAGGCAGGGACAGACAGAGCTCCCCCTTCTTGACTTTAAGTAGGTATGACTGAGCAATGTTGCTTTCACCTTGTTTAAGTCTTGGACCGTCTGAGGGTTAGGAAATCATTGGGAACATAGCTGTATTTCCACTTGCAACTTGTTACCCTGTTATACCTGAATTAGGAAACAGCCGTTTTATCACCGGGCCTCCTAATTCACAATAAGGAATATGCTGTAATCACATGCAGGATGGCAAGACTACTCAAGCTGCGGGAGATACCGGAAAGAAACCGTGCCCCATAGCGAAGCAGTGACCCAGCCTTCGCTGCCCTGAACCGGCATCCAGCCGGCGCTGAAAGCCGGGCCGCCGGGGTGGGACTGCCCTTGGCCCCACCGCTCAGCAAGTGCCAGCGCAACTCGCTCTGATGGCGAGGCACCTGCGTGCAAAGGGCACAGAGAGCCATGGCAGGGCTGAAGCTCCGTCTGCTTTTTTTTTTTGCCCGACTGCAGTATTATGCAGCATGATGCTCAGGCTATTTTTTTAAAACCTGGCAGGTCCGGACAATATTTCTAGCAGTAACTGGTTGGTGACCCATCGTTACCATTCTGAAAAAATACAGGCGCTACCAGTATGCGATCTGCGGCTTTAACCTGCTGCAGTTGAGGCACCTAGCAGATAGCACCAGGGACATCCCAGGTTGTTCTCAGGGCTGATCAGCCGGGCCAGGAGGTGTTGTCTGCCGGCAGTTTCCCAGTTTTCTGTGAGTTTGAAACCGGCTGTAACAGAGTAGCAGGCCCTCGCAAAGTGCATGTATGTGTGTAGGGGTACCTGGCACTGCTCTTTCTGTACCTTATTTTATCAAAGGCAAGCCCACTGAGGTTTTTCATGAGAACTTCAAAACGCATATGGGCCAAGGCCGTCACTGAATACGCAGCTGCTGCATACACTGGAGCAAGTGTCAGCTGCAACCGACCTCTGGGAACACATTACAGGAAAGCTGTTGGCCTTAGGGTGCATTCCTGGGCCACAGGGCGGGTTCTCAAACTGCTGTCCCCGGTGAAGGGACGTGTGACACCAGCAGAGAAGCTGGCTTTCAGGAGCGGCAAACCAGCTCCCGGAGGGAGGCGAGCCCGTGCCGGCAAGCTCAGCGGCCTGCCTGCGGTGCCGGGGGAGACCCACTGGGACCCCGTCCGTTTATTGTTTTATCTCAGTTGATCTGACACCAGAGCCGGGCTGGGAGGTACCGTTTCTCGGCTATTCTTAGGGATCTTGACACCTGCTATAATTATCGGAGCGGTCATTTGCAGGGGGCCCAAATGCTGCGTCTTTGCAGAATTGTTCTGGCAGGCAGTTTCGGCCTCCTCCCTGGACGCGTCCAGACCTAGTGAAAATACAGAGGGGAATTTCCATGAATGCCAGTGAGGCTGCATTAGTTAAGCTGGGACTAGTTTTGACACTAATTCTTTCTTGAGGAAACGGTCAGCGATAATCAGTGCTGATCTGTAATCAACCCTGCCCCTTACCCTGGGCTGTGCCCGCACCTTCTCTGGTTTTGGACAAAAATAAGGCTTTAAATACTATCAGTAAAGGAGGTTTAACTGGATTTACTTTGCAGGTGGAGAGCTCTAAGTGGGTTTATAATAGCTTGATTTGAAAGTCTGATTCCTCAAAGAAGCCAAGATTCTGGAAGTTTTCCATCAAGGAGATTTCAAAGGTGCTCAAACTAAAACAAAACAGGTAGCTCCTGGCTCCCATTCACATGGATGCAGAGTTATTTCTATACACTGTAAGCTCAGGGAGATGGCCACACTACCTATAAAAGAACATCTTTGGGAATTACCAAGTAATATCACTTGTTTTTCATCCTGAACATTATACAGTACAAATAGGAAATAAAGTATTATTATTGGCAGTGAGAGACGACAAACCTTGGTTTTTTGCTTGTACACAAATTGTTTCCATGTTTCATTAGCTTCTGGAGGTATTCTGCTTCTTTCCTCTCCTTGGGGACAAAAAGAGGAACTCGAGCACAGAGTGTAACCCCTTCCATACCATCCTTTCACTGACTGCAGAAATCCTTTCAGAAATTTAAGGGACTGTCACAACTGATCTGACTGTTGCTTTACTTTAAATTTTTGCAGGATTTAGGAAAACATCAGGCAGGATGGAGATAATTGCAAGTGAGTAATTACAAAGAATAGAAAGGGATAGATGGGTAATTACAGAGCTTCTCTTAGGGACAATATTACTTGTCATTAAATTTGATGGACTGATTTTCTTTAGGATAAACAGGCAAATGTGCCTTCCTAAACACTTAAAGTCACTTCCTAAGAAACATACATTTTGTTTAGGTGTAATTAACCCTTCCTGAAAGGAATAAAATGCTGGTAGGAGTAAAACCCTTGACTGAATTGCTGAGATTACATGTGCATTACAGAAAGCCAGCCACATAAATTTTCAGTCTCTCTGTTCAAGAAATAAGACAAAAATGAACTGTTTTATTATTTTGATTTCACAGGAGTGTGTTAATTTCCTTGTATCTCAGTAACATTACTTCTTTTGTGATGATTCCAAAGATGGGCCGACCCCAGGCCCTGGCATCTGAGCAGTCACAAATGTTTGAGGAATCTGGACCCAGATGTAGATCAGTATTTTAAATCCGGCTCCTTTTGGACAAACCAAAGCTGAACATGTCCCTGAAGTTTAAAGACATTTACTTTCAAGACCGGATGTGAACCCAAATACTGCAGTTCCAGCAACAGTTGGCACAACACAACAGCAAAGGAATATAAAACTTCCGAGGTGCTTATACTTGTAATTCAGTCAATTCTCTGTTCTCTGCCTCTGAAACTAATAAAAATCCCGTACTAGGCAATTAGGGGAGTACCTGTCCCCAGGGGGAGCTTTGCTCGGATTGCTAACAAGGATGGCTTGGCCTGTGCTTTAAAGCCAGGCTCCTCGCTGCATCACTGCTGGGGTTTCCCATACAGTCGCCCTGGGCGCAGGATGTTGGGTGCAGACCCCGCTCAGCCAGGCTGGCTCCTCGAGGGGATGAGGGCTGGCTTGGAGTCGTGTGGGACACCCCACGTTTGAGGCCCTGGCAAGGCCCACATAAAAGAGACTCACTGTGGATCAGGACCATGAGTAGGTCATTTGAATAGCGATGCCCTAAAGCATGAAGACTTTCATGTTTTCCTGATGCTAGAATTATTATGGTGGATATCCTCATCCACATAAATGTCCAATCCCTGTACGGCCTGGTAATAGGAAGAGACAGCATCCTAGAACAGTCATTTACAATAATAACCAAAGAAAGAGGTTAAAAAAAGAAAAAAAAAAAAAACAAGATAAAAATATACCGTAGGGCAAATCTGTTGCTGTGCTGCTGTTGGGTGATGGAGTTTCCATCGACGTTCCCTTGGCAGTGCCGACTTGTGAATAACGTACACATCCCCAGTGCCTGGCAACACCACTGCAAGGGTATGTGTATGTGCGTGCACCGCCCCACACCACTGCAGTCTGTGTGCGAAGATAATTTTTTCCCCCTTCAGGGTCGCAAAGAGCAACTGTACAAAAGACTTTTTTTAATAGAATATGTTCTTATCTTTCGTAAAACATGGACCCACCCGACACTTGGACTGGTCTGTGGGCCCCACCCTTGCCCTTTTGTTTGGAGCCTGGGATCATACGATGAACTGGGTTAGTACGTTGCTGTTTATGTTCTTCAAACCTCATCTATTTTGTTTTACAAGAATGCATCACGCTGCTGTGGGCTTACTTGTGCCATGGTAGGGAGTATTAGAGGGTAGCAGGGAACGGGGTCCAGAAAGGGGCAGGAGGCTGTGACACATCTGTCATGATCTGCTGACATTTCCAGGATCAGGATTGGTGACAGCACGATGCTGGCATTTTAGAAATTGAGGGGCTGAAACCTGAGCTCACGGTTCTAAAAATCAGGAGCAATTGCACTGAAATCAGTGGCTTCTCAGAAGTACAAATTTCACATACCTGAAATCAGAATCATGCCTTTGAACTCCCAGGTTTTCAAAGGGTCTTAATGTGTTACGACCAGATGGATTATGACATTTTGGCAGGCACCTGGGGCATGCAAAGTGGGTGTCCTTAGCCTGCTTCTGATGCTCCCCAGCATCTATTCGATCTATTCGCTTCACCAGACTGGTGCCTGCGTGCAGTGGTGCTACCGAGGTGTTTCTGCTGCCCAAGGCCCGGCGCTGATGCTCTTACACACACTCTGGAGGCTCTGCGTTATTGATCGTGTTCTGGTATTTGCCACTAAGCACTTTTCCCACAGGACAATGGACTACTAAATCAATAGAGTCAAACTCGGTGCCAGACACATGGAGGCTGATGGCAGGGGCTCCGTGGAGCCGGTTGTCACAGAGGAAGACCCGGGAGGAACTTTGTCTCCAGAGATATAACCCCGTCTGTCAGAGAGGACAAATGAGCCAGCCCTACCACCCTGAAGGAGAACGGCTTTGTCCTCTGGCACAGACAACAGAGGAAGGTAATGAGGTAAGTAACGGCCTTTCTTGCCCTCTGGCCTCTTCTGGGTGCCTTCCAGTCAAGGGGAGCTAGGAAGGAAGGGCTTTTGCCGGGCTCTGAGAGCAGGGTCCGGCATTACGCCTGACAGTTCTGCGTGAGGCTGCGAAAGTTACAGCAATTCCCCAGGCACGCAAAGGAGTCTAAGGGAGGGCCAGATTGCACGGCAAAGTAAGCTTTTGAGTTAGCACCGACGTTCACTTTGGGCTGGTTTTTTCTGCTGGTTTGTGAGTCGTCTTCTCTGCTGTGGTTTCCATCCCAATCGCGTTTCACACATCACAGCAGGGTGTGTTGATGGGGCCGACAGCTTGGCATGAAAAGCCTCCTTACCTCCTGCCACCCCTCTCCTGCCACTCAGACACGACACTGACTGTCATGTCAGCCTTCCTGAGGATGTACAGGAGGGGTGGCTTTTAGGAAGGTGGGGCACCCAGAAACTATCGGCCTGACTGCAGATCCAGGAGGCAAATAGCGGTTGATGGGAGAACTGGAAATCTCAGCCTCGTCACTCCATGCTACAGGACCAGAAAGCCTTGGAACAGCAGTTTTGGAGCCAGGGTTTTTGGAGGTGCCTCTGGCACAGATGAGGTTGTGGTGCTGTACCCGAACCTCAGACCTCGGAAGCACAGAGTCCTCCGCAGCAGGATTTTGGAGCTAGAGCCAAGGACCCAAGAGAGCACTAGAGTCCCTAGCTCTAAATTAGTGTGTAGAAGAGGCTGGAGCATTCCACTGGGTGCCTGCCTTGGGTTAGGTGAAAGCTTTTTGATGCAGAAACGATACACGTGAAGCATTTTACGCTCCACAAAATCCTTAGCCAGTTCTAGCGCTGACACACAAAGAAAACCACTTTATATTGTTTTGCGAGATACCGGGCAGCATAGGTGATACTAGATAGTCCTGCAAAATCCTAAATGCTAAACTTGATCAATTCCTACGTTTTGCAAAAATTACCAGGTTAGTTTAGAAAACAGCAAGATAAAGTACATTGAAAACAGACATCACTAAGACTTGCTTGCAACATGTCTGATCCTACCATAAAAGGATTTGTAGAGTAAAATGAAACTGTTTACCAGAAAGGTATGAAACTGTAAACTAAGTATTGCTGTGCCAGTCCTGTGGTTACCTGTTTCAGAGGGCATCTTTTCATCTTTTCAGCATTTGTTCCAGTCGAGGCCACACTTGATTTCGGTCTGGCAGGATAGCCATGGTAACAGCGTGCTTCCAGGTATTCATCTGGGTGGGGTGAAGAGCTGGACACCTTCCAAAATTCTGCTCTGTGGTTTATTAACACCCTGAAACCCGACTTGCAAGTGCTACAAAATGGGGGAAAACAAAGATTAGAAGGGATGGGGGGGAGAGAGAGGGAGAGAGAAAAGCTGCAGTATTTTAATCTTTACCATAATAAAATTCCAAGTGATGTTTCTATATCTTCTGTAAACCCAGCCTGCATATAATCTTATGACTTAAAGTTTGCTGCAGTGCAAGTGAATATAGCTTATGGAAGAGGATGGGATGTTTTCAGAGTAAAGGCTTTGGCAGGCTTCTGACATGAGTAAAATAGAAGACAGTGGAGCAAACATAACTTTGAGAATACAGAGCCTGCCACACATGCTTCTCAGTTTATTTATTCCTTTATTTATCCCCTTTTGATTCTTTCATGTTACCGTACAGAAATCTTCTACATCTGATCATTATATTGGAGATACTGCATTGGATACTGCATTGGATATTGGAGATTGCATCCCGGTACGTCTACACTCAGTGGGACTGTGCGCAAAGCACACTGTGGCTGGAGCAGAGAGACTGGGATTTAATTTACTAAGGGCAAATTCCTGTTTATGTCTCCTTATTCACCTCTTCTTTCTTGCGAGAAATAGCAGTGAGAAACAAGAAACATGCCAAAAAAGAAACCATCCATTTAGAAAAGCACCAGCTATTTGCAGAGTTGAAGCATCAAAACCCAGACTCTGCTTATTTGGCATCGTGTGGGCTAGTGGAACTGTTCTTAAAGAGTGTTGGGGGAGCAGTGTAAAAAAACCACGCAAGATACTGTCCACTTACCAGAACAGATGTACCTAAGAGGGATGATAGTTATCTCTACCTTGGCTGACACATTAGGGATTACGCTGGATATTTCAAGTATGAGCTCTAGAGCTTGAATTAAAGATAAAAGGCTTATATGTCATATACTGCAACAAGTGCATACCCTTGGGGCTGCACACATCAGTGTATCTACAATACCTGTTTCTTGCAAAGTGCCCAGGTAGCTTCTTTCCTAGTGCAAGGAACCAGGCTTGTTGGACTGCCCGGCAAGAAACACGCCCGGCGCCTTGGATCACAGAGCGGAAGAGAGGGCAATGTAAATGGATAAAATTCAGGGGGGTTTGTAAGCAGCTGTGGGGCAGATTTTGACTAGTGTGCTGTTAGTACGTGATAAATGCGCTTTCTGATTCCAAATATTCTGAAGAGTAATTTCATTTTTTAATAATTTTACCGCAATAAGTGCTTTCTTACATAGGCAGATTTATGTGTGTCAAAGCGCTCAGAAATGAGCGTGGGAGGAAGAAGGTCCAAATTTGCTCATGGGCAACACAGACATGTCTTACATAAAGGTTTACTTCTGCAATTTCTTTTCTTAAATTTCTGTTCATATTTTCATAATGCTTTATGAATTTACATGCGGAATATATTTTAAAAAGGAAAAAAAAATAAGGAAGGCAGAGTATTTTCATGGGTACAACATCTGGTTCTCTTCTCATTTTGAAGACGCTGCAATGCTTGTCTCACAGAGCCATCTTTTTTGGCCATATTAACCCTGGTCTGCCACAAGGCCATGTGCAAAGTATGTCTATTACTAATCACATGCTGAGTTCTGGTTTATGTTTTGTCACTAAACAATTTGTGGGCAGACTATAGTGGTTCAGAAACTGCTTCAGAGGCAGCTTAACTGTTTGGGAAGTGACAATTGCCCCAGCAGACGGAGAGAAGTCCCATGCACCAGGAGCATGAGTCAGGGACTTGAACCAGGATAAAGATTGCAGGTAAGATTTCGGAGGAGCAGAGCCAAGTGAATGCCAGTGCTCCACAGATAACACCTTCTGGTGAGTTGCTTACAGATACGGGTACGTGATTGAAAGTGAATGAGTTAACGCATTCAAAGGAGTCACCATCCCTTAGCAGGAAGTTATTATCCTTCAGCTGAGGAACAGTAGCTGTGTGTGTTCTGCTCTATTGTGGTGTTAAGGACAATGGGTTAGTTTAAATCATCTTAAAGCATGCTATTTTGATAACTTGCTTCTGTAGGAGCAAGCCCAGATCTTGCATCTGTTTTTCAAGGAAATATAAACTGTTATAAAGTTTTACCAGGCCTTTTTTGAGAGGAGATGTCCCACTGATTCTCATACACACTGTGGCTGGTTGGTCTCGTTTGGAGGACTAAGCCCCAAATTTGAGGCTTTCAAATGCAGGATGTTTTGAATTAACCTCATAGGCCTAGTTAGCCACAATTTTTTCTTTTAATGGGACTTTTTATTCTTGCATGACTCTAACATAGTTGAAGTGATTTCATAAGAACTTAGCAAAACTGTCAATGAAGAAGTTAGCTTTTGAATAGAATGAAAACCGTAATGGTAATGCTTTCTAGTGAGAAGCATAGACAAACCGGGATTTAGAATGGAAAGTTTTGCAGAATTATCATTAACTGTAGCAATCAGTGTGGTTGTTTGCAGTATGCATGAACAATTTATTTTTTCACATTCTGAGTTTTTGTAGTTTTAAAATGAGGGTTTTTTCTCTCTTTCTCATGAATTAATTAATTTGCCTGTGGAAAATCATATCCCAACTCCTTTGCTCAACCATTGACCTATACAATGACTTAACTGTTTGGATTTTCTACCTCCTAATCATGAATTGAATGGCATTCTAATATGCATATATCCCAGGAAGCCTAAGTATACAACCAGAACAGTCTTTTCCAGGACTGCTCTATCGAATCAATCATCTGTAGGTATGAAGGGAAGAGAAACAAGGTCCTTACAGTGCAAAAAAAGACCATGAGACCTCCAAATGAATCACATCCATTCATCCGTCTAATGGGTATGCTTTTGTTTGTGTTGTCCACAGAGGGAGAGATTACAAACATCTCCCAGATTGCAGCAGACGAAGGTTAGAAATCAGTTCTCTGTGGCTTCTACTGAGAATTATAGAATAAAAGTTTTATGTGAAAATAAAGAAAAGGCACTTTTTTGGGTAGAAATGAGATCTTGATTGCGCACATAGGTTTCTCTCAGATAGTGGTATCTCTGGTCCTGATTTTGTGAGACGGAATTAGACAGCATATTGCATAAGCCAGCAGATAACATTTGCAAGATAGAGCTGCACAAATTATTACAGCCATTTCTGTAATGTAGGCTGGAATTTTAGAATTTGATCTTCCCATCTTAAAGTGAAGAGCTTGATAGTTGAGAGACGTGTAGAAATCATCATTTGGGGGGACTCACTTGCGTGACATGAGTTTATTAGTCTTTAACAGATGGCAGCATGAGTCATATAACCCAGTTTAAAAGGAGAGGAGAGGACTGAATGATACCGTTCTTATACTTTCCAGCAAATCAAATACAAGCTGTGTTGTGTCTGTCTCAGTTACTACCATGCCCGGTGACTTCTATATTGCTGCCTTCTCCCTGTTCTTGGTGTGGCATTGAGCTTTGACTAAAAGAGATGTGCTGACCTTTCAAAAGAGCCCTTCTCCCATCCTGCCTTCAATCTTTCCCTTCCTTGCTGAGATGACGGAGGGCGAGGGTGGCAGTAGTTCTCTCCAGTCTGCAGCTGGAGGAGCAGCACGTTTCCAGTATCAGTCCCATACAAGTATTGTTATTTTTCCTGTCATGTTTGTTGGGGTACAGCTTTTCATTTATTTTTCTTGCAGAAAGGCAGGAAAGCCAATCTGGAAAAAATACCGCTCATATGTCATCAGTAATTACTTGGCCGTTGTGCCAGGCATTGGCTTGCTGACAGCTTCAAGGCGGAGAGTGGGTGAGACCCAACTGCAGCCAACGAGAAGAAAGAGGGAAAGAGATCTTAATCTGACTTGGGCTTCACTCGCCCTCCCTTCTTTTCCCCTCCATCCTTCTCCTCCTTGGGAAGCCACAGATATTACTTCACACAATTAGCTCTCCCCATTCTTCACAGGACTGCTGGTCCCTGGTCTGTGCGGCTTTCTGTCCACTCTCTTCTACTCGTTAAGTGTAACATCTAAGGAAACAACTTACCCTTAGGAGGGAAGTGCCTTCTGGGAATAGAGGCCTTGCCCCTCCTCCAGGAAAAAAGACAAGTAGTTTAGTCTGTAGAGTGTGTCAGAGTAACAACAAGGCTTACGATTCTGCTGATGGTTTTCAACATCTAGTTTTAAACTTGGGCAGTTTCAGAAATGAAATCTATAATTTACCTGATATCTTAAAAATCCTTTAGGTCATCGCCTGGAAGGGATGAACAATGTTCACACAACGGCTCAATATGCCAACCTCGAATAAGACATTATCGGAGACAGGAACTAAGAATGCCTAATATTGCTCCAGTGGGAGATAAAGGGGTGGACGGTGGGAAATGTGATGTATGGAGAGTCGACAGACAGGACTCTTCGCTCTCTGACAGCACTGCAGATATGCCTGAACCACAGTTTGCGAAGCGATTACAAGTTGCCTGAAAAGAGGCTCAGTGCTGGTACAGGACAGGCATTCAAACTGACCTTGTGCTACTGGCTCAGGTAATTGGTGGCCCTTAACATAGCCAAGCTGTGAGTTTTTCAAGATTTTCAATTTTTTTTTTTTTTTATGGTCACCCTCATTTATAGTTAAGCCAGAACCCTAGTGTCTTTAGCTGTAGTGTTGGTCGACTGCTCCATTTTTCTTTGCTGTGGCTCTTCTGTTGTCACACTGCGGTGCTGAATGCTGCTTACAGAAGGTGCTGCGGTAATCCTGCATGTGGCAGAAATTAATGTCATAGCCACAGTCTCAAAAATGTGACGGGGCAGTAAACCCAACACAGTTAGCACATACAAGCAGTGAGTGCAGTCTGTAAGGCTGCAAATTCGTACTCTTCCCTTTCTCCTTAACTGATCATCCAGCAAACCTATTCCAGAAAGCCGTACAGTACACTAAGAGAAGCAGTTTCCTCCCAGAAGCCCTTTATGAATGCAGGCTAAGAACTGGGAGAAATTTTTATTCATCTTTCCCCTTCTTGCCTTGGCTGGCACAGCTGTGAAAGGATACACTGACGTACTGCTGAATGGCTGTTCCCGTCCTCTTCACTCAAATCCTTCACTCCCACAGACTTCTGCACAGCAGAAATCTTCTCTCACTACCCCAAACTGATGACAACATCCCTACTGTTCTTAGAGAAGAAGGTATCAAAAAGAGTGTGCCAGGAGCCTGATTTTAACGCAGAGATTACATCTTCATTTCCTCAGTCAGCTGGATGACATCTTGCTGATTGGATTCCTCCTCCAAATCAAGAGGCTGTGTTCAGTTCTCTGAAATCTGTTCCCGCATTGACATTTTTATTTTCATCATACACAGAAATTTGCCTGAAATTCATGGTTTATTGATGGGAGGTTTGTTGATGATGTTATTGTTTTCAATTTAAAAAATAATAATTTCAGTTTTGAGGAAAGAATCTAAATAATTCAGGGGATTTACAAGGAGATCTGAGAACACCTGACAGCATCAGTTCATTGGTGCTTTTTTATGCGACAGAAATGAGAGCATGTTTCTCTGTGGTATGTCCTGAAAACCCAGCTCAGACCGAGAAACCTTTTTCTCCCTGGCTACACCACCACCAAACCGTCTAGCACTTGCCAGCATGGATTTAGATTGGATTAATCAGCGTAAAGAACAAGAGTGTGATAGAAAGATACTCTCCGCTCTGTGCAAGTTATGTCTAGGTTCAGCAAAGAGGAGATCTGGGGAGCCAGTGTGGTTAACCTGTGAATTAAGTCTATGTAGACATAATCAATAAAGCTAAGAGTTAGGTACTTGCCCCATCCCTGGAAACACTCAAGGCCAGGCTGGATGGGGCTCTGAGCAACCTGATCTAGTTGAAGGTGTCCCTGCTCACTGCAGGGGGGGGTTGGACTTGATGACCTTTGATGGTCCCTTCCAGCCCAAGCCATTCTATGATTCCATGATTCCATGATTCACTGTTCACCGGCAGTGCTTTGATTTAAGAATCCCATATTAACCAGTGATAAAACATGCTGCACTGTTTGTCTGGGTTTTTAAAATGTATTTTTTTTTAAAAACTGATCAAATACTTTTTGTGGGTGTCCAGATCTTCATGTGCTCTGCGCAGTGTTATGCTTCAGCCACGTAGGAAAAATCACAAGGCTGAGTGAATATTAACATGGGGAAAACCTTTTAGGCTTACAGAAAGAGCAGTGTAAATTTGCAACTGGTACTTAGCAGCGAGCGGGACGCAGCAAATCTCTGTTAGCTTTTAGGCAAGTGATATAGCTGATAATATAGATCTGTTGCTATCAAACTGCTATCAGTACCATGTCAGTACCCATCTGTCTCAGTATTTATAACCTGCTAACAACAGGGAAGTGATGTGGTCTAACGACCTGAGGACGGGACTAGGAGCCAAGAGGAAGTGGGGAAAGGAAGCTGCACAGAAGAACAACTTCTCTGAACAGGATGTCTGGTCCTGCTGCAGCCCAAATTTTGTCGTATTTTTCCTTTGGATTTCAGTACATCTTGGAGAGTTATTCTCCTGATTCATTAGGCATGTTTACAAACTGCAAAACTGCATGGCTGACCATGGTATTAATTGGTCAAAACTGCACTTTGGCTGGCCACTTCATCAAGGTCACCTGGCCGGCCTAACGCTCTGTAGTTGCCTGCCTTGGCAGAGCACTCAGGTCACAAAGTCGCTTTCATTGCAACTCCTCCAAGTCCTCTTTTAGCAAGACAGCTTTCCAGTGTGAATATGGAAACCTTCCGGTCCACCTCAGGTTATCTTGAGAGATTCACTAGGATCCCTGGAAGTGAAAACTCAGGTGTTTTCCTCTTGTCTATTATTTTCCTGAAAGTTTCTGAGCAGTACGGGTTCCGGGGAGAGGAGACTTAGCTTTACCCAAATTCGCAAAACCAATTTCCATTGAAACACCCTGTTTCTCTATGGGTTTTGTTCAAATAAGTGGAAAGTCAAAGCACCTCCTTCATATGCTTTGGAAAAAGCCGTATGGCTAGAGCAAGCTCTAGGTAAAGCCAAGGCAGGCACCTGCTAAGGCAGAAGAGTGACCATGTATGCAATGTTTTCTTTGCTTGTACTGGACCCATAGAAGACCACACTGGAAGCAATTGCTGCTCCTCTATCCAGGAGAGGGTTTCATGTCCACAGGGCAGTGGCAGCAAAGAGGGCCCCTTGCAGAAGCAGAATGGCTAGCCGAAATCTTCAGGGCTCCTCTTGCCTGTTCCAGATGAGACCCTTCCCCTTTTCCTGCTTCCTGTAACAGGAATAGTTGTGGCTTTGCCTTCCATTTCAGAGCAGCAAAATTCAGTGCTGCTGAGAAATACTGAGTTGGCTCTGTATACCTACATCTAATGAGAGAGAGGCTACTTTTTACTGCTGTGATGCTGATGACAGCACTTTTACAAACATGCTACGTGAGTCAAGGGATGTGTGGAAGATGATCCCAGCCCCACTGAGTGCATGCGTCGCTCATAAATGACGAACTTGACAGGCAAAGCTGGCAAAAATCAACAAGTCCTTACTGAGGATTATATTAAATCCACTCACAGCAGTGGGGGTCTGTGCTGTTTAATTAAGCTATTGCCAGCGTATGGTGGTACAAATGGCAGAAATAACAGCCTCAGGAGAAAGATAGTCAAGCAGTGGAGATGAGGCTTTGGTATGGAAATAGGATTAGGTTAGGCCATCTTAGTGTTTGAGTTGTTTGATGAGTTTCCGTCCTCAGTATACGCAGAACTTTAATGAAGCAATGCTATAAAAAAGATCCTTTGGCCAGGGTTTGTGTCAGGTAAGGGTGAAACTGGACAAATAGATTATGGAAGGTCATTCCTATCTGCTAGAAAGAGCAGCATGGAAGAAGGTGCGGATATGTTTGTGAGATAAGAATGAGAAAGGAGTATTATGTGAAGGACGATTGATGTCACAATGAAAAAATATTTGCAGTGATGTTGTTAACAGATGTAGGAAAATGCGAATAATTTTTTTAACTGTTCTTTAATTTAAATTCCTGTTGTTTTCTTTACAGTGCCAATAATTTCTTAGCCTCCCTTGTCCTTGTGCTACGTGGGATTCTCACAGAAGAGATGCTTTGTGCTACATCTCACATTTAAGCTGCGATACCTATGTTTGTTACACTCTGGAATGTGTTTCTGGCAGCTCACCAGGCATGGGTGGAAGGAGGCAAAGAAACACTTTTTGGAGGGGTGAGGGTTAGGACAAGGACTGGGGCTGGTAAGCATGAGCATGGAACATTCTTTGGTACAATTTTTTGAGAGTTTGTAAACAAAATGGGGTTCCTAATTAAAGCAACCACTAAACCGTTTAACTTGCATAACTAGAACTGACTCAATAGATTAGCCCAGGTCTCACTGACCCTGGCAGAGTGACAGGGCTTGTATTTTGTGGGGATGAAATGTTCAATAATTTCTCTAGAGCATTATGTGCAAATAGGCTTTTCTTTAACAGCAGGCATGCATGTCTTTTCCTTCCACCTTCCTGCTTATTATCAGTCAGCAGATCTTAGGTAGACAATGTGAGAAATCATTACTTTCTCTTCATCTTTTTGTTCCTACACGTCAAAAAAAGGATCAGACATTTATACAAAAAATACGATCAAGTTTTTCTACAAGGGATACAAACCTTGCCATATACTACCTCTAATTTAGAGGTCTAGGTAGAAACTCTCTCTGCTGTATACGCTGTGAGCAACTGGAGTTTCTTTCCTTATCATTTAAAACATTGGGTGCTCCCTCCCTTTCAGAGGTAGGATACTGGGTGGATCCATGCCCACATCCTATGTGGCATGTTTTGAGAGACTTCTCAGCCCCTTATAGTCTGAATTAAATATCAGTAACCTTAAAACCTAGAAAGGGCAAATAAAAAGTGACAGCAAACAACCGCCACGTTGCTGCTGAGCTTGGCAATCCATCCCTATCCCCGGTGTGTTCTGGACTTCAGTAATAGTATGTGGATTTTACACAGCATTTCCATGCAAGCACCTCAAAAGCACATTGCTGACATCGCAGTGAGCACCTTTAGAACAGTGAGAATGTGCTTTCTTCATTGATGTAGATCCAGAGGCCCTATGGACGTTCTCCAAAGCACTATATGTTCCATTTAAGGCTGCAGTTCCCTTAGTCCTGTGACTGTGCTGGTATGAGTAGGGAAAGGATGAAAGAAAGGTCAGAAAGAAAAAGAGAGAGAGGACAGAAGCATAAGGGCAAGCTTTTATTTACTTCACTAACAAGTGAAGATAAAAGATGGAAGAAAAGGAGAGAGACATCAATTAAGGGAAGTGATGAACTACTTGTAATTGGAAGCAATTCATGATATTTTGGTTTGTTCATTCATTTTATTTTTATCTGTTATCTTTCTAATGTGCATTCTTAGGTTCTCTCTGTTTCACAGAAGAATTGAATGCCAGGTACTTCAGGTATACATGTGCTAAACTTCAAGCCTGTGAGACTGGTCTCTCTGAAGTCAACAGAATTCCTTGTGATGTCTAAGACTAAGCATGAGTGCATCTTCCTTTGAGGGTGGCATAGAAGGGAAAGCTGGCTGATGGATATCAAACTTTTCCTATATGTCTAAGACTCGTGGTTTAAGTTGAGAGGAAGGAAGATTCACTGACTGAAGAATCTCCTCATCTCTTCAGTCCTTATGACATAGCATGAGAAATGCCCTACAGGGTCAGAGCACAGCCTGTGCCCGCAGTCTGACTCCAGCGGGACAACAGGAGAAGCTGTTTGGAGAAAAGCCTCCAAGCCTAGCCACATTCTGTGGTGCTTTCCCCTTACACTTCCCAACAACCACGGTTGTTGCATGAAGAATATCTGGGGGCATGTCTCTGCCTGTTCGCTTCAGAACCTGTTTATGGAGCTGTTTCCTACGAATTTGTCTCACCCGTTTTCAAACCAGCCGCCACTGCCTCCTATGGCAGTAAATTCCCAGAGTTTACTACCTGCTGTGCAAAGAAGTATTTTAGCTCTTTTAAACACATTTTCTAATAGTTTCATTAAGTTTCCTTTCATTCTGCTACTGCAGAACTGGTGATTAACAATTTCATGTTCGTCACGTGCGCCTTATGCACTGTCTTCCTGATGATCTTGATCACATTCCCCTCAGCCTGCTCCTCTTCAGCCTGAAGAGACTCAATCTTTTTTCAGTCTCTCCTTGTAGGACGATCTAGTTTTTTGTCTAATCTGCTTGCACTACAGCAGAAGCTATTAGGCCTAGTCTCAGCGTGAATTTCATAACAGTATAGCTAGTGGATATTAATAATTATGATGGCAATGAAGACATTGCTGAAGTGCCTGTGACCCAAACCTGCAGTCTTTCTTCCTCTGAAGGGGATGTCTGGAGGTAGGAGGACTGTCTGGGCCAACTGGTTTCTGTTAGGGTTCACAGTAGCTACCAGTTCCTAAAGAGGAACTACTCTCATAGTTGTTCTCTGCTGATCTTTGCAGGTAGAGCACAGTCAGCGCAAATGCATCTTTTTTTTGTGCTTCAAGCACGGCTACATGTTAAAAAAAAAATCACCTTGAAATTCTAGTTAAGGGAGTAGATAGTTCAAAAGGAGAAGGTGAAAAAGATTTCATGCCAGACCCATAGCTGATATCACTGAGCACAGCTCTTGTCCTAGTTTCTCCAGTTTACAACAGTTAAGGGCCTTCAATATGTTTGTCAGGTAGCGCTGTGCTTATATGGAGCTATAAGGCAATCATTACACAGTTTATGCTCTCAGCTAGCCTAAACTACAGATCGAACAGGTCATGCATTAAACTTCTATTAGCATTACCAGGTCGCAACTTAAGAAACAGAGACTTCTCTACCCTCTCTCTCTCTTCAGCTGCAGGCCCCTCAGATGGTCCTGTTTTCTGCAAACAAGACAAAACAAGGAAATGAGCTATCATCCCTGCCTTTCAATGCAGCACGTCCGCTGTCCTCTTGACAGGTAAATCTTGTGAATGTGTTCACCAGGGCTGTGATGTTATTCTTTCAAATTCCTCTTGTAACAGCATGTGATCACAAATGAATCTGAGATACTTTGGAGCAGTACAATAAAGACCCTGTTTGTTTGCTGCTGTACTGTCAGAGAGAATATTTTAGCACCTGATAGCACTGCATAGATTAGGCTTGAGAGGATGTCCATTCCTAACTAAAACAACAGTAATCTACATCTTTTCTATTGATGGCTTCTCCTTGCGCTCTGTACCTGATTCACTTCTAATCAAGAAGGCATTGTATTGGTGGTGCATGTATAACCAGGAAGGTGACTGGATTGTGGATTAGCTTTGCTTTCATCTCCTAAACTTTTTAGAGACCTAGCAAGCTAAATTAGGGTGAGGATGCATTCTAAAGGCTTTGAAGTACTTCTTAGTAAACAGAATGTATCAGTCCCTCACTAGAAAATGTTATGCTTTTCATTAATGTATCTCCTGAACTAAATCTATTGCTTTTTATAAACTAGGTATTTCTTGAGATACGGCAAAAAGTAATTTCGTAATATGGCTTGGGTTGGAAGGGACATAATTTATTTCAGCAAATGAGGAATTATCAATGTTACATGAATGCAGAGACAAATGAGTTCTCTGAAATGTCACCTGGAAAATGTTTTTCAACTGTGAAATGTAACTAGTGCTTTTTTTTTTTTTAAATGAAACTATTACTCATTTCTGTGGTTTATTTCTTAAAAACAGCATCTGTTCTAGGTCAGACCAAGGTCTGCTTAGCACTGTATCCCATTTCTGGCAATGGCCAAAAGCAGATGCCTAAAGGGAACTATAAGAACAGGGCAAGCGTATATCTTATTTTCCTGAATGCTCTCCCAGCCTTCAAACATTTGAAGCTCTGGGATTTCCTGAGCTAGACATGGTTTCTATGTAGGTAGTAACCCTTTATGAATTTCTCTTCCTCTGGCTTTCTCAGGTTTCCCTTGAAGTTGTGTAAGTGGCTTCCATCCAGAGAAGCTTTGCAATTTCAACATATTTAAAGAGTTTATTGGCTCAAAAATTTGTCTGCTTTTTCCCCAGTTATATCACATGGCTTAATAATATAAGGTTATTAAATCTCTTTGCAAACCTTGTCTGTCTCATAGCCTTGCTGCTGTGATGACAGCATTGCCACTGCAAATTAGACTGTATACTGAAATGTCTTTCCTAATGGTATTTAAAGCTGTTCATACTATCTATTTAATAGCAGGAAGAATATTCACACTACCTAGTTTTAGGCATCTAATTAAGATTTCTTACTTCCTACCTAATCTCCTTAGACTTACTTTATATGCAGGGAGACAGGTTCTGATACAGAATCACGTAAATTAAAAATGTAGTGCAGTGCTCTGAATTGTCCTCTGGAGCAGCCACTCTGCTTCTGCAAAGGGAATTTATGGAGAGCAGCTGAAGGACTTCAGGTTGCTTGATGTGAATACTTGCACACATGACAACAAGATACTATGGCTTAACTAGAAATGAACTATGTATTTTCCAACCATAAATGGAGAGACAATTTTAGATAAGCAGAAAAATCCTGAAGGGTCTGAACAGGAGCATGCCAAGATAAATATTATTGTGCCTATAAAACATAAAATGAAATTTCTGGAGACCTTAAGAGATCAAAAGCTTCTCTTGATAACTGTTATATTTAGAGCTATTACATAAAATAACACAGGGAAAAGTAAAAAAAACCAAAATACATGTATAAAGAATCATATTTTTACTATCTTCTTTACAGCATTCACAGATTAAGGAGGTAAGAGGATAACTTTATAGAGGGAATATTTTTTATTAGGACAACTAAAGAAATTGAAAAAGCAGGCAATCTTTCAGACACACAAAACTTCCAAGAGAAATCCTGTATATGCCTGGTGTCTTGTTTGTTTTCTGGCTGTATTAATTGGTCTGTTCATTAGCCTAGTTTTAGTAGGGACACTGTTTTTCCCTACAGAGTTGTGTGATACTGTTTCCCTTTCTCCAGCCCTTTTCTCTCCCACCTGCCTGTTTTCTAGTTACCGTGCTCTGTTTAATTAAGCTCACTCCTTCCAGTACAGTGAACCAAAACTTGTCCCTAATGCCCAGGCTTTGTCATGGGCTGGACACTGACCGTGGCCCTAAGACTGTGTTGTAAGGGAGAAAGGAAATCTAATTCATCAGAAACTTCTGAAGCTTAATAGTCCTTTGACAGCCAGAGATAATTTGTGTCTCAGTCTGAGACGAAGGTAGGTGTCTAAATTGGGGGAGTCAATCTCCCTCTGCTACAAGGACCCCTGGAGTAGATAACCATCCTTAGATGACTAAATTTTGATGAGATGAATCCCACCCTTCAAGAGCAGGCACCTGGCCTCAGTGACCCTAGGAGTCTGTACTAGTCCTATGTTTCTTTGTTCCTTAATAGAAAATTATGAAGCTAAATGCCTAGTTAGCCCAGGCAGATTTAGGTATTCAAGCCTGAACATTAAAGTTTTATGGTAAGTGTTGAAAATTCATCCAGTAAGAAACCAAGTAATTTTTTTTTAGATAAAATTGGTTATTTGATAAATAGAAGCTAGGAATACTTGACAAAACTGTCTAGTCCTTTTAGAGCATATTTGAATACAGTTTTAAGATCAGTGATTGTATCAAAACGACAAATTAATTCAGTGCTGTTAAAATGGCATCCTTTAGGGGCAGTCATATACCAACATTCTGTTTTAACAGAAATAATAAGAAATATCTGCATGTACTAGCAAGGCTTTTTGAGAAAACAGCTGCATGGAATAGATGCCAATGAATCTTGCTCAAAACAGCATGGTGATTTCTAATTTTTGTTTAGATTCTCTTCTTAATTCATCGCTGATTAACTAATGAAATTAAACATCTGCACAGTGGGGACCAGCCTTTATTCTTAATTTATAAAGGCCATAATTTTGAAATTAAAAACCTGAAAGTTTAGCAATTAGATACCTCTTCAGAGGTAATATTCATACATCTTTTTAAACAGGAGTAGTGCCTGTATAGGTATTTTAAGCAGAATGTGAAACTCCAGGGTTTAGAAAAGCAACCAAAGTCATGGTCATATTACTAAAAATGATATTCCATTTTCGTTTCATCTTTGGGGAGAGTTTTTGGTGACACTTCTTCCTTAGTTGCTCATCCTCTTTCTCTAAATGCACTAATGATTTGAGTCCAGGGATGCTGAAGGATAATACTTCTGCAGGAAAGACCTGCTGATCTGGGATGCATATTATTAATCCCAAATTTCAAAAGACAGGAACACCTGCTGGTGATGAATAAACAGTGACTTTAATACCAAATGTCCAGTCATACTTGCATTCAAACAAATGTGTTGCTCTCAGCTTGGACAATGGAACATTTTTGCTCAAAAGACTTAAATTTCATTAATAACTTCTGATATGTTCTGATAGTCACACTCATTTTTACTAACAGGAAGCTGTATACTGATCACTATTGCTATCACCGTTAACACAGGAAGAAGGCCTCAGAAGGTTAAAGGTATAATTTTGTATAAAGGCAGTGAACTTGATTGGACACCTTCTAAGACTTTTGGTTTTAAAACTGAAGTGCAGAACCCCACACTTCAGGTCAAACTTCTGTTGAAGCGTGAATGTCACAAGTTTTATACTTTTTTGGAAGCATAAGTTCATTTTCCTGTTATTCTGTGGCTGAATTGCCACCTGAGTCAGGAAAGAAATTATTTCTAGGATGGAAATACAGCTGAAGTTGTTGATAATCAAGATGTTCAGCTGTTTTAATGTGGCTGGCAGCCAAGGACTAAAAGACCTCTGCAGAAAAAAAAAAAGTGAGCAAACTTACATAGCTAGAGATAAGAAAGAAGAAAGTTTCCAAAGACCTTATAATATGCTAAGATTTGAATATGTCTACAAAATATACTGTCCAGAATTTCCTTCCATAGACTGTAAGGCTTTTTGTGGAGTGGAGGACAGAACCATTTTCTTTAGAAGATATTCATGCAATCTACTTTCAAGCACCTGCACGGAATGGCTCTTGGAAGGTATCTATTATATAGAGAGCCTAGGGAGGCTGTCATCAACAACCTAATTCAAGACCTGAAGTAGGTTACATATACATATATAGGTCACTATAAATTGGGGCTGGCCTGTAGGCCTTACTATAAAACATATAATAGCAAGAAATGTATCTGGCCTGGAGCAAAAATTCCAATTTTGTGCAAGAGAGGAGATTTGGACATTTCTTATTACATTTTGAAAACAAAACAAGTATTAGTCAAGTCCTTATTTTTATTTGTATCGTATGATATTGTTACAATAAAATATAAAACTACTTGATGAAGTATCTGAACAGAAAGGCATAGAAGTTCTCATGAGATCAAAGTACTTCACTTTTTAAAAACCCTATTGACATTCTTGTGAAATGCTTTAGTATCCATAAATCTGTATATTCTGTCAAAGTGACAGAAAATTTCTAAACAGCTGTTGATAAAATTTATTGGCACATACCGTTTTCGCTGAATCACAGAACACAGCATAATTCATTAAAAAGTGCCCATCATTCTTTATAGATAAATTAAATAATGCAGATAGTGTGATAATTAAATGAACAGCAAATTCCAGGGTCTTGAAAGATACCTGAACTCTGCTGCCTCCAAACAGAAGGCAACTTTATGCTGAAAGCAATCAGGAAGGGACTTTCCCTTGGGTATATTATTCTATAAATGGATCTTTCAGGGTTTGTTAACCTCTCTGCTTAAACCATAATACCCGACTTTTACAAGTACTACCAAACTGGGTTAGGTAGACTATTGATTTACTTCAGTTTGTCCCTACTGCAAATAAAAAATGTATTATGCGATGCATTACCCAACTTGCTTTTGTTACACTTTGCATATTAAGAAAATATGGAGTTGTTTCACTTTCATTAATGAAATACTCTTAACACCAGCCATTAGAGTTACTGAAATACAACCTGCTCATCTTAGCAACTGTTCATGTAATATTTTGAAATGGTATCGTCAGTCTTACAACTTTATATTTTTAGTGAGGTGACCTTCCTTTATATAGCAAGACCCCACATATATGAGTTTTGAGACACTGTAAAATCAGATTCTTCAGAGTACAGAAGTAAAATCCTTAATCTTATCTAAGAGTAATCTAAAATAAGTTGTAGGAGGCCAGGTATTCCTCATCTTCATGACTTGCAATCAAACATACTGAAGTGATTTTACCACATTCTCATGATTTTAATGTTTGATCCTATTTTTTTAAGCAAAGTTTCTCATGTGCTCCTTAGTTTTGCCTGATAGAAAATAGTGCAACTGGACTCTTTCACTGCACTACTCTTAACAATTTCACAATTTCTGTGTTGAAACAATGTCATGCAGGAAACTACGAACTAAAGCTTGGCCGACTAAGACATTGACATAGATATTCCATCTATGAAGAATTCATGCCCTACGTTACCCATTCTGACTCACTGCAGCAGGTTACCACTTCCCCAGTGTTAAATGGGTTATATACATGTATCATACCTACTTCAGTACAAAACCAGCCAATTTTGTTTAAAACCAGATTTGCCAACATTTTAGGCTGGATCCTCTATTGAAATATCTGAAGCATCCACATTTCACTGATCCTATAGCACCACTCTGGCACAAAGACAGGGTCACACAGCAATAGTATCTTGTATCAACAGTAACTTTTGTTGAGTGCCAATGCATGAGCGCTATGAGAGCAGCAGAACTGGTTGCTGGTGTTTGAAATGCAGCCTTCAGGTATCAATAGCACCCATTCGACTACAACTGCTCCTATAACAAAGTTTGTCTAATGAAAGTCATACAGTTTAGTCACCCAGGTTGCAGTTTCTGGACTGTAAGCAAAACACTTCTCTACAGAAAAGAAGAAAAACTGGAGAAAGGAACAACAGAATGAAAGAATAGCAATGCTCAAGTGTGCAAGGCTATTGTGAAATAGTATTTCTTAAACCATTAAATGCATATTTCTTCTCTAAGACAATACATATATAATTCTGCCTTTTGTATGTATAGTTTCATAAGGGCAGGTTTATTCTGATCCTGCAACACCACCATTGGAAATTTTTATAAATAAGGAAATAATATAAAACAGTCTTAGCAATAAAAAATTACTCCAAATTTGAGGAACACTCTAAAACAAAAGCCTTTTCTGTTGTTCTAACAGCTGGGTTTACACTGATGATATCCAGAAAAAAGTGGGTGAAGAAATCCTGTCTGGGAGTGCTGTTAGAAGAGAGGAAATAAGACAGTCCTATGATATTTGTGTGTTTTAGAGGTACATTCACGAAACTCCTCATTTTGGACAGTTCAACTCATACGTAGGGCCTTAAAAATTATATACATTTTAGCAGAGAAAAAAATGGAGGGAGTCCCAGGAAAGGTTTCCCAGAAGAGCCGTGGGAGCTGGAGCCCTCACCCCTATTAGCACCGCTTACTGCAGCACGTGTCGCTGGTCGTGTGAGTTGCGAGTGGCTGCAGGACTGTGCAACCCTGTCACCGCTGCAGCCTCTGCCACCCCTCACAGCTGCCTGAATATAGCTTATCTGCTCTTAATGACATGAAAGCATTAGCTTTCAATTATCTTTTTTTCTTAATAGAGCGTACAGTACTCTATTAAATTGTGCTTTTTAATGTCCTTTTTAAGAAGGAAGTGGTTTTCTCCATCTATTTTAGCTCAAACTTCTATATAGTGTTTCTATTCAATGCTTTCAAACAAATAGAAATGTGTTAGTAGAAGAAACCTTTATGTTTAATGGCAGGGGGTAAGAAAAGGAGAGGGTGGAAATCAATCTTTCCTGAAAACATAATGCAGCAATAAGGGATACCCACTCTTGAGCATGGTTGGCTGCTTTATGATTTTTTTCTCAGTTCAAACAAAGCTGTATTCAAAACAAGGATAAACATATCAATGCTAATTTTATGTAAGACTCTTCCTTGTATAGTAATTTCACCTATTCTATTCATATAGCAAAGAGCAGGATTTCTTTGATCTCTTCCTGCCATCTATGTTTTGCCATTTAGGCTTCTGCTTAATGTCTTTTGTTCTGGTATATATTTGCTAAAAGTGACAGATCGTTCTGTTTATAATCTACATAACTGTCTATATTTCTGCCAGATGTCAGCCACTGTTCTTTCCTGTTAAAGTTCTCAGGAATATATCACAGTAAATAACTCAGTACCAAACAACAAAAAAAGAGATGATGTCTTGGGTTCCCATGTGAAAATCTCAGTACAAATGGGGAAATTAAGGCTTCACTTGTAATTACGTACTAAGAAAATAACAAAAAGAAGGTGGCTTCCATGGAGTAGGATTCCTCTCAAGATGGTCACACTGGCATCATTGGGTAGATTAGTTGGGTTTTTTTATACTCAGGCTCATGAGATGTTGTCCACATGCCTTTTATTGCTGGTTGGAATGAGGGATGTTACTTCTGTGACTGGCTTTGTTATTTGCTTACTTACTTACCTACTTGCTTAGACATCCCAGGAGAGTGTGACTGACGGTTACTTTTCTGCCAAGAGATTTCAGCTGCAGCATTCCTCGGTCTTCTACACTCAGTGCTAACTTATGGTACCCAAATCTCTATTTTTGCCTTATTAAGCATAGGAAAGACAGTAAATCTGCCTTTCTTTTTGTTGGGGTGAAAGTAGAGCATGAATGACAAAAAGATATCTGTGATTTCATCAAAAGGATCAGAGGAAATTTTTCAAATTAAACTGTCCTCTGCAATATCATTCAGTTCTTTTCAGATTTTACAAAAAAATATCTAGGAAAAATAAACCCTTTTTCTATTACCTGTCCACCCAAATGGTGGCCCGTTTCAGATGGGCAGTGATTCTGTGTATCATACCCACTGGTGGACATGGGATGATCAAATATGGTGCGTGTTCAACATTTGGCTAAAATTAAGTCTGCTTAGAACATGAATCTCACGCAGAATGTTTTGCCAGGTGTTTGTGTCTATCTGTGATCTGCACTAGCTGTTTACTGACTTCTAACTGAAATTTTAAGGTGTTAAGTGGAACAGCCCCACATGACCTACCTGCTTAAAAGTCCTCCAGTGTTATATTACCACAGGTCAGTTCAGTGGGGGACCCTGTAGATCAGAAAGGGAGCAGTTACCATGGCCTACTCTCTAAGAATCTCTCAGCTCAATGTGTCCTTTTCGTACCTCCCATGGTATGCAATATTCAAATATGATGGTCCTTGGTATGTTGTGAAAACAGTGTTTTTGAAGAGCTGTCAAAAGTAAGACGTTCCGGGTGCAAACAGGAGTAGTCCATGGGGTGTGTAAGAGGCTGGGAGGATTTGGTGACTGGAGGTGTGCAGTTTCTTCTCCTCTTTTCAAAAAGCAAGGTAGTCCACGCATCCTTACAGAAAGAGCGATTTTTCGTTGGACACCTCACACTCCACAGTGCAACCTTGGTCTTTGAGTGGAGAGGGTGGGTAACATAGCTGATGCTGGAATTATACGTAACAACTTCCTTTTCACTTCCTCATGGAAAGTTTGCAAATGCTGTTATTTATTTTGTTACTAGAGTTAGTTTCCAGTATATCAACATCCTTGCACTTTTCTCAAGCACTGAATTTCACTTTGCTTAAAAACACAAAGCAATCTGGTGACAAAAGCATTAAGGAACAGATTAAGGAGCCCTTTTGCTTAGAAGTAGCTGGCAGGCACAGAGGATGGTGTTACTGCCTCAGGTAGCGCACAGTGGGATGAAGAAATGCCTGGAGGAATTTCGTGGCTTCAGATCATTATCAGCTAAGTCTCCTGAAAGCTCCTTAAAATTCCAAACCAAATTCTAATGGCAAACAACATAGCCACTAAATCTTTCACCATACAGTTTTATACCCCTCATTCAGGCAACTTGTCTTCACACAGAAGGAAAGGGGGCTTAATCTTCTCCAGTAAATTAGAGGAGAGCAGAAGCCACTCTGGGAGTGGAAGATCATTCAGTATTTCATACTTTCTGGAAAGGCTCTGATTTAAGGGCTGTGGCAGATTCAGCTTTGGGTGGATTTACACGTACAGAGATGAGCACCTGCGGCAGGGTAGCAGAAGGGATGTGTGCCTGCACCTTCAGCCTTTCTAGGCCGTGGTACGGTACAGTGGTGTGTGTCGGCCTTCTCAGCTGTTTCAGGGAAGATGCTATAAACCGGAATTGCTAAAGAGTGAGTACATGCTCTGGGGATAGTAATCTCTGGCAGACAGACAGGAGAGGCAAACTGTTGTCATATCTTAAGTTGGCACCACTGTATCGACTAGAGCACCTCTGACAGAGCCTTTAACAGGTGAATGATAATGCTTAATCCAGCTGTCCAGATTTTTTTAAATGACATTTTTAGTTGAGATTTCTTCTGATTCTGTAAGTGAAGTAAGGCATATTTTTCAAACCATTTCTGTAACACCACACAAGAGGGAGCAGGTAAATAGTTGTATCTGGTCTGAAAATGTTTTTTACAAAAGAAATCGAATAACTATGATTCAAAACTTGAAAATCAGCTTTTGTTTGACTTAGGAGGACAAGAAGAATGAGAACATCAGGGAAGAGCCCATAGTACTTAGTCATTGGACTAAACAAATTATGCAATTAAACTTATTTCCATTTACATAAACTTCTTTATTAAGGTATTTTTAAAGTATCCTCCAAACACCATTTTTACAAGAAGGTCAGCTCATTTATCCTCCAGCTTGGTCACCTGAATTTCATTTCACTGTACCATTTTTAGTCAGGTACTACAGCGCATGTTCTGGAGTACCTGTTGCCAGCTGTAATCTGATGAAAAATGTCTTTCAGCTGTCTACTTGGAAAGGAAAAAGGATGTCTTTGTGGACCACAATACTGAGAAGAACTGTCTGCTTGGCAAATTAGACATAAACTAGATTTGTACAGAGTATGTCTGTCTCTAGCCTAGGACTCTGCTATCTGTACATGCAGAAAAGTACTTGTAGAGGGCAGGTAAAGCAGTCAGATTTAACTTAAGGAAAGAAAAATTAGGCTAAATTTGATGCCTTTGAACACATCACTTGCTGTAAACAAAATGTTGTTCTTTTCATGATACATTAGCATTAACTTTATATAGCTGCTACATACATGGAGGGAGTTGTATGCATCACAAATGGTAGCTGGCAGAGCTTTTTAAAAGCCTTGTTACCTCTGACTTGCAGGATTTGTGGATATACTTTCAGTTCATTTATTTTGACCCACTCTTAAGCTGTACTTTGATGTTCAAGTTCAAGTAAGTGTAAAAATTCATTCTGAGCTTTAGGTGGACCAACCCAATTTTGCATCAGTTACGATTTAATGAAAATCTCTAGATCGTGCCAGAAATTGTCCTAGTTTTACTCAAAACCTGATATAAAATTGGGCCATATTTTTTCAGGCTCCACTAACTCTCCCATTATGGAAGTGCCACACAATAATGTTGCACAAGTTTGTTGTTAATGGCAGCAACAAATAATTACTTTTAGACAAGTGTCATACCATAAACCAAATTCTTCTCTTTTACTTCTGTACAAACACGGTTAAGGTAATGGAATCATATGATTATAAAACATGTAGAATTTAGCTCTAGTCTCCCTAGTCTGTTTAGCAACCTAAAAAGTATTTCATAACATAAAACTACCTCTCAGTCTGGTTCTTTTGCCCCAGAGGTACTTACTCAACCCAGGAGAGGTCTCACTGACCTTGGCAGCTCAGGTAGTTAATATATTTTTACAAAAGTGAACTTCTTTTCACCTTTCTCTAGCAGGAATAGGCTTTGACTCTTAAGATGGATGAAATTATACAGTGCTTGAAATGCATTTTCAGTCTTCTTGAGTACTGTATTTTTCTTTATGTTCCTATTGAACTGGCCAAGGCTTTTTCTGATTAAATACATTTTTGCATTCTAACTGGGCAGAGAAAGCATTCAAAGGCAAAGAGTTTCAGCCCGAGAAGAGACTCAGAAAGGAATTTATCTTCCATGTTTTGACCAGGCAAGTGGACAAACACATTCATGCACACTAAGAAATTCCCAGGCCTCTTCCCCCACAAGTTTTAGTTTTATCGTAAGTTCAGTTTTTGCACAGACCAAAGCCATTATTTAGGGTGCTATCAGTTCACAGTATTCATAGTTCTTGCTGAATGGAGGTCTATTCACTTCACATTTCCTTTTCAAATATCAGTTTTCCCCATTTGGGGTACCTCCTTCATAATATTATTTGGAGGAAAATCTCTCCATTCAAACCCACATAAACTTGAGGTTTCTGACCTGAAAGTCTGGTATTACTTCAAAAAATGCAATTATTGGTGGTCTGGTGTATTCAAAACACGAATCCAGGACCTGCTACCTCTCAAGTCAAGAAAATGGTTTTGAGTTAATGAAACTTCAGAAAAAACAAATTTTCAAATTTCTTTTATTAAAACTTCTGAGCTCTTCAAATTCATATGTTTGTTCTACTCAGCAACTATGAGTTTTGAAAGCTTTTAAAAAATAATGATGTCTGAGATGTGGGAGCTGGGGCTTTAAGAATGCATCAAATATTGAATGTTGTCTACACTCCTGAAATAAAAAAATCATTCAAATTGCCTCTAATCTCTTTCCAATAACTCAAAAAATGATAGCTAAAATTGTTTTCCTTGTCCATGACTTGGATCTTTTTGGTGTTCAAGTTTAATATTTCAGTGATATATATGAATTATAAAAGCAGTCTTCATGTACCTCTTTTTTTTAATATTTGCTTATTTATATTCATGAGTGGCTCTGAGGTACTACGTCCTACATAAACATAGTAAAAGAGACACTCTGTCTTAAAGAACCCAGAGTGTCAAGGTGTGGGAGACAAGGCAAATAAGCAATCATGTTTTATATAGCCAGTCATAGTTTGGGTACATCACCAATAGTCATTGTTGGATGGCCACACTTCACAGGCATCACAGCAGGGACGATACCTACTTTACCTCCACCAGTGCATCCCAGCTTCACATTTCCCACCTATTACTTGTCTCGATACCTTCTTTCTGCCATTTTGCTCCAATCTTTAGAAACATGGGGTTTTTTCCAAATTAAAGTTCTTTTTTTAATCCAAATACTTCTCCAAATCGTTTCTCAAATGTAATGCTATCAATGAAATATTAGTGAAAATAACAAGCAGCTGGTGTCAAAAAAATGACCAAAACCTACCAAAACCAAGCATATGCAACAAAATCTTCCTCTCCTTCTACATGCTGTTTGACTTGTGTTCTCTGCTTTGTTCAGTTTTAACCTCCTCAGAAAAAGCTATTTCCCTTCCCCTGCGTTGCACTGCTTTGAAAACTAGATTGCCAGTGAACAATCCGGCAGTCTACGATAATACTGCTGGATTTAACGGAAGAAGCAAATTGCCCAAAGTATGCAGCCTCCTCAGAAGGTTAGGACCCTGCATGGTCTTATTGAAAAGTTCAAATGTTTCCATATTTCCTTTTAATGAATCTCTTACTTGTGGAAAGGCTTCATCTGAGTTGCTCTGAAAGAGGCCTCAGAAAACAGGAAACTAATGGTAGTCCTATGGTTGGGGAGAAAAAAAAGAATAAAATGAAGGAGTCAGGTCAGATTTATTTCTCTTTGCTGCTGACGCGGCTTTTCCTATTGAAAAAGAATTGTAATAACCAACCTACAGCTCTCACTTTTGCTGTAGATTGGATAAACTTCTTGGTTGTTATTCTGTAAATTAAGGGAGTGCAGCTGAGCAACTCCACCAGTTAATTGGGAATGAGTTCCTCTGCACCTAGTTGGGCTCAGATCCCAAAACAAATTGTATTTTTAGACAGTTTTTTGGAGCTGGTACTATTTTTGACATCCTGCTTTCGTTAAAGGCAGTGGGCACTGGCTTACACCCTTTATGTTTTAGATGGCCTAGTACAATAGCAAATTGTTTGGCTTCCATTTAACTATATAAGCACAAAATAGTAGCAACAAAATTGAAGTCTCTCTATGCCTGAAATTCATAGCAATGCTGGGATGTGGCCATGTATTTTTACATTAAGGTTGCCTAATTAAATATAGAGCTAGTAAGGAATATTTGGACAGAACACCTTTATTTTTTTTTTAAATGCTGATTTTTAAAATCAGAAGAACATTCAAAATCCTATAAAATTCGCAGTGGGAGCAAGAAAGACACTAGCCCACTCTAGGCTACTTGGTATTCCCTGAACAAGACAATAAGAAGAATAAATGAGTTCTAGGACAAATCTCGGCACTGTCTAAATCATCATCATGATTACTGGCTCTGGTCTGGATCTGCCCTCTCCTTCATGGCACTCCTACCAGGTATCAGCTATTCTAAGATGGTCTCTCTCAGCGTCAATGGTTTTTTAGAGATAACATCTGAAAACTACCAAAAGTCAGATTGCCAGGTTTCCTCCGACACCCTCCCCTCCCCAATATAGGTGAACAGCAGAGCAAGAGCTGGAACTGCAACCTCAGTAGGTAAAAAAGCAAGTGAATGAACACCCTAGCAAGCAAGTAGCTCTTCTGCTGTTTGTTTCTCTCCCACTTTCAAAGGAAAAATGTAAAATGTCTTTATTTCATCACAGGGTGGAACAGGAAGAAAATGTAAATCCCCTCATTTCGTGGGATGGGAAAACCACTTGTCAGCCCAGTTTAGCTGGACTCCCTAACCTACTCTGAAAACCGTTGGTGCTGTAATACAGAGCAACAGCCCTGGACTTTTCACTGTATGATGTGGCTCTTTTACAAGCCAAACTTTGTAAGAGCTTTCCCTTTCTCCTTAACTTGCTCTCTGACCTTTTTCCCATCGGGTAGTATATCGGGAAGCAGGTGATGTTGGTGATGTTTGGAAGCACACCAGTGCAAACTAAACCACTCGGATTCAGCTCTGGCATGATGCATCAAAACCAGTATTAAAGCCATTTCCTTTGGTGTGCCCAGGGTCAAACTGAATTGCTGTAAACAAACCAGTCTGCATCCCAGAAGAAATGTTTATGCGAAACAGTACTTTCCCTGTTGCCTTCCCCTCCTTCCTTCTTCCCTTTACAAAGCTGCTAGAAGCAAAAGGCAAACACCGCAAACAAGGTTTCTTTTTTCCCCTCCCAGTAATTTTAAAGGGACAGTAGCTGGGATTTTGCACTTGTAGCTGTTTATCTTTGGAAAAATAGCACAGTCGTTACATAGCCTAAATACAAGAGGCTCTGCTGCTCCCTTTGCTGTTCGGTCCTCTCTCAGGCCTGATAGTGTTTCCTTCCTGACCTCTCATGGCTTCCTGCCTCTAGCCTTATCGCGGCAAAAAACTTGACACTGTACTGGCTGCGCCACTTGGAATGCATTTAAATTCGGCAAATGGAAATATCCTTACCTTTACATTTACAAACAACTATCATCTGCAGATCACTCAGTAATTTCCTACTGATATTTATTTTTTTCTTTTAGATATGTTATTTGAAAGAGATAAAAGAAGAAAAAAAAAAGGAAAAGGGGAAAGGAAAACTCTCCTGTTTCTTTCAGGTTCACTTTTCTGCAGTCTGAGAATCCATCTCGCAGGATGCTGAAATCAACATTGCAATAACTTTAACAGCCCTGTGACAGTTTAGATCAGTTGAGGAATATATCTCCTTGATCTAAACACTTTAAAAGGAGAATATCGCGGAAGTTCAGTAGGTAAAAGAAATTAAGGTGGTGCATCAAAATGCAGTGTAATTGCACCGCCACTGCAACAATAGAATTCTCCATTTACAATACTGTTTTTCCCTGATGCTTTTATAAGAACTAAAAAGTGCAATACCATGAGCCTTTATACCTTGTATGACTGTAGGGTTGTCAAAAGAATGATTCTACTGACTTTAGTTGTCCAGACCCAGCTGTGCAGACCTGAATAGTTATTTTAAATTAAAACACAGGATTTGATAAAAAGAAGAGTGTAGTCCCCCTCATACTCTGCCCAATTAGCCTCAAAGCCATGTGGAACAAGTTAGAAACATCTAAGTGTAAGAATAATACATTGTTCTCATACTTTTATGGAGAAAAATGTTTTTTTACAGAACTTCTCATGCATGTAGAGCTCATTTTATTATATACTTTAGGGTCAGAGGAGACTATTAATGATCACTAATCCAAACTCTGGCATTCACAAACCTTAAACATCATCAGCTTTCAGTCTGATCACAATCATAAAGAATTCAGAATATCACCAGGTCACATACTCCAATGGGTAAATTAAGGAAGCATTCCAATTATGTTGAGTTCCATCAGTTTCCAATCATTGGAACATCTTATGTTTTCTCTGGTACACTAAAACACTGCCTGCTATCAAAATCATATTCCTCTTTTACACATTTGAAGCCAAAATTCTTCACTGTCTCTTGGAAAAATTCAGTAGATTCTTTTTTAATCCGTTTCTCCAAGGCATAGTTTCCAACCTCAAATTATTCCTCTGCTTTTAAAAATTACGTGAAAATCTTCAATGTATTTTTCAGAAGTGTAATCATCAGAACTGGACATAATATTTAAATAACAATTTCCTTAATACCATATACAGAGGTGATATTACCACTTTATTCTTACTTAATACTCCCTGCTTATTTGTGGATTTCTGTGTTGTATTGAAAGCTTTATTTCAGATAAAGTAGGCTCAATTTTAAGATCCTAAATGGGGAATTAATATTCAATAAAATTTAGATCTGTAGTATTTTGTTAATTTTGTCTAGGATTTGCAACGTCAAAGGACTAATTTCTATGTTTATATGTATCAGGAAAAAAATTGGATTGACTCCACTGAAGCCAAATGTCCTAGTCTATAAACGTGTTAGGTATAAATGAAAGATGAATTTGGTCAACTAGAACTCTGCATTGACTTCTCTAAGATCATCTAATTAAATGAGTGTAAATTTTAGGTGCATCTTAGAATGTATCAATATTATTTTGAATTTAAAAGATAATTAGATTTAATTGCGTTTAGAAAATCAGTTGGTTTGACACCACTCTGGCAAAAGAATCAGAAAATACTTAAAGGATGGCAGTATAGTTAATTAAATAATTGTTTTAAAATGGACTGAATTCTTAAAATTAATTTTTCATTAAATCAATTTGATTATTTGGAAAATAAGTCTTATCAGATATTTGATAATTTTTTCTTGAGCTATAGATTTGCTGGATAAAAGTACCTATTATTTATTATATGTACCTCATACCATCCCACATGGCATTCTGATTTTTTTTTTAATTATCCTTATACGAATTCTCTATAGCCCACATTCAGCTGAATAATACTAGTTAATTAAGAGATTTCAGTAAATTATTCTACATGTGAATCCTCCTCCTATCACACAATTTTTTGGTCTTGGTAATTTCAAATGCTTAAGTTTCATCATGTTGAATTTAATAAAAAAATGTATGTCTTCATACACACACACACATATACATATATGCAAATGGGATTATATCCCTCTCTTCCTTCCTTTTCCATATCACCTTCTGCCAGTATTAAGTAATAAATATCTCTAGGAAAAACTGTATTTTCCCACATTTGTAAAGGTGCTATGAGACTTGTGGATGCTACTGAAATACCAATTTTTTATGGTAGTAAGAGACAATGAGTGGATTTATTTCACAGCCTAAGCATGGATGCAATCTACCCATGTATGTGATAAAGCAGATTGAACTGGCACCTCAACCTCCCTTCAGCTGGCAAAAGAAAGAACGCCTGAGTGGGAGTTCCCTGACCAATCTTTCCTTAGCAGAAAAAGATAACAATCCTTTAGAGTCATAACCTCATCCAGTTTAGGCATAGCCTCCTTCCTGATTAGTCAGTTGGAATATTGTAATCAATGACATCATGGTAATGATGAGAGGAGAGCATCTGTATTAAAATGCCTAGATGAATGGTCAATCCAGAGATTGGATTCTCTAAAATCAGACTCCTCTGAACAGCGTTGGCTCTTTTCAACCAGTTTTGCAAATAAACTACTGAGATCTCTAAAAAAAAGGATTGCACCTCACATATCAAAGAAAAATGGTATTGAGTGGCTTAAAATCTTCCAAGCTCTCTTAAGTAAGCCTATCTCTAAAATGTCAAAGCTTGAAGTTTTCCAGGAACTCTTGCATCAGCTTGAGGGATAAGGTTGGAAAGAACAAGCACCATTTAAATGGAATCCCATTTCCACACTTGGTAAGCATAATTCCTAAGTGATCCTTATTAATGCCACACACACTTGCTGACCAAAGTTTCTGGATTTTGATTTTGGTAATATAACATGAACGTGTTGCAAGGTTTGATACAAAGAAGGAGACGGAGATAATATGATAATCTTTTAAAACAATCTAAAGAGTAATACAAAGAGAAAATGTATGTACTGTCTGCTCAGGCTAGGTATTGAACACATCTGTCCCATCACTGTGCCCTGCTCTGGTTTCCAGCTGTGACTTTTAGCTGTGTAGTTGTATTGTGTTCTCTGGATCCCAAGGTTGGATACAGTGTGAGAAGAGAGACTGCGTGCTTGGTCCTCATCCTGGTGTGTGCCAGATGAATGGATAGAAAGGGATGAAAAATGAGGAATTTAAGTCTACCCGTGCACTGGCCAAGGAAGATGAACTTGCATCTGGGCAAATACATTGCTCTTCACAAAAAAAAGCATTTCAACATAAGCTTAAATTGGAACTTTATGGCCTTTGTATTTTGCATGCTACACCCCTGAAAAAGTAATGCACAGCTTTCAATGAATAGTATAAATGAGTGTTTTTGATGCAGGCAATTTATTGGATTAACAAAAAGTCACCATACTCCTCAGAGGTTATGCTGACAAAACAACCATGCAGTTAGATTCTCTGTTCTTATCCATCCAGATGGTTATATAGTACCCATTACTAAAGTATCTGATAGCTACATAGTCATTTCTGGATTTTATTTTCATTGTATTCTCATGAGACAGAGAATAATCCCCATTTTAGAGTAAACAGACAATGATTCTCTGACTTTCTATTGAAGGTCAGTACAATGAAGTGTCATTTTTGAGAAGGCAGTATTATGAGACGTGAACATAAACCACATTATGAACCATGGTAGTTGCTGGTGGTTGCTGAAATTAGACTACTTTACATGCCTTGCTATATGGGAGGGCTTTAAAAAAATCTGGGTCCTGCTACAGATACTGAAGAATTCTGAAATTTGATACATTTATCCTGTAATGTATGCTAGGATGGTATCTGCTAAAGGAAGAGTCTTTCTTGTAAGACCTTTCTTCCAAAGCCAGAATAGTGATTATAATTAAATGACTGGTTTTGTACAAATGTCAGTGTATTAACTCATTAGACACAATAGAATCCTACAAAACAAGGTAATTATCACATTTGCAAAAGCTGGATAAGGCAAAAGGATTTTGAACTGCTCTAAAGAAAGCACTTCAGGTGACGGTAGCTATTTAGGATAGTTTATGTCATAGGGAATAGGACTGAAATTAATGTGGACTTTTATCATGTCTTACTGTATTTCCCTCCGAATACTTATTAGTAGTTTTACTCTGTGCCAGAATTCCTTGAGTTTATTAATATTCCCTACACATTGTGTTTGTTTCTGTTTTTCAGAGTTATTGCCAGATTATAGCCTGTCTGTGCCTGATAGTGGTTGTGTTTGTTTATGAGCACAGGGTCATCTGATAACAAATTGTAGCACTGCGCGATAAGCAATGTTTAAAATGGGTACAAGCCAGAAGCCTATGGCTCCCAGTATACTTTTAGAAAGTCCCATCAACAAAAGAAAGAGTTCAAGGTATTTCGGAAAAGGTCATTGATTACAACCAACTTCACGATCGTTCTGGATGTGTTCCTTCCTGCAGAGACATAATTACATTTGTTTTACAGTAGAACTTATTTTCAGCTTTGGGCAAGGACAATTGCTTTCAAACATGATTTTGACTCACATGTACCAGTTTAAGAAAGTTGTTAACTCTGGGTCAGTGGAGTAACAGTAATGGCCATGAGATCTTGTCTGGGCTTCTCAAATTTAAATTTATAGCATAGCGTTGTGAGTAGCTGAAAAGCAGTTACCTTGCAGAATGCTGACCTGGGTTTCTTCCAGGAACTATTTATTATACTTATAGTATCTTCCAACACAGGGACTTTTCCCTGTCTGTTACTGCAGGAGTTCGTGCAGCCGTGTCATTTCCCTTTCTTACTTTCAGCTGAAGTACAGCAATTTCTGTGAAAAGCACTACAGTTGTAATCCAAGCCAACCCGTGATCTCTTTGGGATCCTATGAGAAATGGATAGCCTCTTTCCTCTGCCTTCTTTTGAACGGCGTTAAATGCACCCGTGATAAGTATTTTGAACCTAACTCACAAAGGCGTATGTTGTCATATTTCCTAGATATTACAAGTTTTGTAAAAAGACAAATGTTTTTCTTAAGCGTGTCTTTTCTCTAAAATGTGCATTTATCTGTAAGGCCCTGGTCTTGACAGTAGGTAGTGAGTGCCTCAGGCTTGTACTATTTGGGGTTACATCCTTGTTTGTGGTTAATCCGTCATTAGTGTGATATCATAACTCTTGTCCTAGATAGGAGTGGAAGTAGTTTCCAATGCGAACTGGAGCAACATAAACAATATTTCAGATGCTTTCAGAGACTTTTTGCTCACTGTAAGCCTTCCTTATATTAGGTAAGTCTTCATCTAACCTGTTAGAGTGCCTGTGCATAGCCTATGAGGACTGAGGCAAAGGAGGTTGACTCAATACTTCATTTGCCCCAGTTCCTCTTCGTTAATTGAAGACCTCAGTGTTTTGTTTTGTTTCTTCTCTTTTTTTAATTTTGTACATCAGAATTCAACTTGTTTATTAGCAACTTTACTACTCCACTGTTTGAAAGAAGGCGTTGACCAATATTTTTGATAGTCAGTGGGGAAATGGTGTCATGCTATGGAAAGTTAGTTCATCCAGAAAGAGTATAGGTTGTAAGACAGAGTTCTCTGCTTTTTTTAAAAAATGACAACAGTTTCCGCAGGTACAAGTTTTTTCATCTTCCTTTTAGTTAAATTCTACTATGACCATTGCAAAAAAAGAATTGTGATTTTATTGGGTTTCTGAATTCCCTAAAGCGAGTATGAAACCTGGGTGGAGACTTTAATAAGATTCTGTTTATTTAAATAACTCACAGCCACCAAATCTTTTTCAGTTTTTTTTTTTTTAGAAATTTACACTTCTTTCAAGACATTGGGATGGCACTGTGCTGTATTTCACTGTTTGGAGATAGACTCTGCCCCGTCCCGAGTGCCATGCAGCATCACAAAAACTCCAATGCTCTTTTTCCTCCTCCAGCTGAGTTAGGACCAAAAGAATTTCCTGACTCAGAAGAAATACAGGGAGCACAACAGATACGTTGCTTCAACAACACAACTGGAAAGAGGAGGGGAAATGTCAGTAGAGGCAATGCCCCCACCTATGTCTACAGTGTTGAGCAGACCTGGCCTCTGGTCTGAAGGGAATATTCTGTTCTCCTTACAAAGCAAACCAAATTTAATCCTCCCAAAACAGCCAGGAAGATCTACACATATGGTGTAATTCAGGGTCTATTAGAGTCAAGGGGAAGACTCACACTACCTTTGGGACATTAATAATACACAACCTACTTTGAAAGCATTAAAACACTAGTATTGCACATTCATTTTTTTAACATTTAGCTTGTGCGTTTTGCTTATAAGTTTCCGTGTTAAATTACTCCATATCAGGGCCAGTTGCTACAGTTTCCTCTGCAAACTCCTTTTTTTCTTCATTTCTTTCAAAATAACGTGCCATCCTTCCAACATAAACACTGAGGGGAAATAGATGAGTGAGTACGTAATCATAAAACTATCTCAGGCAGCAGGCTTCTGAAATGTGTTAAAATCCCAATCACAACATGCTTTTACTCCTGCCAGTGTCTGATTAATATCCTTGCCATTTATGCTCTTTTCTGGCCACTTCCCTCGGAATACTTGAAATATAATTAGCTTTTTTAAACATAGTTTCCTATAAAACAGCTGCAGTCAATGTGCAACTGTCCAAAAATAAGGTAATACATTACACATAATATCCAAAAGGATTTATTCTACATTGTGCCTTTGTTAACTGAAAACCAAGTGTGAAATAAAATGAACTTTATATCCTTTTTTTCTTTTTTTAATTGTAGGGAAAATCTCAGGAATTTCTGTTGCTGTTTTTTCCTCCACTGAAGTATTTATGACCAAAAAAAGGGCACTGGGTATCAAATTTTTAAGTATCTCGCTTAACATGGGGTTTTTTTAACAAAATTTAGTTAGAAACTTCCCACAAGATCAATTTTGTATTCAAATAGTACATTTGGAGGAATGCGTGTGAAAAAAAGAGGTCAAATCCCAGATTCAAGCGCAAAACTCAGGCACCTTCAACCCTTCCTGTGTATTACTGTTCATTTACTTCATATGGCAGCATCACTTTTAATCAGACTGCACATTTTAAGGCACTGGATAGAGAAGGGAACTGTTCCCGCTCAGCTCGGTGCCCTGGCAGCCGCTGCTTGCAAGCAGCAGCTGGGCCTCTCTCTGGAGGTGGGTGGCAGCATGCAGCCCCATCCTCTCAGATTTTGTTTTCTAGCAAAGAGGTGATAAGTTCTGTTTTTTAATGTCCAAGACGCCCAAGGTGAGCAAGCACAGTCAGTTAGTCCTGCCTGCTTTCGGTTTGGGTTGTATTTCGGAGCAGGCAGCAGGTGGCAGGGCCCAGTCGATGCCTGGAAGCGCCTCAGCTGGCATGGCTGGTCCCTCCTTCCACCCTCCGCACCCACCGGCAGCTGGGCCACTGAGAGGCTCCTCTGAGTAATGGCTTTCTGAAAAGGTCCATGTTGGGGGAAAAAGAGGCAAAGAAAATGGAGGATGAAGATTCATCCCAAAGAGAAGCAACGTTGGGGCACTGGGAAAAGCCCTGACCCTGGCTGGGAGGTGAGAGGAGAGAGTGGCCTTCGGCGCCTGTGTACTGACAGGAAAGATTCAGTCACTCTCCCCAAGATGGAAAGTTTTTGCACATTTACATTGTTTTTCTGGATTTGAACAGAGTTCGCTCGGGAACGATGAGACAATAAGCATGATTAAGCTGGTGAGGCCAGTTGCGCAGCTGGTACCTGTTAAGAAGAGCGGGGGAAGACCCCTGTGGAAGCTTCCAGAAGGACGTGCGCCAGGAGGGTGAGTCTGACCTGGGCATTCAGCCATGCCTCTTTCTGCCCTCTGCAGAGAAAATGTGATTTCTAGGGAACAGAGGGTTTTGTTCATTGTCTCTTGTAGCTGGGGAAAGAGGGTAAATAACTTCGCCTTTCACATAGCCAGACCCAGGCTCTCTTTCCAAGGGCGCCATGAAATTCTTTCTTAGCAGCACGTCCAGCCGCTCTCCATAGGGCCCTGGTAACAAGAAAGAAGCAAGGCCAAATCCGCCAAAGCTGGCTTCTAGGCTGCTGAAAATATGTGTTAGGTGGCTTCCATATTGTTTTAGGAATATAACTATGGTTGTAAAAACATTCTTGTATAAACAGTGTGCGATAAGCATTTGGTAAAGAAAGTGATTATTGGTTATGCTCTATTAAGAAACGTGTTGCTGAGGTTTTAAATCCTGTTAGTATGTATGAACTGGTGTCAGATTGGCCTCTTTGTGATGCAAATAAATGCTCTAAAAGACACCAAAACTTTTGGTAACTTTATACATGTTCTACTTCTGCTGTCAGGAAAACTTGAAGAACAGATTTTATAACAAAGATAGTTTCATAGCCTAAATTTTGTCATGGATCATAAAGCTAGAAAGTATGATAATCTAGTTTGAACACCTATAAAACACACTGTGGGGACTGCAGATTTGGTTGGTTTTTTTAATTACATTGTACTTCTAGATAAAAATACTCATGAAAAATTAAATCTCTGTAGCTCGTGCTAACAAGAGATAAAAAAAAATTAATAGGATGGCAAAATTACACAAAAAATTTTTAGAAGGTGCAAACTATGCAGAACCATTTGATTTCTTTCTTCCACCCTCCTCTGTCACATTCTCCTTCCTGTTGCAAACTCCTTCCTCCTCCTGACTTTTGTGTCATCTTTGCAGTTGACCCATAAAAATACTGAGCCAAGAAAAACCTTTGGATTTCTTTCTTTCAAAAGCTGAAATTGTAGTCCCTGGGACAGTTTCACTTTCTCAGGATAGATATAAATACTCTTTAATTTTTCTTATTATACCATTTAATTTTTTATCAGGTTTCAAATTACCATTTGCCATAGTTTCACAACTGGTTTGTGACACACATATGTCTCTACTTTTAATGTATATCAAAGGGAGTACTGTAAGGCTACAGGCTAATACATTCCTTGAATTTCTTCTCGGAAAGGCTTTTATCTCTGTCATTTGTAGCACGTACGCTTTGTAAATAAACTGGAGTTTTCACTTCCCTGCTTTGTTACTGAAAGCTATGATTTGGAACTGGAGCCATTCTGTCCCTCTGTAAAAAGACACTTGTTTATGTGTTGTCTAGAATATTGGGGCCTGCTTGCCAGAGGATGTACAATATATGTGTCATCTCAACACAGCATATTTTGTCTGCCCTTGCCCTGTTTTAAACAGTCAGGTTGAGAAATACTTTTTTCCCACAGCAGGTTTCTGCTAGTAAAAAAAAGACAACAACTTTATGCTGCTACTTCAATTCACTGCAATAAACTTTTTGGTTTCAGTTCTGGATTTTCTCCATAAAACTGATAGCCTCATTTGGCATTATGTCTTTCAAGAGTAAAGTTATTATCTGACTGAAATTTCTGCTTATAGCTTTCATTTGATCCAAATTCTGTAATATATGGTGCATAACATCTTACTAGTTACTGGAAGCTAATAATAGATTGGAAGTAATTTGTTTTGGTGGGAACATTGGTTGTGACTTATAGAAAGGTGGCATTTTAGTCCTGCAGGAATATGATCACTACCTACTTCCTACTTACCATTTTGGGTCTGTTAACAAAATGCTGTGGCAACACAGACCTTTCCTCTGAAACGGCATTACTACAGTAACAACATAAGTGAGAGACAGCTATTTCAGGTGTAGTAATTATGTTTAATTTGCCCTCTTCTATAGGCCTGACATTCCTAGCAGAATTAAGGTGAAAATGAAGGTTAGGAATTGTCCTCTGCTCAACTCAGGCCTCATGTGGGCCTCAGTCTGACCCTTTAGAGAACCAGCTTCAGCAACCCAGTGCACAATTCTTCAGAAGGGCTCTTAGAAAATGGCATACTACCAGCATCGTAGTTGCACTGATGCAAATTCTGTATTAGATACCACACGTTCTTCATGGCACATAAGAACCTGAACTTTGAAAACAACTGCGTATTTTCTGTGAACAGTGAAAAATATATAGAGGGATTTAAAGTTAAAGATTGATTTCATCTACCCCAAGTATTCTTCAGTAGAATTTGCAGGACAACTGCAAAATTGCATTTTGGAGTAAAAGTAAAAATATTCGTGAATCTTCTTATCTTTAGAAGTGATGAGCAAAACAGCTACATCACAGGGTTCACACAAGAGTCCCAGGTGAAAACAAAAGATTAATTTAAAAAGTGTCTTGCTATGAAATGATTATGACCTACTAAACTGTAAACTTTTTGGAATAAAAATTATTTATTTTGTATTTGTACTAGTTCTCTCACTTGGCCTCTCACCAGGTCTGCTAAGTGCTGCTACCTTTTGACTAGAAATAATTATTTAATAAAATCCCCATATGTTTTCACTCTTCTTCACATTTTTTCTACCTTACTGGAAAGCGATTTTCACATTCAGGTGTTTGTTTTTCCTTCAGCAGGAGGAGAAGAAAACACCTTATAAAAGCTTTGTTTTCTCTTTAAAAATACATATATAAAACCAACAAGTTTTGATGATGATTACAAATAACTATCTTTCACTAAAATCACTCAGGTTCAGTTGACCTGTCATTTAAAAAGCACTGCTTTCATTTTGACGTGATTTTGAAACTGGGTCTTGTGCCATGAATCAGTGTTAAATCAGGAGGAGGCATATTTTAAAGTGACAGGTACAATTTCCAAACACAGCCTCATTGTTCTAAATTAAATAATTGTCTAAGAACATAACCTAGCACTCTTTAATGTGATCTTGCTTGATAAACTCTCCCAAGATGTAAAGTCAACACCTAAGGAAAGTCATTTTCTTAGTGCTTTAAAATGTGTTTCACCTGGAATAGGTATTGAGGAACACACTGAAAACCAACTAATTCTAACATTTCCTCGGAGAGACTGTGCCAGTAGCATTCCAAAATCAGAAGTGAAGGAGGGTTTGCTTCTCTGTAGCTGAGAGGCAAATAGTCATGACAGAAGTGAAGGCTTGCTTTTCATGGGTTCTCTGGTCCTCACCTTTGGTTAGCTTCTCATGAGGAGCCTCTGAGATAAGTGATTTTCATGGTACAAAATCAGATGTTTTACTCGAATATATTAATCTTTCTATTTTTACTGCCTGAAAAAGTAAGTGTTGTCCCTGTATTTCTAAATCAGTTTTCCTGTATTTGTTTTATGAAACACTGATTACTGTGACAACTCCAGTCATGGCTGCTGTTGTGGTTAGGCAGGACGCTGGTGGTCCTTAATAAATTTTGTAGAGCTGGGAGGGATTTTTCTTTGCTGTCTCTTAAAGTACTCTCATAGTTTTACTTGAAGCTAATTCCTAGGGTATCAGTTCAAATTGCTGTTAATTGAGATTTGACCTGAGAATACTTAGCAGGAAAAAAACCCACACAAAAAGAAAGGAATTTGTCATTATAGGAGTTTTTTCTAAATGGGAACAGGTCTAATTGCATTCAAAGAACCTTGGTGTCTTGTAAAGTTTCCTCATTTGCACTGGGTATGGCAATGTATCGTGTCCTACAGCAGGTAATTTTGCATATAGCTAGGTTAGGAGATTCTTTAGTATTTTTAATTGCCTGACTTATTTAAGTTAACCTGGGAAACATGTAAACACTGTAGAAATAAGCACTGTGTTCCAGTTGGTTACTAAAAGGGATGCTTGCAATGCCAACCCCCACAAAATTCAGCATGAATTTGCTAAGTCCTTACCTTATCTACTTTGCTTTCTTAACATTCATTATGTTTGTGACTGGTCTGAAAAGGGAATGTTAATAGCTGAAGTACTGCTTGAAGACTGTGTCCAGTGTTGCTAAGTGAAAAAAGAGACTTGTCTTCTAATCCTAAAGGTGTGGGTCTGGAAAAGAACAGGCTTATCCTTAGCTAAATGATATGTGCAACAGAAAATAGACATAATTAATTTCCTGGGGTCTGTTGATGTCACAAAAAGGAGTAAATGGTAGGGCTTGTATTTTCTAGCCATAAAGAACAGGTTTATATTGCCAGCCAGCAGCAACCGGTATGTGTAGTGCAACTGTTGTATTTGCACTCTCCAAATGGGTGACAGAGTTCTAGCCCAATCTCTTCTCTTCAAACCCATCCAAAGAAGAGGAATACATGTCTCACTTTTTTTTAGTGCCTAAATGACTTACTTAGTAACTTATGTATCTAGTTTTTTAGCATAGATTCTTGATGGCACATAATACTACACTTCAGCTTGTTACAGTGTTGTGAAAAATGCTATTAAACATTTTGACCCGTATCAGTTTTTCTTGGTTAAATTCCCTATTTTTCTGTTGCTTACTTAAATAAGAGGGCTTCCACAGGTCTTGTATAACTCCATGTACAACTGACAGAAAATATCTCTTTATGATGGGGTTGTATAACAACGAACTACTTCCAGCGATCACTGATTCTGAGATACTCATGTTGAAGCAAGAAACTCCACATGGAAGTGTATCTTCACCAAGTACTATCCCATTTAGTTCCATCATCAATCTGCATTAGTATAGAACTTCAGGGTAAGCAGTCTGTGCTATTCAGTTTAGCCTGCTTGAAATGGGAGTAAGCTACAATGATGAAAAAAAGAACAAACAAAAAACCACTGGGGTTTTTTCCCTGTCAAAACCAAAAACCTAATGCAGCTCTGCTGATGGCTTAAAGCTGCAGCATTAAAAAAACCCGAATACAATTAGGCCTTTATCATTCCGGTGAACAGCAGCTGATTGTTTCATTGAGAGCCCAGACTGCTGACAGAAACTTGTGATCATTAGACATAACCTGCCAAAATTGGCTTTTTGCTAAAGCAAGGTCAGAAGACTCTGGAAAGTAAATAAATTATTTTTGTTAAGTCTGACTAAACAGTACAACCTGTGGAGCTATTTGCTTAACTGTCTTTTGTTGGAGTTTTTTTAGAGCAATGCTTGTGGTTTTACATAATATAAACTCTAAGTCCTGTTGACTTTCAGTGAAATTTGGATTCTTCAATGCCGAGGACGTGGCTGAAAACGCAAGGCAAATTATGAAAGAACCCAGGTAGTTTTGAAAGTAAGATCACCCAAAGTTTCAAAAGTGAAATTCCAGTATGTTTCCTATTGTCAGTGTTGTCTAGGACTCAAGAATTAGATTCTGACACCACAGTACCAGCCAGTCAGTGTTAAAGTATCTGTAAAGCAATTCAGTTACTAGTTGATCATGGAATCACTGTGAACCTTTTCCTTCATGTAACACGGAAAGATAAAACACGGTTGTGTTGGTCTGTTTTTTCAATGTGTATTGCTCATGGTTTTTTTAATATTGGAAAGGGCTTTGTGTGACTTCAAGTTAATTATAAAAAAGAAAATATTTTATCACAAATGAAAAAAAGTGCAGCATTCTCCTTACTGTTTTATAGTAAACAGGAAACTATAGTGGTACGGATTTCTTCATGCCTGCTGCTCCAAAGTGGAAAGCCTTACAATCCCTTTTAGGAAGGATTGTAGTTATGTTTTTCCAAATTGGCAGTTACTGAAAATTTGCTGCATTTTGTTTTTTAAACTGCTATTCTTTTTGCATTTGGCTCAGGACCGAAGGTATTCTAAGTCTCTAGAAAGTCTTTTAGAAGTTCTGCTTAATTTGAGAAGCCTTTTCTTGATCAAGCAAGCAGAATCAATATATGAGATGTTTCTGAGATCCTGGTATGTGACTTTAAGAAATTACAACAGCTACAAATTGTGAGCCAAATCCCTGCCTTACACAAAATGTACCAGTGATAAATGAAGGTCTTACTGACCTAATAAAATGCTACAGATTGATATTCCTTTTGTTGAGGAGCCTATAATTTCATTAATTTTATTGACAGTAATTATAACAAGTTAAATTTATGGTAGCCATAAAGAAAAGTTAGCCAACCACATGAAAATGTCAGCATGCTCACTTTGGTATGAGCAGGCTGAAGATTTTTTTTTGGGGGTGGTGGCTGCTGATCTGTTGTCTTCTTCCTGCAGTTGTGTTTTATGGCACTTTATAAAGGCTAGGGAATGGTGCTTTCAGTGTCCCACTCACAGTTCTGTTTGTAAAATTGAAAATAGGTTCTTGTAGCCTTGTGACTTTGGACCTGTGGTCTCATTTTTATCTTAAAATTGTTGAGAGAGTAGCTGACAGAACTGTATGACACGTCAAGCTATCTAGTCAGCTGGATTAAGAAGCTGAGAATGTAAAAACTAAACTTTGAGTGAGGATTTTCAGTTCTTCTTTCTGTACGTATTAAAGTAAGAAAGTAATGAAACTGTGCATTTTTTTAGCCAAGCAAATTGCCGGTTCACTGATTCGTTGGAGACTTGCCTGTACTGAGAACACAAGACCAGGCCTGCTTACATTAAACATGTGCCAAAATTTCTCTGTATACCTGTGCAAAAATTAGCACAGGTTGCTACTCTTGGAGGATTGTACAAACACATAGGGGTAATGCTACTATAAGTATCCTTGCCTAGACAGAGCAGCACCTCCTGTAAAGAATACCTGTGAATTTAAAAACAGCATATAGGACTATGTGCCTACTTCTTCAAAATGAGCATCTTTTCTAAATAAATTTATGACCTAATTTAGCGTAAACTGGGAGGGGAGTGTGTGTTCTCTAGGCTGAAATTAAGAAATTAGAGCTTTGTGCTTCTTAACTAGAAATTAACTGGAGATAACCAATACAAAAATAAGAAAATAAAATTTTGTAAATGTTCCGGTGGAAGATTGCTTTTGTACTAGAGATGCTACTAGGTGGTATTTTCAAATTTCACCAGACCTCAGAGACAAAACTGTAATGAGCATGTCCTGAAAAAAATATAGGCAGATGCATGAAAGTTTGACATAAACTCCAGCAAGTGACTGAAGTCAATAACATTTTTGGTGAGAAGATTTTAAAATAAAATTTATATAAGAAAAATACTTTCAAGAGTAAAGCATTTAGGATGCCATATCTTAAATACACAAAAAAAATTGTGATTACCCACTACAGCTGTGTCACGGAGCTGGTTGTACTAATGCTCGGTTACAGGATAAGAGACGTGAAAATAATAAGAAAGTATGAATAGGATCCCAAATTTTGGGAAACTTAAAAATCACAAAATCTTTGTTCAATTTCTATGCTTTTACCTCCAGTACAAAACAAGTCTTTCTTGCTAATTAAGTTGGACAAATTCAGTAATTTATTCTGTCGTTAAAAGTTCCATAGTGTAGCACATCTTGCTATCTCAGTGTAAATATTGGAGAAGCACAAAAAGTCTCTAAGCTGACAGCTGAATTTTAGTGTATGAGATCATTTGCAAGCAAGAGTCCCTTTCCTGGGAAGACTTTTGGAATTTGATACAATCTGGCATATTCCACCAGTGTTTCAGAAATGCTTTTTAAGAGTTTACAGATATGCCAGAAGATATATAAGCCATAAATGAAAATCCAAGGGGAAAATCACCCAAAGAGCACTCTTTGTTATGATGGTGAAAGTTGTTATAAATACCCGAGTCCTGGCTTCCTGGCTGTTACTGATTTTGAAGCCTCAGTTGAAATTGCCTGTCTCTGTGCTCTTTTTCTGTATAGACACTGTCCCTAAAACTTTCTGATCAGCAGCACAGAAGGAGATAGCTATTCTTACCTTCCTAACAGACAACAAAGTGAAACCGGTAGTGGCTGAGCTTGTTTTCCTCTGTCTTATGCTCTAAGTTTGCAGGACTGTGCTCTAGAGGATAATTGGGGCAAAACTGTGGAGGTTATGCTTGGGTCTTTCTGAAGACTTTTAATTTCAATTTTAACTTGATGAACAGAAAAAAAAAAAAGGTTTAATGTCTCATTGCAGTAGCTGTTCTCTTCCAGATTCACCTCTCTGAGTATGTATATATTAGTAGTTCAGCTCCAATACACCAGACTTGCACCTTCCTTGGTGCAGTAGTACAGAGGGTTGCAATGGAGGAAGTAGTAGTGTAGGCAAGTGCCAATTTAGTAACTGTTGTTTTCTAAGCTTGGTATTATCAAATCTTAACAAGACTTTCTCAAATTAGGCTTCTTCCTGGTGGCCTGTCTTCACTTTAAGAAAATTAAATGAAATTAATAGTACTCATTTTTATTAAGTAACACGTTATCTTTAATCAGGATGTTTAGTGCTACGATGTAGTGCATTTGGACACTGTGAAGATGTAAGCAGGAGAGAAAATGGGCTTTGTACGTGCATTTTAAAATTTTCTGGGAGTCCTTAAGATGGAAAACTGATTACTATAACTTGTTTCATAAAATCAAACAAAGCATTATCCATAGCCAAAACATTAAATGTGCTGTGCATAGTCTCTGGGGCATTTGTATCTCAAAATAGCATTTCTAGGCATGAACTGCAGTAAGCTGTGATTCGTTCATATACTGTGCGAAATGAGTGCTAATTTGTATGCATCTGCAATCTATTAGTTTCTTGTTGCCTAGGGAGTTACCCCCAGTGCAATTGCAAACAGGCTTAAAGGATGGTATGCAGTTTATATCTGGCAAGTTAACTAATTCATGTAATACTAAATATGAATGTTGTGAACAAATAGTTACCCCTGGAATCTCGTACGTTTAGTGTATGAGAAGAGTAAATTGGCACTGCCACGTTATAGGTGCTGTTTAGAGCAATAGAAAACTTAGAGTAGTGCCTCTAAAAAGATTTCAGTTAATCCTGCATTACTTTATTTCCTTACATTGTAATGCTGCAATGTCTATCAGCAAGACTGTGAGTCAGCCTGCCCCTTGCCTGACTTCATGGTATAGATAAGGTATTTGAAAGCCAGTTACTATTCAGTAGAAAGCAATGCATGTAGTATGGCTCCTATAGTTAGATACACAAAGGCTATAAAAATATGTAGTGCGTATAGAATGAAATCATTATCTGTTACAAATTTGATATTGTTTATTTCAGTTTACACTAAGCAAGGATATGGACTGTATACAGGGTTGTCTTGAATCATAGGAATAATGTTGAAAAGCAGAAAATACGCATCCTCTGATTATTTTTACCTTTAGACATGCAATATTTTTTTCATCATCTAAACCATTATTCAAATTTGCATTCTCACCATTCTACTTCATTTTAAAAGAAAGTTTATTTCCCTTGTTTAATTTATCTTGTTATGCTTTTGTGCTATTCTTTTGATTTTTATTAAACAGGACAATTTTCCACTATAAAATATCAGCCTTCCCAAATGTTTTAGGGGTGAATTTTTTTATATATATACTTTTACAAATTTAGCTTGTCCTCTGTATTAGTGAATCAGCACAATTGCATCTTTCATTGTACTGTGGGTTCCTTTTTCCCAGTACAGATTTCTTGGGAATCGTAGACACTCTGGAAGCCCCACTCCATGCTCTGGCATTCAGAATTCACCTGTTCTAGAGCAGCAGCATCTTCTCTGGGACTGCTCAGTTCCAGGTATCTGTCACAGGGACCCAAAGACGACCAAGTGCAATGCAGAACTGTATGTTTTTCCCCTCTACCATCATACTACAAGCCACAGTTTTTTCAGTTTCTTCCCCTCTTTGAGGCCAAAAAGCAGAGGAAAGGCAAAGTCATGGTCCAGAACTCCAGGATGGCTTTTGCCACTATTCAGTCACCTCAAGGCTGTGCCTTTTCTTAAGTATCTTTGATCTTGTGCAGCTGTAAGATTGCTAATACTTTGATTTTATTTCTGAGGAATAAGATGTTGAGTTTTGAACAGAGATTTTCAAAAACATCTGCATTTTCAATATGGATTGCAAAGTTGAGAAAAAATTGCTGTGCAGGTCACATTTTTGAATGGGCAGAGAACCTGTAATTTTATTTTCCTGCTGGAATTTTCTTCTGGAATTTCCTTGGATCACATCACAGCATTCACACCGGAACTGATCACACCTTGCAGTTTCTCAGGCCCCAGCCCAGGTGCCCATATGTCCCAATTTAAAATCTTCTTAATGCTACCATACTTATATAGTTTGGATGGAAAATTTCCTCTGAGTTTCTGGCTCATGGTGGGGGGTTTTGGTGGTTTTGGGGTTCTTTTTTGTTTGGTTTTTTTTATTTATTTAATCAGAATATAATGGATCTTCTGAAGATGAGATTTGGAAAAATACATTCTTTAGTCACGTTTTAGTGTTTTGGTATTTAATTAATACTAAATTGCAGTAATCTAGCAGCTATATTACTTGGCACAGGGACTTGAAATTTCAGTTGTCTGGAGGGAGGCAGAGAATTCCCATGGCTCTATACCTCCAATACTTTTCATGAGAAAAAAAATAAGGATTTTTAGATTCTTGTAGTTCTCACTAAATTTTAAGCTAACACATAGTCAGAGCCTTTGCCACTACTGAGAGTGCCACAAAATACAGTAGCAGAGGTTAAGGAAGGCCTTTTCTGCAACTAGTCTTGACATACATAAGTTGGACAGAGACAGTTCTCGTGTTTTTCTTCTCCTCCTTCTGGCATCCTGGAGAAAGGAAGGAAAGTTAAAATGCAAAGACTTGGAAATAAAAAGAGATGGCATAGGATGAGGGACTATAATGTTGGGGGAGGGACAAAGGAGAGTTATAGAAAGAGGAAGAGAAAATAAGAAATGTATGAAATTATTTAGGAGTAGAAAGGGAATTTGTAGGAATTGTATGCTGTGTAAGTAAAAAGTCTATACAGTATCCAAAAAAGTCTACAGCTGCTATAACACACCACTTTCCAGAGCCTGGAAATAAACCCAGTGCTGTCAAGATTCTGCATTCTGCCCGCATATGGAAAGTCAATCATTTTTCCATTCATCCCGCTCTCCTTGCTCCCATCGTAACAGTCCACAAGAGGGCTTAATAGCTTGGGCTTTCTGCTGGTGCTGCTGAACCTACTAGCGGGCAGATGTGGAAGAGACAGTAGTACTAGAGAAAAATATGGGGCAGAGATCACTCGCGAAGTGTGTGGGGATGAGTGAGGAGGCAGCAGAAAGACTGGGGAATGGAGGAGCAGAGAGGAGTGCTGATAAGAGGAGGAAGCCGAGGGAAACCTTGGGGGCATGCAAAAGAAGATAAAGTTGTGAACATTGATGTCCAGCTACAACCAGTTTGACAAACTGCCTCTTGTTTGTAATCACAAAACATATTGAAGCTTTGGCTCCCTAGCTTTGCTCTGATCCCATTCTGTCATGCCCTCTGTGGGGGTTTTTGTTCCTGAAGAAGTGCCATGTGATCTTTGTTACTTGCAGATCTGAATATTGATTTCTGCTCTGTAGCGTGTTACTCCCTGCCAGTCTTGAAGCCACCAACCACTGCAAGACATTGATCACAAAATTCCTTGCCAACCACTTTGGTCTAAAATTATCACTCAAGCTGTCACACCTGAACCCTGTAATGCTAGAGGGTGAGGCTCATATGGGTGAAAGGGCAGAGATGAAAGAATTCCAGCTACTTACTGTTCTAATCCTTCTTGAGCTCATGATAAACATTTATTTTTTCACCTGTTCTCTTACTTGACTATGGCTCCTTTTTATAAAGAACTTTCATTCTTCCACCATTCCAGCCCTCATCTGTTGGAAAACTACCCATTTTGCTGAGGATTTTTTGTTTTCTTTCTGCGTGTTTTGGCAAGCTGCTCTTAATAAATTCTGTAGAAGGTGATAGAACAGAATCTGGCTCTCACATTCTTTTAAATTCTATACACATATAGTCTGCATCATCATTGGGGCTGTGCAATGCATTGTAATAAAATGGCTTTTTGGAGTTGCTCCAGTAGAGATCCAAAATTTGCCAAAAACTACAAGGTTTCACTGAAGTTTCACAAACCTGGGCTGTCTTTGCACTTAGCCTGGGCCAGGTTGTGTTTTTTGTCAAACTATGAAAATCTTCATTTTACATAGATGAAAGAGAGTGGGCAAAGAAAACCATATTTTCTGACCTCCCTCTGATAGTTCAGTTTCCTTTAACTTCTATTTCAAATCAAGTCTAATAGTTTTAAAACACTGATATTAAGATATTTAGCAATGTGGATCCTTGGTGAAAAGTACTATATGAGTAGATCAACATGAAACTGCAGCCCAAAGTGCTTTCTGCAGGATGCTGCAGAAAAACTGAGAATTAATAAGGGTAATGCATTAAGTCTTAGTTAAGGAATTTGCAAGACCTGGGTTTAATTCTTTTTGATCTCAGATTCGTTAGGTTCTTGACTCTACAAAGACCATATTTTGCTTTAAGTTCTTGTACAGAGCTACTTCCCTTTTGCAAAGTATTTCTTACTATTTGAGTCACGTATAATTTACTGAAACACAAGTTATTCTGCCTTTGTTCAGAACGGATGGTAGAACTGTAAGGCAGACCAGCAGCCTGAGCTCAGTTAGAGAAAACATTGGCACTATTGTTTAAATAGGATTCTTCCTGGACAGAAAAATAGGTGCATGTGGTAAAATGCTGTATTCAGGCATTTCATTAAATTTGACTGCATTTTCATCTGTTCAGTGCCTAAGCTTGTAGTGCCCCTTGCTGCCTAATTCCTCGGACTCCTACCACTAATAGAAGTATGTGTGCAACCCTCATGTTTGCCTTTGGATTGCAGGCTGAATTTGAGTTGGCACATGTTTTTGAGATCAACAATTACATAGATATATCTCATCTTCCATCATGTAGTTTCTATCATGTCTGCATAAAGTGGTAAAAGGGATCAGGAAGAAACACAGAGAGGAGGACCAAGGAGATTCCTTCCGGACCAGAGAGCCTGCAAGGCTACACTACGGGCAGCCACGGCTGCAGTCTCTGCTTTCACAATGCAGATCGAAGTGTGATAAAGTGTGTAGGTCACGGTCATGAGTACCTGAGTGATGACTGTTGCATGGAAGTTGATGTTCTCCACTAGCAGCCACTGTTTGTTTTTCGCTGTTGACACAGAGCTGAGATGTTGTGTCTTGTTACCAGCTCTACACGGAAAGTGCCGCTACCTTACTCTGTGCATGCAAATATTTACTGGATCTTTAGACAACCAGTTGGATCAGTCCAAAGGAGACAATCAGAGAAGTGCATACAGCAGGGTTACTACAGGGTCATCTCTAGGCTGCTACCGGATTTTCTGTATTGTCACTGCATAGAAGCAATAGGTGTGGCAAGGAAGAGGTTAACCCTTCAGGACTTCATCTCTGCTACAACTTTTAGAGGAATCCAGAGAAACCTGTATACTAGTTTCTTTTTCTCATTTGTTCAAAAATAAGCAATGGCTTTTTTGTATTAATTGAGGAATCATCTCCAAAAATAAGACTTTTAACATGTGTCAAGTTGTCGTCCAGAATTACTTATCATTCTTTTTTTTTTATGTTGATACATCACTCTTTAAGTATTTTTAATATGTTGATACAGGCACAAGATAATTTATTTTAAATTTTACCTCTTTAATGAGAGTCACTTTTTGATGCCCATATTGGTTTGGCTTAGAAACATGAGACAGTTTAATTGATATTGTATTCTTTGGGAAAATATCTAAACTGTTTTAATCAAACCAAGCTTTAAGTAAGTTGTTATTTTGTTTTCCTTTGAAGCCTTTCCTTCTGAATGTCGTGTGACTTAAAAAATATGATGTGATACTAAAGTATTCTTCTCACTTGATTGATTGGTATTTAATAATAGGCTTCTGTAAAATATTTTTATAAAATAAGTACAGGATGGTAATTCACCTGTTGAAACACTTGTTATTTTATGATAAAATTAAGCTATGAAGTACTGCATACTCTTTGAGAAATTATTTAATGTTAATGTAAAACCAGGAACAGATTTATTTATTGCTGTTACAGAGATCTGTTCTTATCCTTCTACTAATTTCCATTGGTTTTGATAAATATCTGATATTTGAAAAGGTGAATACTGGTATTCTCTCTAATTAGCTGTACCTACTGTTGTTCCGTTTGCTGCCTTTTCAACAGAATGCTTAAGGAGATCCTTAAATCCAGCGTGGTGAGCATTTATGTGTGTGTGCAAAGGTATGTTTGGAAGGCATATGAGGGGTGCTCTTGGGGAAGCTGCCTGGACTGTAAAATGTTGCTTCTCTGGAACAAAGGTAGCAGATGCTGGCTGTGCTATCTTATATTTTATTCATTGGTTAGTGGGCTTTTTCCACATAGATTTTGTAAAGGGAAAGCTTTTATCCAACTTTGAATATCTCTGATTTACCATTACTGAAACACATAATTTAAAAATATACCCAGCACAATGCTTGCACCGGGACTTGCATGTTTTTTTCAGAGAATCTAAGACCATCAGAGCAAATGGTGGGTGGGAACACACTGATGCCACATCCTTGAACTCCTTTGTGTGTTAAGAACAATGTCTGTTTTAAACAGAACATATATCTTAAATAAACCTGGTAGAATTAAAGGGGATAAAAATTAAAAAGATTGGGAGAACTTGCCTGTTGAAATGAATCTTTTAACCTGTATGATGGGTGGCAGTGATAGTGATTTGCCACTGTTTAAAAAGTGAGAGGAATACAACGTGCATTTTGGGGTAGCAAAGTATGACTTTTCCCAATAATCCTGTCATCAGCTCATTTATTGCTTGTGACTTTAAATAGCTCCCTGAGAGCCCAGCGTGAATACCACTACCAGAGCGAAGTGGAAAAAAAAAAAAAAAAAAAAAAGAGAGGGGACTCGTAAAGAAGAAGTCATAAAGTCTGGAGCTCTCGCCAGATTTCCTCTGCAAGGTGAGGTGTGGCCCGGGCTGTGCGCGGAGCGGCCGGAGGGCCCGCCGCCCTCCCCGCAGAGCCCCGGGCCCGGCCTGGCTGCGGGCCAGGCAGCCAGACGCCAGGCTCTGGGCTCCCAGCGCTGGGAGAGGCCGCTCAGCCGGCTTATACAATGGTATTATCTCAGGCCAACCACCGCTGCAGAAACTCTCAATGCTTCCTGTCCTTACAGCAGCGGCACAAACTGTCCGCTTTCCAGCCGCTTGCTGACACACTCACCAGCACTTGGTCGCCAGACTAGCTGTATAAATGTCTAGAGCTACTTCTTTCCTGGGATTTACAGACACTGCATGCAGTAACGTATTGTATTTTTAGTCGCTTCTGTCATGATCGACAAGATCATGAGTCACACAGGGAAAGAGAATAAGCTTCTATTTCAGGTTCTATAACACCAGCAGCATCTTGTAGTAAAAGGAGTATGATTTTCTTAATAATCTAACACTTCTTTGCAATAAATGTCAATTTAAATTACGTCTAAAGGGAGCAGGATATTTAAAATCAATTCTTCTGTTCTTTGGCTTCATTTTACTTACAGTCATTTAATGTGAACTGCCTTATGGGTAGGAAAGGTAGAAAACCTACTAGAAAAGAACTTTTATTTTACACAACATCTTTTAAAAAAACTCTGAGAACAAGTCTGATACTGTCTGTCATGCATGTTTCTAACTTTGTTTTGTCTCTTGCTCTTGAGGTATGTTATGTGCCTGTTGGTGATCAGGAGTAATACGGTCTCAATTTCTGTAAGATGTTAATGAAATATTAACAACAGACTTACGATTATTTAATAAATATTCCTATTAGTTTAATTTAGAAAATGAATAGCTGTTTAGTATAGATTCATTTTAAAGACACGGTTGATTTAGAAAGTCTAATTTATGATTGGGAGATACATATATGTATGTATTGTGGTATGATGGGCCAGATTCTCAGCTTCACTTGAACTAGATATGTATCTGGTAGAGTACCTTCCTAGTGGAGTGGGGGAATAGACTTTATTAATAGTAGTTAAAAAGCTTAACTTTTTACTTTGATTTCTGTGCAGTAACCAATTCTCACTGGAAAGGAAATATCTTTCATGCTCACTCGTGCTTAGTCTTAAATATTCCCTTACATAAGTAAGTAAGGGAATGTCCATTATGTTCAGTGAAGTGTAGAGAGAGGGAATAATTCAGGTCTTTAGGAAATACAAAATTTTTATTAAGACAGTAGCCATAGTTTTGGTAAAGTCTATAATGCCAATGCTGGGGTTTGTGCAACAGTGAGGTGTTAAAAATGTATAAGCCACAAGTTTTAAAATGTTTGTCTTTTTTTCAGAAAAAAAGTCCATTATAATCATCATTCATATCAGTCAAGCTGGTGGAATCATCATAATGTGAAATGGTTTTGTCTACATAGTTTGACTCAAATGGCATTATTTGGAGGAGGGCAGGATTGTTTACCAGGTGACACCAAGCATCTCAATTTGACATACCAAAGAAATAGAAAGAAATTTTTCATGTGGGTGTTTATACACTGATTAATGTCCATTAGATTTTTTTTTTAATACTTCTGTACTTTTCTTTGCATTTTTTACCTTAAAATGAGTAAACAACTGACTGACTTATATCTCAGGGAAGTTTTAATAGAATTCTGGGTGTAAAAGGTTTCCTGACAGTCAGGAAAACATTGAGTATTTGCCATATAGTTATCATTTAATTAATGTCTAAATCCGTAGCTCCTCTTACAGAAAGGAAGGTTTCAGTGCTTTTTCTGTGATGCAGGGGTATGACAGCCCTTCCCAGTACTGATGGTTGTAAATAAAAATAGAGGATGCAGATGATGAAATCAACTACATAGATGTACAGTAAAACCAGTGCACGTAAGAGTTAAAGCAAGACCTAGAAAACTGAAGTCCTACTTGTTCTAAATGGATAGTGAAGATCCTGTGGTGTTTTATCAGAGTTAGTTCAATGTGACCTACCATACATTCCTTGCTCATCACTTTTATGAATGTTTTTTTTACTAATTTCTCTACTGGTCCTGTAGTAGCTTATTAGATTTCAATGCATTTGTTTAGATTTTAAAAAGGTAATTTGCCTTTAATTTTCTGCAATGCTGTTGGCTGAATTGTTTAGAATGAATAAAGTACAGAAAAGTATTTTTTTAGCTGGGTACATCTTGGTTTTGCAATTGCCTTGATATAAAAATGAAGACCCTAATTTAATAACAGGTGTCTTCACATGTATTTCTGGTTTACTTAAAACTCATTCCTGCAGTTGGATCTGTGTATGTAACCCTCCTATCTCTGCCAATCTAACTGTACTTTTAGAATCATATGCATGCCAGTAAGATCAGATCATTCAACTTGGTTTAAGTTAATTTTACTAATAGAAGGGGAAAAAAAAAAGCCACCATCATTTTCACACAAAAAGTTTATTGGAAAGTTGTTTCACACATTATTACTGGTGTAAGTGTAGTTTCTGCATTGTTACTTCTCCATCAGACTACTTAGTCCCCCATGCTGAAGTGCCAATTTGAATCTTAATTTTTCTGTAGGTTTCATTACAGAATGGGAAGCATTTATAAGTACCTGTATATTAGATATAAGCAAATATTTTCAGCAAATAATTTGTCCATACAAAAATTCCATGTATTTGTATTTGTTTTCTGGAAAGTCTGAAATAAAATTTGGAAGTTGACTGGAAAACCATTCATAAAGTCACATCCGTGAGTGCTTCCAGCTCACTAGATTACACAAAACATTTGTATGATTCTTTCCCTAGTTATAATCTTTAAAAATGTGTAATATAAAGGATCCTCAGACTACAATGTTAATGTCACTTTGAAGTAGAGAAGTAGTTCATGAACATAAGAGCTCTTATGTTTTTGTTTCTGTACTTATACTGGAAACACGTAAGTGATCGTCGTGGTTTAACCCCAGTTGGCAACTCAGCACCACGCAGCCACTCGCTCACTTCTGCCCCACCCAGTGGGACAGGGGAAAGAATCGGGAAAAAAAAAGTAAAACTCATGGGTTGAGATAAAGACAGTTTAACAGGACAGAAAAGGAAGGGGAATAATAATAATAATAATAATAATAATAATAATAATATACAAAACAAGTGATGCACAATACAATTGCCCACCACCTGCTGACCGATGCCCAGCCAATCCCCAAGCCACAGTGCCCCGTGGCCAGCTCCCCCCACTTTATATACTGGCCATGATGTAATATGGTATGGAATACCCCTTTGGCCAGTTTGGGTCAGCTGTCCTGGCTGTGTCCCCTCCCAGTTTCTTGTGCAGGCCCAGCCTCCACTGGCAGGGCAGTATGAAAACCTGAAAAGTCCTTTCCCATGTTTTTGCAGCACCGGATAAACAGACTTTGGGGGCAGGGGGGAAGAAGGGGAGAAAAGGATTAGGAGGCATCAGTGAAGACTTTGGAGCTCTGGTCTGGGAAAATCAGAGTTTCAGGTGGAAAGTGTAAGGGATCATCTGATATTTCAGAGAATAAGAATGAAGAGGTACATGGAAAAGTGGGTTTCAGAGGGCCATGGAAGCTTTGGGGAGACTACAGACAGGTATAGGACTCTCCTGGTCTCATTCTGCTGAGATACAGGATCTTTACCTTTTCTAGCACTTCCTGACCTTTCCTTCCAGTCTTGTATTAGCTCTGACGTCCTGGGCTGCTGGGAAGGAAGGGAGAGAATAAATTCCTACTGTGAGGAAAAAGGAGATTTGGTAACACCAGAGGTAGAACGATGGGAGAGATGGAAGCATGGACTGCAGCCACCTATAAAGCCTGTTTTCTGTCTTGCATACAGCAGCAGACAGCAAAAGAAAACAGTAGGTGTTTGTTTCTGGAAACCATCTGTTTTGGAACAGGTGAAATACTGCACCCCTGCTGCACAGGCAGCATAAAGTTGTCCCTGGTTCAGACAGTGGTTTCTGTTGTAGCTGTATTTGCAAGTACCACATTTTAACCTTCAGTAAACTGAGATCACAGCAGTCTGAAATTAGGATTTCTTTCACTCATACAAGTTCGCATTCATTGTGGTTCCCAGCTGCTGTACTAATGCTTTTTAATTATTACTTATATCTGCATAGCACACCATTTAATAACTGCTATAAAAGTGATCAGACTTTGTATCCCACCCTCACATTGTCTTTGGTACAACTACATACGGCGTTGTGCTGTACATTTTCGCAAAGACTTTCACAGATGTGTTGAAATCATTGTTCATTAGGATCATAACTTCTGGTTTTAAAGGAAAAGCTTGTATTATGCTGCTTCAGTTAGAGATTCTCCCTTGGAATAGAACATTTTTCCAAGGGGGGGTGAATAATCATTTCTACCGAATTTGTGTGATTGTCAAAACCTTACAGACCTGAGTATTTCTCACCTCTGAAGTCAAGTCAGGAAGGGAAGTGGTCAGACATTACTATTTTCAGTCGGTTAAGAGTTGAAAGATTTTAATAAGAAATTCCAGGAATTATTTTTTTAAAGTTTTGGTTAAATTTTTTTTTTTTTGGTGTATAATAATAAAACAAAAGAAAGTTTATACAGCTCTTGGAAGATTTCATAATTACAGCCAATTTAGGCTGGCAATTTTATGGATGGTTTGACATTCATTAGTGAGGCCTCCTGCTTTGGTGTTACCTCCCATACGCAGGTCAAGGACAAGTGCAAAAGACAGTCTTCATGTGGCTGATAAAGTCACTTTCAGATGGTTCCTGCTGCTTAACCAGTGTCTGTATCACTAAGTTATTATTATAAACACATCACTATAAATTAAGATAAGAAAGAATGAGGGACTAAAAGGAAGAGGAAATGACTGAGACCTCATATTTCTGAAAAGGCTCCAATAAAACAATTCTCTATGTACGATGATGGAATACTTGAAACTACTTTAAAATCCCTACTCCAGAATTATCTCTAGTGAAAACTGCAAGTCTAGTAGTGTCACGTTGTACATGAATTTGGCCACTAGCTTTAAACAAACCCATTCCATACCTCCACCCTTTCCTTTTAAACATCCCTTCTTAAAACACACTTCTTGCAAAAGGCTCATAATGTCTAGTTGCCATGAAGAGATTTGTTCATAAGTTTAGTAGTTGATCACCTAAATGCAGTACATGATAATTTTAAAAATAAACCGACATAGCACTTAGACATTGACTGTAATATTTAGTCATTTCCGGTCAGCTTCCAAGTAAACATATGTTGATTTTACGCCTTTCTTCTTTGCCTGTGCATGTAAATACAATGTGCATTGCAAAATTATTCATAGATGAACACTTAGAAGATAAGTTTTTGGGGCCAGCAGTCCTGTGCTGTATGAAGCACTAAATTAGAATTAATATTAATTGAAATTATTTGAAAGAATGGTAAAAAGCTGTTTAAAAACTATACAAAAACTTCAACTACAAACAGGGTTTGGTTTTTTTCTCACAAGTTCTGGAATTTTTATTTGCTTGTTAAAGCCTTGGAGCTTTTTCTATAAGGTCCCAGATGGGAGTGAAGAAGCAGCTTGAAATCTTAGGCATCTCAAGAGATTCAGCTAAACGTGATACATTTGAGTACAACTGTCCTATGCCCATGCAAAAGACAGAATTGAGGTCCTTTAGTGAAGGAACAGAGAACTGTTTTATCATCCGTCTAATGCTGTTCAAATAACATTAAAGCAAGGGTAGCTGGGTTATATGCATGGTGTTATATCGCTGAAATACAACATGCTGGGAATTATTCACATTAACGTTAGATGTATAATTTAGGATATTTAAAGGTCTGGGAGAAGCTGTGGATGCTCCCTCCCTGGAAGTGTTCAAGGCCAGGTTGGATGGGGCTTTGAGCAACCTGGTCTAGTGGAAGGGGTCCCTGACCATGGCAGGCGGGGTTGGAACTAGATGATCTTTAAGGTCCCTTCCAGCCCAAACCATTCTGTGATTCTATGATATACATGGACTTCCTGGTATTTCCTAAGCATGGCTCCAAGCTAGTCTAGATGTTTGACAAGCATGTTATTTAGCCAGGTACTAAATGAAAATTAATCTTTTACTTTGTCTGAATGTATTCTGAGATTTTCAAAATAACCCTCTGATTGTAATTGTTACACATTGATTTTGAATTATTAAAGCTAGATTTTTCTGTCTATATCTATCAACCTGTAGAAGCTCAAGCTACTAGCTGTTGTTGTGATTGCTAGTTGATACAGTTGTCTACTATTGTAGCAATTGCCATTTTAAAAGGCGATTGTTTTAGATACTTTTTGGTTTTGTGACTGAAAAAATGTAGCAAACAATTGCAGAAAGTCAAAAGGGAACTCATAACAGGACTGCTTATTTGGATAGAAAAATATGTATTTGGAACTATGATGTACAAGGATTAATACCTCAGTCAGAGCTGGAGAACTGCCACTACATGATTTAGACTGCAAATCTATGCTTTAGTTGGATGATGAACATAGAGTTTTGGTCCAAATTAATATGGAGCTAAGTCTAGATAATGCAATTACACTCAGTATGCTCTTTATAACTCTTGTCTCCCAGATATCTTCAGAACTTGAAATGGAGAGCAGAGAGAAAAGGAAATGGAGTTCAGAGCTGTGGCTTCTAGGCCTCTGTTTTATATATGAAACAGAACATCTTAAAATATTTTATTCCATTTCTGTGGGGAAATAGCTAAAAAGAGGGATGATATGTGTCTCATCAGAGAGACATTTTGTTCTTCTAAACATTACCAGTTTCCACCTTTGTAAAATTTGTCAGATCTTGTACAACTTTAGTTGGGTTTTTCAGTCGTCATAGGAGTATTTTTGAAGCAGTATCAATAAGTGTTTGACTTCTGTAGTAGTTCTAGTGGAAGTAAACTACAAATGTTTTCATTAAAATTGAGTCTGTTAGGTACCTCAAGAATTTTAAAAGAACACGCCTTATGAACATGTTCAACTGCAACTTTAAATTAGTAACACCACGTGTATATTTAATCAAACAGATACATTGTCAGGTTTGTTGTGTAGTTTGTAACTGAAACCCAAAAGCCTATGTTTGGATAATACCTATTATGTAATTGGTATCATAGACTTTATTTTTTAAAAACAGGAAAATAATCTTCAAAAGAATGAGTGTAAAACAGAACAATCTGGTAGAATTAAATGTATTAATCTTTTTTTAAAGATCTAGATGGAAAAATGACATTAACATAATAATGGCCAATGTCTCTTATTTCATGCACAATATTATGGACATTTAAAACCTGGAGGGAGTATAACATCTTAATAAAGCTTTTGCTATTAATAGTAAGTTTATCTCTTCTTACATTTCAGCTTTAAATACGAATGTAGTAATAGGAAGTAATGAAAAATCTAACCAGCCTCTTTGAAAAGCTTGTAGAATTGAGGTGATGATGAGGCTCAGACAGATAAAAGAATTCAGCACAAGAATGAGACAGAGATGGACAAAAGCCAAGATAAAGAAACCAGTAACATTATACAGAGATAATATATCATTTTTTTTCATAGACCTACACTCATTCACCTTGGGATACTCCCAATTATTTTTAGGACCTTATTCATTTCCTAGATGACAGATTAGAGATGTTACATTGTCAAGTCCTTGTGATTAGTGAAAGAAAGTTATGGAAAACCCCTATGTCCTTCTGTTTTCTTCAGTCTCCTAGAATATAACTGTGATGCCTCCAGACTTCTAGTCTGAGGCCAAGAATTGTCCAGCATTTGAAACTGAATTAAATAGGTTTCTCCATCCAAAGAGTTATACCTAAAGCATTAAAGATCTTGCATTAAAATATAATTTGGAAAAGGTTGTACAGATACTGTTTGCCATTCTTAGTAAGCAAGGTGATTGCAAGTTTCAACTTTCAGCTTTAAACCAGGAATTGTAATAGTCAACCTCAAGCTAAATAATGTCATCACTAAGAATATGCTACTGTAACAGCACCTTTATCTTTCATGTTGTTGTTTACAGCTTGATTAAAAGATGCAGTTTCACTCTGTAATCAGATTACATCATCCACACCTCGATTTCTTAGCTGGAGCTAAATGAAATTTAACAAAGGAGTTGAAATCTCTTTGTTAGTATTTGGAAAGTAGATTTGTGTAAAAATATGAATAAGAATCCAAAAGTGAAGTATCTTATTTTATTGAATAGATACTCAGTTTGATACAATGATTTTAGGAGATCAGTGCTAATTAAGAAACATCTACTGAAAACATCAGTGCATTCTTAAAACAAAATCTCAGTCTGAATACAAAGTTCACAATTTGAACTTTTTATATGGAAACTCAGATGCCTGCAGTATTGAATTGTCTGGCTTATTTTCAGTAGCATTCATGCAAGCAACTCAATCACCTTTTCAGAAGGATTTTTCTCACTATCTCAAAGCAGCCTTCAGCACACCTATCCTGTGTAGGACAAATGTTCTTATTTTATGTGGTTTGTAAAGTGCTAGGCATTTTACAGAAACTTACAGAGCTGGCAGTCTCACTCACTTTAGATGTGACAAAAAAGAAAGCGCTAAACAAAAGACGTTATGGGGAAGGAAAGACAGAGGATGTGATTATAAGCTGTAGTAATGCAGGAAAGCTTGATCTTGGCGCTGAAGTAATCAAAATGCGATTCAAAACTCGTATCTGCATGAATATATACTTACTTTTAACTTAAAAAGCATCTTGAGATTTAGATGAAGTCACAGTGAATCCTCAATGGTTTTTTTAAATAAAAATCCTCATCTTGACTTTTTAATTTATTACTCTCCTGTATGCAAAATGACAGTTTAAAAAAAAAAAATGAACAAGCTTCTTGACAAATGGGAGTTACGTATGTTCTTTGTGAAGTAACAGTCTATTAAGGGGGGTGAGGAACAGAAGCATGTAATACAATCAGGGAAAAGGAGCTATTTCTACTTCACCTTCCCAGTAGCCTGCTGTAATCTATCACATATGAAGCAGATCTTACAGAATCTTTCTGCTCAGGAGTTACATTGCCATTGTGAGGGTTATTCTCAATTCCTGGTGGAATTTCTCGTGAGGGCTCTTCCTCGAGGAAGGCTTTGGTTCTCCCCTGTGGACAGACAGTTGAAACAGAAGTTTGCCCAGTCACTGTTCAAAACCTAAAAAAATTTACCTGCATCAAAAATGATGCAAAAAAAATATTAACATTTTATTCTTTTAAAGTTTATACATGGCCTTTCTTTCACATGAGACAGTGAAGACTGACAAGTTAATTTTATTTTTCTGTTCCACATTCCTGTCAAGATATTGCATGCTGTCAGAATGCTGCAGGCACTTCAGGGGAATGAGGGTTTTTTACTTACTCAAGAAATAGTTTTTCTTGGTTTTGAGAAAACTCACTTTTACAGCATGTGCATTTTAGACTAGACTTGTGGTCTGTTAAAGGTTAAGAAAAATACAGTTCCTAAAAGTATTATTTTTCCCTTTTATGGATGAGCACCAGGCTTTAAGACATCAGTGTAAATAGAGTTTCCTGTTCCAGGGAAGTTTGGCTACTGTAGGAGCCCAAAGGTCCTTTGGGAAAAGCTTGATAGGAACTATGAGTTGAATGTGACCTGAGGCTCCAGGAACCAAAGAGCCAGAACTGAGGGAAACACATTTCCCAGCCCTTTTGTGCAATCCTAGGTCCCATAAGCACTTCTGGGAAAGTAAACCCTTCATCATACACACAGTATTTATTGCTAAAGGAGAAGTCATGCTAATAGCTTTCAGAAATCATTCTGTTATCTGTAGATCTGTGACTTTTTTCCTTGAAGCTTGCTGTAACTTCAAAAAAAGCTGCAGATTTGCAGAAGTGCTGAGCAGGAATAGGAATGCTAAACACTTCTCCATGGCTGGTAGGCATTGTGCAGGATCCAGTCCAAAATGCAGTTTTGCATTCAACATTTTTAGGAATTTTCTGAAGAATGTGTACTTGAATTACTATATAAATTTTGTGCCATTAGCAATGTTAATTTATCAGAACTGTGTCTTTATATATTCAGAAATCAGTGTTGATACTTTTCTCCTCCTTTGATTACCCTCTCCCATTCACAGCTGGGCAAAAATTGTGCAGGTGAAGAAGAAAGGAGGGAAGCAAGCTGGGTGGGTGAGATGACTTGCTGTAATGCAGAGCAGCCACCCCACATTTATGTTAATGAGGTTGCTTGTGCGAATATCACTTGACTGCATTTTTTCCTTCATCTGACCGAGTTTTAATTGGACCTCTGCCACAGATTTTCCAATGTGACATGAAGTGAATCATCTAACCTCTATCTCTATTCTATATAATTTTAAAAGGAGTAATAATACTTAGTGTATTTTTTTTTTTAACTGGATATGTTTTGGTAAAGAAAGATATTATGCCCTGTCTCTGAAGGTGCTGCTGTAATGCAAATAATTGAAACATTAAAATAACTTGGAATATTTGAAGAACAACACTCAATTGTTTATCTAATGTTTCCATTTACTTTCATATTTCCATTTGTTTTCACTTAGCATTATCAAAAATAAAAGTTAAAAAAAATGAATTAACATTATTGAAAAATTCGAAGTATATTTTGAAAAAATAAAGCAGATATATTACATTTGTTGTAGGGATTGGAATGAAATAATGCCTTTCTCCTTTTTTTCATAACTATTCTTTTTTTGTGTTGCAAGAAGTTGTCCTTTGGAAGTCTGGAGAATAGCTTTCATAACTAGAAATTGATTCTGTTAAATTACCTCAATTTGATAATGCTGAAATTAAACAAGTATCCTTTTTAATGACCTAAACTTTAAAAAGTAATGTTCTCCCTCATTTTCCAAATTTTGGGTATGCTAGGCAGTTTGTCTATAAGTGTTATTCATGTGAAGCAAAACATTGGGCGTGTGCTTTCTAGAGACCTCTGTAAATCAACAAAGCTATACATAGCACACTCTGATGTAGTTACCAGCTGATATTTCTGCAAAGACACTCCAAATGAGAAAGGAAATTCCAAACTTCCTTATTATTCCAACATGCTGAGCTTGCTAGTCAATAAAAGTTCTCCAAGTTTTATTTAGTATATTGGTGGCATTTGGCTGGTTCCAGTGGCAGGTATCCTTTGTTTCCTACTCTTTGTTAGCTATGAACTTTTCATTAATGTTGCATTTCTGAAATACTCAGTTTTTGTTATAGGAGGTATAGCAATCAAGCTATTTCCATTTAAGCATCCCAACTACATCCCCTTTTGACTAGCTGGTAGTAAAAAGCAGTATTACAATGAATAGTTTCACAGAGAGTACGCTGTTTTTGTGTATGGAATTTGGAGACCTCTACTTTCAGGATCTTGTTTTATAAAAGAATATTGCATGTAGAAGGGGGAATTAAGCCTAAATATTGCACAGCTTTGGATTTCTTTTTTCAAGCTTTGGTACCATTCATGTCATTGTAAGTCAGTAAACTTATGCAAACCCAGTCAATCCAAGCTGAAGAATAAAGAAAAAAGAAAAGAAAAAAAGAAAAAAAAAGGAAACAAACAAGGTTGATAGGAAAGAGATGTGGTTAGTAAATAAACATACTTCACACTGTAGTGGAAAAACTGTGATGTTGGAGTAACAGTGAATAAAACAAAAGCAAAAGCAGAATAGTCATATTGGTGACTAGAATGGGCAGATGTTTTAATATTAATATTATAGCCCATTGGCTATATATTTAGACAAAATCTGGAAGGTATCATCCTATTTCTAACACACAGGAAGAACAGAATTGTGGGAAAATGCTAAATAATCCACATAGACATGACTAGGATGTCATAGGAAAGCATCGGCCAAAGAGTGATTAATAGATACCCAAAGAGATATATCTAGTGAAAGACTGTTTCTTACCTGGAAAGAAGATGATTGTTCTAATTTTGGTATTCAGCTCCCATCTCTGCTCTCTGGGGTGCAATTTTCAGCTCTGTGCTGGGGCAGGTTATCAGCCCGTTGCCAGCTATATAACTGTCAGCCAAGCAGATGTAACTTTTTGCGTCCTTTTTTTTTTTTTCCTGCTTAGTAGATGTGGCTCCATTTTATTTATTTATTGCTTTATTTAGTGCGTAAAGGTGTTAACATCACCTTGTAGTCAAATTAAGAAGTTAAGATGACAGGTTAAGATATATGAGAATCTGTGGAATGGTATTGACTGTATTTTCCTTTCAAAAGTGCAGAGACAGTTCAATTTTTCAGACACAAAAACATCCTATAATTGTTGTGGTGGTAAAAATTAAAGGCTCTGTAAGTTGTGTTAGATTCTTTTTGTTAACTTATCGTGTGGATCTGCTTATGACAGTTCATTTTCATTTCCTTTTATTTTATTCCTTCTCAGATTTAAAAGCAAAACATTCCTTTTCAATTTTGTAAGGCAGATGAGCAGTTAGTACCTCTGTGGTATGTTTTGCCGTTATTGATATAGGTGCTCCAAAATAAACAGCTAACTTCTGCAGTTGGAAGGTTTTCAGGATTCTCTCTGTATGCATTGCAATCCTGGATAAAGGCATGTTTGGCTAAATCTGCTTATCTTTTACACAGATAGTCTGATTGGAATTGCTATACAGCATTGTTGCCAGGTATTTCTCAAACAAGAATGCACATAAATTGTTCATAAACTCTTTGGATTAAAATTCAGCAATCTCTCTCCCAAAGAGCCTTGGAACAAATTTTTTGTCAGAATATCATACCAAACAACAAAGGTTGTCAGAGTTCAAGAAGGCAGCATTTGAACATCGGTGTCCAATTTAAAGGCTGTTTTTCATAACAGCGTATGTGTCAGAGTATAATATTTATTGAAGCTGGGCTGAAAGACTTCTGTGAAGAGTCTTGACTTGTCAGGTTCCATGATACTTGCAGAAAATATATACTGTTTACATAACTATGCAATTTCTACTACTTAAAAGGAATTTGGAAGAAAATTGTCTTTTATAAATACCCATAAGAAAATAAATCCTGCGGATTTTTGCTGTTTCATTTTCACACTGTTTTTTATAAATCTGTTACCAAACTTTCTACATTGTCCTTGGTCATAGACACAGCTTCTCCAGGGAAGGGGTGTTTGAGCATGACAGACTACAGAATAAAACTCTCTACCTGTACCCTACTGCAGGCCACCATGGTACTCCAAGTCCTGCAACTTGAGAGAAATTAGCCATGCCCTTTAAGAACTATCACTGTCTATTAATCTTCTGCATTTCATCATCTGGGATACTGAGCTCCCTTCACTCCTTCAGAGATGCAGTGTATGTTTCCTTATTCCCATACTAGTATAAAATAAATAAAATTTCAGAAATTGACTGTTTCAATGTCAATTCCGTGTCTGTTTCAATAATAACTGTTGTGTATTTTACATATTCTTCCCAGTTAAACTCATCACTGACTTGATTCCGAACACCTGAGGGCAGTTGGCTGAAATAGAATAACAAGCATAAAGTTATGGGATTCTGCTGAAGCCACGTTTTTATGTGGAGTTTGGCATTAGTCTCTAACAAGTGGAAAAAGCAGTGGTTGATGCTGTGAATGTACATGCCTAAGTATAGCAGTGAGTTATTAAAACTGTGACTATTACCAGAACTTTTTTTTTAAATTACTCTGTTCCCTTGTTCTTGGAAGCATTCTTGGTGTGCTCTGGGAGAGAAAAAAAAAACCACAAGTCACTTTTTTTTTAAGAGAATTCTCCCTATAAATTTCTATACAGTAAATCAAGTTGGTACCCTTTTTAAGTAGTCAACAACATCCTAAATGTCAATATATTCTTCTATTGTATTTATTCCTATGCATCCATCTTCTGAAAAATATATGACCTTTGCTAATTTACAGTTATATCATCACAGGCCACTTTTTTTTCTTTGACTCTTCTAATTATGGGAAGCATGAGAAAGATGACCTTCCCTTTCCTCACACTCTTCATTGTACATCAGAAGCTAGTATTCTTGTCTGCTGGAGTTCAGACAATGTCAAAGTGGAGGAAAAAAAAGAAAAAGAAAAACAATAACTAGGGCTGTCTGCCCATCCTTCCACTGTGTGAACAGGGCGGGTTTGAGACTTAGCATTTTTCCTATCATGGGATAGGATTGTACAAAGACTAAACAAATTAAAAAATAATGTTTAGATACTTCAGTAAAGGGAGTGATTTTGAAGGGGAGACTTTTAGAAACACAGCTTAGTTATGGATTACTGTACAAAGAACTGGTACCAATTAAATAAAACTTTTTGTTTAAAGCACAGATAAGAATGCAAACCAGGCTTTAGCTACTAATACTTAGATTCACAAGCACAGTTTTAGGTTCCTACTTTAAAAGCTTGACCAATAAAACTGGGCATATTGTTTAGTGCTGTGAAAAGCTTGACCAATAAAACTGGGCATATTGTTTAGTGCTGTGAATTTCTCATGAACTGAGATTCTGCAATGTAATTTGCTTTGTTAGATAAGGTTCTATATTTAATGTTTGTTGGTGTTCATCTTGGAAAGAGAGATGCTGTACTTGAGCAGAAAACATATTTATTCTGCAAAATTCTAAATAAAATGAAAAATAGTTTTACCATTATTCTGCCATTTGATGATAATTGTTTTTTGTGGGGGAGGTATGTCTGTGACTCAGTATGATTGCATCTTTTCATTACTTTGCTGGGAAAATTTTTTAAATCTTTTAAAAATTGTGTCCGAAATGGTAGTTACACATTAAGGTATAAGGTAACTTCAAAGATAGCTTTAAGAAAGAAATACAGGTTTAAATTTTCTTTATCTTTGTCACAAAGTTTATTTGTTGATTCTGAAGGAATTAAGTTGATAAATGCAGTGCTCAGGTAGCACCCTGTGACATTTTAACCTGGGTTCAAAGCTTCTCTTGTAGTTCAGCTCCCTCAGAGAACCTTTGATGTTCTTACATTCATTCACCCCTCATTTGCTATTGTCTTAAGTATTTACCTTCTAGCATTTATTCAGGAAAGGTATTCTAGGATGTAGCAGAATATCTTAAAACAGAACCATGGTAGGATAGAGATGCTTACAGAGATGTTAATCACCTGTGATCTCTCGTGTACTCAGATATAAATTGCAAGGTCAATACTAAACATATGTGATTCTGGATTATTAAAAAGTGAGGAAGAAACTGTATGCTTCCTTGAAAGATATCTGTCATTTTCTTTTTGTGATGTTTTTTAAACTTGAGTATTGATTTTAGTTTTTTTAACTCCAACATTTGAGTTAGAAAAATTTCCTTGAAACCCACTTGAAAAATAAGCTTTTCAACATATAGTTACTTTTTGTATCCCTTATAATTTTCAACATTAGTTTTTCACAGCTTTGTGTGAGCAATTAGTAATAGGTGTATGCAGAAGATTTGTTCTGTCCTGTTCACTGGAAATATTAAATAGCTTATGAGGCATTTAATATCTGAAATGACTGGAACACCTGTCTTCTCTTCAGCGCAAGGCTGACCAGTGGGACTAATGTACTTTATGTATGAGGTTGAAAATTAAACTGTGAAGAATTAGCATAATCTGAGTGTACAAGGTGAAATCAGAATTGCATAGTTATAACTTTTTCTCAAGGAGAACGCTGCTGAGAGATTATTTGTTTGCATAGTTCCTGGTTATAAGACTTATTTATTGAATTTTATTTTAGAAATGCTTTTTTTAATTCCATGCAAGAAACATTAAGGTCAATTGAGTGAATTCACTCTTTCATTTTAGGGATCTACAGAGGGGTATTACTATATGTTGTTGAGGGCTGAGTGTAACACAGGACATGATTTGTCTTCTCTGCAGTTTCTGAATAGCAATTCCTAAATGAACAAAGCCATACTATGAAATTGAAATGGTAAAACAAGGATTTAAGTATGGAATGAAGAAAAATTAGCAAGTAAGTTTTACAGTCAAAGCTAAATATTAGCATAATTTTTCATTAAAGTTTAGAAAACTAAGGGTGGAAGGAACTTCGGGGGCTGACTAGTCTGCCTCCTCATAGGTTGCCCAGAGAGGCTGTGGAGTCTCCATCCATGGAAAGAGCCAACAGCCATTTGGACATGGTCCTGGGCAGCCAGCTCTGAGTGGCCCTGCTAAAGCAGGAGGGTTGGACCAGATGCCCTCCAGAGGTCCCGTCCAGCCTCAACCATTCTGTGATTCTGTGACCGGATGCAAGATCAACTGTAGGCGTGACGTTCTTAATAGGTGTTTGTCAGCCTAGTTTTAAAACATATTTGTTCTCTGTTTATAAAAACTGGAGGGTTTTGTATTTTCCATAGGCAACATATTCCAACACTTCACTGTCTTTGCCTTCTTTAGACTATTTTTCTTACCATTAAAGCTAAATTTTCCTTAATGCAGTTTAAGTATGTCTTGATTTTCTGTCCTGTCCTCTGTGGATATTAATCTATACTGCACCAACTGTCTAGGAACGTGAAGACTGTTATTTTGTCTCCTCTTCTGTGAGGAGAAAGGATAGCCCAGTGTGACGAGTATTTTCTCTTCTTTTCCTCTCAGCAGTATGACATTGTTGACTGGTGTTTAAACTGTCATCTAAAATTACCCCCAAAATCTTTTTCTTCAGTACTGCTGCTTGCTTTTAAGTTCCTCATCTTTAACATAGATTATTCCTACCTCACTAAAATACCTTGCATTTTATCCTATTATGTTTAGGCCATAATTTTCAATTTTAATTACAGTCTTGTTCTTGAGACCTCTTGATGCCCCTCCTCACTTGCTGGAAGTTTGCAAGTTTAATAAATGTGCCCTCTTCTATCAGTCAGCTTGGTAAAAAGTTTATTTTTACTACTGGTTGGTCCCTATAAAACTCCAGTCTTTTTGTCCTTCTGTTTTGATAGTGAACCATTGATAAACAATCTCTGATTTTTGTTTTACAAAGAAAATACTTATGAAAAAAATTACTGTGGAAATTCTTCTCTGTGTAACTTTTACTACAAGAAAAAAAGATATCTGTGACACTTAGTGCAAGCAACATGTGTATCTGTAATGACTGTATATATTTATAGAGAACCTTATCCTGAAGGATTCAAGATTTCTATGCAAATTATATATAAGTGAATCCTTATCACAAAAAGTGATTGTTATTTGAAGGGGGTATAGCTGTAGTTTAATAATTCACAAATGGCACTACCCAGAGTTTAAAATGAAAAATAAAAAAGAACAGCATTTTTTTCCAGGGAGGTGTTCCTACTTATCTTTAATAAACTATCTCAAATCCCTAAGCTAAGAACCTGAAATTAGGCAGTATGAAATCACTGTGTAAACAAAACTATAAAGAGACAAAAAAAGATTATCCAAATTGGAATTTTACCTATGCTTCATCAGCAGTATCACCTTTATTTTCATAAAAAGGTGAAAATATTTTCTTATCAAATGGCCAAGATTTTTTGTATTTTCCAAATCTGAGTGTTTAGATCTATAAATTAATTTTTCAATATTTCTTAATTTGTGTTTACTAAGAGTATCATGTATATTTTGGCATCAAATAGAATTTTTAAAAGGAATAATTATATCTGATTCATTCACTTATTTTTTAGTAGAGTAACTATAAAAAGTCAGTTGACTATTCATTATTTGCTAGTTTGCTTTTCTTGTAGTCAGAGATGTTGGTACTCATTTAAAATCAAATTTCAGCTTGCCATAGTGCTTTTTGTAATGAAAATAATCAAGAAATCAGGTACACTAGAGTTGGTTATGTAGTCATGTGTACTATACAATCAGTGCTGATTTATATGCAAATATAGCCATTTTTGTTCTATCTGTATGATCTGCCACTTTACAGTTTTCTAGCATCAGTATGGAAAAAGGAAAGTAAGCTCAGAAGAAAGGAGAGTTAAGCTGCAGTTCCAGAAGAGCTCACAGAATGCACAGTAGAACTTTAAATTTTGGCTTGGGTTCCTCACTATTAATTTTCTTTTGGACGACTGGTTTACCCTTTTCCCAATTGACTATAATCGGTCTGTTATTGCTAATCCCTTACTAGTCATCCTACCAAAGGCAAATCTGCTAAAGAGTCCTAATGATGCTCTGATTGCCCCAGAATTTTAGCAGGGAGAAAGGAAGTCTGAGACCGGTATCTTTAGGTTCAGCATGGAACTGCACTTAAAACTAGAGAGGGGAAAGGCAGAGGCACATGATCCACGGCCTTTTTCTGCTCTGCTGTGACTTTGGACTGGTTAGTTAGAATATCTGTTTGTCCTAAGTTCCCAAAGGTCCAAAACAGTGTTAGTAGTATTAACGTATCTTTGTAAAGCATTTGTTGGATGAAAAATAGCATATGAATACCCTTTGTAGTGAGGTGGTATACAAAAGGTGAGTTTGGAAAAACTATGAATTCTTTTTTTCAGAATGTCCTTAATGACAAGGTAAGACCAGTAGGCAGAGGCCTGATAAACACGACTTCTAGTTGATCATCTACTGTTGCAGTCACATAGGAACTCTCAAGGAGTGCTATATCCCCTTAGTGTCTTGCTTTAGTTCTTGATACAATGGCCATTCAAAATAATGTCCACTTTAGCTTGTGACAAAGGGGTGAAGCTGCAGCTACTTCTGTGATCTTAGTATGCTCAGTAGTAGACCCTTCAGAACCTTCTGAAATAGTAGTTCTCAGCTTCTTCCTTCCTGGACCACTCTTCTATTCAGATATGCAGTTATTCCATGGGATTGTGGTCTGGTCAGAGCTTCTCCTCTTAGATTTACCCAGAAAAGTGGTTAAACACTGAATTGAGAACTTTGGTTTTTAATAATTTGTTGCTGTGGAATTTATACAATTGATTTTGAATTGTTTACTTTCTGGAAAATTGTCTTAATACTATTAACCTTGCATTCAACCCTTCTTCTAAGATTCAAGCTGGTTAGCCATTTTTTAATTATTTTTAACAGAGCAGTGGGTAATAATTTGTTCTTGAAAGAAAACTTTCCCTAGTGAATGTATCATGCTTGTAAAGTAACTAGGATAGATTTATTGATTCTGGCTAGAAATTTAAAACATAACCTTGAACACTCTGTGATCTTCCCAGTGATATGTCCAAATTGCTTCTGGTGCCATGTATTGTATTTAATTCACATTATTATTTAAATTCTTTCTGTCAAAGTATATTTAAATAAGTTATTTACTAAGATATATCACTGAAATTTACAGAGCTGGAAAAGTAATTTATTCCCCAATATTTGCTATCAAATTCTGTCATACATATATGTCTTTCTACTCACCTCTTATTTCAGTATTGCAGGATAGGTTTTGATCTATACCTATATAAAAAATTACCTTAACGCATGTCTATGCTGTGAATGAAAGCACATTAAATATATGTGAACGCATAAACTCTTCTTATGTGGGTAAAGATGAATAATAATCTGTGCTTTGTAAATGCAGACAATAGTCAGCAGTCTGTGTCCCTAATCTTTATAATAACGGGGGGTTTTAATCCTAATTAAGTATACATTTTAGGCAACTATATACTTCAGTATTACATGTTATTTAAAGTTTTTGTAAGCAGTGCCATTGCAGCTATCTAATCACTCACTGCTGCGACACTGTTAGTTTTTTACTGTAGTACTGTAAGAAGAAATGTGTCATATACCTCTTGTCATCACTATGGTTTTAATCCAATAAACTCAACATGTGCAAGTACACGCATAGTAAGCTGGGAAAGTATTTCTGCAAGGGCTGTGCAAGTAATCTGCTTCTGTTTGGGACAGTGTCTGAATGCATATCACAATCTACTAGTTTTCAAATACATATTTCTTAAATTTCTATTTTATTGAAATCTCTAGCAAAGGAAAAAATAGCTTTGGGTAATTTTTTCTTTAAATATGGTAATGCGTGTTTACTAGCCATTTGCAGGTAACTATGAGCAACAGTGGTTGCTTTTGTTTAAGGAAATTTTGAAATGTGAAATTTGAAATTTCAGGCTGAGCCAATGACATAAAAGGCTGTGGTTTATAAACACAGACATAAAATCAATAAGCATACCATCAAATGTTTTGTAATTTAACTGTTTAGTGGAAAAAATATCTATTGAATGTTTTACCATTTTGTGTGTTTACCTGTGAGAGCTCTCTTGAGACATAAACATAAGCCTTGTATGCATCTGTCAGAGGGATTCCCCAGATTCCATACTCATGCCTATATGTAATTTAGTAACTGAATACCTTTATCTTATATTCTTGTTTCAATTTCAGACAAATTTGGTGCTCCTTTAAAGCAAAGTTCTGGTAGTCTAGTGTCTAGCCAGTGCTGTGTTAAGGTTCAGTATCTAGTTAGGGAAAGCTGACGGACCAGCAAGCCCCCATTAATATGGAACCCTTCCAGAGACAGGTCATATATCCAGCCTTAGGTCTGTGATCCCATATTTAAATAAAAATAAGTTGACTGTATTTCAGAATGTTTCTGAAGCTACAGGCTGCAAAGAAAATCCTAAGAATTAGTTTGAAATCATTCCTACAACTATTAATTAGCAACTTACGTACAACAATTACTTACCCAGATCAAATCTTTGTTGCTTGGATTTTGATACTGAATTAGTCTGACAAGTGGCAAAAAATGTGTGGCTGCACTGTTGCAAACCTGAAAGGGAGATTTAAAAATCTGCTCCCCCTGCAACAAAAACTGATTGCACCAATAGACTTGCTTTTTATGGAAAGGAGATAATCAATGGGGCTTGATTTTTACTTATCAGTAGTTCAGGTCTGTGCTGTGGCATCTACTGACTGCAGACTAGGAGTATCTGCAAAAAGAAAAATGCTGAGGAAACATATTAATTGGTAATTAAGAAACAAATGTGAAGAACAAGGAAGACACTAAAAGCAAAAGTAGTAATGTAATAATATTTCATGGTATTGAAGGAAAAAAAGGACAGATACCAGGAGGTATACAACTGTAGGTAATCTTTTAGTGCCAGAAACACATGCTTGCTGATGTAACTGCGTCTTCGCTAGCAAGGTTTTCCTGTTTAGATAGGCAGCAGGGTAGTTTTACTGCTGAACAGATCTTGTGTTTAGCTGGCCTAAGATTAAAAAACAACAACAAAAGAACCAATAACTGCAAAACTTTTGCAACTCTGTTGGGTTCTGAAAGCTGCCAAGAAACTGCTATATTGTGCCGTGTTCCAAACATTGAGTGTGCACGCATAATTTGGCCCTGGAAGGGGCTGCAGGTCCTTCCTGAACAGGACATGTTCTAGTGTTAGCTATGAGCTCAGACTTCTTTCTGTGCTTAGTTGCAATGCAAATTAGATTACTAAAGTTTTTCAGTTGGACTTTAAAGAATGAGAGTTACTACTAGATTAGAAGGCTGATTCTTCCCCTTGGGGAAAGATAAAGTGAGAAGTGTCTTTGTCCGAAGTTTTTATTTTTTCTATTGAAAAAGTAAACTTCTCTTACAAGAACCTAGCTTAAAGTATTCAATGGCAATATGTCACAAATATAGTCTAACAGTAGCAAGAAGGCTACCTAGGACAATATAAAATGTTTACATCTGCCAGTGACAAGCTGCAGATATATGACTGGTTTACCTCAGAAATGTTCCATTTGAAAGGCAAATGCAGCATCTTCTTCATTAAAGTACCTTTTGTGCTGCAGAAAATATTAATCAAGCAGCTACAAAATTCTGTACAGCTCTGTACTTTCCTGTTCACGGTATGTCTGTGTGGCTCCCTTAGCTGGCAGCTACTCCTCCCAGCAGCTGTAGAGTTTTTAGAGGGGTAGTTCTGAGGCCGCAGCAGGTAGCAGGTTGTGTGTAGTACAGATGTTGGCTTTTGGGGAAAATGGGCTCCCTCTGGTGAGTGGTTGAGTGGTTGTCAGCTGAACTATGTAGGTGTTTTGGCTTGTCTTAGTTCGGATTTTATTTTTAAATGGACTATCACAGTACTTGAGCACCCACATGCACTGGCATATAAAGTGTTGCTAGCAACTGTCAACACTCGTCTTTATTTCCTGAAGTGGCATAGGGCTTGCAATAGTAAATCTTGCAATTTTTCGCTGTGTGGGAGGGAAGGCTGGGAGACTGACTGCTGGAAACAGATGCCTATGGAAGGTAGGTATTACAGTTTTGTAAGATAATTTTGGTGTACTTCAGTTCCAACTCTGGCCTTAGTAAATCAGCAGTGTAGCTGGTTAATATTTCTTAGGCATTTTTCAGTTTACCCTGTGCTGAGCGACTTACTACCTTTACTTTTTGCAGGACGCTGGTCTGAACCAAAAAAAGCACAAATATGCTTTGCTTTTGTAGCAAGTATATTTATACACGTGTAAACCCAGAAATAAAAGCTCTGTAGTCATCCACCTTGCTTCATTAATTCAAACCTCTCCAGGTTTTAACGGTAAAGGACTGTCAACACAGTACATCTAGGTACTACATAAACTATCTCCTAAAGAAGATTTGACTGAATTTTTAAAAGCTGAAAAGGCCATTAAATTTGTCATTGAAGCAAGGTTTCTGAATTGCATGTTCTCACAACATTTACATCTACAGCCCCATTAAACAGACATCCTATCTTAATGGAACTGGTAAACTGGAGATAGCTGGGTAGAAACCGTCTTAGATCTTGCAGGTTGTTTGCAGTAGGAGTGAGGATCTCTGGTTCTTGATCTAGCTACCGCGTATGTTTATTGAAATTCCTGGGTCAGGGTTTTTTTTTCAAGTTTTCTGTTCTGTGTGATAACTGCTTTCTCATCTTTTCAGTAAATACCTTTCAAAGGGTGTTGTGAAGATAAAAAGGTGATGTTAAAGGGACAAAGCAGGAGGGAAGGGGACTTTCGGTCTTAGGTTTTATTCAAACAGAAATAGGCCACGCGAATAAAATAGGTGTGACTGCTGAACCACAGCTAGATAATTCTAAACATATCTCAAGCCCAAGTAATAATGACTGGATCAAAAAAACCCCAGCCTGCATTGTTCAACTTAGCTTGGAGATTTCTGCAGCTTAATTGTCTTTTTTATTTAGTTGCTAGCCATGTCAGGCATGATCCCATAAGGGGCTGTTTCCTTCTCTCTCACAGCTCAGTGGTAGTCAAATGTGTTCACAACATTGAATAGTAATGGATTCTAGGCAGAGAAATTGTAGACTTCGTTGTGCCCTGTAAAGAAAGCAGATGTCTGCCACCGAAAGTGCTGCAAGTTTGGTAAATAGTGTCAGAAACATGATCAGATTGACTGCTTTGGATTTGGAAGATGTGCAGGTGTCTTTTTCTTGTAATCTACAACTTTATATGATGTTTCAATGGAACATAATTGGAATGTTAATTAATATTAAAATAAATTAATATTAAGTTAATATCAAAATAATTAATATGAAAATTAAAATTCACTTTATGCATTGAGTACTCAAGGAAAATAAATATCAGAAAACCAAACAGCTGCAGCTGTCAAGAAATGAAACCAAATTCATTTCCTGAACCTTGCAACTGCCTGATTTTTTCCTTTTTGTAGTTTATTTATCTAGACAAATGTCAGATGTCAAAAGTTGTAGTGCACTTAATCACTGAATGTCATTGTAAAAATATAATGAAAATCCAGAGTATTTCCACTGGGCAAATTTTAAAATTACAAGCTTAAACAATTTGCTATTTTGATTTGCAAAAACAGCACCAAATTTTGTATTCACATGTTTTTGTTATAAAGAATGCCCGTTCCGGTCATGTAATAGAGCATTACCACTGCTTCTAATTTCAGGGATTAGGAATTTATTTTAAATAAGTGTACCATATTTTCCATCTTGGAAAAAGGTTTTATTCAGCTTTAGTGTTGTTAAGGGTTTAAATCCATTCTTAGTTTCTCCCTGTTGTTACTTGTTCATCACTGCTGATTCATCAGAACTGCAGATGGCAAGCCACTGACATTTGGATTTAGTCATCATTCAATAATTTTTATAGTATCCCTAACATACTTATGCTAAATTGCTAGCATAGGATTATTTCTGTATGCTAAAGTCCCAGATCATCTCTTCTGCGACCGTAACTAATTGGCATGATGGAACCCTAACTGCCCAGCTCCAGGCCTAGCTACCTTCTCATTTGTAACATAATATAACAAATTTATTCTGGCTAAAGACTAAGAACTTTACATTTGGAAATTACTGTGAAATATTACTGCCTCCTAAAAAAAGCAATATATAGATATACACTACAAGACTGCAGTAGCATTATATATAGTAGCATAGCCTAACTTCTAGAGAATATCTTACGACATTCGTTCTTCTGGCCTTGTTAAGGATACCCTGGGAGCTGAGTGATGCCAATGAAGAAATTTATTTCACTCCAGTGTGAGTGGGATCAGCTTTTTAATCGTACAGTTACATGACTCGTCCTTCACTAAACCATCACTTTAGCACCTAGCATGTCAGAATAAATCTTACATTACTACAAGTTTGCAATAGCTCCACTGACATAAGACCAGCGTAAATACAAACAAGGGCTAGGCCAAATTGCTTAGTTCAGTTCAGATCCCTGATCTTTTGGAGTGGCTCCAGCATTGTATAAAGCTTTTTTTTTTTTTTTAATTACTTGTATGTACTCAAGTATGAAAACTAACAGGATTTCTGTTCTTGGAAATTCAAGTGTAGGGGGGGTTCTACCTGGCCACAGCCATTGTAGTGCTTTGTGGTCCTATGCAACTCATTCTCAAACCAAACGGCCGCGAAACTGTAATGAAGTTGGGAACTCCTCATGTAATCAAACTGCTGGAATTCTCTTTTACAGAGGAAAATGCAAGAGGTCTGTGATCTTAGTCTCATGAATTAATCTTTATATTAAAGGAATAGGTAAATTTATGAATATAATGGGTGATGAGCCTTGGATCTAGATTACATTATTAGCAATTTGAGGAAAGTGCCATCTCTAGGCTTCCTTTCGATGTCATTTAAACTAAGAAGCATTTGCCATTGACTTTATTGAAATTTGTTTGGGTCCACGTATTACCTGTCTGGAACAGATATTACAGAAGTACCCAGCACTCGTGTCAGTTAAACATGTCGTTTCCCGTTGATTCCCGTACATTTGATTTATGTTTTCAGCCGGGGGTAGGGAAGGCGTTACAGCCGCCTTAAAGCCAAGCCCAAGCAGTCCGGTCGGCGGCAGAGTTAACTCCTTCCTAGGAGAGGGCAGGGTGGGGGCTCCCCCCCCACACCTCGGGTCCTCCAGAATGTACACCTCCGGAATTCAGCTTTAATGCAAACGTTCAATAACTTCATAGAAAAGCCATTTCCTTCAGAGAAAGGATCTAACTGTCCTTCAGTGCAGTGACACGGGCATGGTACGTGGCACTGTGTAGGTGGAAGAACGACAGATGGCAAGATGTATACATTTGTATACGTATAAAGTACGTGTTGGTTGGCACCGAGGAGAAAGGATGAGTGAAATGGGAAGCCTGTCCAGGGCGCTCTCCTTCCTCCCGTGCGCTCGGCCGGCCCAGGGCTGAGCCGGGCGGGAGGGACAGCACCGCAGAGCCTGCGCTGCCGCGCCGTTGCGGCTGAGCCCGGGCCCCTCTGCAGATGACTGAACGGCACCTCTCTCTCGGCGACTCCTTTCAAGACTTCCAGCCTGATCGGTGCCGGGGCTGGCCGGCACCAGCTTCGCCTCGGCCGGCATAGACGGGGCTGCGGGAGGCCAGCGGGCGGCCCCCCGGGGAAGCCGGCGGGAGCGCCGGGGGAAGGGGCCGAGCGGGGTGGCTTGAGGGGCTGGGCGCGGGGAGGCGGCGGGCCGCGGGGGCGGGAGCCGCGCTGCCTCCTGCCCGGCAACGCCCCGCGCCCTGC